>CM067766.1:22362500-22962500 GCA_034642375.1 Vigna nakashimae
GAAAGACGATTAAGTGGCTCAAATCTCACACAGGGTATTCGTCACAATCAAATCAACCTCTTAAACATTATAATCATCTTCCAAGCAGAGAAAAGCAAGGATTTCAAACCATAAGTATTAATCAAGTGAAGGAAAAATCTACAACTTAGACATCATCCAGAAATCAAGAGAAAAATGTAAAATTTATTGCACACAAAACAACTAAAAACAACTTAAAACAGAAAAAATTTATCACAAAAACAAAAAATTTAACACACAAAATAAAGAAAAATTCAGAATCTCTCCCAATAGACCACACTTAAACTACACATTGTCCTCAATGTGTTCTAGGCATGTCATCAACAATCAAAACAGTAAACATATTATGGACAAGTGCAATAAAGTAAGGAAAAAGGGAGAGAAAGAAAATGCAAACTCCCGTAGGTTATGGTGGAAGCTGCCAATTTTGGACTTTCAGGGAGATGTCTTCCTTTTCAGTATCCAGCCAGGAAGTTTTGAGGACGAACTGTTTCATCCTCCAGATCTGATCGAGCAGTGAAATGTCTTCCACAGCTGGATCCAAGCAGTGATTGTTGATGAGCAGGTTCAGCAGGTGCCTATTGTTGTTGAAACAGTTATAGGTACTCACACCTTTGTCTTCAATTGTGGGTGTCTGCTCATCAAGTTTATACGTACCTCCTGCAACATGGTTAGTGCAATGTGGTGCTACAGAAATTTCATGCAGGGGTATAACACCCAATCCTAGTGTAACAAGCTGAACCTCAGATATATCTTCAGAACATGAATCAATTTCAAAATCACAAGCAATATCAACCACAGACTCAGATTCATGTTCAATGCATGGAGAATAAACATTCGGATGTGATATCAAAAAGTGATTCTCATCATGCACAGAGGGAAAATTAAGATCAGACTCAGCAACAATATAATCATCAGCATACCTCTCAACAACATAATCATCAATATAATCAAATTGAGTTATGCTTACCTCCTCTTCCTTGAAGATTGCTAGAGAGTGGGAAGATGAAGGTGGTCTACCTGTCTCAAAAGTACTGCTCGTATCTGCCTGGTCCTCAAAATATTCATCAGTCTCCTCAGGTGCAAGAGTGCCCATCTGCCTGATCTGATCAGTCAGATTCTGAATGGCAGATTGAGTTTCCTGCTGGAACTCCATGCTCTCTTGCTTGAACTGCATGTTCCCTTTCTGAAACTGAATGTTCTGCATTGTCATCTGCTCTAGTAACTCCTTCAATGTAGGTTCAGAAGTTGACGGCTGAAGAGTTGTTTGGGCAGAAGCATTATACTGCTGACTCTGATATTGCTGAACTGACTCCCAAAGAGAGCTCTCAGAAATTGGATGATGGAACATATTGTTCTCATCATAAAAATCAGCAGATTTAAAATCAAAGTAATATGCAGAATAAGAATCATAATCACAGACATTGGCAGAATAAGCATTATTCACAACATTAAAATAGGTAGACATGGAAAAATAAAAAGTAAAAACTAAAAACTAAAAATTACGAATCAGATAAAACAAAACACATTTATACATGCTACAAGCACACACAAGACAGAACATTAATAAATTTTTTTTTTTTTTTTTTTTTAATTTTAAATTTTTTTTTTTAATAACAACTAAATACAGAACATAGCACAATAAAAATATAAAAGACAAAACATATATTAACACAACATAATCGAAAAACACAACAAAAATCTAAAACAAGAACCTGGAACTGAAGTGACAACGCCACCAAAATTTGCTGAAGGTGTCGTTGTCGCCTACAAAAATACAAAACACAAAACACACAAAATACACATATTAACAGAACAAAAATTTACACAACAAGAATCTAAAACCAAACCGTCTTTGGTCCCCGGCAACGGCGCCATTTTGACGAACGGGTCGCACCGCTCACAAAAATTGTGCATAAAAGAAATGCAGTATAGTTACTAGGAAGTGACTCCTAGGTCGTCTCACAAGGACCAATATTGCGGTTCAGTCTCAGATCACACACGAAAAGGGGGGTTTTGATGGTTTTTGTTTTTATGCGAAAAAATTAAAATGAACTAGAATTTAAATAACACCAAATTAAATACGGTGAAGTAAAATGCAGTACAGTAAAAACCCAATGGTAAAAGACATCAAAATAAAATAAACGCGGAAACATTAAACGTATAGAAAACGTTTAAACATTCAACACAAAAATAAAAGCATAATTAAAAACAATACGTAAAATTTAAAACTAAAATGGTAAAAACGAAATTAAAACAGTAAAACAAATTTAAAACAGTAAAAATGATTTTGATACATTAAAAACGAAAATACAGTAAGGTAAAATAGTAAAAAATAAATATGGAACAGAAAACTAAAATACAGAAAATGAAAATACAGAAAAACGAAAATACAGTACATAGTAAATACAGAATACAGTAGAAATAGTAAAACAGTAAATTTTAGAAACAGTAAAAACAAAAATACAGTAACATGAAACAGTGAAAATAAATCTAAAACAGTAAAAACGAAAATACAGAAAAACATAAAATACAGAAAACAGTAAATACAGAAAACAGTAAAAATAGTAAAACAGTAAAACAATAAATTTTAGAAAATGAAATTACAGCAGCTCATAATTGCAGTAAAAACAGTAAATACAGAATTACAGAATCAGGAAAACAGTAAAAGCAAATACAGAAAATGAAATACAGAAAACAGAAAATACAGAAAAACAGTAAATTTCGAAAACAGTAAAAACAGAGTCAAAATTACTGCAATAAAATACAGAGAGTAAAATTACAGTGAAATAATCAACATGCAAAAGATAAACAACATTAAAAATTAAATTGTAGAAAACTGGATACAAAAATTAAAGTACAGCAGTAATTAAATTTCAGCAGTAAAAAAAAAACAGTAAAACAGAATTTAAATTTCAGAAACAGTAAATTAAATTAATGCATTGAATTAAAATAGTAGATGAATTTATTACAACAAAAGAAAGGGAAAAGTAAATTGGAAATTCAACATTACAAGACGAGTGCATCAACTTTGTGTACTTGTGATTCTTCCAGCTCCTACACCGTTCCAGCCCCTACACCGTTCCAGCTCTTCTTCTCTACTGTCCAGCTGCTGCTGGACTTATTCCCCCCACGGCTTTCTACTCTACTGGAACGTGTTTTTCCAGCCCCTACTCTCTCCCTTTTAAAGCCAAAATTCAAGTCTTTCTTTGGATGGTGTAAAATGAAACCAAGGGGCCCTCCATCAAGTTTTTCCAAACGTTCTCCTTCCCCTCTTACCGTCCCATTATCTTTATTTCATTTAACTTATGTGCACTACTCTACAAATTCAGCCATCTAGTGCTCCATGTCACCGTAAACCAACTAAAAGAAATAAAACATGGTACCCACCTCTTTGTCCTTTTCTTTCTAGCACTTTTGACTTTCTTCAATTTAATCACCACAAGCATACAGACGTACCAACAAAAGGAAGCAAGGGTCCCTCCATTCAATAACCAACCTCTTCTCTCCAAAAAAAAATATGAAAAATTCTGCTGCTGGAATAGGAAATTGGGAGAGAGTGGCGGCTGGTGCAAGCAAAGTGAATGATTGTGCTCAAAACTAATCAACTCTTTTTCTCCACATGAGTACCGTGACTCTTCTTCTCTATGTGGCAGCCGTGGGATCTTCACTTCTTACTGGAACGTATTCTCCTCTCAAGGTGGCTGCTGCACCTCCATTCTTCATCCTTGCTAGACACCTTTCTCCATTCAATCACCATGCATCCCTTCTCATGGGCCTTCTCTTCTTTCAAGAACTTGGCAGCTACTTAAGGACGTGGATGTGTGCCACTTATTCAATTGAATGTGCATTTTCTTAATAACCCAAAATGAATCCAGCCATGAATATCAAGTGCATTCTCCAAAATAAAGTCTTGTGTTTGCACCTCAAAAAAAAAATAAACCTCCACCTTTGGGTCCAATTGTCATTTCTCTTTTAACCTTCAAATGTCCCAAATTGTAATTCCAAATTTTCCTTGTAAAATAATTAGCTTAGATAATTCAAATTAGTTAAAATAAGAATTTCCGATCAAATTTAGCACAATTAGGAAAAATAGGATAATACTGTACATTCAAGCACAATTCCTTGATTAAATCCGGTACAATAAGCTAAGTGAAATCAATAAAATATTGACTCATCACATATGCTGGCATCTGTTGCAATGCTTCAGAGAATGGTATAGTAATCTCCAACTTCTTAAACAGTTCCATGAATCTTTCCAACTGCTTTTCTTTCTCCTTCCTTGAATAACTCTTGGGATAAGGAAGTGGCTTTTCATAATCTTTTTCTTTCTGTCTCTCTTCTCTCTCTTTTTTTTCTCTCCTCTCCTCTTCTTCTTTTTTCTTTTTCTCTCTCTCAACTCTTTCTTTCCACTCACATGTTTCTTTTTCACTCTCACTCTCATTTTCTTTCTCCTCTCTCTCTTTTTGTCTCTCCTCTAACACTCTACCACTTCTAGTCACAACAGTTTTACACTCCTTTCCAAGATTATCATGTTTCATTTCGTCAACTATTCTCTCAACATAAACCTCCATTTTTTTAAATGCAACATCCACATTATGACAATTAATTGCATTCGTCTTCAAGAATCTTTGGAAAGTCTCTTCAAGCTTTGTTGTTTTCTCAACTGGAGTAAATTGCATCTGCCATTTTTGTTGTTGCGCTTGAACCATTGAAACCTGTTGTATTTCCTGTGGTATTTGAGAAAGTTTCATGGTTACTTCTTCAAGTTGTTGAGAGATAATTCTATTTTGGATAAGCAAAGCCTCATTTGATTGTAACAACTCCTTCTGACTAAGATCTCCTTTTTCAATATTGAGTTCGTTGTCACTAGTAGCCATATTTTCAATAATTTCAGTTGCTTCCTCTGGAGTTTTCCATTTCATGTTTCCTCCTGCTGAGGCGTCCAGCATCATCTTGGTTTGTGAACCAAGCCCTCCAAGGAAAGTTAAGACTACTTCCTGTTCTTCAAAGCCATGCGTGGGTGTTTTTCTTAGTAGATTTTGTATCTATCCCATGCATGCCCTAGTGATTCTTCCATGCCCTGCTTAAATGAAGAAATCTTTTGCTTGCCTTTTGTCACCTTTGATTGTGGAAAGTACTTGTTTAAACATTTTGTGACCACTGCTTCCCACTCTGTGAAACTTTCTTCTGGGAAAGAATTCAACCAAAGCTTAGCATTGCCTCCCAATGAGAAAGGAAACAAGCTAAGTTTGATAGCTTCGTCTGGCACCCCATTAATCTTGACTGTGTTGCAAATCTCATTAAAGGTAGTGAGGTGCTCATATGGGCTTTCATGAGATAACCCATTAAATTGGTTGCTTTTCACCAGTTGAATCAGTGCTGGTTTGACCTCCATATTGGCTGCATTGACTCTAGGTCTAGCTATGCTTTTAAAATGCTGAGGTCCAGCAATATTGGTGTAATCTGCAAGAGTTCTTCTAACATTATTGTTCTCCATATTTCCTGTGCTATGAACAGAACCTTGTGGTGATGATTGTAAGAGAGTTTCTGGAGAAGGGAAAAGTTCTCTAGATGTTCGGATTCTTCTCCTCCGTCTACTCTCGTCTAGACCTTCAAGAAGAGGTTCTGTTGTTTTCTTGCTCCTAGTTCGAATTGCTTCCTGCATACACAAGAAAACAAAACCCTAGAAAATATTTGTTAGCACAAAAAGATATAGGAGAAGATATATATTCAGAAGATAAAAGATTCAGAAGATAAAATAAAATAAGATAGAATAAAATAAAATAAAATAAAATCTAATCTAATCTAATCAAATAAAATAAAATCAAATCAAATCAAATCAAATCAAATAAGATAAAATAAAATAAAATAAAAACAGAAAAATAAAAACAGAAATTCAAAATTAAAGTCAAAGATAATCAATAATCACACAAATTAACCAGTTAAACCAGAGTCCCCGGCAACAACGCCAAAAACTTCATGGACAAATTTATGATCACCAAAATATGATGTCACAAACTTGTTTTACAATCGGCAAGTATGACCGAATCGTTCAAGTAATAAACTTGGTAAGACCAAGTATCGTTCTCCCAAAGGACTCACGGCCTAGTTTAGTTATGTGATTTGTTGATTAGCTAAGACTTACAAACGCAATAATTGAGATTTTATATGCAAGACAGAAAATAAACATGTATGCATGAAGTTTTGATCAATGGCAAAAAGCAAAAGATAAACACTTTCAATGAAATTTATGTATGAATATGTTGTTGGGGGTTCAATTTCATCTTATCCACTCTCATATATTTTAGGAATTCAACATTCAAATCATCATTGTTAATGCCACTCTCTAAAGTACCTTTCTAGAAGGCTTCTCCCTAATCACGAGTTCATACAATTCCTAGCATTCCTAATGATCAGTTCATAAGTGCAGGAGCTTAGTGACAACCAACATAATATTGGGAGAAATTCCCCGGATCTAGACTTCCTCGTACGTTCCTGTATCGACAAAACCAATAATCATGCATCGAATGAGTTAAACAATGCAAGCATTAAGCAAAGAGGAAAAACCCTAACTAATGATGAAAGAAAGCATAAGTCTTAATTAAAAGATGTAAAAAGAGGTTCCATATATGAGAGCTTCAAAAGATTACATTGATTCCCCAACAAACATACAGAGTTTAGTTCACCATATTAATGGTGAACCTAGATGAACAATATGTCAGTAGCGGCTGCAACGGAATGGTTAGCGTGGGATAACAAACCAAGAGGGTTTTTAATACAAAAGTGTGCCTTTTAATTTCTACTCAATTAAACTTACTTAACAATTAATAAAGACAAATAAAGCAAGAGTAAGGTTGAGAGAAATTTGCACAGATGATTTTATCCTGGTTCGGATCTTACCAATCCTACGTCCAGTCGTTTATCTCAAACAAGATAAACCTTTTTCACTAACACAAAACAATTACAAATTACAATCACAAAGAAACAATTTGTAAGAGTTTAGAAACCACCTCTCTTGATACCACAAGAGATGAACCTACACCTCCTTTGAGTCTTCACAAAGGATGAACACCTCCTCCGAATACTTCACGAAGGATGAACACCTCCTCCGAATACTTCACGAAGGATGATTCTCTTCTGAACACCTCCTTAGACACACCAAGGATGAACCGGCTATTTCCTCTGTCACCGTAGCAGCACTTCACCAGCTCCACAGACAAGAGTTTCACAAGCCGAACAAGAACACACAAGTCTCAAGAATTTCTGAGTATTTGAGCACAAGGGAAGAGTTTCTGTGTCTCTGGATTGTTTTAACTTGAGAGGAAATGAGAGTCTATTTATAGACTCATCCAAAGGCTCTTCCATTTTCGCTTTTAGACTTTCTGACTGTGTTAATCGATTAGCTACAGTGGTTAATCGATTAACAACCCAACGGATACTTCAACGGCTCTAAAAACGGCTAGTTTTTCAAACGGCTCCTGTGTTAATCGATTAACAGCCCTTGTTAATCGATTAACGTTAATCGATTAACACCCCTTGTTAATCGATTAACAGCTCAATGCAGTGCTTCTTCATTCGTCTCTGGAACAATCGATTTACACCCTGTGTTAATCGATTAACACTGCACAGATTTTGCTGTTTGGCTTATTTTTCCATCACTTTTGAATGTATACATAAAACTACTAATTATCTAAGTCCTAGATACTAAACTATAATTATTACAAAAGCTTTCCATAGCAATACAAGTCTTCATAACATTTTGAATCTTGATTTCTCTTGACTTGATTTGGACATCATCAAAACTTCATCTTCTTCATTTTGCTAACAATCTCCCCCTTTTTGATGATGATCAAAACCTTCTTGATTTAAAGCTTTTGGTAATAATCTGTATAAAAAATATAACTTAAGGAAGAAACAATTGTTAGTAAACTTAGAAATAAGTTTAAAACTTTAAATATTTCTCCCCCTTTTTGATCATTATTAAAAAGAAATGTATAATAGCTCCCCCTAAATTTATTAGAAAATATACTCCCCCTTAATAAAAGCATGTATGCATAGAAATAATAAGAAAAGCAACATACATTTTATTAAATTTAAAGAGGCAAGCATGCAAGGAAATATAAAGGGCATACACTAATAAAAACATAGAAATATAAAGTACCCCTTTAGATATGCCTTCAATTTTGTAATGAGAATCCTCTAGGTTGTTTTCACATTTTGTTTAGATCTTCATCTTTGAGGATTGTCATCATTCTTCACTTCATTTGTTGCTTCTTCAAATCTTCATCATTGTCTGCATGTAATTCAAATGACTCAAGAGGTTTTGCCTCAAGGTCTACAATTTCATCAAAGACAACATGCACATATTCTTCTATTTCAAATATTTTCCGTTTGAAAACTATATATGCTTTGTATATAAAATAAATTAAAATAATTCCATCTACCTTGGAATAATAATTAAATATTGTTTTAAAGAAATTCTAAATTTTTAAACAATAGGTACCCAACTATTTTGTATGGGTCCTTTGGGTTAATTTAAAAAAAAATTGAAATCATTTTACAACCCAAATATATCTACCACTTGGAACACCATAATGCTTAATTTTACATTTGTTAGATGTATGACCCTTTTTCATACAATAAAAGCATGATACAACATTTGTGTTCCTATAAGTTGTTCCTTTTTCTACCCAAGTTCTACGGGTTCTATGATTGTGTTTATTTTTAATTCTAGGAACATACTTATTTTTAACAACCTTATTTTCATTATTTTTACTACATTCTCCTGAGGTTGTTTCATCTAGTAGTTTCTTATAATTAACACAAGATGCACATTCATTACTACTAGTAAATTTACCCTTTTCAAAAATTAAAACTTTATTTTTCAAATCTTTATTTTCTTCAAAAGTATTTTCAAAATTTAATTTTAAATTCTTATTGTCTTCAAGAATATTTTCAAAATTTAATTTTAAATTTTTGAAATCCTTTTTCAACTTCTGATGGGCTTTATCTAACTTTTCAGATTCTACTATTAAAGCAGCATAAATTTCATGCAATTCATTTTCACTAATTTGACTAGAATTATCAGAATCGCTAGATGTACTTACTTGGCTTCCAACGTCGTCGTTCACCACTAAACAGATGTTTGCTTCTTCATCTGAGTAGCTTGAATCTGAAATGGTCTCATTGTCATCTTCCCATGCAATGTATGCCTTCTTTTTCTTGAAGAATTTCTTTTCACCCTTCTTTTGATTTGGGCAGTCTGCTTTTAAATGTCCCTTTTCTCCGCAACCGTAGCATCGGTAATTTGAGGAAGATACTGGATTATCTTTCTTTTCGTATCTAAATTTTCCTTTACCTTTAGACTTCATGAACTTGTTGAGTCTTTTTATCATGAGTCTCAATTCTTCTTCTTCGTCTGAGTCTTCATCTTCCGATTTACCTTTGCTTCTTTCAACCTCCGACTTTAACGCCAAACTCTTCTTGTTGTTTTTGGCTTTTGATTCTTCTTCATCAAGTCTTCCGAGGTCAAGTTCATGCTCTCTCAACTTTCCAAATAATGCAGCCATGGTCATTGTGTTGAGATTTTGTGACTCAGAAATTGCAGTCACTTTTGGTTGCCAAGACCTGTCTAAAGATTTCAAAATTTTTATATTAAGCTCATCAGTATCGAAAGACTTACCTAGTCCAATAAGATGGTTTACGATGTTGGTGAAGCGTTTCTGAACATCTACTATTGTTTCCCCTTGCTTCATCCTGAACATCTCGTATTCCTGGATTAAGGTATTCTTTCTAGCTCTCTTAACATCATTTGTACCTTCATGGGTTACTCTTAGTACTTCCCACATTTCTTGTGCAGTTTTACAAATAGAAATCCTGTAAAACTCATCAACAGTTAAAGCAGATGAAATAATATTACGAGCTTTTACATCATTACCAAATTTTTTCTTATCTTGAGCAGTCCATTGGTCACGGGGCTTTGGTTCCTGCATATTGTTAGTTGGAACAAAAGGACCAGATGCAACAGCATCCCAAATATCTATATCAATAGATTCCATAAAAATTTGCATTCTAACCTTCCAGAATGCGTAATTTTCACCTGTGAATAGTGGTGGTCTATTGATAGAAGCACCCTCTGCGAATGTTTGAAACGATCCCGCCATTTGAATGACTATCAAAGCAAGCTCTGATACCAATTGTCAGTAGCGGCTGCAACGGAATGGTTAGCGTGGGATAACAAACCAAGAGGGTTTTTAATACAAAAGTGTGCCTTTTAATTTCTACTCAATTAAACTTACTTAACAATTAATAAAGACAAATAAAGCAAGAGTAAGGTTGAGAGAAATTTGCACAGATGATTTTATCCTGGTTCGGATCTTACCAATCCTACGTCCAGTCGTTTATCTCAAACAAGATAAACCTTTTTCACTAACACAAAACAATTACAAATTACAATCACAAAGAAACAATTTGTAAGAGTTTAGAAACCACCTCTCTTGATACCACAAGAGATGAACCTACACCTCCTTTGAGTCTTCACAAAGGATGAACACCTCCTCCGAATACTTCACGAAGGATGAACACCTCCTCCGAATACTTCACGAAGGATGATTCTCTTCCGAACACCTCCTTAGACACACCAAGGATGAACCGGCTATTTCCTCTGTCACCGTAGCAGCACTTCACCAGCTCCACAGACAAGAGTTTCACAAGCCGAACAAGAACACACAAGTCTCAAGAATTTCTGAGTATTTGAGCACAAGGGAAGAGTTTCTGTGTCTCTGGATTGTTTTAACTTGAGAGGAAATGAGAGTCTATTTATAGACTCATCCAAAGGCTCTTCCATTTTCGCTTTTAGACTTTCTGACTGTGTTAATCGATTAGCTACAGTGGTTAATCGATTAACAACCCAACGGATACTTCAACGGCTCTAAAAACGGCTAGTTTTTCAAACGGCTCCTGTGTTAATCGATTAACAGCCCTTGTTAATCGATTAACGTTAATCGATTAACACCCCTTGTTAATCGATTAACAGCTCAATGTAGTGCTTCTTCATTCGTCTCTGGAACAATCGATTTACACCCTGTGTTAATCGATTAACACTGCACAGATTTTGCTGTTTGGCTTATTT
Source organism: Vigna nakashimae (assembly GCA_034642375.1). Taxonomy (NCBI): domain Eukaryota; kingdom Viridiplantae; phylum Streptophyta; class Magnoliopsida; order Fabales; family Fabaceae; genus Vigna; species Vigna nakashimae. The sequence continues at coordinate 22,373,653 of CM067766.1, forward strand.
TTCCATCACTTTTGAATGTATACATAAAACTACTAATTATCTAAGTCCTAGATACTAAACTATAATTATTACAAAAGCTTTCCATAGCAATACAAGTCTTCATAACATTTTGAATCTTGATTTCTCTTGACTTGATTTGGACATCATCAAAACTTCATCTTCTTCATTTTGCTAACACAATAATGAAAGAATGAAAGAATAAACCCTAAAAAGGTGAAGAGGTAGCCTGAGCATCCAAGATCCTCCTTCAAAGGGGTGGAAGAGAAAGTGTTTGCCTCGTTTCTGCCAAAGATACAAACCCTAGGACGTCCTAAAGCTTATATACTATTCTAAATTTACAGAAAATTTAGGCCCAAGCCCATAAGTGTGCCGCTCAGCGGTAAAATACCGCTCAGCGGTAAGTGCGCGTCTCGTTTCTTCCCCTCAGCGGCCATTTTGCCCCTCAGCGGACCTCCCGTGACTTCCTGAGTGTCGCTCAGCGGTAAACTGCCGCTGAGCGGTGACTTCGGCTTCTCCTTTTGCACTTTTTAATGTCTTTTCTGATTTCATCTCTCTCCTTCTTCACTTCTTTCACTAAATTCACCTTAAACCCTGCATAAAAACACTGAAATCAAGCATAAACCTGTCCAGCTCTCTTATTTCTGAAAATATGAATAAAAGTATGATTTCAAGCTAGTTTCTAAGTATAAAGGTTGCTTTTAGTATCAATTTTAAGCATGAAAATAACAGTTTTTCAACTGTTATCATACACCCTCCGCAAGGTTTCTACACCTCATCAACTTCATCCATAGGGTTGGTACACCCTCCACGAGGTTATTACACCTCATTCACTTCCATAGGGTTGGTACACCCTCCACGAGGTTTCTACACCTCATCAACTTCATCCATAGGGTTGCTACACCCTCCACGAGGTTATTACACCTCATTCACTTCCATAGGGTTGGTACACCCTCCACGAGATTTCTACACCTCATCAACTTCATCCATAGGGTTACGATACCCTCCACGAGGTTTGCACACCTCATTCACTTATCCATAGGGTTACGACACCCTCCATGAGGTTTGCACACCTCATTCACTTCATCCATAGGGTTACGACACCCTCCACGAGGTTTGGACACCTCATTCACTTCATCCATAGGGTTACGACACCCTCCACGAGGTTTGCACACCTCATTCACTTATCCATTGGGTTACGACACCCTCCACGAGGTTTGGACACCTCATTCACTTCATCCATAGGGTTACGACACCCTCCACGAGGTTTGCACACCTCATTCACTTATCCATAGGGTTACGACACCCTCCACGAGGTTTGCACACCTCATTCACTTCATCCATAGGGTTACGACACCCTCCACGAGGTTTGCACACCTCATTCACTTCATCCATAGGGTTACAACACCCTCCACTAGGTTTGGACACCTCATTCACTTCATCCATAGGGTTACGACACCCTTCACGAGGTTTGCACACCTCATTCACTTCGTCCATAGGGTTGTGACACCCTCCACGAGGTTTGAACACCTCATTCATTCATCCATAGGGTTACGACACCCTCCACGAGGTTTGGACACCTCATTCACTTCATCCATAAGGTTATGACACCCTCCACGAGGTTTGCACACCTCATTCAATCATCCATAGGGTTGTTACATTCTCTGCAATGTCTACACATCTCAATTCTCTTAGCCTTGTTCATATTTGTTTTAAATTCTCTGTTTGTTCCTTGTTAACTTTGAAATGTGGACGAAATTAGTGTTTCTTTCTTAACTTAGCTATTACTCCAATAATACGAAAATGTCAAATTTTCATATTATCTAGTAATTTCTAAGTAAAGAGAGGCAGCTGTTAACACCCAATTTCGTCCGGATTGACCAATAGATTTATTTTATTTTCGTCAGGAGTGTAAAATAAAAATAATAATAAAAAAAAAAAAAGAAGAGCGTTCGTCCACTGCATTGCGTGACCACTCGTCACTCGCTTGACCGTTCGTCCTCTAACCTACATGCAACCGTTCGTCCTTTAAACCTCACGAACGTTCGTCCTCCAACGTTCGTACTTTACCTTATTCGAACGTTCGTCCATTCTTACCTTTAGGACGTTCGACAATTCTTAGCTTCAACCGTTCATTCAGACCTTTAGGACGTTCGACAATCTTTACCATCTAGCGTTCTACCTTTAGATCGTTCGTCCTCTACTGTTCGGTCATCTCTGTATACAAGCGTTCGTCCTGCACCGTGCGCGTTCAGTTTCTCCCCTTCGAAACGATCGTCCTCTAACATGCTCGACCGTTCGTCCTATACAGTGCATTGTTATCTGAAGTGACGTTCGGCCGTCCGTTGTTACCGTTCGGTCATCTATGTACACATTTGTTCGGACGTTCGACCATTAGCCGCTCGTCAATGTAATATCTGTTCGTACTGTTAGCGTTCGGTCATTTTTTGCTTTAGTGAACGTTCGCTCTTGAAATTATTGATTCTCATTTGAACGTTCGGTCTTTGTAGTAGTGATGATTAACATTCGATGTTTATCGTTCGACCGTTCGTTTCTTTAATAATTGTTAGTGTTTCAATGAACGTTAGGTCTTGGCTTTGACGTTCGGTCATGTTATGTGTGAGTGAACATTCGGTCATGTTATGTGTGAGTGAACGTTCGGTCACGTTTGGTCGTTAGAGTTCAGTTATATTGTTTAATGAACGTTCGGTCTTACTTGGAACGCTCGGTCTCTATGACGTTTGCTTGAGCGTTCGTACTTGTGCTTGATCTCGATCAACGTTCGGCCAATCAGCATATAGCGTTCGGTAAAGAGTTTTGTGAGGTGTTCATCCAGCTCATTCAACTCTTCTGCCACTCGTCCAAGTCATTCTTCTGCCGCTCGTCCAAGTCAATCCTTCTGCCGCTCGTCCTAATCACTCCCCTTCTGCCGCTCGTCCTAATCACTCCTCTTCTGTCGCTCGTCCTAATCACTCCCCTTCTGCCGCTCGTCCTAATCACTCCCCTTTTGCCGCTCGTCCAACTCACTTCCCCTTCTGCCGCTCGTCCAACTCACTACTTTTCAACTTCTCGTCCAGATGGTATTTTGTTCTGAAAACGGTCGTTCGTCATATGGTGTTGGATGGCGTTCGTCATGTGGTGCTGGATGGCGTTCGTCCAATTTGAGTTTCAAACGTTCGGTGCTGGTTTTGTTTTAAAGGGGCCCTACCTTTAATTATTCCCACGATCTTTGTCTCCCACTTCACCAACCCTCCAATTATATATACCAAATTCTTCCACTTTCAAACAATCCCCCAATCACAGCTACCGACACTCATCCACCAATCAAACTTGCCGACACTGACCTCCTTCTGCCAATTTAATGGAGGATACCATCACCTTCAGAAGGACCTCACGGCCAACACCTTATACACGGCCAACATCCATCATCTATCAGACACTTCTCGGACCACTCTCCAACCCCTCTGCTCCTCTCACCCGTAACCATCCCCACTACACTTCCATTTCACCCGTGATCACCTCCAACAACCCATCCTCTTCATCTTAAACCCTTATCCCACGATCTATCCTCATTTTTTCACATCTCGGACCAGCCTTCATCCTTATACTACGGCCAACATCATCATCTTCACCTTACCTCACAGCCAAACACCCATCCTCCATATTCACACACAACCAACATCATCACCTTCATCTCCAACACCTCACGGCCAACACCATCATCCTTATTCCCTCACCCGATCATCATCTTCATCCATATACCTCCAACACTGATCTCGAACAGCTCCACCTTCACCACGTTTCTACACCTCCACCGTGACCCAATCACGCCTCACCTTCCTCCTCCATTTTCATCACCCAACTTCAAATTCATCTTCCAATTATCAAAAACCTCAAAACCATTAACTGCAAAACCAAAAAAATCCAAGAGCCAAACCAGATATTGAACCTCTATGCTTCCCCTGATTTCCAAACCCCCAAACATTGTCTCGGTAAGCCTCTTTGACAACAGCCGCCACCTGCAAAGGAGAGAGGACGTTGACATGGTGACAGGAGGCATCCCTGGCAATGATCGACGATGCTAGTGGATCCCTGGCCAGCGCGGTGGCCAAGCGCGCCCAGGAGGCGATTCACGAAGGAGAGTTTCTCTCTCGCGTGCCAAGGAGAGAAGGAGTTGGCCTGGTACCTTGACGGACGACGGCTCCGGCGACATGCGTCGTTACTGGCGACGCCATAAACGGAGGTTCGCGGCAAGATCGGAAGAGGCGGTGGTGTGGTGTTTGGTTCGCAGAGGCAGTGGCGCAGAGACAGTCACCGGTGGCGGCAGCGGCTAGGATGCAAGGCGGAAGGTGAGTGTGTTCTTCTCTCGTGCACCGCGGTAGCGTTTGGACAGAGGTTGGGAGGTGGTCGTCGAACGGCGGAGGTGAGCGCCTTTGGCTTCTCTTGCTCGGAGAGAAAGGGACCCTTTCCGTGAGATGGTGTGATGAGAAGAATGGGAGAAACTAGAGCTGTCAAAACGGGTAACCCGGCCCGACCCAACCCGTCCCACCACGGGTTGGTCACTTAGTGAGTCAACTCAACCCGGCTCATTTATTAGCGAGCCGAAAAAATTCGAACCCGACTCGACCTACCACGGGTTGGTGGGTTAAACGGGTTGGCTCATTGGCTCACTTAATTAAGTTCTTTCTCACTCTCTTCTTCCGAGATTCTTATAACATGTTACTTTGATCCATGAAATTGAAACAGTAATAATATGATCAATTAATATAAAAGAAAATGAAACATCTATTATAAATCCATAGGATTATGCTCTCTTAAAGCATCTTCTTCTTTATCTTCATCTACGATAATATAACAAATAGTGTTAACTAATAATATTGAAACATAAAGTAATAAATAATTAAAGACATATTACTAAGTAAAAGTTATACATTTTGAATAATTAATTTAATTTTAATAAAAAATATAGAATTTAAATAATTAATTTAATTAATTTGATTTAATTAAAAAAAGTAGGTGGGTTGGTGAGCCAACCCGACCCACCACGGGTTCAACCCATGTGAGCCGGGTTCTTAGTGAGCCGGGTCAAAATTGGCTCACAAAAAATTTGACATTTTTTTCCAACCCAACCCAGCTCAAACCCGTGGTGAGCCGGGTTGGCTCACGGGTTTCAACCCATTTTGACGGCTCTAGGAGAAACCCCTAAGGGTCTCCTGAGCTGAAGAATGGAAAGGCCTTTTTCTTTCTTGACCCAACTTTCTCTATTAAACCAAAAACATAATAAAACATTTTCTCTTTCAAGCACCCCCTATTTCTCACCCGCACACCCCCTTTCGTCTGGGCTTAAGCCCTTCCACAAACAAAATAAAAAAAAAGGTCTCAGCCGTTTTTAAAGGGTTAAGCACATGTGTGATCGCACGCATCGTCCTTGTGTTGAAACCTTCGTTTTCTTTCATAAAAATTAGGTTTAATCCTTTACTACATCCCTATTTATGTACGAATTTCTCAATTGGGTCCTCGTTTTTTAAAGTGTATCAAAATGGTCCTTAATTTTGAAAATTGATATCAATTGAGTCCTTTCCGTTAAGTTGGCTGAACGGCGTTAAAAAAATTGATGAGTGGATGCTGAGATGACGAACGAACGCTCGTCCACCAGCGAACGAACGCTCGTCCACCAGCGAACGAACGCTCGTCCACCAGCGAACGAACGCTCGTCGACCACCGAAGGAACGCTCGTCGACCTCTTACTGCTGGACGACCATTCGTTCCACACTGGACGACCGTTCGTTCGGTGGTGGACGAGCGTTCGTTCGCTGGTGGACGAGCGTTCGTTCGCTGGTGAACGAGCGCGAACGAGCGTTCGTTCGATGGTGAACGAGCGCGAACGAGCGTTCGTTCGTCATCTCAGCATCCACTCATCAATTTTTTAACGCCGTCCATCCAACTTAACGGAAAGGACTCAATTGATATCAATTTTCAAAATTAAGGACCATTTTGATACACTTTAAAAAACGAGGACCCAATTGAGAAATTCGTACATAAATAGGGATGTAGTAAAGGATTAAACCTAAAAATAAATAACAAAAACCGAAAAAATATGTTTTAAAGGTCAAGCACATGTGTGATCGTTCGCATCGTCCTTGTGCTAGACACTTTTCTTTTTATATAAATATCAAAAATATTAAGCACATGTGTGATCGCACGCATCGTCCTTGTGCTGAAAACATTTTCTGTCTTTTATAAAAATACCAAAAAAAAAATATAAAATCTTTCAAAAACTAAAAACATTCACATTTTCAAAACAAGCAGTCTTGTTCGCCAGAACTACGTGATCCTTGATTCTCCATCAAAAGTGGAGATACGTAGGAGCAAGGCTAGTCCTTGTCAGGTTCACTCTCCCAAAAATCCAAATTTATCCATAATCAATTTTTCAAACAATTCCTTAAACAAACTTTTCAAACAATTTCTAAAAGAACTACGGAAGCTTGATTTCTCATTCTGAATGAGAATACGTAGGAGCAAGGTCAATCCTTGTCGGGCCCAAAAAACTAAAAAATATATTTTGTTTCTTTATATTTTTATTTTAGGGGATAATTGAACATTTTGAAAACCACATCATATTCGCGTATTTAATTAAAGGTACTGCTTTAGGGCAGGCGTTGTAGGGTGCTAATACCTTCCCTACACGTAACCGACTCCCGAACTTAGAATCTCATTTTCGGAGATCATTGCCTTATCATTTTATGGTTTTTCCGTAGTTTTCCAGAATAAACTATGGTGGCGACTCCAAAATCTCTTTTTCAAAAACTTGTTTTATTTTTCATGGATCGTCGTCCCGTCGCGATTCCGGTTGCGACAGGGGCCAGTGTAGAACCTGGGCTTGGGGCCATTGTGGAAATTGGGCTTGGGGGCCAGTGTGGAAACTGGGCTTGGGGCCAGTGTGGAAACTGGGCTTTGGGGGTCAGTGTGAAAACTGGGCTTGGGGGCCAGTGTGAAAACTGGGCTTGGGGGCCAGTGTGGAAACTGGGCTTGGGGCCAGTGTGGAAACTGGGCTTGGGGGCCAGTGTGAAAGCTGGGCTTGGGGGCCAGTGTGAAAGCTGGGCCTAGAGCCAGCGTGAAAACTCGGCTTGGGGCCAGCGTGGAAACTGGGCTTTGGGGGCTAGTGTGGAAACTGGGCTTTGGGGGCCAGTGTGGAAACTAGGCTTGGGGGCCAGTGTGGAAACTGGGCTTGGGGCCAATGTGAAAATTGGGCTTTGTGGGCCAGTGTGGAAACTGGGCTTAGGGGGCCAGTATGGAAACTGGGCTTTCAAATTCTGAAATTCTTAAAACTTGTAATTTGATAAATGTTGGCCAGTGTGGAAACTTGGCTTAGGGGGCCAGTATGAAAACTGGGCTTTCAAATTTTGAAATTCTTAAAACTTGAAATTTGAGAAATGTTGGCCAATGTGGAAACTGGGCTTGGGGGCCAGTGTAGAAACTGGGCTTTCGAATTTTGAAATTCTTGAAACTTGTAATTTGTGAAATGTTTTGTAACTTTGACAGAAATTTGATTTTTGAAAAGACATCAAGGTGCTGAAACCTTTCATTTTGTGGGCCAGTGTAGAAAATGGGCTTTGGGGGGCCAGTATGGAAACTGGGCTTTGGGGAGGCCAGTCTAGAAACTGGGCTTTCGAATTTTGAGATTCTTGAAACTTGTAATTTTGTGAAATGTTTTGTAATTTTGACATAAATTTGATTTTTGAAAAGACATCAAGGTGTTGAAACCTTTCATTACAAAGTATTAACATCTTGATGCAGGATCAGGATGTCAAGACCCTATAATGAGAGAAAAGGCTTGATCGACATGAAACCAATATGGCTTGAAAGAGAAAAACCAAATGTTATTCTTTTTTTTTTTGTTTTTTTTTTGTTTTTTTGTTTGTTTTTTTTTTGTTTTTTTTTTGTTTTTTTTTGTGAAGGAAGAAAACAAATTCAAAGTTTATGAAAATATATACATGATATTAATTTGTGATTTTTTTGTCCGTAATGGAAGATTATGAAACTATGACACTTTTTTCACTGAGTCAATTTGTTTTTTTTTAAATCATCAAATTTATGAAGACCTTCATTTTCTTTTCTCTTTTTTTTTACAATGGACGTCCAATTCTAAAGTCAAATTTCAAAATGAAGATTGTGTGCTAGACATTTTCTGATGAAATACTAGTGTGTACATGCTTGATATCAGAGGTTGGTTAAAATGGTAAGATATTTTTGGAAGGGTTTAGAGGAGACTGAAATGGCTTTTTGAGCACATCATTCCTCATACAATCATCAATGAAGATGTAATATGTGAATGTCAATATGATATACCCAAAGGTTACCCCGGTTTAGTGTTTGGGAAGAGGAATGTGAGGGGATAAGTTATGAATCAGGGAGTGAGAATATCCTGTCAGATTTACAAAATTTGTCCCAATTTCGGTGGTAATAGATTTATGAAATTCAGGGCGAACCGGGATCATGCGAGGCCCAACAAGAAATGCCCCAGTCTTGGTATGAGATTTGAATATAAAGATGAAAAAAATTTGAGATTAACAAAGTTGCTCAATATTCTAAATGGGCCAAAACATATGAAACTCAAAAAGTTGCCCTAGTTTGGGCGAGAAGGTTATGTAAAACTTATGAAGTTGCCTCCTAGTTTGGAAATCTGAATTGTTAGGGAATCAGGAGAAGAGTTTGAATTGGGATATGAATTTGTTCAAAAATTCGTGATGGATATGGAAATGATTGGCTTGAAAGGATTGTCCCAATTGGCTTGATTTTCCTTCATATAATTTTGATCAATAGGGAGTTCCCTTCTTCCGAGGACATTTTTTTTCATCTACATTGTTAGTCATTTTGTCTTGTCTCAAAATTAAGGTTTATGAAAATTTAAGCAACCATCATTCAATCTGTGTGGACTTTTATTGAGCTTGTAATGTGGCTTGGGCTGAAGGGTATTGAAAGAAAAGATATAAAGGCCCAAATAAATGTTTGTGGGTTATTTGAAACAAGAGTTACCATCTACACCTTGTATCAGCTATTCGCCAAATCTGTTTTGACTATTTTGCCATTTCTCAAATTTCATTCTTTGTTAGTCATCACTTTGTGATTCTTTCTATTTTGCTTTGATTTTTGATGAATTCTCTTCATTTGATCACTAAGTGTGTGTTTTTTGCAATTTGAGTTTGTAACATCCCAATTATTATAGCATTAAACTATAATAGAGTTCTTACATCATTGATACAATAGAACAGTTGATAGGAGGAGGAATAACAGTTTTCCTCATTATTATACAAACCCACACTCAAATTTCAAACCAAATACAATTCACACTTAAAACATAGACAAATTATAAGGCTCATTCTTATAACTAAGCTTCCGTCGATCCTCCATCTAATGCTTGCTCCACCGGCATATCACCAACTTCTGCTCCCATCCACCGGATGATCATCGCCGGACAAAACACATAACACAAAAGAACAACCACACAACAGACAAAGCAAGGGTGAGCTAATGCAACATAAAATGTCATGGTAGATTAAATTAATAACCAAATTTCCAACTTACAGTTATATTACTCAATAATACAATAAACATACCATAACCATCGTAAACTCACTCATCCGGATCATCGTATGAATATTGAACTCTTAGCTAGTTCTACACTTGCAGTGGTACTTTACTCAGCTACATCCTATCTTACTCTGTCCCCCAAACTGGATCTTCGGATATGGATGCACTTATTTGCTAGCCCAATTATTCTATCCTACTCTGTCCCCCAAACTGGATCTTCGGATATGAATACAACCACTGAAGCTACATCCTTCCTACTCTGTCCCCCATTGTGGATCTTCGATAATGATTTCCCACTCTCCACTACATAGCTTTCTCTCTAAGTGAGATCGAGACTATTGAGAGCATAAGAATGAACTACTAAATCGGAGTTCCTATATTCATACGTATAGTACTTGACACAAAATCAACCAGGAGTTCCTCCTTGGAACTCTATTCCACACTTTCCATTCATAAGTACACATGTCAACATGTTATCATCTTTAGTCATATCTCAAGAAAATAACTCTTACATACTCAGACATTTCACATCCTCATAGAAAACATTACTTATTAACACATAACTCTTTATGGTCTATTAATTCGAACCCTTAAGTAGTTCAAATAGTTTAGATACCCTCACCGATGACTCCGGAAGGGTCAAAAACCCCCATATCGACCTAAAGAACGTCCAAAACGGACATCCAGAACTCCCAAAACGTCAAAAACATCAAAAACACTAAATTTGTCACGCATAACTCGCTCCAGCGAGTTGACTCATTCACTCTAGCGAATTTACTATTCCAAAATCACGAAAATTCACTTTCCGGGCTATACCGACTGTTCCTTCCATCATACCGCCTTTATAGACGTCCAAAAACTCATCTCCTATCAACAACCCATATTCATTCAAATCTTATAATCATCTAAACTAAACATTTAACAAAGAGGTAGCGGATAAATAGTCCGGTCCAAAATTTCATATCAAAAGCCTAGTCTCCTTTTTAAATCCATAAACAGATTCAAATTCTTCGATCTATACGTATACAAAAAAAAAAACTTCCACCGATTCAAAATACTTAATGCGAACAAGATCTCTTCAAAATTATCAAAACAGAAGCACATCCCGATTCCAAACCGTAGATCAATTCAAAAGACACAACAGAAACAAAATTTCATTCTAAAATCATAAAGAGAGTCAAAATCCTAAACATATACCAAATTTAAAATCATACAGAAACAAAAAGACTCAAGGTTAGCTCCCCTTACGGTTTTCTCCTTAGCTAGCCTTTCGAAAACACTTTGCGAACGTTCCCCCGACTTAACTCACAGCTCTAAAGTCCCTCTGCTCCAAAACCTTCGTGCTCTAGCCTCTGGTTCAACTTAGGAACCATTCCAGCCCTTGGGACGTCCTTAAATAGCCAAAAATTTGGCATAAAACGCGTTTAAACAGTAAAACGCGTTTAAACAGTAAAAACGCGTCAAAAACGTGTTCACTCACTGGGACAACTTTGTCAGTCCGGTTGAACCCCTTCCCGATGTTCGAATTACACATATGAGTACTCGAATCGAAGCTATTCGAGTCTACTTTCTAATGGAAGAAGAATTAACTCAAGATCTAATTTATAAAAAAAATTATAATTGAAATACTAAACCTTGTCAAAGTCGACAGCATTGTATTTTGTACTATACTTTGTACTTTTGTTACAACTTGTTACATTTTGAGTTTCTTAGTCTCCTAATGACCCAAAACTTACTTTTTCTTCTAATTTTCAGGGTCTTACAGAGTTTACTTCTGCTGTGATGGTAACCCTTGTTTAGGTAAATTTTTTAAAAGAAATTTCTTATTGGCTCAAATTTGGTATCAATGGATATATCTTATTTTTTTTTTTGGATGAAGAAAGATGGCCACACATCATTTCAAATTTTGATTGTTTTATTTTCACAAGATTAATTAGGAGACAAGACTAAATGATCTCAACAAGAGTCATTTTTTTATTTTTTTTTCTTCATTTTTTGTCCCAACGGATTTAAGGATCTTCCGAATGAAAGCCAATGAAAGTAATCTTAACATGGAAAATCTGCCCCAGTGTAAAAGTTTGCGTTTATTTGGACTAAAGAACATGATTGGGGTCAATCTTTGATTTAGTGAAGGCTCCAGGATGATGTTTCCAAGCAATGTACACACAAATATTTCTTAAGAATATGTGATTTAATCATTTGACTATAGGAGATTATGACATCCATTACATTTTTTATGAAATGTCATAAAGTGGATGATTTGCATCGAAAATAATTGACTCAACATTTGATACGATATGGTAACATCCCAAAATACAGTAATTACTATAAATCAGAATTAATTACAATTAACAGTAAATCAATGCAGTCTTTATATTAATAAACGAAGGTCAAAAGCCGAACGGCTTGAGTACAGAACCACTATACATGAAACGGAAATAATACAGTTTTAGGACGAACGGTTTTACAAAATTAATCTAACCGAACGTCCAAGTCAAAAGCGAACGTCTAAAACTAAAAGAAAGACGGACGTCCTACTGCTCTGCTTTCACCTCAACTTCGACTAAGTTATCCTCCTCGATGACATCTTCCAGAGTTGCCTCACCTTCTGCTCACATCCACACGGATGATCATTGCAAGACAGGACGAACATACATATACAATGGACAACGCAAGGAAAACGAAAGGGTAAGCTTATATAATTTAATTTATACAATCAACACATACATTTATCATTTCAATTCACACACAACATGCAACTTATCAGAGAATAATATAGATATATATATATATATATATATATATATATATATATATATATATATATATATATACTAGACAGACCGTCCGGACTGTATGAATCTGTGTAGCTACAGGCGTCCTTGCACCCGAGTGGTGTAGTAACTGGGATACACTCAACAGCTGCCACTCGAGGTTAGCCCTATCCAAAGTACCCCTAAGGAATAGAACCTCCTGCCATTCCCACACATGAATACCTTCCTCTACGTGAAGATGAGTATCACGGAATATCAGGATGGACCAAGCCAGCATTAGCATACCCACAGTCATACTTTACCAATCCAATATTCCACATATATGAGACGTTCCTCCCTGGAACGCTCGTCCAAATTCCAATATCATATAATCATTCCATATAGTGTTCACACTGTAAATTCTTATAATTTATCATCATTCACATCTTTAGATTTAAGAGCATAAAAGGACGAACGTTCAGTCCTCTGAAGAATTAGGACGAACGTTCAAATAAAGGTACTGGATGAACGGAGAATTATATAACGAACGTGACTATCTGTTTGGTCAGTTAAATGAACTGACTCGATTTGGCGGTATACTAGTACTTAGAAAAATTTTATGATAAAGACCTTGGACCAGATCTAATGTAAGAAGGATGGTCAAGAATACTTAGAATTTTCTTTGTAGAATTTTGCATATGGAAAACCGATGCCAGTAATGAAACGAACGTAAGGAAAAATGAATATTTTAATACTTGAACGAACGCTATTTTATTCAAGGGTTTATTCAATAATACGAGCGCTTGGTATGAGACCGAGCACCGCTTATGACGAACGCTAGGTAGATGACCGAGCACCAATTACGACGAACGCTTGGTATAAGACCGAGCGCTATTTAGGACGAACGCTTGGTATAAGACCGAGCGCTATTTAGGACGAACGCTTGGTATAAGACCAAGCGTTACTTATGTTAAGGTATAATTTAATATTATATAATTCAAGTATACGACATCTCTATGCTGAGACGAAGGCTCGAACATAGTAATCAAATGGGGACGCTCGTTCTCGATCAGAGTTCTTTCCGAATGAAAGAACTCCATTCTAAGTCATTTTCAGGGAAACCGAACGGTAGAAGACCGTACGATGACGAGCATAATTTATCATAGGGAGTAATTTACGTTTCAGATTTTTCTTCTATCTTAACTCCATATTTCTCATACAATTCATACTTTAGAATTTCATATCAATATCAATGTCCAAACTTTATACGATTCACATTAATCATTCATATTCATACGTATCAAACATAATCATACGTTACAGCCAACATATACTCTATTCATTCAGTTCAACAGTGCTCGTTCATGCATAATCAATCAGCATACTTCTCATACATACAGTTCATATCATGCTTTCATACATCATATAAGTATAAATTAAATTAATAAGCTTCCCTTACCCGGATCAGTGAGTGCAACGTTCTAAGAGTAAGACTTTGACACGTCCAACTATGGCTTTTCTACACTCAACGGTTTTCTTACGTTCTTCACTAAATCTAACCAAAAGAAACGTAGAAACATTTAGCTTATACCCTTGCATGCAGCTAAATCTGGGTTCGCAGGAAATCCAGAAACGAACGTCTAAGTCGGAAAACTTACCGTTTATAGAATCGAAAGTTGTTCGGTTCTAAATGAAGCTCACTGTTCCGCGAACGTCTCTACGGTCTCTGAAAGTTGATCGGAGAAGAAACGGGTGAGTAACAGTAGAGAGAAGTTGAAGGATTTCTAGAGAGAAGTTGGAGAAGAAGAAAGGTTAGAGTCTTGGTGGAGAAGAAAGTGTTTGCAGAGAGTGGAAGAAGTATTTTCAGAAAAATTAGTTTTCTTCCCAAGGTCAAATGGACGTGCACTCTCATGCGGACACCTGTTTTCCACTACAGATTCAGAAGGTTCCAAGGTGACACTTGGCGGGCGTGCGTCAGAGTGTGTGAGTGCGTTTTTAATGAGACTGAATGTGTGTCGCGGTGCATTAATGGGAGTAGACGTGTGGCAGAGATTGTGAGTGGATTTTAATGGTCTGAGTAATGACGTGGGTGCTTTTTTCAATGCACGGCAGAGTGATTTAATTGCATTAAATATGATTAGGCAAGTGTTTTGCAGAGGTAATTATCTAGGGTCTTACAATATGCATATTTTTTTGGGTTTTATGAATGAAGAAATGTAATATGAAGTAAAATGATGATACTAGCTAGAAACAGATTTTTTTTGTATTATTTTTTTAATTTTTTTTTTTTTTGTAAATTTTTAGAGAAAATTGGGTTTGGTCGCTCTTTTTCTTTTGAAAATCGGACTCAAACAAAAGCATGCACGAACCCAAGAATTATTCTCAAAGCTTAAAAAAATATGGTTTCATTCATTATTATTTTTTTTTTGAGTTAATTTTTATTTTTTTGACTTACGAAAAATAAATATATGTACATCTCAGAACAATTAAATTTTAATTGAAAGGAAAGATATTGTATGCTTAAAACAAAATATTCTATCAAAAGATTTTTTTGGTTTGAAGGATAAAAATTCGCATTTTATTTGTATGAAAAATGAGGTCCAGAAATTCAAAATAATGATCTATATTGCCCCTAAAATATGCATAATTTTTTTTCAAAATTTTTCATGCCCTAATGATATTTTAAGAAATTCTAATTTTTTCCTTTTTGAATGATTCCGAGAACAAAATCAATTTTAATCTTTTTTTTTATTTTCATATTTTCTTTTTTTATTTATTTAAAAGAAACATAACAAATTTTTTTGTAAAATAGGAAATGACAGACAAACTGAAACAAAATAGTCTCCCTTTTGTGTCGTATCAGAGGTTGAATAACTTAAAGTTCTAAGGCCGAATATATGCACTCACAAGGATAGCTTCCTAATGCTTAAATCAAGGCCACCAGAGCTATGGCTCTTTTCATTGTCTCTCCACAACAGTCAAAGTAATCAACTAGATGCGGAGACACAAATGAAGAGAACAGACTCTAGCTGGGGTTCTCACGATAGCCAAACAAGAAGTACATCCCAGAGTGACACCGCTGCACAACCCCTCTAATTCTAAGTTGCGCTCAGACCCGGGTATAGGGCCTCACTCATGATATGCATAAAGTGTGTGAAGGGAGATTATAATGCAAAACAACACTCGCAACATAAACACAAATAAATAGATATATCAGACATAGATAAGGAACAATTACTTCAAAGATAAAGAACAACTAAAAAAACTCACATGCGACTATTTCAAATATCAATCATAGATAAGGAAAAGGGGAAAAAACACAAAGAAAAACCACATCGAATTCACACATCTAGTTAAATGGCCTGACTCTCATGACTCCCCAGTGGAGTCGCCATCTGTCGCAACCGGAATCGCGACGGGACGACGACCCGAAAAATAACAATTTTGAAAAAGAGATTTGGAGTCGCCACCATAGTTTATTCTGAAAAACTACGGAAAAACCATAAAATGATAAGGCAATGATCTACGAAAATGAGATTCTAAGTTCGGGAGTCGGTTACGTGTAGGGAAGGTATTAGCACCCTACAATGCCTGCCCTAAAGCAGTACCTTTAATTAAATACGCGAATATGATGTGGTTTTCAAAATGTTCAATTATCCCCTGAAATAAAACTATAAAGAAACAAAATATATTTTTTAGTTTTTTGGGCCCGACAAGGATTGACCTTGCTCTTATGTATTCTCATTCAGAATGAGAAATCAGGGTTCCGTAGTTCTTTTTTGAAACTGCTTGAAAATTTCGTTTAGAAAATTGTTTGAGAATTTTGTTTAGAAATGATTTTGGATAAATTTGGATTTTTGGGAAAGTGAACATGACAAGGACTAGCCTTGCTCCTACGTATCTCCACTTTTGATGGAGAATCAAGGATCACGTAGTTCTGGCTGAAAAATTGTTTGTTTGCTTGAAAGTGTTGATTTTTTAGTTTTTGAAGATTATATTTTTTTGGTACTTTGATGTAATATTTAGATTTTTGCGTAATGAGCACTAGGCTGATGCGTACAATCGCACGAGCACTCGCACGGCTTTTTTACTTATTTTGTTTTTTTTTATTTTTTTTTGCGTAATGAGCACTAGGCTGATGCATACGATCGCACGAGCACTCACACGACTTTTTTTTGTTTATTTTATATTTTTTGCGTAATGAGCACTAGGCTGATGCGTACGATCGCACGAGCACTCACACGGCTTTCTTTGTTTATTTTATATTTTTTTGCGTTATGAGCACTAGGCTGATGCGTACGATCGCACGAGCACTCACACGACCTTTTTTGTTTATTTTATATTTTGGGTAATGAGTATTAGGCTGATGCGTACGATTGCACGAGTACTCACACCGATATTTATATCATTACATGTTTTTTAAAGTTTTATATATATTTTTTATTAAGAAGAGAGGTGAGTTGAAATATCTATGACATAAAAATATCAAAAAGCATAGGATAAAATTGTGGTAGAAAATAGGATAAATTTATAAACTAAAAAAAATGATCAAAATGAATATAAATAGAATGAAAAGAAAATGTGTACCTTGTTGAAGATTTGAAAGATGAAGCAAGACTTTGCTTGTAATAAGTTGTGAGAAGAGGTAGATTGATGGTGAAGATGAATTTATAGTAGAAATGTGGTATGAGATTTACTATGTATAGAGGGATTAGGAAATAGTAAAATGTGAGAGAAAAATGAAGTAGAGTTTTGGGATGGAATGAAGAGATTTTGAGAGAGAAGAGATGGATATTATGTAATTGTGTGTGTGAAGTGAAGGGAATGTAGGTATTTATAGAGTTAAGGATGAAGAAAGTTGATGAATAAAAATAATATAATAAGTTTGTGGAAAATTTAGATGAAATAAAATATAATTAAAAAAAGATGAATAGAAAAAGTTAATGTGGAAAATAAGTGAAAGAAATAATATAAAAAGTTGATGGAGAAATTAGGTGTGGAAATTAAGTGGAAGAAATAATATAAAAAGTTGGTGGAGAAATTAGGTGTAATAAAATATAGTGAATAGTAAAAGTTAATGTGGAAAATAAGTGAAAGAAATAATATAAAAAGTTGGTGGAGAAATTAGGTGTGGAAATTAAGTGAAAGAAATAATATAAAACGTTGGATGAGAAATTAGGTGAAATAAAATATAGTGAATAGTAAAAGTTAATGTGGAAAATAATTGAAAGAAATAATATAAAAAGTTGGTGGAGAAATTAGGTGTGGAAATTAAGTGAAAGAAATAATATAAAAAGTTGGATGAGAAATTAGGTGAAATAAAATATAGTGAATAGTAAAAGTTAATGTGGAAAATAAGTGAAAGAAATAATATAAAAAGTTGGTGGAGAAATTAGGTGTGAAAATTAAGTGAAAGAAATAATATAAAAAGTTGGTGGAGAAATTAGGTGAAATAAAAATACATAATAAAAATGTTGATGGAGAAGATATAATTAAAAAATGTAAGTGGAATAATTAGAAAAGTTGATATATAAAATTAATATGGAAATGAGGTGGAAAAAGTAAATGAAAAAGGTAGATGATGTGGAATGAGATGTGGAGGGTGAGGTGGATGGTGATGTGGAGAATGGGGTGTGATAAGAAAATATGGGTGGTGAGGAAGTAAAAAAGTGAGATTATTTTGGGCCATTGGATTAAGTGTTTAATAGAAAATTTGGTGGTGCAAAAAGTAAAATAAATAGTGTTTTTCATTTAGGTGTTTTTATGTTTTTTTTTATTTTTTTTTGTGATGAATTTTATTTACCCGGACGAAAATGGGTATTGACACATTCAATCATACCAAAAACTCTGGAGCTCAAAACCTCACATATAAGCTCATTCACATTTGACATACACATCCTGCTTAATTTCACAATCACAATCATGATATCCTGCATTTGTTCACAAAGCTTGTGAATCACCTGTATAAGCATTTTATGTGCACATCTATCTCAACATCAATCAATCACTAATCATCATCAACCATTACTTATCACACAATCACAATTAATAGCAAACCATCATAACAAACCATGTTTCCAATAGAGTACATCAAACCCTAATCTAAAACAAAAAATAAATTAGTTTAGAAAACTTAAACCAACAAAAGCATAAGCATATGATAGCATTCATCCGTAAATGCTATCTCAGCTCCTCATCAATCTGAGCTGTCCTCTGTATCTTCTTCTTCTTGGATCTTATAGTCTTGATTCTTTTTGCCCGATGAGGAGGCCATCCCTACATCAAACATAATTCACAAAACTAAAAGATACATTGTTAAGCATTAGTAGACCACAATGAAGAAATCAGCCCCTTCAATGATGCTCTCTCCCAACCCTAAACTTAGATGGAAAATTAGTGAGCAAGTGAGTGGAAGGGAGATTTTCTAAAGAGGGATGAGGGAAAAGTTGTAGAGAACCTTTGAAAAGGTACGTAGGAGTGTGTGTGCAGAGAAGAGCCTGAAAATAAAAGCATTTGCGCAGCTTAGGGTATAAAAATACCCTAATGGGCTCGGGTTCCGCTAAAGGGTAACCAAAGCCCACTCTGCGATAGTACCGCTCAGCGGTAATTTGCCACTCAGCGGCACTTTCGTGATGTGCTCTTCTCCTTCTTTGCTTAACCTAAGTGCCTCCTAGACATGCCCCTCACTGGTTCCCTGTAATTCAATGTTTAGAATACTTATGCAAATCCTAACTAAAATAAAACAAACAAAAACAATCAATCAACTGGGTTGCCTCCCAGGTAGCGCTTGTTTAACGTCACGAGCCTGACCCAAAATCCACCAACACCCATCAGTAGGTGTTTAAAATCTCACCAACACCAATCAGTAGGTGTTAAAAACTTACCAACACCCATCAGTAGGTGCAAAATTTTCTCACCAACACCCATCAGTAGGTGTTACACACTTAGCATCCTTCAGTAGATGCTATGTTCAGCAATATAATGTTCAACAGATTTAAAGATTACAAACCAAAGTAAAATTTAAAAAGTTCTTAAATCTACTGGGTTGCCTCCCAGCATGCGCTCTTTTAACGTCATTAGCTTGACCCAGTAAAGCTCAAGTTCCTTCTTTATAGTTGATGTTGTCATCCCACCAACTCCTTAGTTGTTTCCTGTGAACTGTTTTGATTCTTCTAAGACATGGAGATTCTATCTCTATCATCTCCTTCTCCTTAAAGCCCTTCACAACCCATAACTTGTTCTTGATTCTTACAGGTGCACCAAGTTGGGGTCTTCTTTTCTCCCAGTCATCAGGAATTTCTCCTCCTCTTCCAATCTTTTCTTCCTTGTGTACCTGAAACAACAAACAATGGTTACCTGCAACCTTGGGCTTTTCATCTTTATGGCTAGTCATGTGTGCATCTTGAAATGCAGCTTTATAACTAGCTTCCTCCTCCTGTGCTTGCGTCTCATCTTTGAAGACGTCTACAACCACTCTCTCCTCTTTGTCCTGGAGCACTACTATACCTTCATTTACATCAATGATAGCTCTGGCCGTTTTCATAAACGGTCTTCCAAGTATGATAGGTATCTTCTCTGTCTCCATCTTCATCACCACAAAGTCTGCCAGGAATTGAAGTTTGCCAACACAAACTATAATGTCCTCTGCAATCCCACATGGCTCCTTTGAAGATCCATCGGCCATTACTAGATTAACCTTTACAGGTTTCACATTAACATTGCCGATTTGCTCCAGTAAAGAGTAAGGTATCAAGTTAACACTTGAACCTAGATCAAGAAGAGCTTTCTTCACCCTTTTCTTCCCTATGGTACAAGGGATAGAAAAACTGCCTGGGTCTGTTGCTTTAGGAGGGAATGACTCTTTTTTAACAGTTATACACTCTTTTTCCTCATCATCTCTACGTCTCTTTTTTGTAGAGATTTCTTCATTAGATTTAGTGTAAACAGTAATATGTTGCAGAATCTGGTCCCAAGGTGCATCATTATCCACCATGTTGAATAATTCTGTGAAGTCCAGTGTTTTCCCTTGATGGATTGGAAAAGGAAAAGTGCTTTTGCTCTCTATTTCACTTCTCTCTTCTGTATCTAACTCAACTTTCTCATCATCAACACTCTCTACTACCTTGCACTCTTCTCTGGGGTTAACTTCAGGATTAGCCCCAAAATTTCTATTTGGCCTTTCTTCCACCTGTTTGGTGATCTGCCCCATCTGAGTCTCCAATTTTTTAATAGCAGCTTCAGTGCTCTTCTGTGTAGACTCAGTTTTCTGTATGAAATTGTTGAGAGTTTCCTCCATCCTCATGGACCTTTCATTAAGCATAGATAACTGTTGCCATAAGGTGGGTTGTTGCTGCTGCTTATTATATTGACCAGCTTGCCTAGTTTGCCCTTGACCAATATTTGGGTGTGGTTTCCACCCCTGATTGTAGCTTCCTTGACGATACTGATTGGTCATGTAGTTTACATCCTCTACGGCTTCAACTGGAAAGGCACATTGACCATTGATATGGTCGCCTCCACACAATTCGCACAACTGGGTTTGTACCTGTGCAGCAGTTTTTAACTCTTTGGGTAATTGTGCAAGAGTTTTAGTCAGAGTCTCCAGCTGTTGAGTTAGAATTTTGTTTTGAGCTAGCAGGGAATCATGTGTCTGTAATTGGAGGACTCCTTTTTGCATAGGAGCTCCTCTCTCACTGTGTAGCTCATTATCACTAGTAGCCATGTTTTCTATAATCTCTGTTGCTTCCTCTGGAGTTTTCCATTTAATATTGCCTCCTGCTGAGGCGTCCAGCATCATCTTGGTTTATGAACCAAGCCCTCCAAGGAAAGTTAAGACTACTTCCTGATCTTCAAAGCCATGCGTGGGTGTTTTTCTTAGCAAGCTTTTGTATTTGTCCCATGCATGCCCCAGTGATTCTTCCATACCCTACTTAAATGAAGAAATCTCTTGCTTGCCTTTTGTCACCTTAGATTGTGGGAAGTACTTGTTTAAAAATTTTGTGACCACTGCTTCCCACTCTGTGAAACTTTCTTCTGAGAAAGAATTCAACCAAAGCTTAGCATTGCCTCCCAATGAGAAAGGAAACAAGCTAAGTTTGATAGCTTCGTCTGGCACCCCATTAATTTTGACTGTGTTGCAAATCTCATTGAAGGTAGTGAGGTGCTCATATGGGCTTTCATGAGATAACCCATTAAATTGGTTGCTTTTCACCAGTTGAATCAGTGATGGTTTGACCTCCATATTAGCTGCATTGACTCTAGGTCTAGCTATACTGTTAAAGTGCTGAGGTCCAGCTATATTGGTGTAGTCAGCAAGAGTTCTTCTAACATTGTTGTTCTCCATATTTTCTGTGCTATGAACAAAACCTTGTGGTGGTGATTGTAAGAGAGTTTATGGAGAAGGGAAAAGTTCTCTAGATGTTCGGATTCTTCTCCTCCGTCTACTCTCGTCTAGACCTTCAAGCAGAGGTTCTGTTGTTTTCTTGCTCCTTGTTCTAATTGCTTCCTGCATGCACAAGAAAACAAAACCCTAGAAAAGATTTGTTAGCACAAAAAGATATAGGAGAAGATATAGATTCAGAAGATAAAAGATTCAGAGGATAAGATAAAATAATATAAAATAAAATAAAATCTAATCTAATCAAATCAAATCAAATAAAATAAAATCTAATCTAATCAAATCAAATCAAATAAAATAAAATCTAATCTAATCAAATAAAATAAAATCTAATCTAATCAAATAAAATAAAATAAAATCAAATAAGATAAAATCAAATAAAATAAAATCAAATCAAATAAGATAAAATAAAATAAAATAAAATCAAATAAAATCAAATAAAATAAAATCAAATAAAATAAAACCAAATCAAATAAAAACAGAAATTCAAAATTAAAGTCAAAGATAATCAATAATCACACAAATTAACTAGTTAAACTAGAGTCCCTGGCAACGACGCCAAAAACTTAATGGACAAATTTATGATCACCAAAATATGATGTCACAAACTTGTTTAACAATCGGCAAGTATGACCGAATCGTTTCAAGTAATAAACTCGGTAAGATCAAGTATCGTTCTCCCAAAGGACTCACGACCTAGTTTAGTTGTGTGGTTTGTTGATTAGCTAAGACTTAAGAACGAAATAATTGAAGTTTAATATGCAAAACAGAAAATAAACATGTATGCATGAGGTTTTGATCAATGGCAAAAGCAAAAGACAAGCACTTTCAATGAGATATATATATATATATATATATATATATATATATATATATATATATATATATATATATATATGAATATGTTGTTGGGGGTCAATTTCATCTTATCCACTCTCATATATTTTAGGAATTCAACATTCAAATCATCATTGTTAATGCCACTCTCTAAAGTACCTTTCAAGAAGGCTTCTCCCTAATTACGAGTTCATACAATTTCTAGCATTTCTAATAATTAGTTCATCAAGTGCAGGAGCTTAACGACAACCAATATACTATTGGGAGAAATTCCCCGGATCTAGACTTCCCCGTACGTTCCCGTATCGACAAAACCAATAATCATGCATTGAATGAGTTAAACAAAGCAAGCATTAAGCAAAGAGGAAAAACCCTAACTAATGATGAAAGAAAGCATAAATCTTAGATTAAGATGCAAGCACAAATTCCATATATGAGAGCTTCAAAAGATTACATTGATTCCCCAACAAACATACAAGGTTTAGTTCACCATATTCATGGTGAACCTAGATGAAAAATAATGAAAGAATGAAAGATAAAACCCTAGAAATGTGAAGAGGTAGCCTGAGCATCCAAGATCCTCCTTCAAAGGGGTGGAAGAGAGAGTGTTTGCTTCATTTCTGCCAAAGATACCAACCCTAAGACATCTAGGTCTTTAAATAGGACATAAAAATAATAGAAAACGGGTCCAGGCCCAAACAGATCATAAAATCGCATAAAACTGGCCCAAAACTCGTCTGGTTGACTTTTTTCGTATTCTGGTTGACTAGTTGACTTTTGGGTTGACTGGTTGACTTTTCTGGTTGACTGGTTGACTTTTCTGGTTTCTGGTTGACTTTTCTGATTCCATCTCTCTCCTTCTTCACTTCTTTCACTAAATTCACCTTAAAACCTGCACAAAAACACTGAAATCAAGCATAAACCTGTCCAGCTCTCTTATTTCTGAAAATATGGATAAAAGCATGATTTCAAGCTAGTTTCTAAGTGTAAATGTTGCTTTTTGTGTAAATTTTAACCATGAAAATAACAGTTTTTCAACTGTTATCAGAGTCTCATTAATTTTATAATGATACAAACCCATTTATAGGTGTCATCTAGTTGCTTAAGCTTTTAGGAGAATTGGTTCTTATGCCTTTTAAGTCTGGTGGTCTGAAGTTAGTCCCTTTCATGCACCCTTTTATATCTATGTCGACTTGAGTTCAACATGTATAGGGCTTGTGCATTCTCTACACTCGTCCAAATGGTGGCATGTTGGAGATATTTAACCATTAAAAACCTTTAAGTAATTGAGACCACCAATCCAATTATAGCTTGGATATTGATGAAATTGTGAGGAGATTCATTAGAGTGGAAAGAACATTGTTTTATGGAGTTCAACATGTTCTTTGATGGGGCCTAAATGAAAGTGGTATCAAGGAATCCTTGAACCTACTAGATTATATTAAACTGAAGCATTAAGAGGAATAGGGAAAGACCATTTAAAATAAAATTCTATTATTGCCAATAAAAGCACTTTTGTAAGATAGCAATCACTTGAGAATTAATATGTAAAATAATTCTAGAGGGCTTGACCCATCTCTCTCTTAATCTTCTATTTTATAAGAATAAATTTATACAAGAGTACATGATAAATAGGGCAACCCTAAACACAATATAATCATGATACATAGGGTAACCCTTGACACAATATAATGATGATAAATAGGGTAAATATCCTAACACAATCCAAATCTTAAACAAATGTTAGCCCTCAGATGAAAATAATCCTAGATGTATGGACTACATACCATATAAATGACTTCTCATGAGCAACAAATCCAGGAAGTTGCTCCATGTAGACATAAGAAAGGTCACAAACTAATAAGCATATGAAAATCAGTGGCTAAATCCCACACAAACCTCATTTCACAAGTCATAAATAACAAAGCAACATAAAAATGACTGTAGTAGTGCCAAGTGACTATTCCAAGAGCAAAACACAACATTTGAACTCTTAGACTAGACCTCTAAAATAGATATCCAAATTGAAATCATAATTGCTCTAGAGATCCTTATTTCTTCCATAGTAGAGAATCAATGGACCAAGCAAGCCGAGCAGCAGAAGTAGAGTAACCAAACGGAGAGTCTGCAACCTCAAGCACACAATAAAGAGCTCTGGTTGCAGTGGTTCATGCAATGCATTTTGGGGGCCTGGTAAGAGATGACACATGTTGCAATAGAGTTTGAAAAGGATGTAGTGATGTCAGGTCATTGAAGGTGTTTTTCTCTGTTGATAGTGGGTTTTATGGGCATAGGTTTACAAGAGCCCAAAATGAAAAAGAAACTTAACGCGGTTCCAAAAGTTGGCTCTCAAACAAGATTCACACAAACTTAAAAGCTATGAAATTCCACGTTTTTTACAATTCTACATGTTTTGCTCAACATCTATTTTAAGCATGGTCAAACTCGTTAAGGCATGATAGAGTTATAGAATCATATGTAGAAGTTAAAACGCCTCTCTAAAACATAACGAAACAGAAATTGGGTTTTTCATTTAAGCATATCTAAGTCTAACCCAATTTTACTGTTTAAAAGGCTTGCTTGCAGTGCCTACGAGCTTTCGGCTTTGGCACTACGCAAAGTGCTCCATCGAAGGATTTTCACTGCCTCATTTTGTTTCTCGTAGTTCGTAGGTAAGCACTGAATCGATTTTGATTGTTTTGCTATGGATCAAAATTGACTCGAATTAATAACATGTTTTACTTTTTATGGATCATTTGATTTCGATTGATTCTTAAATTGTTATTGCCACGTCGTTGAATGAATGAGAGTCATGTTAGAAGGATTTCATGACATGCTGTTATTGATAGTGGTAGGTCCCCACTTTGTGAATATTTACTTTATGCAATTAAGTGGGTGATAACTCCTTAAATTTGCATTCTTTTAGGTGTTTAGGAGTCTATGTTAGTCTATTTTAGTCTTTACTTGTTTAGAATTAGGCTAGATTTAGGTTTTTCTTTAAATTCTTTAGTTTTGTATAATTTTAGTTAAAAATAGGTTTTTAGGTGTATTTTGTAGAATTTTTAAATAATTAGAAAATTAAAATTATTTTCAGAAAATCTTTTGATAAAAATTCTTTTCTTTTATTTGATTTTCTCTTTTTTCTTTAATTTTGGATTAATACTCTTTGTGCAGTGGTGCTCCTGGAGTCTTTGGGCTGTTTGAATTGAAGCTGATTAACATTTGGGCCACTGTTGCCACGCTTGAAGTTGGTGCTGATGCCACTGAATTAGGCTGTCTTAAGCTGGGTCGCGAGGAAGCTTTCTGCACCGCTGCTGGAATGCACTGAATTGGAGCTGCTGGCATAGACCGGGTTGATTGCACAAGCAACAGCTGCCTTGGGGGTCTCTTCCCGTCGTTTTCATTTGAGGAAAGAACCCAAAGCTAGGACAAAGCTAAAGGTGATAGAGGAAAGCTCCCAATGTTCAAGCCATTTAGCCAATGCTCCAAACGTCACTGACCGGTGGAGAAGAAGAGCTGACCGGAGCTGCCACGTGGATAGGATCGACGGTCAGAGCAAAGCAAGGAAACAGATAAACGGTAGTCGTCCGATGATGAAGAGAAGAATAAACCATCACAAGCAAGTTTCCTCTTTTCCTTTTTTTTCATTTTCTCTTTTCTTCAGACCCGGGGTTTTCTTTATGTAAATAGTAGAGCTGTCAAATTTTTTCAAAGCCCCAAGGCCAACCCTGGCCTTTTCTACACTGAGGCCCATTTTGTTTGACCCACCTTTGAGGGGGCCTTTTGCAGAGCCCCTAGCCCCCAAACCCCAGAAAATGGGTTGGGATTAAATTAGGGCCGGGTTAGCCCCTAGTCCCAAAACCCCATTTTTCTCTGTTGACCCTGGACATCCTGTTTTCTTGACAAACGTTTACCTTTAAGAGCTCCACAACAATCTACTGAGACGGCAGCGCATAGTAGTACAGGTGGCGGCAACACAGCACTTGACGACAACGCACGGTGGTATAGGCGGCGACGATATCAACGATCGAGTGGTTGAAAGAAGAATCGTGAACGAGGTTAGGTTTTCTTTCAAATACTTCTTCTCGTGCTTTTAGTTTCACCGTGATGTTCTGAGAACAGTTTACTCGGGTTCCCAAATGAACACATCTTTCATCTATCATAAATTTATTCTCTACATATCTTAAAATCTCTCCATTACTTTTCAACCTTTTCTATATCTTTCTCTCTCTAAAAGCAATGCATTTTTTCTGATTACTTAAACATGTGGGGTTTTATTCTTGCCCCCTTATCAAAGTCTCTCCGGATTTTTTTTTCTTTTTTCTTGAGTGATTTATTTGTAATATTACTAATTTTAAGTATTTATAGTTCTTCAATGTTGAGTGAGTTCATGGTGAGTTGAATTTATCTCCTTCTAATTTAGAAACATTTTTAAAAATCTAATTATAATCCAAAAGAAATTGGATCTGAAAACGGAACATGCTTTAACAAATTCTAGAACTTCAAATTGAAAACCATCTTTGGAAGAACCAAACTGTACCTTCTTCTTCGCAGCTTCCTTAATACCAAGAACATACATAACGCTCTCATCATGTTTGCTTATCCCTTAAAAATACACCCAAAAGTATAATTCTTAAAAATATCACATAGGGTTGTTTTTACTATAAAGTTGGATAAGACTGCAAAATATTTGCTTCAACATGCAACTTTTCCCACTTTTTTGTAACTTTTTTTCTCAATTGTTGTTGTTGGGGAATTGTAATATGCAATTTTTTGTGTGCAGAGCTTTGAAATTAAGGAAGCACTACCGGAGACAGTTGCAAGTTATGAAGGCATGTACTATAATTACTTCAGCATAGGTACTTCAATCTGTACATTAGTAGTGCTATGCAGGTGACTTTAATGTAAATGTCTGGAGATGGTATCATGTCTATTTTAGATTTTTAATGTCTTTAGTAGTAGTTGAGATTAATCATTGAGAAAGAAGTTACTACATTACATGTATATGTTGTGTTATTTTAAAACCAAATTGCTCCTTGAATGGTATTGATGCATCTTAGGGAATATTGCAAGAACTGTGGAATTTTTGCCTTCAATATAGAACCAAAATACTAATTACTCTTTACTATTTCATTATTCATTTCAATATTTCGTAGTCTTTTATAAACATTTTCTATTTTCATTATCTCTAACTTTTCTTAAATTATTGGGAACTAATTCATTTCCTTTTTCACAATATTGTACTAGTTAAACCTCGGCAAGTGGGGATAAATTTTGACTTATCATTCTTTTAAATAAGTTTCTTTCTTTTCTATAAACCCTCCATCTCCAAAGACCAATGGCAAAGCGTAGAGCTGGTGAAAATTCTCTTTTTCCCTTTCACCTTTTATGTAATTTCTTAGTTTTTCCGTGTAGATGTACCTTGTGTCAAAGCATCCGTTCATGGAGATCTTGAAAGCAAAAGAAGCATGTTGCTTTATGATATTATGTTATGGCTTTCGCTTGAAAGAATATTTGGGTGGGAGCAAGTGAAGCTTATCGAGTTACTGTCTCTTTTGTCAAATTGTTATTCAATATTTTCATCAGGTTGTTTGAAAATATTGAACATTATGAAATCATGATCCTTATTTTATTTTCTTTCCACATTTGTCACCGGAAAATGTTATCTCTTAAGCTTTGCTTCTGATATCAAACCCTGCACCTCTTTAAATTAATCACTATCTTTTTGTTTATAAAAAGATGAGAAAGAAGCTGTATTGCTTAATTTATAGCAGTAATTTGTTCTTGTATGATCCGGATTCGTATCTTGTTTAGCTTATAGGCAGCCTATAAGTTTTAAACGTGGACAACCAATACACTGCTTGTTCTATTAACAGGTATTGCACTTTTGATTGCTACTCCACGGGATAAAAACATAACGGGTAAATATTGCTAATGATCCATTTTGTTTTATCTGCCTTTTGTTTTATTTTTTGTTTTATTTTTGTTTTATTGAACTCCTGAAGCCTGCATTCTGAGTATTGAATGGGTGGAATATTCTTTTTTTCTTATTAAGATAACATTCTTTTTTTGTTTGAATTTTCATATTAGGTATTATGCTTTATGTTGTTGTCTTTTCATATATGGATAAATAATTTTAATATCGTGATTTTAATATGTTGTTATCTTTTCATATTATGCTTTATGTTGTTAGCTATAATGATTTTAATAGTGATTTTGTGACCTTTAAACTTAGTTGGTTCATATTTAATAACAGCATTTGGATCTATTTAATATACTTATGTTGTGTTGATAAAGCTTGCGGAGAAGAAACATCTCTGGATGTCAATGAGCAATGACTCTGGTGTTGTCTTGTACTGAATCTGACAAATGGAACATTGTTTATTTTTATCTTAGTAGTAATTGATGGATGAAACATGGTGATGTTTTTCTCTTGGTACTAACTGGCTGCTCCCTGATATCCATGTACCAAGAAAGAATGCAGGATTGATTTGACTAGATTTTTTATTCTTTGGTGCCTGCATAATGCCTTGTGTGAGTGATCTGTTTGGTATAATTTGATATGATGATTTTATATTTCTGTACATAAATTTTTGTAAAAAAAAGACCCATGGGCTGGCCTGACCCATAGGGCTTTGGGGGCTTTTAGCCCTGGGGGCTTTTTCAATAAAAGATTTTTTTTGGCCCTGTGTGCTTTTTTGGCCCCCACCCACATGGGCTAGGGCCAAATCTTGTTAATGGGGCTGACTTGACAGATCTAGTAAATAGACACGGGTGGTGGGTGACAGGCGCCATTCTTAGCTCTAGGGAGTGAATTGCGGAGGGTGACAGACTCCACGAACGAGTGTGTGAAGGGTGACAAACTTCACTCACGAGACTTGGAGATCACGAGAGTGAGAGCGAGAGACAATTCTTTAGTTTCATAGAGTAGAGAGTGGCGGGTGACAGACACTGCGTTATAGGTTTATCGCTTTCATGGTTTATCGCGCTTTTCTTCGATTCTAGATTTCACTGAGTTACGAGGGTGACAGGCCGTGATTTTCGGTGATTTCTGGTATCATGTACTTTTATCTTCAATGTTTAATGTTTAATGCAATTCTGATTCCTTTTATGGATTCTTTTGATAGGTTGATAATAGTTTAGGTTTTATTACTTGATTTCATTTGCTGTTCACGATAAGTTGTTTCTGGCAGTTTGTTTTCATTGAAAATTTATAGGTTTTTAGAATTAGATTGTATGTTTTAAGTGCATTTAGACTAGACTGTGCATTTGATATTGAATAAAAGCTTGCATCAGACTCACAATTGCTATGGTTTGGTACAGAGAGTATACAAGAGGGTATGATTTTACAGGATGTCTTCCTGAGTTGCAAGTGAATACTATTCTGCACTAATCTTTGCTTTTAGGTTTCTGATTCATGGTTTTAACCAATGAGTTTGTTCTGCTCCTTAGTTAGGTGTTACTTGTTAAATTTTTCTTCATTTTAGTTTGAGCATTCTATCTGCAACCTGTAGGTCTAGTTACTTGTTTTCTATTTTTTTTAAATTGGAACTCTTTCTCATAGATTAGAAATTCTTTTCATGTTAATTTCATTTTTTTATGTTACTGTAGATTGGAAATTAAAATAGTTTTAGTTTAGATTTTTCTGTATTTTCAATTTCAGATTTTATTCTTTGATCATGATACACAGTCTTAAGTTTTGTTTCAGTTGTGTGTAAATAGTAATAGATCCAGTTTAATCAGTGACAGTTAAATAGCTTTTCATATAGGATGTTGTTCATTTAGAATAGTTTAGTTTTGACATTTTCTCTTTTGATTAATTTCATTTTTTTCTTTTAAACAGTTTACAGATTTTAAATTCTCTTTTCCTTTATAAATTTCATTCTTTCATTTTTATTTCCCCACCTTGCATTAGTTAATAGGTAGTAAATAAATAAAATACAAGAGTTAACTTTAATTGTACTGAGTCCTTGGATTGATACCTAGGTTGACCCCTACATTAGTGGAAAAACTTAGTTTGTTCTGATTTTAGGTGACAAAAATCAGTTTAACAGTGGGTTTTGTATTTTTAGCTAGGCACTTGTGAGTGTGTGTGTGTTTTCAAAGTGTAGGCTTAAATGGCATGCAATGTGGCATTGGTGGGTTTTGGATCCCTGAAGGAACTTGGTACTTCTTGAATGGCTTCTCTTGTCATGTTCCTCTCTTTTAATAGGGTAACTTGCATTCTTCTTTGCATAATTTACTAAGAAAGTAGGGTTGTAGACAAATCGAGGATCGATAAGAATGAGATATCTTCAATATAAATCTAATTTGTTTTTTCTGACAAGTTTTTTATTTCATTATAAACGTGAGTTTCTATTTTTACCAGAGAATGTGGATTGGTTCATTCGGTTGATAATATTTGTGTGAAATTTCGGGAGGTGTGAGACTATACATTTGAATTTGTTGTTTTTTTAGTTTTGTTGACATAATGAAATTTAATTGCTGACTATAGATCCTAATTTTTCATCATATGTACAGTTTGTTATCAATTTAGTGACACTGGTTTTTTATATTTTCATTTTTTTCTCATTGATATGCAGGTGAACTTAGTTGACCAGAGCTTCACAATTGGCAGAAAATTGTTTCGAAGTCTCTGTCTGGTGCGATGGTTTACATAACTGAGTGGGACAAATTTGTGGAGCAATCCATTCAGTTGTTTCGTGCTGATCCTGACTCTGTAATTCTATACCTTCAACGTTTTCTCGTTTCTTAAAGTAACAGAACCCTGACAAACTTCATTCAGACTTTTGTTTTATTTTACTGTTATAAAAGCCTTTAATTGGAATATTTGCTCTGTTTTCATATTCAGTTGGGCAATACTCGATTGATTTTTTATAATTCAGTTTCTTGATTGTCCAAGTTATCCAACTTGTCCTTCTTGTTCTATTAAAACGTACTGAAATTGAAATTTCTTCAATTGTATTTGGAGCAGACACGGTATGTTATGAAGTACAGGCATTGTGATGGCAAGTTGGTACTTAGGGTCACTGATAACCGGCAGGTATCAGTTTGTTTTTCTAGAACAAAACAAATATATATTCAATGTATTTTAATTTTTAAATGCCAGTCTTTTGTGCATGTTTGAGATTGTAAATGTGGATTAACATGAAATCATAATTTGATTCTTCTATAGAAAATGTGTTAATGGGTTTAAAGTGTTCAGCCAAGTTTATCTGCCGAGAGATAGAGTTAACTTGTTTCCTCCATCCAAAATTACATAACAGTTTATTAGTTAACTAGAGAGTTTGGCAATCTTGCAGTTCATGGTTGTCTATTTTTTCTGCCAACTTAATGAATGGCATGATCCAATTATTTTCTTTGCTCCCTAATGAGTTGTGTGCCATGCTGAATTGGTTCCATGGGTGAATTACTTTGGATTGTTACTCCAAGGTCGTATCACCCATTTTGATCAAAATACCCTAATTGCCCTAATTGCTGCACGACCCTTTCCTAATACATGATCCCTCTCTCTGCCTTTGTTTGTTCCTCTTTTCCCTTGTAATTCTCCCTCTCTACTCTAACCTACTGGATCCTCTCTTTCCTCTTGTTTTGTGTTCTGTTCTCCTTCTAAAGTTACTGTAAATGTTAAAAAGGTGGAGGTGCTTGTAGAATAAATTACACTAATCAGTCGTAAGGTTATGTGAAATTACACAAGCACCTTCTGCTTATTAACATCTACCTTATAGGGGTAGATGGTGTAATGCTTTCAAACAATTAGGGTGGTTACTGTAATGCATAAAGAATGTTAGTATAATGTTTTTTAAACAATTAAGGGAGGTGTGCAGGGATGGAAAAATTCAGGAATGTTTTTTGTATTTTTAAGAGGTGGTTAGTGCAATTTACTCTACTATTTATTTTGTTGTTGATGTGATTTGAAAGTTGAGGTTTGTAATCTAGTGATTATTTACTATCTGATTATATTATTATCTCACTTTATAAGGTATTTGGTTTGGATAGAGGATAAATGGACTACTCTTCTTCTAGGACTATAAACACCTCATTCTGTTTTGCTTAAAGTCTAAATTAGTTCTTTTGTTTTTTGGCGAGCATCAATGTCATGAACATTGCCTGATTGTGTTTCCAAATAATTGGGAATGAAATATGAGTTTAAGGCTGATCAATGGCCTAATTGGACATTAAGTTAATGTTTTGTTGAATGTTCCGTTCTCCTCTGGCATTATATAATTTAGATAATTTTAGAGAAATGTTAGCAATACACCAAGGAATTCAACTTGGGATTGTATTCAGACTTGGAAAGGGGATACAAAATCGTAAACCATGGAACCACAACATGATGCATAAGGTTCTATAAGATATATAAAATTCGTACAAATGAATGTAATATAAGAGAGAAAAACCCATGTAACATTTAATTAAGGTTAAATTTATAATCACATACTAATAAGCATATGAAAGTCAGTGGCTAAACCCCACACAAAGCTCATTTCACAAGTCATAAATAACAAAGCAGCATAAAAATGACTGTAGTAGTGCCAAGTAGCAAAACACAACATTTGAACTCTTAGACTAGACCTCTAAAATAGATCATCCAAATTGAAATCATAATTGCTCTAGAGATCCGTATTTCTTCCACAGTAGAGAATCAATGGACCAACCAAGCCGAGCAGCAGAAGTAGAGAAACCAAACAGAGAGTCTGCAACCTCAAGCACACAATAAAGAGCTCTGGTTGCAGTGGTTCATGCAATGCATTTTGGGGGCCTGGTACGAGATGACACATGTTGCAATAGAGTTTGAAAAGGATGTGGTGATGTCAGGTCAATGAAGGTGTTTTTCTCTGTTGCTAGTGGGTTTTATGGGCTTAGGTTTACAAGAGCCCAAAATGAAAAAGAAACTTAACACGGTTCCAAAAGTTGGCTCTCAAAAAGGATCCACACAAACTTAAAAGCTCTCAAATTCCACGTTTTTTACACAATAAAGGCATTTTTGACGTCAAGCTGAAATTGTCTAATGGTGAATGGCTGTAATGGAAAAGAGAAGTCAAATAGATGTCATTTTAATAATAGGAGGGGAGGTGTCAATATAATCTTGGCCATAGTTTTGTGTGTAGCTTTTGGCAACCAGTCCAATTTTATAGCGACCAATGGTTCCATCTTGTCTTGTTTTAAGAGTATACAACCATTATCACCAAACAATTGATTTTCTAGCTGGAAGAGGAACCAACACCTAAGTACCACTACTTTGAAATGCACACTTCTCCCTCAATCATTGGTTGTCTCCACTCTGGATGGGATAGAGTTTCCACCGTGTGACTTAGGAAAATTAATAGAAGATAATGTGGATATACAAGCATAGTGTATGGTGGAAAGTTGATGATAACTAAGGTTTGTATGGTGCGGACAAGGGTTAATGATAGAATGTATACCTTCTGAACAAAAATAGGCCGATCATTTTTAGAGGAGACCGGATCTAGTGCAGGAAAGGTTGATGGGGAAGGATTAGGCATGTCCTCTACTATACCTATGAAGATCAGAAGAGAAAAGTCGATACCATTTTTGACAAGGATTATATCCCATGAAGACACATTTAAATAACCAAGGAAAAATTTATCTCAACCAAGTGTGATGTTTTGTACAATAAAGATTGTACAGAGGGCAACAAGGAAAAAAGGACACAGCGGGCTACCCAATTCTTAAGGACAGATGATGACATCCAATTAATGAGATAGCATGTTCTAAGGATAACATGTCCCCAAAATTGGTGAAGATGACTATGAAGAAGTACCCAAATAGTATGAATAAAATATATGTTTTTGTTTTTGGCTTCTCCTTTTTGTTGAGGATTATGATTACACGAAGTCTGGTGAATGATATTATTTGATAACTTATTGAAATTGGCTCGACAAATATTCACATGAGCATTGCCACCACGAAAAAAAGTTATGGATATATAATATTGTGTTTTTGATTTCATAAATATAAGTTTGAAACATAGAAAACACTTTCGATCATTCAATAACCATGTCTAGATATATCTAGAATAACCATAAAATCCAAGTACATGTAGAATAACCATCAATAAAGGTAACAATATTTAAAATAAAAAGGGGTAATAGTATGGGAAGGATGCCAAATATCAGAGTGAATTAAAGGAAAAAGAGACAACTTGTTTATTAAGACAGTCAAGAAAAGATCGAGGAACATGTTTACTTAATTATGATTCACATTTCAAAGAAGACAGACATTGCCTTTTGCAATTTTGTCAACCTGGGATGTCTTAATTTTTAATGAATCATCATTGATAGATCACCAAAGCACATAGCCGTGGTGATGGAGAGAGGTAGTAAAAGCCATGTGACTCAAATCTAGCATCAATTGTCTGGTTTGATATCCGATCCTTCAAGGTAACATTATTTTTAATAAAGTTCAGGATAATATCATGGGAATTGGTTAAATGGGTAATAGAAAGTAAATTAGGAGATCAATTACGGGTATAAAAACAACAAAGTCAACTGTAAGGTATGAGAAGGGTTATGTAGTACTTATGCTACAAGCTTGTGTTTGTGAGCCATTAATTGCAGTTATTGTTAGCAAAATGATGCAGATGAAATTTTGATGATGTCCAAATCAAGTCAAGACCAATCAAGAATCAAAATGATCTGAAGATTTGTATTGTGATGGAAAGCTTTTGTAATACTCTTAGAAATATGTATAGGACGTAGATCAGAAAAAGAAAAGTGTTTTGTAAAATTACTATAGTAAATCATTGCAACAAAACACTATAGTACTATTCACATGAATAGTAACACTATTCACGTGAATAGTGACGGTTAACGGTAAGAGTATCGCACTTAACACGGACGTTGGGGAAACTAGTCGTTGAAGAAACTAGCCGTTTATGACCGTTGGACAAACTAGCCGTTTATGGCCGTTGGACAAACTAGCCGTTTATGGCTGTTGGACAAACTAGCCGTTTATGGCCGTTGGAGAAACTAGCCGTTAAGTTTGTCTTTTAGTGAATGGAAGAGTCTTTGGATGAGTCTATAAATAGACTCTCATTTCCTCTCAAGAAGCAATAACTAGAGACACAGAAACTCTTCCCTTGTGCTCAAATACTCAGAAATTATTGAGACTTGTGTGTTCTTGTTCGGCTTGTGAAACTCTTGTCTGTGGAGCTGGTGAAGTGCTGCTACGGTGACAGAGGAAATAGCCGGTTCATCCTTGGTGTGTCTAAGGAGGTGTTCGGAAGAGAATCATCCTTCGTGAAGTATTCGGAGGAGGTGTTCATCCTTTGTGAAGACTCAAAGGAGGTGTAGTTTCATCTCTTGTGGTATCAAGAGAGGTGGTTTCTAAACTTTTACAAATTGTATCTTTGTGATTGTAATTTGTAATTGTTTTGTGTTAGTGAAACTGTTTATCTTGTTTTGAGATAAGCGACTGGACGTAGGATTGGTAAGATCCGAACCAGGATAAAATCATCTGTGCAAATTTCTCTCAACCTTACTCTTGCTTTATTTGTCTTTATTAATTGCTAAGTAAGTTTAATTGAGTAGAAATTAAAAGGCACACGTTATTATTAAAAACCCCTCTTGGTTTGTTATTCCACGCTAACCCTTCCGCTGCAGCCGCTCTGACAGTTATAAAAGGAAAATTGACAACGGTAGTAAAGGAAGAGAAAAGAGAAGGATTAGTAGATACATGATCAATTGCACTGGAGTCAATGACCCAAGGACCAAGGGAGGGAGATTGAGAGAGACCAGTGAATGAATTACGGTGTGTGCCACCAAAGCAGTGTTACTGGAGGATTGGCATGTTGCATACCATAAAGTGTTTAAACATTGGTGTAGATAAATCAACCAATAAGGTAGGAGCAACAGGTGACTCAACAATATATGGTTGGGCAATATTGTGTGATTGAGGGGTTTTCCCATTTAGCTTCAAATACCTATCAATTGTATGTCCAATGCGATGACATAACATGGTTTGCATTTTGGATGATGTTTGTGGATGAATTGGCACGATGCTATCACAACCCTATATTTGCTGGAAAGAGTGGTGGTTGTCAAAAACTCATTGGAAGTTGTGCCTAAATAGTGAAAGGGAACCTGTGAAAGGTTTGCAAAAAAATAAAAATCCTTCAAAGACAATCCGAAAAACAAGATCTTATGATAAACTTTAGAAAAGAAAGAAACAGAGCTAAGACCGTGTTTATGAAGCAACGTGGGTGTTTCAATTATATCTATCTAGAAAAAGGAATGAATGCAATGAATAGATGAAATTTGATATCCTCTGAAAATAAATATGTCATATGGAAATAAATAAAAACATTCCTAATAATACATATATAATCTAGATTATGTTGATTATATAATATCAATTTTGTTGGAATAATAATTAAATCTGTGTATGCTAGTGTAATCACTAAGTCTAAAGTAGGGAGTAGTGTGTTGGGAAGTCTCTTCCAACTATACCTAGTTCTGTTCCTAGCAGTCAAGTACAGTCCTTTGATTTTTTCATCTCCCTAGTGTATCAGCTCTTTATTGTTATAAATAGAAGACCATAAGAGGGTCCTTTAAGCCCTCCAAAAGTGTTTTCTCTGTTTTTAATCTTAAGTAACTCCATACTTCTTTAACTACGGCAATACACGTGAAGTTACCCATTAATGTTTCAGTTGGGTTACCCTTTTAATTCGGGTGGTATATAACTCTGCCAATAAAATTATTCTATCAGATTCTCTAAAGAAGAATATAATATGCATAAAAGAAGCTTAAGATTAAAACAGAGAGGAAATATATTTTTGAGGGCTTGAAAGACCCCTCTAATCATCTTCTATTTATAATGATAGAAATCTGATATAATGGGAAGATGAAAGATCAAAAAAGTTTACTAGATACCTAGGGACATAACTAGGTACAACAGGAAGCAGCTCCCAACACACTACTCCCTTCTTAGACTTAATAATGACTAACATTATAATTATTCTCACAAAGAAAATAATATACTAATAAAATTCTCCTGATTGTTGGTGGTGAAAATTTAATTGAGCCGCGTATGAGCTCTCATTTTAATTAGCAGAACAAAATCTGTTATTCAATGATTTGAAATAATTATATTCCTAGCAACTAGCATCATTTTCCATTGTTTTATGATTGACTGCCTCTTTTATTATTAGCCTCGTAATCTTAATTTCTAATTGTCAATTGTTATACTTTTTACAGTGTCTGAAGTACAAGACAGACCAAGCACAGGAGGCTAAGAAGATGGAAAAACTGAACAATATGTTCTTTGCTTTGATGGCCCGTGGTCCTGATGGTATGTCTTACTCTAAGCTGTTAATGTGATGATGCTTTAACTAAAAAGACTTCTGTGCAACATTCGTGTTATCTATAAAACTGGTCAAAGACAGATTCTTTTGAGAATACGAAACCACTCAGTGCAATATTCCTTTATGGTTTACATTGATTGTGTTTTGGATATTCTTTCTTGTCTGGTGCTGAGATTTCTTTCTACATTCTCCATCACTTGTAACTCTGCAGTTGATCTATCAGAAGTCACTGGAAAAGAGCAAATGGATGCTCAACCAAGCAAGAAAGGAAGAGGAAGGAAGCAATAACTTGCTCTTTACGAGACATGATGGTTTTGAGTTAGAGGACTTTCTAAGAATTTGAACAGTTATACTTTTCCCGATCTAATTATTACTTCTTCAGATTCTATGATGAAAGTGGTTGTATATTGAAGTTTTGAAGTCTGAATTTTTGATCTTTTGGAAGTCTTGAGTATTACAGAATTTAGTTATTCCACCAAGATTTACTGTGCATCGTTACCGTTATTGAATCCTTTTACATCTATCCAATGGTGCAGCCAAACCACTGTGTCAGCAGTTCATCATCAAACTAGAATTTCCTTACTAACTTAGCAATTACAAAATATTGTTGTGTGCTTCTGTCTAAATGAGATTGGTGGCCAAATTGTTGAAGCTACAACAGGCTAAGGCCAACTTGCAGGATTCATAGTTCATAGTCACTGGGAGTGAATATTGGATGCTATCCCCCAAGGAATATGGAATTTTAGATCCCATAGATTACGTTATTGGTATGGTATGGGATTGACTGCTGCTTCCAACACCTTTTTTTTTTCCTGCACCGTTATAAAACTATAAATTCCATTTTACCCTTATTCAATCATTCTTTGACCACCACAAACCCATGACGGTTTTACTCAATCATTGTTCAAGACATCATTCTAACGTAACTTTGCAACGTAAACCTTTTATGCGTTACTTATTTTTCCGTATGAAATTAGTTCACCGCTTCTATGTTAGTGCATGGGCATGAATCTCGTTAAGGAGTGGTATTAAAATTAAGAAAATAATTGATAATATAAAATTACAATTGCTCTTATAGGGCTAAAGCGTGTATATAAACCAAAAAATTTAAATAGTTATCTGAATTAATAGTTACTTCTCTGAATTAAAAAAAATTCAAGATTTTTTAATAAAATTTAAATGGTTCTAATACTTCTATTGGTTTAGGACATGCAGATTCTTAATCTTATTCTTTAAAATTATAAACTGAAATTGTGAAAGATACCATTATAATACAATGGTTTAATCATTCACTAAGTCCCTATTTTCGCATGGAATCTCAATTTCGTCCTTTTCTTTCTGAAAATATCAATTGGGTCCCAATTTTATGAAAATTGCAACAAATAGATCCTTTCCGTTAAATAGTGTCAAACGGCGTTACGGTGTGTTTGACGTGGCACGCTGTTGTGGACGTCTTATCTGACGTGGTTGATTCAAGCAGAAGCAGTGGGGCACGTGGAAATTGAATATTTTATAAGTAAAAAGAAAAGAATTGTTTTAAACGAAATTGGAGATTGAGGTTTCGTGCAGAGCGAATTAGGGATTCTTCTCTCTCAGTACTTCTAGGGTTCGGTTCGTGCAGATCGAATTAGGGATTGAGGTTTCGTGCAGATCGAATTAGGGATTGAGGTTTCGTGCAGATCGAATTCTTCTGAGTACTTTTACGGTTTAATCGAAGTTGCGGTTGAAGATGCATCCCTGCTCGTCTTCGTCATGCAGCGGGTGGCGGAAGCAAGATAGTAATGTGGTCTGTGGTGGTGCTCGAGGAGTTAAGAACAACAATGGTAGTCCGTTGTGCTATTGTGGGATGAAATGTGTTATCAGAACTGCAAGAACAGTCAAGAACAAAGGCAAGCAATTTTGGGGCTGCCCTAAGTTCAAGGTAAGGTTTTTTGTTAGGTTTTTCGTTGTTCTTATTTTCAGTTCGAGGGTGCCCTGATTGGTGTTTTGTTGTATAGAATGGTGGTGAAGATGGTGGTTGCAATTATTTCACATGGTGTGCAGATCATGGGGTTATTGAAACGGAAACCAGTGCAAAGTGTGAAGGCAAGTCTGAGTGTTTGCTGAACAGAGAAGCAATGGAAGGTGGATGGAAGATTATAAGTGATTTGGACTGCTCTGTGAAGAAATTGGGAAATAGGCTTAATGTACTGTTAGGGATTGTCTGTGTTCTTGTTGTGGTGAACATTATTGTACTTACAATAGTGTTTTTTCGTTCACCATCACCATGATTTCATTGTACTTATGATGGAATGTACTTAGAATGCAATGAACCAAAGTTATTTTGACTATAAAAGTTTGTATTGTTTGTAATTTTTGGTGATATATGTGACGCTCGTTTTTATGATGGAATGTACTTCATGTTGATTTTGCATGTTTTCTCAGTTAGCGAGCGTCCGTATCTAGCGTTCGGTTTTAATTTGGGTTGAATCTTAAAGCCTTCGGTCTGTTTGGTAGTGTTTGTGAGCGTTCGGTTTTGGCGTTTTGTTATACTAGTGATTGTAACGTTCGGCAGACTCGAGTAACTTGTAGGCGTTCGTTCCTTATATGTGATGTTAATTTTGCATGTTTTCTTAGTTAGCGAGCGTCCGTTCGGTTTTAATTTGGGTTGAATCTTAAAGCGTTCGGTCTGTGTGGTAGTGTTTGTGAGCGTTTGGTTATGGCGTTTTGTTATACTAGTGATTGTAACGTTCGGCAGACTCGAGTAACTTGTAGGCGTTCGTTCCTTATATGTGATGTTGATTTTGCATGTTTTCTCAGTTAGCGAGCGTCCGTTCGGTTTTAATTTGGGTTGAATCTTAAAGCGTTCGGTCTGTGTGGTAGTGTTTGTGAGTGTTCGGTTTTGGCGTTTTGTTATACTAGTGATTGTAACGTTCGGCAGACTG
Organism: Vigna nakashimae; assembly: GCA_034642375.1. Lineage (NCBI taxonomy): Eukaryota > Viridiplantae > Streptophyta > Magnoliopsida > Fabales > Fabaceae > Vigna > Vigna nakashimae. The sequence goes on from CM067766.1 coordinate 22,414,477, forward strand.
GAGTAACTTTTAGGCGTTCGTTCCTTATATGTAATGTTGATTTTGCATGTTTTCTCAGTTAGCGAACGTCCATATCTAGCGTTCGGTTTTAATTTGGGTTGAATCTTAAAGCGTTCGGTCTGTGTGGTAGTGTTTGTGAGCGTTCGGCAAACTCGAGTAACTAACCATCATCCTTATTGCTGGATACTCCATATTCACACAGGGCCAATATCATCACCTTCATTAATCTGAAGCACTGTATACTACGGTTCTTTAATTAAGCTGAAGTAGTACATCACCCACAGCAAAACAGTTCTTTAATTAAGCTGAAGTAGTACATCAATGCACAACAAAACAGATAAATGGAACCAAATGAAGCATATCTGCTGAAATTTAATTAAGCTGAAGTAGTACATAAAAGTGCTGTCATACAGACCAGAATATTACATCAGTTATCAACATGAAGTTCCATCAGTTATCATCAGTTAATTCCTACTGTCTACTACGGTTGATTCCCAGAGTGATGTGCTGATGTACTGGGCTGATGTGCTGATGTACAAAATATTTTAGATTGTTGAGTGGATGGAGTTGCTTGGGTTGCTGATGTACTGGGCACAGTTCCTGATTGGGTTGCTGATGGGCAACGAGTTCTGTTATGGCCATGTGCTCTACATATGCCACATCTCTTTTGCAAGCCAGATTTGGTCATTCTTGATTCATCCTTCCTCATTTCCCATTGCTCTAGCCTTCGTTTTCTCTTTGGTCGTCCAGACATTACTCTTTTGTGTGGTGGAGACACATCAGGATATGGAGTAATGTTCCACATGTTGGCTCCATTTAAGGGATATATGATTGTTGAATATGTCTCCTCATATTTGGACTTCATGTAGCAAGACTCAATAAATTGTTCTCCATCAATGTTGAGGAACTTCATTGCAGCCAATGAATGACAACAGGGGATTCCAGTCATCATCCAAGTTCTGCATGTGCATGAGGACTCATCTAGGTTGACTACAAACTTATCTCCATTGTTAGACATGTGACGCACTTCGAATAACTTGTTGCCTGACCAACTGTGTACAAGAAGACAACAATAATTATTAGGCACAGTAGTAAATTAATATATAACATAGAAGTGATTACTGAAATTTACCTAGGAATCCAATTTTGAGTTAAATGACATTCCTTTCTAAATCTGGATAGAATCTTGGGACAGATGGATCCAGTAAATGATGATAGGCTTGACCTGTTCTTTGCCCATCTTTCCATGAGGTAAAGCCGTATCGTCTCCAACATCGTAATGATGGCTTTACTCCTGGCAGAAACGAGGACACTGTTGAAGCCCTCACTCATATTGTTTACTAAGCTGTCAGATTTAGCTCTTTCAGTGAACCTTGATCTTGACCAATACCTACAACAAATAATAGAATTATTATTAACATTATATGAATAAGGAATTATGTTATACTTTTGAAGACTAACCTTGAAGGGATGGCAATCAAATGCTTATAAGCATCTTCGTTTACTGCTCTTATGTTTCTCATTTCCATCTCCCATGTTTGTGGATGTGTGGCTGTAGCTGCCCTCCACATTAAACGCTTCAGGTTTTTACCAGGGTATTTCTTCCTGAAGTTGGCATACATATGCCTCACACAAAACCTTTGATCAACTCTAGGAAGCAATTCATCTATTGCATGAAGTAGACCCTGCAAACAATATACAAGTAAGGAATACAGGCAACAAATACTTAACAACCTCAAATTAAAATGTACAAATTAATATTACCTTCTGCTGGTCTGATATAAAGGTAAATGTGGAACAAATTTCAGCCCCTCCAAGGTCATCTACCAACAGTTCCAGGAACCACTTCCATGACTCCTTGTTCTCAACTTCAACAACACAGTATGCAATTGGCAACATCTGCTCATTCCCATCTCGGCCCACAGCTGTTAACAACTCACCACCGTACTTACCTTTCAAAAATGCTCCATCTAAACCAATAATTGGCCTGCATGACATAAAACTGTCTTTGCAAGCCTTTAAACATACATAGAATCTCTTGAAAATGACTTTACCCCCAACATCCTCAACCTTTAGTTTCACTGTTGACCCAGGATTTTTGGCCACCAACTCATGGGCATAATCATATAACCTTTTATACTGTTCTTTGAAAGAGCCATCAATTTGCTCTGTTGCTATGTTTTTCGCCCTATAGGCCATACACCTAGAAATACCAATGTTCCATTTCCTTTGAATTTTTTCCCTTATATCCACACCCTTAACTGTAGGATTATCTCTAATAGTGTGTGTATCTTTTTGCTCAACCACTTGGCATCAATTAATTTAAGGTTGAACTCCCTGCTACAGGTATGGTTGTCCACCATTTAAAGTAAAATAGTTTTACATAAACAATTTAAACGTCTTGTCAAATAAAATATCTTAAAAAGCAAATGGGTCATTTGATTGTTGTTTTCTTTATTTCTAAATTCTTATTTTTTTATTGTATTTTAATACATAAAAAACAAGTCATTTGATTGTTGTTTTCTTTATTTCTAAATTCTTATTTTTTTATTGTATTTTAATACATAAAACACAAGTCATAGTAAGAAGAAGAACAAAATTGAAAAAATATTGACATTTGATATAAGAAATTTAATTCAAACTTTTTCAAAAAAACTGTTTATAAATATTGTTACGGTTTTAGAATGAATTGAAATAAAAATAAAAATTTAAATTGCTTATTTATAAAAGTGATAATGTTTAAGGATCTTGGACTAAAATTAAAGTTATAGGTATACATTTACAAATGTGATAAGGTTTCATTCAACATTAATTAACTAAAATTTAAAGTCCTTATTTGTAAAAAAAAGAAAAAGGTTAACTTTTGGGGATACTTGTTTATTTTATTTTTCCTATTTGCAAAAGTTAAAACGCCTCTCTAAAACATGACGAAACAAAAACTGGGTTTTTCCTTTAAGCAGATCTAAGTCTAACCCAATTTTACTGTTTAAAAGGCTTGCTTGCAGTGCCTATGAGCTTTCGGCTTTGGCACTATTAAGGCTCTTTCGGATTGAATAGAAAACGCGCAAAGTGCTCCCATCAAAGGGTTTTCACTGCCTCATTTTGTTTCTCATAGTTCGCGGTAAGCACTGAATCGATTTTCATTTTTCTTCTATGGATCAAAATTGACTCAAATTGATAACGTCTTTTACTTTTCATGGATCATTTGATTTCGATTGATTCTTAAATGGTTATTGTCACGTCGTTGTTGAATGAATGAGAGTGATGTTAGAAGGATTTTTCTATTTTGGTTTTGGTTGTCATGTATTGAGGATTTCATGACATGCTGTAATTGATAGTTGTAGGTCCCCACTTATGTGGGTATTTACTCTATGCAATTAAGTGAGTTTTGTTTTTTTTAGCTAGTCACTTGTGAGTGTGTGTGTTCAAAGTGTAGGCTTAAATGGCATGCAATGTGGCATTGGTGGGTTTTGGATGCCTGAAGGAACCTGGTACTTCTTGAATTGCTTCTCTTGTGCAGTTCCCCTCTTTTAATAGGGGAACTTGCATTGTTCTTTGCATAATTTACTAAGAAAGTAGGGTTGTAGACAAATCGAGGATTGATAAGAATGAGATATTCCTTAAATATAAATCTAATTTGTTTTTTCTGACAAGATTTTTATTTTATTATAAACGTGAGTTTCTTTTTGCCAGAGAATGTGGATTGGTTCATTCGGCTGATAATATTCGTGTGAAATTTCGGGTGTGAGACTATGCATTTGAATTTGTTATTTTTTTAGTTTTGTTGATATAAAGAAATTTAATTGTTGACTAAAGATCCTAATTTTTTATCATATGTACACTTTGTTATCAATTTAGTGACACTGGTTTTTTATATTTTCATTTCTTTCTCATTGATATGCAGGTGAACTTAGTGTCAGAGCGGCTGCAGCGGATGGGTTAGCGTGGAACAACAAACCAAGAGGGGGGGGTGAATTGGTTCTTACTAAAAACGTGTGCCTTAAAAATTTCTACTCAATTAAACTTACTTAGCAATTAATGATAACATTTAAACAGAGTAAGGTTGAGAGAAATTTGCACAGATGATTTTATCCTGGTTCAGATCTTACCAATCCTACGTCCAGTCGCTTATCTCAAAACAAGATAAACAATTCACTAATCACAAAACAATTACAAACTACAATCACACAGATACAATTTGTAAGAGTTTAGAAAACACCTCTCTTGATGCCACAAGAGATGAAACAACCACCTCCTTTGAATCTTCACAAAGGATGAAACACACCTCCTTTGAATCTTCACAAAGGATGAAACACTTCCTCCGAATACTTCACGAAGGATGACTTCCTCTTCCGAACACTTCCTTACACACACCAAGGATGAACCAGCTATTCCTCTATCACCGTAGCAGTATTTCACCAACTCTACAGACAGAGTTTCCTTAGCTGAGCAAGAGCACACAATTCTCAAGAGTTTCTGAGTATTTGAGCACAAGGGAAGAGTTGTTGTTCTATTTTCTCAAGTTGTTTCTTGAGAGAAAATGAGAGTCTATTTATAGACTCATCCAAAGGCTCTTCCATTTTTCGTTTTCAGCCTTTCTGACTGTTTTAATCGATTAAACTAAGTATTAATCGATTAAAATGAGTCCAAGGGCTAGTTTGACAAATCTGAGATTCCCAACAGCTCTTAACGGCTAGGTTTAATCGATTATTCTCAGGATTAATCGATTAGCTAATCGATTATACTTGGCTTTAATCGATTATTCCAGTGGCACTTGGATTCTCAGTTTCAGCTTCTGTTTTAATCGATTGTTCTATGGTTTAATCGATTATATAATCGATTATATTATGCTTTAATCGATTATTACAGTGGCACTTGGGTTCTCCACTTCAGACTCTGTTTTAATCGATTAACACTAGGTTTAATCGATTAAAGCAGATTTAAATCAGGTATAAATTACAAAAATGATCCCTAATACATATTTCTAAGAGTATTACAAAAGCTTTCCATCACATTACAAGTCTTCAATTCATTTTGATTCTTGATTGGTCTTGACTTGATTTGGGCATCATCAAAACTTCATCTTCATCATTTTGCTAACAATCTCCCCCTTTTTGATGATGATCAAAAACTTCTTGATTTAAAGCTTTTGGTAATAATCTGTATTTACAACACAACTTAAGTAAGAAACAATTGTTAGTGAACTTAGAATTAAGTTTACGGCTTTAAATATTTCTCCCCCTTTTTGATCATTATTAAAAAGTTGTGTTTTATTTTCTCCCCCTAAATTTATTAGAAATTATACTCCCCTTAATAAAAGCATATATGCATAGAAATATTAAGGATAAAACAACACACAATTTTATTAAGGATTAACACAAGTATAAAGATAAACAACAAACCACACCAAAAGGATCTAGAATTCATCACTTGCATCACTAATAAAGTGTTGTTCTAAACCTGAAACCCTAGTGTCTAGATGCCTGAGATGAGTACAAATCTCTTCGTGACGAATGTTTTGAATATTCATCATCTCATTTTGAAGTCGAGTCATCTCAGCCATTTGTCTAGAGAGACTTTCTAGACTGTATTCCTCATGCACTTGAGATGGGCCAGCAACATTTGTGGGATCAGGCATGGGGATATCTGCAGCTTCAGCTTCATTGCCATCAATGGCATCCTCAGGGTGGATGTAGGAGAGTCCTTGTTTGATAAAACCCATCTGCCTCAGGGAATTATCTCCTACCTTATGTCCGGGAAGGACAGTCTCATGGTGTTCATTGGTGATATCTACTCCTTTGAACACACAAATTTGGGAAACAAGAAGAGGATAGGGAAGAGGGGCAACATCTAACCTTTTGGCCTTGTACATAATTGTCTTTATCAGGTGAGGCCAATTAAGAGGAATGCTCTGAAGAATACTGTACATAACTATGAGATCAGTCTCAGAGCATTGGGCATGATTAGATCCTCTCGGGCACAAAATCCATACAATGAGGTAGTGCAAGAGGCGTTCTTCCATCTTGAGGCCACCAGCAAGGAAGAGACGAGCATTGTGCTGTCGAGGATTTCAGAGAAAGGACTGGTACACCGCTATCTTGTTGAATTGAGCAAAGTCATCTGGAATAATTTGAGAATATTCTAGAACAGGGACTTTTGCTACATTTGTCCAAATGTCATTGTCCAAGACAATGTCCACACCTTTTACTCTTGTTTGGAAAACCCCATTCTGGATCTTTAAATTAAAATAGAAAGTGCGAACAAGATCTAGATAATACCTCCCACGGAGTTCCATTAGGTGTTGAATTCCTTGTTCAATGATAAGATTTGGAAAAGAGAAGTGGTAGGATGTAAACCAGGAAAGATCAATGCATTTTTGTTTGATGACCTTCCTTTCCTTCCAAAATCGTGAGAAAGATAGTTGATCATTTTCATCGGAGAGCCATCCTTCTATGGTAGCATCTCTTCTTTGAGTAGTATTTTCCGAAACTTCACTTGTTCTTCTTCTCCTTCTTCTTGATGGTTCAACCATAAGAAAAAAAAAATTTGGACAGCAAGATAAAGGGATTTTGAGTGGAGAGATGAAGAGAATTGGAGTTGTAGAGTTATGGGTAAGGTGAGTGAGTAAAAATGAGGGATGGTAGGGGTTTAAATAGGCTGAAAATGCACTCTCTAACGTTCAAAATTAAGAAAATGGTCGTTTATAGCCGTTGGCAACGGCTAGATTTGAAAAACCAATTAAAAAAAACCGTCTGGAGCGCTTTTAATCGATTAAAGGACGTTTTAATCGATTACATAATCGATTAATACTTGGATTAATCGATTAATCCAGTCGTAAGTGTGTAGATAGCGCTTTTAATCGATTTACAAGCAGATTAAATGCGTGAATTAACGAAAAATGCAACATTTATTCCAAGAATGCCTATTTTACGATTTCTAATATTCCAAGATCTCTTCTAAGCTCAAAAAATCTATCCTTAGGCAATGGTTTGGTGAAAATATCAGCTAATTGATGTTGTGTATCAATATATTCTATTTCACAATCTCCCTTTTGCACATGATCTCTAAGAAAGTGATGCCTAATCTCAATGTGTTTGGTTCTAGAATGCATTATGGGATTCTTTGTAAGATTTATTGCACTTGTATTATCACACTTAAGTGGTATATGATCTAAATGAATTTCATAATCTTCTAATTGCTGTTTCATCCATAAAATTTGCGCACAACAATTTCCAGCAGCAATATATTTAGCCTTAGTGGTTGATAAGGCTACACAGGCTTGTTTCTTAGAGTTCCAAGAAACTAAGGAACTACCTAGACGATGACATGTTCCACTAGTGCTTTTTCGATCTATCTTACAACCTCCATAATCTGCATCGGAAAAACCTACAAGACTAGGTTCCGTTCCAGATGGATACCATAAACCAAAGGATGCAGTTCCCTTAAGATATTTCAATATTCTTTTAACTGCTGTAAGGTGAGATTCTCTAGGACTAGATTGATACCTAGCACACACACAAACACTCTGCATAATATCCGGTCTACTAGCAGTAAGGTATAACAAAGAACCTACCATGCATCTGTATTTAGTTTGATTTACCTCTTTTCCTGACTCATCTTTGTCAAGATAGCAAGAGGTTCCCATAGGTGTAGATGCTTCCTTTGCTTTGTCCATTTCAAACTTCTTAAGAATTTCTCTACAATACTTGGTTTGAGAAATGAATGTACCTTCTTTCATTTGCTTAATTTGAAGACCAAGGAAGAATGTTAGTTCTCCCATCATAGACATTTCAAATTCACCCTGCATAGTCTTAGCAAATTCCTCACAAAGAGATTTATTTGTTGATCCAAAAATAATATCATCAACATATACTTGAATAATCAAAATATGTTTTCCGACTCTTTTAATAAACAAAGTGGAATCAACTTTTCCTCTATTAAAATCATTTTCTAAAAGAAAATTGCTAAGTCTTTCATACCAAGATCTAGGTGCTTGTTTTAAACCATAAAGTGCTTTCTTTAACTTATAGATGTGATTTTGAAATTTAAAATCTTCAAAACCGGGTGGTTGTTCAACATACACATCTTCTTTTATAAAACCATTTAGAAATGCACTTTTAACATCCATTTGAAATAATTTAAATTTCATTATAGATGCATAAGCAAGAAGTAGGCGTATTGCCTCTAACCTGGCAACTGGAGCATATGTCTCATCATAATCTATACCTTCTTCTTGACTATATCCTTGAGCCACAAGCCTAGCTTTATTCTTGGTGATGTTTCCATCTTCATCCAGTGTGTTTCTGAATACCCATTTTGTTCCAATTACTTGATGAGTATCTTCCCTAGGAATCAATTCCCAAACTTGATTTCTTTCAAATTGGTTGAGTTCTTCTTGCATTGCTATACACCATTGTTCATCTTGAAGAGCTTCCTTAATGTTCTTAGGTTCTATCTGCGACATAAAAGTTACATTCATACAAAAATTAACTAAATTTCTTCTAGTGTTTACCCCTTTTGATATGTCGCCAATGATGTTGTCCAGTGATAATCCTCTAGGTTGTTGCCATATTTTGTTTAGATCTTCATCATCTTGAGGATTATTCATTTTCTCTTCATTTGTTGTCTTTTGCAAGTCTTCTTTTTCACCTACATCTGATTCATCTGACTCAAGAGGTTTTGCCTCAAGGTCCACAATTTCATCAAAGACAACATGCACAGATTCTTCTATTTCAAATGTTTTCCGATTAAAAACTCTATAAGCTTTGCTAGTTAGAGAATATCCTAGAAAAATAGCTTCATCGGCTTTAGAATCAAATTTTCCTAAATTTTGTTTTCCATTGTTTAGGACAAAACATTTGCATCCAAAAATTCTTAAATGTGAAACATTTGGTTTTCTACCTTCAAAAAGTTCATAAGGAGTACATTTCAAAATTGGCCTAATAAGCATTCTATTCAATACATAACATGCAGTACTCACAGCATCAGCCCAAAATTGTTTAGGAACACTATATTCATTTAACATAGTTCTAGCAAGTTCCTCTAAGGATCTATTCTTTCTTTCTACAACTCCATTTTGTTGAGGAGTTCTAGGTGCAGAAAAATTATGAGAAATGCCATATTCTTCACAAAAAGTTTCAAAAGATTCATTTTGAAATTCACCTCCATGATCACTTCTAATAGCCTTTATTTTCAAATCCTTTTCATTTTGAACTAAATTTGCAAACTTTTTAAATTCTTTGAAAGCTTCACTTTTAAGAGTAAGAAAGAAAGTCCAAGTATATCTTGAATAATCATCTACAATAACTAAAGCATAATAATTTCCTCCAAAACTTTTTATCCTAGAGGGACCAAATAAATCCATGTGCAAAAGTTCTAAGGGTTTTAAACTAGAAACAACATTTTTCGAATGAAAAGATGATTTCACTTGTTTTCCCTTTTGACATGCATCACACAATTTATCTTTCACATATTTTAGTTTTGGTAGACCAATTACTAAGTCTTTAGAAATGAGTTTATTCAATTGTTGCATATGAATATGTGCAGCTCTTTTATGCCATAACCATGGATTTTCTTCTTTTACTACTAAACATGAAATATTCCTATTTGATGCATTTTCTAAATCAATCAAATAAATATTGTTATGCCTAATTCCTTTCAAAGCAATTTCAGAAGAATCATTTTTATAAATAGTGCAAGAATTTTGTTCGAAGGTTACCTTGAATCCTTTATCGCATAATTGACTAATGCTAATTAAGTTGTGCTTTAGTCCTTCCACATATAGCACGTCTTTGATCATCAAGGTATCTTCACTTCCAATATCTCCTATTCCAAGGATTTCTCCTTTGTTGTTGTCACCATAGGTGACAAAGCCTCGTTCCTTTTTCCGGAAGCTTGTAAATTTCTTTTTATCTCCGGTCATGTGTTTTGAACATCCACTGTCAAGACACCACATATACTTCCTTGGTTTTGATAATTCCTACAACATAAAAAGAACAAGCTATTTAGGTACCCAACTACTTTGTATGGGTCCTTTGGGTTAGATTTGAAGATTTGAAATCATTTTACAACCCAAATATATCTACCGCTTGGAACACCATAATGCTTAATTTTACATTTGTTAGATGTATGACCCTTTTTCATACAATAAAAGCATGATGCAACATTTGTGTTCCTCTAAGTTGTTCCTTTTTCTACCCAAGTTCTAAGGGTTCTATGATTATGCTTATTTTTAATTCTAGGAACATACTTATTTTTAACAACTTTATTTTCATTAATTTTACTACATTCTCCTAAGATTGTTTCATCTAGTAGTTTCTTATAATTAATACAAGATGCACATTCATCACTACTAGTATATTTACCTTTTTCATAAAATAAAATTTTATTTTTCAAATTTCTGATTTCTTCTGCTTGATATAAAAATTTATTTTTCAAACTTCTGTTTTCTTCAGACAAATTTGTAAATTCAGTTTTCAAATCATCATTTATTTTAGAGAAATTTTCAGAAGTAAATTTCAAATTTTCATTTTCTTTAAGAAGGTTGTTAAATTCAGATTTTAAATTTTTAAAATCCTTTTTCAGCTTTTTATGGGAAATATCTAATTTTTCAGATTCAATTAATAATGCAGCATATGTTTCATGTATTTCATCTTCATCAATGTGACTATCATTATCAGAATAGTATGAACTACTTACTTGGCTGACATTATCATCATCTGCCATCAAACAGATGTTTGCTTCTTCATCTGAGTCGCTTGAATCTGAAATGGTCTTATTGTCGTCTTCCCATGCAATGTATGCCTTCTTTTTCTTGAAGAATCTTTTCTCCTTTTTGTCTTCATTTTCCGATTTACCTTTGCTTCTTTCAACCTCAGATTTGAAGGCTAGAGTCTTTTTCTTAGTTTTTGCTTCTTCTTCATCTAGTCTTCCGAGGTCAAGTTCATGCTCTCTCAACTTTCCAAATAATGCAGCCATGGTCATTGTGTTGAGATTTTGTGACTCAGAAATTGCAGTCACTTTTGGTTGCCAAGACCTGTCTAAAGATTTCAAAATTTTTATATTAAGCTCATCAGTATCGAAAGACTTACCTAGTCCAATAAGATGATTTACGATGTTGGTGAAGCGTTTCTGAACATCTACTATTGTTTCCCCTTGCTTCATCCTGAACATCTCGTATTCCTGGATCAAGGTATTCTTTCTAGCTCTCTTAACATCATCTGTACCTTCATGGGTTACTCTTAGTACTTCCCACATTTCTTGTGCAGTTTTACAAACAGAAATCCTGTAAAACTCATCAACAGTTAAAGCAGATGAAATAATATTACGAGCTTTTACATCATTACCAAATCTTTTCTTATCTTCAGCAGTCCATTAGTCACGGGGCTTTGGTTCCTGCATATTGTTAGTTGGAACAAAAGGACCAAATGCAACAGCATCCCAAATATCTATATCAATAGATTCCATAAATATTTGCATTCTGACCTTCCAAAATGTGTAATTTTCACCTGTGAATAGTGGTGGTCTATTGATAGAAGCACCCTCTACGAATGTTTGATGCGATCCTGCCATTTGAATGACTATCAAAGCAAGCTCTGATACCAATTGTCAGAGCGGCTGCAACTGATGGGTTAGCGTGGAACAACAAACCAAGAGGGGGGTGAATTGGTTCTTACTAAAAACGTGTGCCTTAAAAATTTCTACTCAATTAAACTTACTTAGCAATTAATGATAACAATTAAACAGAGTAAGGTTGAGAGAAATTTGCACAGATGATTTTATCCTGGTTCGGATCTTACCAATCCTACGTCCAGTCGCTTATCTCAAAACAAGATAAACAATTCACTAATCACAAAACAATTACAAACTACAATCACACAGATACAATTTGTAAGAGTTTAGAAAACACCTCTCTTGATGCCACAAGAGATGAAACAACCACCTCCTTTGAATCTTCACAAAGGATGAAACACACCTCCTTTGAATCTTCACAAAGGATGAAACACTTCCTCCGAATACTTCACGAAGAATGACTTCCTCTTCCGAACACTTCCTTAGACACACCAAGGATAAACCAGCTATTCCTCTATCACCGTAGCAGTATTTCACCAACTCTACAGACAGAGTTTCCTTAGCTGAGCAAGAGCACACAATTCTCAAGAGTTTCTGAGTATTTGAGCACAAGGGAAGAGTTTTTGGTTTATTTTCTCAAATTGTTTCTTGAGAGAAAATGAGAGTCTATTTATAGACTCATCCAAAGGCTCTTCCATTTTTCGTTTTCAGCCTTTCTGACTGTTTTAATCGATTAAACTAAGTATTAATCTATTAAAATGAGTCCAACGGCTAGTTTGACAAATCTGAGATTCCCAACAGCTCTTAACGGCTAGGTTTAATCGATTATTCTCAGGATTAATCGATTATACTTGGCTTTAATCGATTATTCCAGTGGCACTTGGATTCTCAGTTTCAGCTTCTGTTTTAATCGATTGTTCTATGGTTTAATCGATTATATAATCGATTATATTATGCTTTAATCGATTATTACAGTGGCACTTGGGTTCTCCACTTCAGACTCTGTTTTAATCGATTAACACTAGGTTTAATCGATTAAAGCAGATTTAAATGAAGTATAAATTACAAAAATGATCCCTAATACATATTTCTAAGAGTATTACAAAAGCTTTCCATCACATTACAAGTCTTCAATTCATTTTGATTCTTGATTGGTCTTGACTTGATTTGGGCATCATCAAAACTTCATCTTCATCATTTTGCTAACACTTAGTTGACCAAAGCTTGACAATTGGCAGAAAATTGTTTCGAAGTCTCTGTCTGGTGCGATGGTTTACATAACTGAGTGGGACAAATTTGTGGAGCAATCCATTCAATTGTTTCGTGCTGATCCTGACTCTGTAATTCTATACCTTCAACGTTTTCGCGTTTCTTAAAGTAACAGAAACCTGACAAACTTCATTCATACTTTTGATTTATTTTACTGTTATAAAAGCTTTTAATTGGTATATTTTCTCTCTTTTCATATTCAGTTGTGCAATACTCAATTGATTTTTTATAATTCAGTTTCTTGACTGTCCAAGTTATCCAACTTGTCCTTCTTGTTCTATTAAAACATACTAAAAATGAAATTTCTTCAATTGTATTTGAAGCAGACGTGGTATGTCATGAAGTACAGGCACTATGATGGCAAGTTGGTAGTTAAGGTCACTGATAAACGGTAGATATCAGTTTGTTTTTCTAGAACAAAACAAATATATATTCAATGTATTTTAATTTTTAAACGCCAGTGTTTTGTGCATGTTTGAGATTGTAAATGTGGATTGACATGAAATCATAATCTGATTCTTCTATACAACATGTGTTAATGGGTTTAATTTGTTCAGCCAAGTTTATCTACTGAGAGATACAATTAACTTCTTTCCTCAATCCAAAATTACATAAAAGTTTGTTAGTTAACTAGAGAGTTTGGCAATCTTGCAGTTCACGGTTGTCGATTTTTTCTGCCAACTTGATGAATGGCATGATCCAATTATTTTTTTCCTCCCTAATGAGGTTTGTGCCATGCTGAATTGTTTCCATGGGTGAATTACTTTGGATTGTTACTCCAAGGTCGTATCACCCATTTTGATCAAAATACCCTAATTGCCCTAGTTGTTGCACGACCCTTTCCTAATACATGATCCCTCTCTCTGCCTTTGTTTCTTCCTATCTTCCCTTGTAATTATCCCTCTCTACTTTAACCTACTGGATCCTCTCTTTCCTCTTGTTTCGTGTTCTGTTCTCCTTCTAAAGTTACTGTAAATGTTAAAAAGGTGGAGGTGGTTGTAGAATAAATTATAATAAGCAGTCGTAAGGTTATGTGAAATTACACAAGCACCTTCTGCTTATTAACATCTTCCTTATAGGGGTAGACGGTGTAATCCTTTCAAACAATTAGGGTTGTTACTGTAATGCATAAAGAATGTTAGTATAATGTTTTTTAAACAATTAAGGGAGTTGTGCAGGGATGGAAAAATTCAGGAATGTTTTTTGTATTTTTAAGAGGTGGTTAGTGCAATTTACTCTACTATTTATTTTTTTGTTGATGTGAATTGAAAGTTGAGGTTTGCAATCTAGTGACTATTTACTTTCTGACTATATTAGTATCTCACTTTATAACTTGTTTTGTTTAGATAGAGGATTAATGGACTACTCTTCTTCTAGGGCTATAAGCACCTCATTACGGTTTGCTTTAAGACTAAATTTGTTTTTTTTGTTTTTTTTTCGCGACCATCAATGTCATGAACATTTCCTGATTGTGTTTCCAAAAAGTTTGGAATGAAATATGAGTTTAAGGTTGATCAATGGCCTAATTGGACATTAAGTTAATGTTTTGTTGATTGTTCCTTTCTCCTCTAGCATTATATAATTTAGATAATTTTAGAGTAATGTTAGCAATACACCAAGGAATTCAACTTGGGATTCTATTCAGACCTTGAAAGGGGATACAAAATCATAAACCATGGAACTACAACATGATGCATAAGGTTCTACAAGATATATAAAATTTGTACAAATGCATATAATATAAGAGAGAAAAACCCATGTAACATTTAATTAAGGTTAAATTTATAATCAAAGACTAATAAGCATATGAAAGTCAGTGGCTAAACCCCACACAAAGCTCATTTCTCAAGTCATAAATAACAAAGAAGCATAAAAATGACTGTAGTAGTGCCAAGTGACTATTCCAAGAGCAAAACACAACATTTGAACTCTTAGACTAGACCTCTAAAATAGAAATCCAAATTGAAATCATAATTGCTCTAGAGATTCTTATTTCTTCCATAGTAGAGAATCAATGGACCAAGCAAGCCGAGCAACAGAAGTAGAGAAACCAAACAGAGAGTCTGCAACCTCAAGCACACAATAAAGAGCTCTGGTTGCAGTGGTTCATGCAATGCATTTTGGGGGCCTGGTAAGAGATGACACATGTTGCAATAGAGTTTGAAAAGGATGTAGTGATGTCAGGTCATTGAAGGAGTTTTTCTTTGTTGATAGTGGGTTTTATGGGCATAGGTTTACAATAGCCCAAAATGAAAAGGAAACTTAACGCGGTTCCAAAAGTTGGCTCTCAAACTAGATCCGCACAAACTTAAAAGCTCTGAAATTCCACGTTTTTTACAATTCTACCTGTTTTTCTCAACATCTATTCTAAGCATGGTCAAACTCGTTAAGGCATGATAGAGTTATAGAATCATGTGATTCTGTATACCATGCAATGCACTAACAAATTATTTCCATTACACTCTACTATTGGGTAAAAATAATGGGATCTCAACTCTCAATGACAAGTCTCATTAATTTTTTAAAGATACAAACCCATTTATAGGTGTACATCTAGTTGCTTAAGCTTTTAGGAGAATTGGTTCTTATGCCTTTTAAGCCTGGTGGTCTGAAGTTAGTCCCTTCCATGCACCCTTTTATATCTATGTCGACTTGAGTTCAACAGGTATAGGGCTTGTGAATTCTCTGCACTAGTCCAAATGGTCGCATGTTGGAGATATCTAATCATTCAAAACCTTCAAGTAATTGAGACCACCAATCCAATTATAGCTTGGATATTGATGAAATTGTGAGGAGATTCATTAGAGTGGAAAGAACAATGTTTTATGGAGTTCAACATGTTCTTTGATGGGGCCTAAATGAAAGTGGTATCAAGGAATCCTTGAACCTACTAGATTATATTAAACTGAAGCATTAAGAGGAATAGGGAAAGACCATTTAAAATAAAATTCTATTATTGCCAATAAAAGCACTTTTGTAAGATAGCAATCACTTGACAATTAATCTGTAAAATAATTCTAGAAGGCTTGATTAATCATTCTCTTAATCTTCTATTTATAAGAATAAATTTATACAAGAGAACATGATAAATAGGGCAACCCTAGACACAATATAATCATGATAAATAGGGTAACCCTTGACACAATATAATGATGATAAATAGGGTAAATATCCTAACACAATCCAAATCTTAAACAAATTTTAGCCCTCAGATGAAAATAATCCTAGATGTCTAGACTACATACCATATAAATGACTTCTCATGAGCAACAAATCCAGGAAGTTGCTCCATGTAGACATAAGAAAGGTCACAGACTAATAAGCATATGAAAATCAGTGGCTAAATCCCACACAAACCTCATTTCACAAGTCATAAATAACAAAGCAGCATAAAAATGACTGTAGTAGTGCCAAGTGACTATTCCAAGAGCAAAACACAACATTTGAACTCTTAGACTAGACCTCTAAAATAGATATCCAAATTGAAATAATAATTGCTCTAGAGATCCTTATTTCTTCAATAGTAGAGAATCAATGGACCAAGCAAGCCGAGCAGCAGAAGTAGAGTAACCAAACAGAGAGTCTGCAACCTCAAGCACACAATAAAGAGCTCTGGTTGCAGTGGTTCATGCAATGCATTTTGGGGGCCTAGTAAGAGATGACACATGTTGGAATAGAGTTTGAAAAGGATGTAGTGATGTCAGGTCATTGAAAGTGTTTTTCTCTGTTGATAGTGGGTTTTATGGGCATAGGTTTACAAGAGCCCA
The DNA here is from genome assembly GCA_034642375.1 of Vigna nakashimae. Taxonomy (NCBI): domain Eukaryota; kingdom Viridiplantae; phylum Streptophyta; class Magnoliopsida; order Fabales; family Fabaceae; genus Vigna; species Vigna nakashimae. The sequence continues at coordinate 22,431,084 of CM067766.1, forward strand.
AAATGAAAAAGAAACTTAACGCGGTTCCAAAAGTTGGCTCTTAAACAAGATCCACACAAACTTAAAAGCTCTGAAATTTCACGTTTTTTACAATTCTACCTGTTTTGCTCAACATCTATTTTAAGCATGGTCAAACTCGTTAAGGCATGATAGAGTTATAGAATCATATGTAGAAGTTAAAACGCCTCTCTAAAACATAACGAAACAGAAATTGGGTTTTTCATTTAAGCATATCTAAGTCTAACCCAATTTTACTGTATAAAAGGCTTGCTTGCAGTGCCTACGAGCTTTCGGCTTTGGCACTACGCAAAGTGTTCCATCGAAAGGTTTTCACTGCCTCATTTTGTTTCTCGTAGTTCGTAGGTAAGCACTGAATCGATTTTGATTGTTTTGCTATGGATCAAAATTGACTCGAATTGACAACGTGTTTTACTTTTCATGGATCATTTGATTTCGATTGATTCTTAAATTGTTATTGCCACGTCGTTGTTGAATGAATGAGAGTCATGTTAGAAGGATTTCATGACATGCTGTTATTGATAGTGGTAGGTCCCCACTTTGTGAATATTTACTTTATGCAATTAAGTGGGTGATAACTCCTTAAATTTGCATTCTTTTAGGTGTTTAGGAGTCTATGTTAGTCTATTTTAGTCTTTACTTGTTTAGAATTAAGCTAGATTTAGGTTTTTCTTTAAATTCTTTAGTTTTGTATAATTTTAGTTAAAAATAGGTTTTTAGGTGTATTTTGTAGAATTTTTAAATAATTAGGAAATTAATATTTTTTTTAGAAAATCTTTTGATAAATATTCTTTTCTTTTATTTGATTTTCTTTTCTTTCTTTAATTTTGGATTAATACTCTTTGTGCAATGGTGCTCCTGGACTCTTTGGGGTGTTTGAATTGAAGCTGATTAACATTTGGGCCACTGCTGCCACGCTTGAAGTTGGTGCTGATGCCACTGAATTGGGCCGTCTTAAGTTGGGCCGCGAGGAAGCTTTCTGCACCGCTGCTGGAATGCACTGAATTGGCGCTGCTGTCATAGACTCGGTTGATTGCACAAGTTGGGTCTGCAACTTTAGTGAAACGGTGCGCATAAGCAGCAGCTGCCTTATGGGTCTCTTCCCCTCGTTTTCATTTGAAGAAAGAACCCAAAGCTAGGGCAAAGCTAAAGGTGAGAGAGGAAAGCTCCCAATGTTCAAGCCATTTACCCAGTGCTCCAAACGTCACTGACCGGTGGAGAAGAAGAGCTGACCGGAGCTGCCACGTGGATAGGATCGACGGTCAGAGTAAAGCAACGAACCTGGTACTTCTTGAATGGCTTCTCTTGTGATGTTCCTCTCTTTTAATAGGGTAACTTGCATTGTTCTTTGCATAATTTACTAAGAAAGTAGGGTTGTAGACAAATCAAAGATTGATAAGAATGAGATATTCCTTCAATATAAATCTAATTTGTTTTTTTGACAAGTTTTTTATTTTATTATAAACGTGAGTTTCTTTTTGTCGGAGAATGTGGATTGGTTCATTCGGTTGATAATATTCGTGACAAATTTTGGGAGGTGTGAGATTATGCATTTGAATTTGTTGATAAAGAAATTTAATTGCTCACTATAGATCCTAATTTTTCATCATATGTACACTTTGTTATCAATTTAGTGACACTGGTTTTTTATATTTTCATTTTTTTCTCATTGACACGCAGGTAAACTTAGTTGACCACAGCTTGACAATTGGCAGAAAATTGTTTCGAAGTCTCTGTCTGGTGCGATGGTTTACATTATTGAGTGGGACAAATTCGTGGAGCAATCCATTCAGTTGTTCCGTGCTGATCCTGATTCTGTAATTCTATACCTACAATTTTTCTCGTCTCTTAAAGTAGAAGCGTGACAAACTTCATTCAGACTTTTGTTTTATTTTACTGTTATAAAAGCTTTTAATTGGTATATTTGCTCTGTTTTCATATTCAGTTGTGCAATATTCAATTAATTTTTTATAATTCAGTTTCTTGATTGTCCAAGTTATCGAACTTGTCCTTCTTGTTCTATTAAAACGTATTGAAAATGAAATTTCTTCTTCAATTGTATTTGGAACAGACACGGTATGTCATGAAGTACAGGCACTGTGATGGCAAGTTGGTACTTAAGGTCACTGATAACCGGAAGGTATCAGTTTGTTTTTCTAGAACAAAACAAATATATATTCAATGTATTTTAATTTTTAAATGTCAGTCTTTTGTGCATGTTTGAGATTGTAAATGTGGATTGACATGAAATCATCATCTGATTCTTCTAAACAAAATGTCTTAATGGGTTTAAAGTGTTCAGCCAAGTTTATCTGCTGAGAGATAGAGTTAACTTGTTTCCTCAATCCAAAATTACATAACAGTTTATTAGTTAACTAGAGAGTTTGGCAATCTTGCAGTTCATGGTTGTCTATTTTTTCTGCCAACTTGATGAATGGCATGATCCAATTATTTTTTTTTCCTCCCTAATGAGTTGTGTGCCATGCTGAATTGCTTCCATGGGTGAATTACTTTAGATTGTTACTCCAAGGTCGTATCACCCATTTTGATCAAAATACCCTACCTGCCCTAATTGCTGCACGACCCTTTCCTAATACATGATCCCTCTCTCTGTCTTTGTTTGTTCCTCTCTTCCCTTGAAATTCTCCCTCTCTACTCTAACCTACTGGATCCTCTCTTTCCTCTTGTTTCGAGTTCTGTTCTCCTTCTAAAGTTATTGTAAATGTTAAAAAGGTGGAGGTGCTTGTAGAATAAATTAAACTAATCAGTGTAATGTTATGTGAAATTACACAAACACCTTCTGCTTATTAACATCTTCCTTATAAGGGTAGACGGTGTAATGCTTTCAAACAATTAGGGTGGTTACTGTAATGCATAAAGAATGTTAGTATAATGTTTTTTAAAAGAAGCTTAAGATTAAAACAGAGAGGAAATATATTTTTAAGGGCTTGAAAGACCCCTCTAATCATCTTCTATTTACAATGATAGAAATCTGATATAATGGGAAGATGAAAGATCAAAAAAGTTTACTAGATACTTAGGGACATAAGTAGGTACAACAGGAAGCAGCTCCCAACACACTACTCCCTTCTTAGACTTAATAATGACTCTAACATTATAATTATTCTGACAAAGAAAATAATATACTAATAAAATTCTCATGATTGTTGGTGGTGAAAATTTAATTTAGTCGCGTATGAGCTCTCATTTTAATTAGCAGAACAAAATTTGTTATTCAATGATTTGTAATAATTATATTCCTAGCAATTAGCATCATTTTCCATTTTTTTATGATTGACTGCCTCTTACATTATTAGCCTCGTAATCTTAATTTCTAATTGTCAATTGTTGTACTTTTTACAGTGTCTAAAGTACAAGACAGACCAAGCACAGGAGACTAAGAAGATGGAAAAACTGAACAATATGTTCTTTGCTTTGATGGCCCGTGGTCCTGATGGTATGTCTTACTCTAAGCTGTTAATGTGATGATGCTTTAACTAAAAAGACTTATGTGCAACATTCGTGTTATCTATAAAACTGGTCAAAGACAGATACTTTTGAGAATACGAAACCACTCAGTGCAATATTCCTTTATGGTTTACATTGATTGTGTTTTGGATATTCTTTCTTGTCTGGTGCTGAGATTTCTTTCTACATTCTCCATCACTTGTAATTCTGCAGTTGATCTATGGAAAAGAGCAAATGGATGCTCAACCAAGCAAGAAAGGAAGAGGAAGGAAGCAATAACTTGCTCTTTGCGAGACATGATGGTTTTGAGTCAGAGGACTTTCTAAGAATTTGAATAGTTATACTTTTTCCGATCTAATTATTACTTCTTCAGATTCTATGATGAAAGTGGTTGTATATTGAAGTTTAGAAGTCTGAATTTCTGATCTTTTGGAAGTCTTGAGTATTACAGAATTTAGTTATGCCACCAAGATTTACTGTGCATCGTTACCGTTATTGAATCCTTTTATATCCAATGGTGCAGCCAAACCACTCTGTCAGCAGTTCATCATCAAACTAGAATTTCCTTACTAACTTAGCAATTACAAAATATTGTTGAGCTACAACAGGCTAAGGCCAATTTACAGGATTCATAGTTCATAGTCACTGGGAGTGAATATTGGATGCCATCCCCCAAGGAGTATGGAATTTTAGATCCCATAGATTACACGTTATTCGTATGGTATGGTATGGGATTGACTGCTGCTTCCAACACTTTTTTTTCCTGCACCGTTATAAAACTATAAATTCCATTTTACCCTTATTCATTCATTCTTTGACCACCACTGTAACATCCCAAAATACAGTAATTACCATAAATTAGAATTAATTAACATTAACAGTAATCAATGCAGTCTTTACAATTAATAGAGTTCAAAATGACGAACGACCAAAGGTGCAGCGTTTTAATATACAAATCAAAAGCAGCGAACGCTAATAACGAACGGTTTTACAAAATATTTAACCGAACGTTCATAACAATACAGAAAGACTAATAAATGATAACCTAACGAGCGTTCTAAGGCTCGGCTTTAACTTCTACTTCAACCAGATTAGCATCTTCCAAATTTTCTTCTTCCAGCATTTCTTCAAGAGATGCACCACCATCTGCTCACATCCACACGGATGATCATTGCAAGACAGGACGAACGTACATGGACAATTTGACAACACAAGGAAAAACGAAAGGGTAAGCTTATAATATTTAATTCATACATTCAACATTTCAATTCACACATACAACATACAACATACAACTTAACAAAATGTAACATAGAAATTTATATATATATATATACTAGACCGACCGTCCGGACTGTATGAACCGTGTAGCTACAGGCGTCCTTGCACCCGAGTGATGTAGTAACTGGGATACACTCAACAGCTGTCACTCGAGGTTAGCTCTATCCAAAGTACCCCTAAGGGATAGAACCTACTGCCATTCCCACACATGACTACCCCCTTCTACGTGAAGATGAGTATAACGGAATATTAGGATGGACCAAGTCAGCATTAGCAATGACCACGGTCATACTTTACCAAATTTAGTATTTAACATATATGAGACGTTCCTCCCTGGAACGCTCGTCCAAAATCCAATATCATAATATCACTCCATATGGCGTTCACACATTAATTTATCATATTTCATCATCTTTTACATCTTTAGATTTAAGAGTCAAAAATGACGAACGCTCAGTCCACTGAAAATGTACGACGAACGTCCAAATACAATTACTGGACACTCAGGAAAAATATATAACGAACGCAATTTTATGCTTGGTCAGTTAAATGAACTGACTCGACTTGAAGTGTACTGGTACTTAGAAAATATTTGTGATAAAAACTTGGACCAGATTTACTGCACCATGGAGGGTCAAGAATACTTCGAATTATCTTTGAAGATGTTTGCATATGAAAACTAATGCCAAAAATTGAACGGATGTAAAGAAAAGGAATATTTAATACTTTGAACGAACGCTATTTTATCAAATGTTTATTCAATCAGTACGAGCGCTTGGTATGAGACCGAGCACCAATCAGGACGAACGCTTGGTATGAGACCTTGCGCGATTTAGAACGGACGCTCAATATAAGACCGAGCGCTATTTAGAACGAACGCTTCGGTATAAGACCGAGCGCTATTTAGAACGAACGCTTCGGTATAAGACCGAGCGCTATTTAGAACGAACGCTTCGGTATAAGACCGAGCGCTATTTAGAACGAACGCTTCGGTATAAGACCGAACGTTACGTATTTTAAAGTTTAAAGTATTTATGTACAGCTGAGCTGAACCGAACGCTCAGACATTCAAAAATGGGGACGCTCGTTCTCGAGCGGAGTTCTTTCCAATTGAAAGAATTCCATTCTAAGTTATTTTCAGGAAAACCGAACGGTATAAGACCGTACGGTGACGAGCGTACTTTATCATATGTAATGATTTAAGTTTCAGATTTTTCAACTTTAACAAATTTCCAAATTTCAACATTTCAATTCATACTTTATGCTTCATATGATTTTCAAATTTATAAACTTTATAACTTTCATTTCCAAATTAATTCACATTCAACGTCACCATACAGATTTCATCATTTTAATAAATCCAACTATACAATAGTCATACACCGTTCATACGTATCCAAATCAACATGCATTTCAACCCACAGAAAACATATACAATCCATACAAGCAGTGCTCGTTCATGACAGCTCAATCAGCATACGTTTTATACATCCAAATCAGATCATACAACATGCCAGTATAAATTAAACATATAAGCTTCCCTTACTTGGATAGCAGTGTACGTCCTAAGAGTATGACTTTAACTCGTTCAACTACGGCTCTTCTATTCAACGGTCACTCAAGTTTCTTCAACTAAATCTAACCAAAGAAAAGTAGAAGATATCAACTACTACCCTTGCATGCAACGGAATCTTGGTTTGCATGAATATCCAGAAACGAACACCTAGGTTGGGAGACTTACCGTTTCCAGTATCGGGATTTGTTCGGTCCAAAAGAAAGCTCACAGCTGGACGAACGTTCCTACGGTGCTGTAAATTGATCGGAGAAGAGGGTAAGGAGTTATCGTAGAGAGAAGGTGGTCTGGTTCTAGAGAGAAGTGGGAGAAAATGAAAGAGCTCTAAGGAAGAAGATGAGTGGTGCAGGTGAGTGGAAGGGTTTTCGAAATTTCATTTTTGTTCCTTCCAATTCCAGACGAACGAGCGTCTCGTGTGCTAACACCTGCACTCCCACTTCTGATTTCAGAAGTTTCCAACTCGACACATGGCGCCCGTGCATGCAACGTTTGGTGCGTTTTAATTACCAGGCTTAGTGACGTGGCGTGCTGATGACCCAAACTTAATAGCCGTTGCTAGGACTCGGGTTCAATCCCCAATTCCCCGGCAACGGCGCCAAAAACTTGATGGACAAATTTGTAAGCACCAAAATATGATGTCACAAACTTGTTTCACAATCGGCAAGTATGACCGAATCGTTCAAGTAATAAAACTTGGTAAGACCAAGTATCGTTCTTCCCAAAGGACTCACGGCCTAGTTTAGTTATGTGATTTGTTGATTAGCTAGGACTTACAAACGAAATATTCAAAGTTTAATATGCAAAGACGAAAATAAACATGTATGCATGAATTGATCAATGGCAAAGACAAAAGATAAACACTTTCAATGAATTATATAAATGAATATGTTGTTGGGGGTCAATTTCATCTCATCCACTCTCATATATTTTAGGAATTCAACATTCAAATCATCATTGTTAATGCCACTCTCTAATGTACCATTCTAGATGGCTTCTCCCTAATCAAATAGTTCATACAATTCCTAGCATTCCTAATGATTAGTTCATGACTGCAGGAGCTTAAAGGCAACCAATATAATGTTGTCAGTAAAATATTGGGAGAAATTCCCCGGATCTAGACTTCCCCGTACGTGTCCGTATCGACAAAACCAATAATCATGCATTAGAATGAGTTAAACAATGCAAGCATTGAGCAAAGAGGAAAAACCCTAACTAATAATGAAAGAAAGCATATGTCTTAATTCAAAGATGTACTCAACAAATCCATATATGAGAGCTTCAAGAGATTACATTGATTCCCCAACAAACATACAAGGTTTAGTTCACCATCGTCATGGTGAACCTAGATGAATAACAATGAAAGAATGAAAGAATAAACCCAATAAAGGTGAAGAGGTAGCCTGAGCATCCAAGATCCTCCTTCAAAGGGGTGAGAAGAGAGAGTGTTTGCCTCGTTTCTGCCAAAGATACTCAACTAAAGGACGTGCAAGCCCTTATATACTAATTTAGAGTTACAAAAGATTACAAAAGCCCAAGCCCAAAGAGTACCGCTCAGCGGTATTTACCGCTCAGCGGTAGTTGCGCGTCACAATTCTTCCCCTCAGCGGCCATTTGCCCCTCAGCGTGACTCCCGCAACCTCCTGAGTGCCGCTCAGCGGTAGTTTGCCGCTGAGCGGTGCCTTCGTCTTCTCTTTTTGCACTCTTTCTTGTCTTTTCTAATGTCACTTCTCTCCTTCTTCACTCTTTGCACCAAATTCACCCTAAAACCTGCACAAAAACACTCAAATCAAGTGTAAACCTGTCCAGCTCTCTTATTTCTGAAAATAAAGATAAAAGGTGTGATTTCAAGCTAGTTTCTAAGTCTAAAGGTTGCTTTTAGTATCAATTTTAAGCATGAAAATAACAGTTTTTCAACTGTTATCACAACCCCAAACTTAGAACTTTGCTTGTCCTCAAGCAAACAAAATGTAACTCCATCTCCAACCAATTCATATGATGGTTCACTCATTCAAAATCCTCTTTTCAAGATAAGTAATAACTTCACTCAAACTTATGATCAAGAGTTCAATCAAGATATGCACATGCTTTAGTGTTCACAAAGTCATTTAAGTTCCAACAAATGCTATTTTTCATGAATGATCAATCAATTAAGCATGGATGTTCATGTGTTCATGGAATATTTCCTCACCAGGTAAAGTGTTTCACTCAACACACAAGTGTATAAGAGGTAAGTGTTTCACTCATTCACTCTACTATCACAATGTCACATGAATCAACTTTGCCTTTCATTTTACCACAATCAAAAACATTCACAAGCATGCATCATCACAAGGACTTTTCAATGGCTTATAATGTGGCTGGGCTAACAAGAAAATTGGTTTTTCTGGATCACAAAATCCTTGAGTTAAGAGAATCATAACAACACAATTATTCTTATTCATTCCCAACTTTTGTTTGCCTTTTCATTTGCATTGAGCTTTACTTCTTTTCTTTTCTTTTCTTTTGCATATTCTTTCTTTTTAGCTCTTAGCTCAATGCTTTTCCTTTTTCATGATTTCCCAATAACCCCAAACTTGAACATTTATCAATACCACACAAGATATTCTACTTAACTCAAGGTAAAGATTTTCAATCAAGGGTTCAGTGTATATTCAAGGCTATGGGTTCAAAGGATAGAACACAAAGTGTTCTCTTTTAGTAGGCTAACTTTATGAATTTGGCCAGTAAAAAGGGTTTCAACAAACACGGCCTTTGATCATATGATGCAAAACAAGCAATTGATTCAATCATAGAAAACCTGGGCAAAGTCATTCAAGCTTCCAAAGTAATAGCATTCAACAATAACAACTCTGGAGCTCAAAACCTCACATATAAGCTCATTCACATTTGACATACACATCCTGCTTAATTTCACAATCACAATCATGATATCTTGCATTTGTTCACAAAGCTTGTGAATCACCTGTATAAGCATTTTAATGTGCACATCATCTCAACATCAATCAGTCAATAAGCATCATCAAGCATTACTTATCACATAAACACAGTTAATAGCAAACCATCACACAAACCAAGTATTCAATAGAGTACATCAAACCCTAATCTAGAAACAAAAATAAATAAGTTCAGAAAGTTTAAACCGCAAAAGCATAAAACATATGATAGCATTCATCAGTAAATGCTATCTCAGCTCCTCATCAGTCTGAGCTGTCCTCTGTATCTTCCTCCTCCTCTTCATCATCATCTTCATCAAAAGTATCCTCCTCCTCAGCTTCTTCTTCTTCCATGTCTCGAGCTGAAGATTCAGCTCCTCCAGCTCCTCCATGGAATGGTTCTTCTGGCCAAGCTACGACGTTATGGAATTCATCCATAGTCCACCTGTGTGCTGGAGGGGTATCATACATCCCCACTATCATCTCAGCCGTGGCCACCTGCCCTCTGTGGATGGACTGCAACTGAGCACCTATAAGAGACATATACATGTCCCTCATCTGGAATGGTTCTGCCTCATGTGTATCAGCAGATGTCCGGTTCTGTGCTGGTCCTCTCTCTCTACGAGCCTGGCGTGGTGGAACGGGCTGAGCTGCCTCCTCACCTCCACAATACTGTCTGTAATAGGCCTCATCTATAGCTTTTCTTGGCCTCTCAAATGGTGGAACAGAAGTGTCCACCCCAGCTAGCTTGCAGAGGTGAGTGATCAAAGAAGGATGTCCCAGTGGTGCTTTGTTGTTTGAGGTGTTAGCACACACACTAATCTCATCAGCTATCACCTGCCCAATATTAACATTCAAACTTCTGATAGCACAGTAGATGAATAGTGCCCTGCTGAGAGTGATATCTGACACATGTGAGCATGGCTGAATGTTGGCATGAGAAAATGCCATCCAATACTTTGCAAGAGGAGTCAAATCTGTCCTCCTAATGTTAACCACTGCTCCAGATCTATTCCTTTGAAAGTGTCCTCCAGGTATGCACAACACTCTCTCAACATCCTCAAAGTCAGCACCTTCCTCCATGCTAAGAGCAAACTGACACTGCTCACCAGCCCACACAGTATCCAGGAAGTTATTAATGGAATCAGGATCATACCTGATGGCATGGCCTCTAACATATCCCAAATAGTTCTCAGCTGGATAGTCACCAATCTTCTTGGCATTAGTGTAGAATTCCTTAACCACAGCTATGTTGGCAGGTGCTGGATAAGTGGCTAGCTTCCCCCAGTCATTCCCTAACACTTGCTCTCCAAATTGAGGAGCAAAGTTAGGTATCATTCCGACCTTTCTCTCCATCAGAAGTCTCCTGTCCTGAACCACCCTAAAGTGCTTCTCATGTTTCCTGGAGAGGAACCTGCCATTATGTGGCTGCTCTGGTTCCTTTTCCTTCCTCTTGGTTGCCATGGTTTTCAATCTCTTTCCAGAAGAGGATGCCATTCCTGCATTCAAACACAAATCCAAAACCACAGAACATGATGTTAATCATTAGTAACATACAGGACACAACTCCTTTCGAAGCTAAACCACCGCTGAGGGCCAGAATTTCCCTTCAGCGCCACCAGTGCAACACACCAACACGCAAAAAGCCAGAAAAAGCAAATCTGGCAGAGTGCCGCTCAGCGGTAAATACCGCTCAGCGGTGACCTGCAGATTTTTGCAAAACTCGTTTTTAAACTGCCCTAACTCCACCCAAATGCAATTTTCAGTTTTCCAGTACATAATCAAGCAGTTTAATTGGTTCAAACATCAAATATATCATCAAATCATGCATAGAAATCAAAAGCCCTAAATACTCATGCTTTGACAATCACATTCAAATTCAAGAACCCTAGAATGACAAAATGCATTTTACTTACTTGGGTGGAGATCCTAGATGATATGAGAATGCTTCCAAACTAGAATACTCTCTTCCAACCCCAAACTTTGATGGCACACTAGTGAAAAAGTGAGTGGAAGAGAAATTTTTCTAAGAGGGAAGAGTAAAAAGATGTGGGAAACCTAAGAGAGAGTATGAGGGAGTGTTTCTGCATAGAAGGGCTTGAAAAAAATGTCAAAACGCGCAGGTTAGGGTTTAAAAATACCCCAATGGGCTCGGGTTCCGCTAAGGGGAACTTAAGCCCATCAGCGTTAGTACCGCTCAGCGGTAATTGCCGCTCAGCGGCACTTTCGTGATGTGCCCTTCTCCTTCTTTTCTTGCCCTACGTGCCTTCCTAGCATACTCCTCATGGGTTCCCTGCAATTTCATTGTTAAACATGCTTATGCAATCCCTAATTAGAATAAAACAAACATAAAAACAAACAAAGATAATCAATCAACTGGGTTGCCTCCCAGGTAGCGCTTGTTTAACGTCACGAGCCTGACCCAAAATCCACAAACACCCATCAGTAGGTGTTTCACTTACCAGCACCCATCAGTAGGTGCAAAATCTTCTCAGCAACACCCATCAGTAGGTGTTACAAACCTAGTATCCTTCAGTAGATACTTAACCACCTAGCATCCTTCAGTAGATGCTATAACAACAAAATAATGTCCAGAATAATGTTCACAGTTTAAAAATTACAAAATATTAAAACAAAAGTTTGTAAATCCACTGGGTTGCCTCCCAGCAAGCGCTTTTTTAACGTCACTAGCTTGACCCAATAAAGCTCACGTTCCATCTTCTTTAAAGTTGATGTTATCCTTCCACCAACTTATCAACTGCTTCCTTAGGACTGTTTTGGATTCTCTGGAATATCGAGACTCTATCTCTATCATCTCCTTCTCTTTAAAACCTTTTACAACCCACAACTTGTTCTTGAATCTTACAGGTGTGCCAAGTTGGAGTCCTCTTTCCTTCCAGTCTCTAAGAACTTCCTTTCCTTTTCCACTTTCATCTACCTTGGGTACCTGAAAATACAAACAATGGTTATCAGAAACTTTAAAATTTTCATGTTTACCTCTAGTTATGGGTGCATCTTGAAATGCAGCTTTATAACTGGCCTCTTCCTCCTTTGCTTGTATCTCATCTTTAAACACATTCACCACCACTCTCTCCTCTCTGTCCTGGAGCACCACTATACCTTCATTAACATCTATAATAACCCTGGCCGTTTTCATAAACGGTCTTCCCAGTATGAAAGGTATCTTTTCGGTCTCCATCTTCATCACCACAAAGTTTGCCAAGAACTGAAGTTTGCCAACACAAACTACAATGTCTTCTGCAATCCCACATGGCTCCTTTGAAGATCCATCAGCCATTACCAGATTAACCTTTGCAGGTTTTATTTTCACATGGCCAATTTGCTCCAATAGAGAGTAAGGCATCAAGTTAACACTTGAGCCTAAGTCAAGGAGAGCTTTCTTCACCTTTTTCTTCCCTATAGTGCAAGGGATAGAAAAACTACCTGGATCAGCAGCTTTTGGTGGGAATGATTCTTTCTTAACAGTTACACACTTTTCATCATCATCATCTCTACGTTTTCTTTTTGTAGAGGTTCCCTCATCAGATTTTGTGTACACTGCTATTTTCTGTAAGATTTGTTCCCAAGGAGCTTCATTATCAACCATTCTGAATAAGTCTGTGAAATCCATTGGTTTCTCCTGATTTGTTAGAAAAGGAAAAGTATCCTTTCTTTCTTCTTCTCTTCTCTCTTCTGTTTCATCTTCTTCTGACTCAATACTCTCTTCATTTACACTCTTGACCACTTTGCATTCTTCTCTAGGGTTAACCTCAGTATTAGCCCCAAAGTTTCTGTGTGGTCTTTCTTCCAACTGCTTAGTGATCTGACCCATCTGAATCTCCAAGTTCTTTATAGCAGCTTCAGTGCTCTTTTGGGAGGATTCAGTTTTCTGAATAAATTGTTGAAGAGTTTCTTCCAACCTTGTAGATCTTTCATTGAGCATAGAAATTTGTTGCCACATGGTTGGTTGCTGCTGCTGTTGCTTATTAAATTGATTAGCCTGCCCAGTTTGTCCTTGGCCAATACTTGGATGTGGTTTCCAACCCTGATTATAATTACCTTGACGGTATGGAAACTGATTAGCCATGAAGTTAACATCCTCCACGGCTTCCACAGGAAAAGCACATTGGCCATTGATGTGATCTCCTCCACATAGTTCGCACAACTGGGTTTGTACCTGTGCAGCAGATTTTAACTCTTTTGGTAATGAAGCAAGAGTTTTGGTCAGAGTCTCCAGCTGTTGAGTCAGAATTTTATTTTGGGCTAGCAGAGCATCATGGGTTTGTAATTGAAGAACCCCTTTCTGTTGCATAGGGGCGCCTCTTTCATTGTGAAGCTCATTATCACTTGTAGCCATATTTTCAATAATCTCAGTGGCTTCCTCTGGAGTCTTCCATTTGATATTGCCCCCAGCTGAGGCATCTAGCATCATCTTGGTTTGTGAACCAAGCCCTCCAAGGAAAGTTAGGACTACTTCTTGATCCTCAAAGCCATGCGTGGGAGTTTTACGTAATAAGCTTTTGTACCTGTCCCATGCATGTCCCAGTGATTCCTCCATGCCCTGCTTGAATGAAGATATCTCTTGCTTGCCTTTAGTTACTTTAGATTGTGGGAAGTATTTGTTTAGAAACTTTGTAACCACTGCTTCCCACTCTGTGAAACTTTCTTCTGGAAAAGAGTTTAACCAAAGCTTAGCATTGCCTCCCAAGGAGAAAGGAAACAAACTAAGTTTGATTGCTTCGTCTGGCACCCCATTAATTTTGACCGTGTTGCAGATCTCATTAAAGGTAGTAAGGTGCTCATATGGGCTTTCATGTGATAACCCATTAAATTGATTACTCTTTACTAGTTGAATCAGTGCTGGTTTGACCTCCATGTTGGCTGCATTGACTCTAGGTCTAGCTATGCTATTGAAGTGTTGAGGTCCAGCAAGATTAGTGTAATCTGCAAGAGTTCTTCTAACATTATTGCTCTCCATACTTCCTGTGCTATGAACAGAACCTTGTGGTGATGATTGCAAGAGAGTTTCTGGAGAAGGGAAAAGTTCTCTAGACGTTCTGATTCTTCTCCTCCTTCTACTCTCTTCTAGGCCTTCAAGAAGTGGTTCTGTTGTTTTCTTTCTTCTAGTGCGAATTGCTTCCTGCATGCACAAGAAAACAAAACCCTAGAAAATATTTGTTAGCACAAAAAGATATAAGAGAAGATATATATTCAAAAGATAGAAAGATAAAAGATTCAGAAGATAAAAAGATAAAAGATTTAGAAGATAGAAAGATAAAATAAAATAAAATCTAATCCTAAAAATAAAATATAACCTAAAAGAAAAAAAAAATAAAAAAAAAATAAAATAAAATCTAACCTAATAAAATCTAATCCTAAAAGATAAACTAAAATAAAATTAAAAAAAAAAATAAAATAAAATCTAAACTAACTAAATAAAATAAAATCTAATCTAAAAAGATAAAACAGAAAAAGATAAAAACAGAAAATAAAAACAGAAATTTAAAATTAAAGTCAAAGATAATCAATAATCACACAAATTAACCAGTTAAACCACGAGTCCCCGGCAACGGCGCCAAAAACTTGATGACCCAAACTTAATAGCCGTTGCTAGGACTCGGGTTCAATCCCCAATTCCCCGGCAACGGCGCCAAAAACTTGATGGACAAATTTGTAAGCACCAAAATATGATGTCACAAACTTGTTTCACAATCGGCAAGTATGACCGAATCGTTCAAGTAATAAAACTTGGTAAGACCAAGTATCGTTCTTCCCAAAGGACTCACGGCC
The DNA here is from genome assembly GCA_034642375.1 of Vigna nakashimae. Taxonomy (NCBI): domain Eukaryota; kingdom Viridiplantae; phylum Streptophyta; class Magnoliopsida; order Fabales; family Fabaceae; genus Vigna; species Vigna nakashimae. Next base: position 22,446,147 of record CM067766.1, read on the forward strand.
TAGTTTAGTTATGTGATTTGTTGATTAGCTAGGACTTACAAACGAAATATTCAAAGTTTAATATGCAAAGACGAAAATAAACATGTATGCATGAATTGATCAATGGCAAAGACAAAAGATAAACACTTTCAATGAATTATATAAATGAATATGTTGTTGGGGGTCAATTTCATCTCATCCACTCTCATATATTTTAGGAATTCAACATTCAAATCATCATTGTTAATGCCACTCTCTAATGTACCATTCTAGATGGCTTCTCCCTAATCAAATAGTTCATACAATTCCTAGCATTCCTAATGATTAGTTCATGACTGCAGGAGCTTAAAGGCAACCAATATAATGTTGTCAGTAAAATATTGGGAGAAATTCCCCGGATCTAGACTTCCCCGTACGTGTCCGTATCGACAAAACCAATAATCATGCATTAGAATGAGTTAAACAATGCAAGCATTGAGCAAAGAGGAAAAACCCTAACTAATAATGAAAGAAAGCATATGTCTTAATTCAAAGATGTACTCAACAAATCCATATATGAGAGCTTCAAGAGATTACATTGATTCCCCAACAAACATACAAGGTTTAGTTCACCATCGTCATGGTGAACCTAGATGAATAACAATGAAAGAATGAAAGAATAAACCCAATAAAGGTGAAGAGGTAGCCTGAGCATCCAAGATCCTCCTTCAAAGGGGTGAGAAGAGAGAGTGTTTGCCTCGTTTCTGCCAAAGATACTCAACTAAAGGACGTGCAAGCCCTTATATACTAATTTAGAGTTACAAAAGATTACAAAAGCCCAAGCCCAAAGAGTACCGCTCAGCGGTATTTACCGCTCAGCGGTAGTTGCGCGTCACAATTCTTCCCCTCAGCGGCCATTTGCCCCTCAGCGTGACTCCCGCAACCTCCTGAGTGCCGCTCAGCGGTAGTTTGCCGCTGAGCGGTGCCTTCGTCTTCTCTTTTTGCACTCTTTCTTGTCTTTTCTAATGTCACTTCTCTCCTTCTTCACTCTTTGCACCAAATTCACCCTAAAACCTGCACAAAAACACTCAAATCAAGTGTAAACCTGTCCAGCTCTCTTATTTCTGAAAATAAAGATAAAAGGTGTGATTTCAAGCTAGTTTCTAAGTCTAAAGGTTGCTTTTAGTATCAATTTTAAGCATGAAAATAACAGTTTTTCAACTGTTATCACGTGCGTATTTAATGGTGATGTGACAGTTAATTTGCAGAGTTAATTTCTAGGGTCTCACATTCTCCCTAACTACAAAAATTTTTGTCCTCGAAAATTAAAAACTTACTCGTGAATAAGTGAGGATACAAGTCTTTCATGGCGCTCTCCACTTCCCACGTTGAATCACCAGTCTTAGCGTCCCACACTATCTTCACCAAACGAACGTCTTTTCCTTTGTGTAGCTTGGTGCGAATGTCTTCAATACGGACTGGTTGCAACTCCAGCGTTCGGTCTGGGCGCAATTGGACGTCCTCCAACTCCAACACATGAGAAGGATTAGCTATGTACTTCCGGAGTTGGGAAACGTGGAAAACAGGATGAAGGTTTGACAATTAAGGAGGCAATGCAAGTTCATAAGCTACTGGTCCAATCTTCTTCAAAATCTGGTACGGTCCTATGAACTTGGGAGATAGCTTCTTCGGACGAACGACTCTGCCTACTCCAGTAATTGGATTGAGTCTCAAAAATACGTGATCTCCTGCAGCAAACTCCAATGGTCTTCTTCTTATATCCGCATATGATTTCTGTCTGCTCAGTGACGTCTTCAATCTCTCTTGAATCAACTTCACTTTGTCAGTCGTTTGCTGGATGAGCTCAGGTCCAGTTAGCACGTTCTCTCCTTCCTGGAACCAGCAAAGTGGCGTTCGGCACTTCCTCCCATAGAGAGCTTCAAACGGCGCCATTCCAATGCTAGCTTGAAAGCTGTTGTTGTATGTGAATTCCACTAGCGGCAGGACTTCATCCCAGGCGCCCAAGTGATCTAGGACGCACATTCTCAATAAATCTTCTAGCGTTTGGATGGTTCTTTCAGACTGGCCGTCCGTTTGCGGGTGATATGCTGAACTCATCTGCAGCTTGCTTCCTAATTCGCCTTGTAATGATTGCCAAAACCGAGATGTGAATCTCGTGTCTCGATCAGAAATGATGCTTGAAGGCACTCCATGTAAACGAACGATCTCCTTGATATATAACTTGGCCAAATTAGTCATTGACATCTTCAAGTTGACGACCAGGAAGTGGGCGCTCTTCGTTAACCTGTCCACGATCACCCAAATTGAGTCATGATTCCTGACCGTGCGTGGTAGATGGGTCACGAAATCCATGGAGATGCTGTCCCACTTCCATTCTGGAATTTCCAACTGCTGAAGCAACCCGCCTGGTTGTTGGTGTTATGCTTTTGCACGCTGACAAGTTAAACAGGACGCTACAAAACGAGCGACATCACTCTTCATTCCAGGCCACCAGAACGAACGTCTAAGATCTTGGTACATCTTAGTCATACCGGGGTGTATGCTAAGACGACTATGATGTGCTTCCTCCAGTATGATCCGCTTCAGCTCGCCATCATTAGGAACGCACGTTCTACCCATGTAACGCAATAGGCCGTCCGTCCCCGCATTAAACTCCTTAGCTTGATCCGAACCGAGCGCGCTTAAGATCTTCACCAGCTCTTCATCCTCACGTTGCTTCATTCTAATCCGATCAAAGATGTTGCTAGATATTCTAAGGTTGCAGCACTTGATACTACTCGGCTCCAATTCAAACTGTAACCTTAGATCTCTGAAACTCTCCACTAAACGCAGCTCTTTCACCATCATCAACGAGACATGAACTGCCTTCCTGCTAAGAGCGTCCGCCACTACATTGGCCTTCCCAGGGTGATACAGCAGTTCAAACTCATAGTCTTTCAAAAATTCCAACCAACGCCTATGCCTCATGTTCAGCTCCTTTTGATCAAATAGATACTTGAGGCTCTTGTGATCACTAAAGACTTGGAATGTAGACCCGTACAAATAATGCCTCCAAATCTTCAATGCGAAAACGACCGCTGCCAACTCCAGGTCGTGCGTGGGGTAATTCCTCTCATGAATCTTCAGCTGGCGAGACGCGTACGCTACCGCTCGTCTCTCTTGCATAAGCACACAGCCCAACCCTTGATGAGACACGTCACAGTAAACTTCAAAGGGCTTGGACGTGTCCGGAATGATCAGCACTGGAGCGCTCGTTAATCTCACTTTCAGCTCCTGGAAACGCTTCTCACACAGATCAGTCCAGGCGAATGGTTGATCCTTCCTAGTCAACTGAGTTAGCGGGGCTACTATCTTAGCAAATCCTTCAATAAAACGCCTATAGTAGCCCGCGAGTCCCACAAAGCTACGAACCTCAGTGACCGAACGCGGACTCTTCCAATCCAACACCGCTCGCACTTTAGCTGGATCTACCGAGATGCCTCCACCCGATACCACATGCCCCAAAAACTGCACCTCCTTCATCCAAAATTCGCATTTGGACAGTTTTGCATATAACTCCTTTTCCCTCAACACGGTCAACACTGCTCGCAAGTGTTCTTCATATTCAGCTTGCGTCTTAGAGTAGATGAGAATATCATCTATGAAGACGACCATAAACTTGTCCAAATAAGGTCTGAATATCCGATTCATGTAGTCCATGAAGATGGCTGGTGCGTTCGTCACTCCAAATGGCATTACCACGTATTCATAATGCCCATAACATGATCTGAACGCTGTCTTCTGGATGTCGTCCTCCTTAACCCTTATTTGGTGATACCCCGAACGCAAATCAATCTTAGAAAATACCGTTGCTCCATGCAGTTGATCCAACAAGTCATCTATCCTTGGCAACGGGTACTTGTTCTTGATTGTCAACTTGTTCAATTGTCTGTAATCTATGCACAAACAAGAGCTGCCATCCTTCTTTTTCACCAAGAGCACAGGCGCTCCCCAGGGTGATACGCTCGGCCTGATAAATTGTTTGTCTAAGAGCTCTTCAATCTGCTTCTTAAGTTCGGTTAATTCTGCAGGCGCCATTCGGTAAGGTTGAACAGAGATAGGTGCTGCCGTCGTCACCAAATCTATAGTGAATTCAACCTCACGAATAGGAGGCAGTCCAGGAATCTCTTCCGGAAAAACGTCTGTAAACTCGTCCACTACCGTTCGTTCTTTACTGTCAACAACGGACGTTCGTTCAAGCCTCAAATCTCCAAGCTCTTGGTCTTCATGCGTCATGATTAGAAAGCAGCTCGCACCTTCCATTATATCCTCCTTTAACTGACCGAGCGTTACCGTTAATTCTTCTCCTTCTTCATTCGGAAACACCAATTCTTTCTTCCCACAATCTATGAGGATGTGATTGGTAGCCAACCAATCCATTCCTAGAATCACCTCCAACCCTTGAAGAGGTAGACAGATGAGATTAACTTTGTACTTACGCCCTTCCACTTCTATAGGACACCGGACGCACATAGTGGACGTCCTAACCTCTCCAGCCGCTGGTGTTGACACCACCAGATCAAACTGCATCTCACTCACTTCTAATCCCAGTTTGCAAACGCACGCCTTCGAGATGAAGGAATGCGTTGCTCCCGAATCAAATAACACGCAGCTAGATGTACCAAACACAAGGCATGTACTGATGATGAGTGTACCTGAGTTGGCTGCCTCTGCACCAGTTATGGCATATACTCGTCCCGCTGCTTGGGCTCGCCTTCCTCTAGGCTGATTCCTGCCAGCATTTGGTGGCCTCATCACTGCTCGTCCTCCAAAGTTGCACTCATTCACCACATGTCCATTCCTTCCGCAACGAGTGCAATGTTTTCCACCCACCAACTGAGGGCATGACGAACGGTAATGTGGCCCTCCACACTGAAAACAAGTGACGCTACCTTGCTGCCCAGACTGTCCGGCAGGAACCAATGCTTGCGATCCGCTTGCATTGGCTGATTGATTTGGACGAGCGTAAGGGGATCTCCTCTGATTGGCACTGCTTCTTGATACTATTGGTCCCCTTACCACTTGTTGTTGCTTCTTGTGTCGTTCAGCTTCTGCCATGTTCTTTTCTAGCACCTTAGCCCTCTCAACCATGGCAGGAAACGTCCTTATACATAAGCTGGAAATTAACACCTTCAAGTCGCTCCGCAGTCCGTTCTCAAACTTCCGGCACTGCCACTCTTCACTAGTGGCCATTGTATTGAAACGAACCAAGTGTTTGAACTTGTTCGTATATTCAGAAATAGACATCCCGCCTTGAACCAATTGAAGGAACTCTACCTCTTTTGCAAACCGGACGCTATCAGGAAAATATTCTTCATAAAATTTACTCCTAAACACTTCCCAAGTGATGGGAGTTTGGGCGTCCGTCAAGAGAGCTTTCGCGCTCGTCCACCAGTGGTTCGCTTCTCCAGTCAATAAGTACTCAGCGTACGCCAACCTGTTTACATCTGGGCATCGTTTGGCGTTGAAAATCCTCTCTATGTCTCCCAGCCATTGATCAGCCTCATCAGGGAGGCACTTCCCACTGAACTTAGCCGGGTGATGCTGAAGGAAGCTCTCCAAACTCCACTCAGCAGTAGGTTGGGCAGCGTTTGAAGAGGACGCTCCAGGCGTACCTCTGGTGGCAGCAAGGATCTCCATCAGCTGCCTTTGTGTGGTTTCAGAGTTGACACGAGAGGCCTCTAAACCCTGCATGGCTTCCCGGTTTTGACGCATCAGAGCGGTGTTCTGCTCCATTAAGGTTGTATTTTGTTGCTGCAATCTATCAATCACCGTCTCCAACAACCTAGCGTTATTGGACGTATCAGGCTCGTTCGGTTGTGGTGGAGGAGGTAGTCTAGGCGCCATTGTTCTCTGGTCACAGAGAAAAACGAGTGTTAGTTATGTCCAAGAGTTAAAATAATAATAACTCATTAAACATACAATAAGCACACAGCAAAAACACAGTGCACTCATAACCTACAGTGTCCCTTAAATAGAACAAAACTGCTCTGATACCACTAATGTAACATCCCAAAATACAGTAATTACCATAAATTAGAATTAATTAACATTAACAGTAATCAATGCAGTCTTTACAATTAATATAGTTCAAAATGACGAACGACCAAAGGTGCAGCGTTTCAATATACAAATCAAAAGCAGCGAACGCTAATAACGAACGGTTTTACAAAATATTTAACCGAACGTTCATAACAATACAGAAAGACTAATAAATGAAAACCTAACGAGCGCTCTAAGGCTCGGCTTTAACTTCTACTTCAACCAGATTAGCATCTTCCAAATTTTCTTCTTCCAGCATTTCTTCAAAAGATGCACCACCATCTGCTCACATCCACACGGATGATCGTTGCAAGACAGGACGAACGTACATGGACAATTTGACAACACAAGGAAAAACGAAAGGGTAAGCTTATAATATTTAATTCATACATTCAACATATACATTCAACATTTCAATTCACACATACAACATACAACATACAACTTAACAAAATGTAACATAGAAATTTATATATATATATATATATATATATATACTAGACCGACCGTCCGGACTGTATGAACCGTGTAGCTACAGGCGTCCTTGCACCCGAGTTATGTAGTAACTGGGATACACTCAACAGCTGCCACTCGAGGTTAGCTCTATCCAAAGTACCCCTAAAGGATAGAACCTCCTGCCATTCCCACACATGACTACCCCCTTCTACGTGAAGATGAGTATCACGGAATATCAGGATGGACCAAGCCAGCATTAGCAATGACCACGGTCATACTTTACCAAATTTAGTATTTAACATATATGAGACGTTCCTCCCTGGAACGCTCGTCCAAAATCCAATATCATAATATCACTCCATATGGCGTTCACACATTAATTTATCATATTTCATCATCTTTTACATCTTTAGATTTAAGAGTCAAAAATGACGAACGCTCAGTCCACTGAAAATGTACGACGAACGTCCAAATACAATTACTGGACACTCAGGAAAAATATATAACGAACGAAATTTTATGCTTGGTCAGTTAAATGAACTGACTCGACTTGAAGTGTACTGGTACTTAGAAAATATTTGTGATAAAAACTTGGACCAGATTTACTGCACCATGGAGGGTCAAGAATACTTAGAATTATCTTTGAAGATGTTTGCATATGAAAACTAATGCCAAAAATTGAACGGACGTAAAGAAAAGGAATATTTAATACTTTGAACGAACGCTATTTTATCAAATGTTTATTCAATCAGTACGAGCGCTTGGTATGAGACCGAGCACCAATCAGGACGAACGCTTGGTATGAGACCTTGCACGATTTAGAACGGACGCTCAATATAAGACCGAGCGCTATTTAGAACGAACACTTCGGTATAAGACCGAGCGCTATTTAGAACGAACGCTTCGGTATAAGACCGAGCGCTATTTAGAACGAACGCTTCGGTATAAGACCGAACGTTACGTATTTTAAAGTTTAAAGTATTTATGTACAGCTGAGCTGAACCGAACGCTCAGACATTCAAAAATGGGGACGCTCGTTCTCGAGCGGAGTTCTTTCCAAATGAAAGAATTCCATTCTAAGTTATTTTCAGGAAAACCGAACGGTATAAGACCGTACGGTGACGAGCGTACTTTATCATATGTAATGATTTAAGTTTCAGATTTTTCAACTTTAACAAATTTCCAAATTTCAACATTTCAATTCATACTTTATGCTTCATATGATTTTCAAATTTATAAACTTTATAACTTTCATTTCCAAATTAATTCACATTCAACGTCACCATACAGATTTCATCATTTTAATAAATCCAACTATACAATAGTCATACACCGTTCATACGTATCCAAATCAACATGCATTTCAACCCACAGAAAACATATACAATCCATACAAGCAGTGCTCGTTCATGACAGCTCAATCAGCATACGTTTTATACATCCAAATCAGATCATACAACATGCCAGTATAAATTAAACATATAAGCTTCCCTTACTTGGATAGCAGTGTACGTCCTAAGAGTATGACTTTAACTCGTTCAACTACGGCTCTTCTATTCAACGGTCACTCAAGTTTCTTCAACTAAATCTAACCAAAGAAAAGTAGAAGATATCAACTACTACCCTTGCATGCAACGGAATCTTGGTTTGCATGAATATCCAGAAACGAACACCTAGGTTGGGAGACTTACCGTTTCCAGTATCGAGATTTGTTCGGTCCAAAAGAAAGCTCACAGTTGGACGAACGTTCCTACGGTGCTGTAAATTGATCGGAGAAGAGGGTAAGGAGTTATCGTAGAGAGAAGGTGGTCTGGTTCTAGAGAGAAGTGGGAGAAAATGAAAGAGCTCTGAGGAAGAAGATGAGTGGTGCAGGTGAGTGGAAGGGTTTTCGAAATTTCATTTTTGTTCCTTCCAATTCTAGATGAACGAGCGTCTCGTGTGCTGACACCTGCACTCCCACTTCTGATTTCAGAAGTTTCCAACTCGACACATGGCGCCCGTGCATGCAACGTTTGGTGTGTTTTAATTACCAGGCTTAGTGACGTGGCGTGCGTATTTAATGGTGATGTGACAGTTAATTTGCAGAGTTAATTTCTAGGGTCTCACAACCACAAACCCATGACGGTTTTATTCAATCATTGTTCAAGAGATCATTCTAACGTGACTTTGCAACGTAAAGCTTTTATGCGTTACTTATTTTTTCGTATGAAATTAGTTCACTGCTTCTATGTTAGTGCATGGGCATGAATCTCGTTAAGGAGTGGTATTAAAATTAAGAAAATAATTGATAATATAAAATTACAAGTGCTTATAGGGCTAAAGGGTGTATATAAAGCAAAAAATTTAAATACTTATCTGAATTAATAGTTACTTATCTGAATTAAAAAAAATTCAAGATTTTTTAATAAAATTTAAATGGTTCTAATACTTCTGTTAGTTTAGGACATGCATATTCTTAACCTTATTCTTCAAAATTATAAACTGAAATTGTGAAAGATACCATTATAATACAATCAACAAATTATGTTAAAGTAAAATAGTTTTACATAAACAATTTAAACGTCTTGTCAAATAAAATATCTTAAAAAGCAAATGGGTCATTTGATTGTTATTTTCTTTATTTCTAAATTCTTATTTTTTTATTGTATTTTAATACATAAAAAACGAGTCATAGTAAGAAGAATAACAAAATTGAAAAAAAAATTGACATTTGATATAAGAAATTTAATTCAAACTTTTTCAAAAAAACTGTTTATAAATATTGTTACGTTTTTAGAATGAATTGAAATAAAAAAAAAACTTTAAATTACTTATTTATAAAAATGATAATCTTTAAGGATCTTGGACTAAAATTAAAGTTCCAGGTATACATTTACAAATGTGATAAGCTTTCGTTCAGCATTAATTAATTAAAATTTAAAGTCCTTATTTGTAAAAAAAGAAAAAGGTAAACTCTTGGGGATATCTGTGTATTTTATTTTTCCTATTTGCAGAAGTTAAAACTGTCAGAGCGGCTGCAGCGGAATGGTTAGCGTGGGATAACAAACCAAGAGGGGTTCTTAATACTAACGTGTGCCTTTTTAATTTCTACTCAATTAAACTTACTTAGCAATTAACAAAGACAAATAAAGCAAGAGTAAGGTTGAGAGAAATTTGCACAGATAATTTTATCCTGGTTCGGATCTTACCAATCCTACGTCCAGTCGCTTATCTCAAAACAAGATAAACAGTTTCACTATCTGATAACAGTTGAAAAACTGTTATTTTCATGCTTAAAATTGATACTAAAAGCAACCTTTAGACTTAGAAACTAGCTTGAAATCACACCTTTTATCTTTATTTTCAGAAATAAGAGAGCTGGACAGGTTTACACTTGATTTGAGTGTTTTTGTGCAGGTTTTAGGGTGAATTTGGTGCAAAGAGTGAAGAAGGAGAGAAGTGACATTAGAAAAGACAAGAAAGAGTGCAAAAAGAGAAGACGAAGGCACCGCTCAGCGGCAAACTACCGCTGAGCGGCACTCAGGAGGTTGCGGGAGTCACGCTGAGGGGCAAATGGCCGCTGAGGGGAAGAATTGTGACGCGCAACTACCGCTGAGCGGTAAATACCGCTGAGCGGTACTCTTTGGGCTTGGGCTTTTGTAATCTTTTGTAACTCTAAATTAGTATATAAGGGCTTGCACGTCCTTTAGTTTAGTATCTTTGGCAGAAACGAGGCAAACACTCTCTCTTCCACCCCTTTGAAGGAGGATCTTGGATGCTTAGGCTACCTCTTCACCTTTATTGGGTTTATTCTTTCATTCTTTCATTGTTATTCATCTAGGTTCACCATGAATATGGTGAACTAAACCTTGTATGTTTGTTGGGGAATCAATGTAATCTCTTGAAGCTCTCATATATGGATTTGTTGAGTACATCTTTGAATTAAGACATATGCTTTCTTTCATCATTAGTTAGGGTTTTTCCTCTTTGCTCAATGCTTGCATTGTTTAACTCATTCTAATGCATGATTATTGGTTTTGTCGATACGGACACGTACGGGGAAGTCTAGATCCGGGGAATTTCTCCCAATATTTTACTGACAACATTATATTGGTTGCCTTTAAGCTCCTGCTGTAATGAACTAATCATTAGGAATGCTAGGAATTGTATGAACTATTTGATTAGGGAGAAGCCATCTAGAATGGTACATTAGAGAGTGGCATTAACAATGATGATTTGAATGTTGAATTCCTAAAATATATGAGAGTGGATGAGATGAAATTGACCCCCAACAACATATTCATTCATATAGTTCATTGAAAGTGTTTATCTTTTGTCTTTGCCATTGATCAATTCATGCATACATGTTTATTTTCTGTCTTGCATATTAAACTTTGAATATTTCGTTTGTAAGTCCTAGCTAATCAACAAATCACATAACTAAACTAGGCCGTGAGTCCTTTGGGAAGAACGATACTTGGTCTTACCAAGTTTTATTACTTGAACGATTCGGTCATACTTGCCGATTGTGAAACAAGTTTGTGACATCATATTTTGGTGCTTACAAATTTGTCCATCAAGTTTTTGGCGCCGTTGCCGGGGAATTGGGGATTGAACCCGAGTCCTAGCAACGGCTATTAAGTTTGGGTCATCAAGTTTTTGGCGCCGTTGCCGGGGACTCGTGGTTTAACTGGTTAATTTGTGTGATTATTGATTATCTTTGACTTATTTTTTTTATTTTTAATTTAAATTTCGAATTTTTTGTTATTTTTTTTTATTTTTTTCTGTTTATATTTTACAGTTTGTATTTTATTTGATTTTATTTTATTTTTCTGTTTTCTGTTTTTATTTTTCTGTTTTTATTTTATTTTATCTTTTTATCTTTTTAGATTAGGTTAGATTTTATTTTTTTTATCTTTTTAGGTTAGATTAGATTCTATTTTATCTTTTTAGATTAGATTAGATTAGATTTTATTTTATTTTGTTAGGTTAGATTTTATTAGATTTTATTTTATCTTTATCTTTTAGATTAGGTTAGATTTTATTTTATTTTTTAGGATTAGATTTTATTTTATTTTATCTTGTATTTTTTTTATCTTTTATCTTTCTATCTTCTGAATCTTTTATCTTCTTATCTTCTTATCTTCTGAATCTTTTATCTTTTTATCTTCTGAATATATATCTTCTCCTATATCTTTTTGTGTTAACAAATATTTTCTAGAGTTTTGTGCCTAATGTTTGCAGGATGCAATTCGGTCAAGAATTTAACTATATGGGCACTCAATTCTTCCAAGGTCAACAAAGGAAAGCAAGAGATCTCATCTTTCAGGCAAGGCATGGAGGAATCATTAGGTCATGCATGGGACAGATATAAAAGCCTATTAAGAAAGATTCCCATGCATGGATTTGATGAAGTGGAAGTAGTCCTAATCTTCCTTGAAGGTCTTGGTTCACAAACCAAGATGATGCTTGACGCCTCAGCAGGAGGAAATATCAAATGGAAAACTTCAGAGGAAGCCGCAGAAATAATTGAAAACATGGCTACTAGTGATAATGAGCTACACAGTGAAAGAGGAACTCCTATGCAACAAAAAGGGGTTCATCAATTACAAACACATGATGCCTTGCTAGCTCAGAATAAAATTCTAACTCAACAGCTGGAGACTCTGACCAAAACTCTTGCTTCATTACCAAAAGAGTTAAAATCTGCTGCACAGGTACAAACCCAGTTATGCGAACTATGTGGAGGAGATCACATCAATGGCCAATGTGCTTTTCCTGTGGAAGCCGTGGAGGATGTTAACTTCATGGCTAATCAGTTTCCATACCGTCAAGGGAATTATAATCAGGGTTGGAAACCACATCCAAGAATTGGTCAAGGACAAACTGGGCAAGCTAATCAATATAATAAGCAGCAGCAGCAACCAACCTTTTGGCAACAGTTATCTATGCTTAATGAAAGATCAACAAGGTTGGAAAAAACTCTTCAGCAATTCATACAGAAAACTGAATCTTCTCAAAAGAGCACTGAAGCTGCTATAAAGAATTTGGAGATTCAAATGGGTCAGATTACCAAGCAATTGGAAGAGAGGCCAAACAGAAACTTTGGGGCTAATACTGAGGTTAACCTCAGGGGAGAGTGTCAAGAGCTAGTGAGTGTAAATGTTGAAAAAGTTGAGTTGGAAAAAGAAGAGAGAAAAGGGAGAGAAGAGAAAGAAGAAGAGAAAATTTGTGTGAAGATTGAGAAGGTGAGTAGAAAAAGAAAAGAAAAAAAGAAAGTGAGAGAAAAGAGAAAGAGGACGAGAGAAAAAAATAAAGAATCATATGAAAAATCTCGTCCCCATCCAAAGAAGTATCATAGGAAGAAGGAATTTGAGAGCTATAGGGAAATCTTCAAGAAATTGGAGATTAAAGTTCCTATGATTGAGACACTGCAACAGGTTCCTGGTTTGATCAAATTTCTAAAGAAGTTCAGTAGAAAGAAGAAGAAAAAGAAGAAGGAACATGAGCTTTATTGGGTCAAGCTAGTGACGTTAAAAAAGCGCTTGCTGGGAGGCAACCCAGTGGATTTACAAACTTTTGTTTTAATATTTTGTAATTTTTAAACTGTGAACATTATTCTGGACATTATTTTGTTGTTATAGCATCTACTGAAGGATGCTAGGTGGTTAAGTATCTACTGAAGGATACTAGGTTTGTAACACCTACTGATGGGTGTTGCTGAGAAGATTTTGCACCTACTGATGGGTGCTGGTAAGTGAAACACCTACTGATGGGTGTTGGTGGATTTTGGGTCAGGCTCGTGACGTTAAACAAGCGCTACCTGGGAGGCAACCCAGTTGATTGATTATCTTTGTTTGTTTTTATGTTTGTTTTATTCTAATTAGGGATTGCATAAGCATGTTTAACAATGAAATTGCAGGGAACCCATGAGGAGTATGCTAGGAAGGCACGTAGGGCAAGAAAAGAAGGAGAAGGGCACATCACGAAAGTGCCGCTGAGCGGCAATTACCGCTGAGCGGTACTAACGCTGATGGGCTTAAGTTCCCCTTAGCGGAACCCGAGCCCATTGGGGTATTTTTAAACCCTAACCTGCGCGTTTTGACATTTTTTTCAAGCCCTTCTCTGCAGAAACACTCCCTCATACTCTCTCTTAGGTTTCCCACATCTTTTTACTCTTCCCTCTTAGAAAAATTTCTCTTCCACTCACTTTTTCACTAGTGTGCCATCAAAGTTTGGGGTTGGAAGAGAGTATTCTAGTTTGGAAGCATTATCATATCATCTAGGATCTCCACCCAAGTAAGTAAAATGCATTTTGTCATTCTAGGGTTCTTGAATTTGAATGTGATTGTCAAAGCATGAGTATTTAGGGCTTTTGATTTCTATGCATGATTTGATGATATATTTGATGTTTGAACCGATTAAACTGCTTGATTATGTACTGGAAAACTGAAAATTGCATTTGGGTGGAGTTAGGGCAGTTTAAAAACGAGTGCAAAAATCTGCAGGTCACCGCTGAGCGGTATTTACCGCTGAGCGGCACTCTGCCAGATTTGCTTTTTCTGGCTTTTTGCGTGTTGGTGTGTTGCACTGGTGGCGCTGAGGGGAAATTCTGGCCCTCAGCGGTGGTTTAGCTTCGAAAGGAGTTGTGTCCTGTATGTTACTAATGATTAACATCATGTTCTGTGGTTTTGGATTTGTGTTTGAATGCAGGAATGGCATCCTCTTCTGGAAAGAGATTGAAAACCATGGCAACCAAGAGGAAGGAAAAGGAACCAGAGCAGCCACATAATGGCAGGTTCCTCTCCAGGAAACATGAGAAGCACTTTAGGGTGGTTCAGGACAGGAGACTTCTGATGGAGAGAAAGGTCGGAATGATACCTAACTTTGCTCCTCAATTTGGAGAGCAAGTGTTAGGGGGAAGCTAGCCACTTATCCAGCACCTGCCAACATAGCTGTGGTTAAGGAATTCTACACTAATGCCAAGAAGATTGGTGACTATCCAGCTGAGAACTATTTGGGATATGTTAGAGGCCATGCCATCAGGTATGATCCTGATTCCATTAATAACTTCCTGGATACTGTGTGGGCTGGTGAGCAATGTCAGTTTGCTCTTAGCATGGAGGAAGGTGCTGACTTTGAGGATGTTGGGAGAGTGTTGTGCATACCTGGAGGACACTTTCAAAGGAATAGATCTGGAGCAGTGGTTAACATTAGGAGGACAGATTTGACTCCTCTTGCAAAGTATTGGATGGCATTTTCTCATGCCAACATTCAGCCATGCTCACATGTGTCAGATATCACTCTCAGCAGGGCACTATTCATCTACTGTGCTATCAGAAGTTTGAATGTTAATATTGGGCAGGTGATAGCTGATGAGATTAGTGTGTGTGCTAACACCTCAAACAACAAAGCACCACTGGGACATCCTTCTTTGATCACTCACCTCTGCAAGCTAGCTGGGGTGGACACTTCTGTTCCACCATTTGAGAGGCCAAGAAAAGCTATAGATGAGGCCTATTACAGACAGTATTGTGGAGGTGAGGAGGCAGCTCAGCCCGTTCCACCACGCCAGGCTCGTAGAGAGAGAGGACCAGCACAGAGCCGGACATCTGCTGATACACATGAGGCAGAACCATTCCAGATGAGGGACATGTATATGTCTCTTATAGGTGCTCAGTTGCAGTCCATCCACAGAGGGCAGGTGGCCACGGCTAAGATGATAGTGGGGATGTATGATACCCCTCCAGCACACAGGTGGACTATGGATGAATTCCATAACGTCGTAGCTTGGCCAGAAGAACCATTCCATGGAGGAGCTGGAGGAGCTGAATCTTCAGCTCGAGACATGGAAGAAGAAGAAGCTGAGGAGGAGGATACTTTTGATGAAGATGATGATGAAGAGGAGGAGGAAGATACAGAGGACAGCTCAGACTGATGAGGAGCTGAGATAGCATTTACTGATGAATGCTATCATATGTTTTATGCTTTTGCGGTTTAAACTTTCTAAACTTATTTATTTTTGTTTCTAGATTAGGGTTTGATGTACTCTATTGAATACCTGGTTTGTGTGATGGTTTGCTATTAACTGTGTTTATGTGATAAGTAATGCTTGATGATGCTTATTGACTGATTGATGTTGAGATGATGTGCACATTAAAATGCTTATACAGGTGATTCACAAGCTTTGTGAACAAATGCAAGATATCATGATTGTGATTGTGAAATTAAGCAGGATGTGTATGTCAAATGTGAATGAGCTTATATGTGAGGTTTTGAGCTCCAGAGTTGTTATTGTTGAATGCTATTACTTTGGAAGCTTGAATGACTTTGCCCAGGTTTTCTATGATTGAATCAATTGCTTGTTTTGCATCATATGATCAAAGGCCGTGTTTGTTGAAACCCTTTTTACTGGCCAAATTCATAAAGTTAGCCTACTAAAAGAGAACACTTTGTGTTCTATCCTTTGAACCCATAGCCTTGAATATACACTGAACCCTTGATTGAAAATCTTTACCTTGAGTTAAGTAGAATATCTTGTGTGGTATTGATAAATGTTCAAGTTTGGGGTTATTGGGAAATCATGAAAAAGGAAAAGCATTGAGCTAAGAGCTAAAAAGAAAGAATATGCAAAAGAAAAGAAAAGAAAAGAAGTAAAGCTCAATGCAAATGAAAAGGCAAACAAAAGTTGGGAATGAATAAGAATAATTGTGTTGTTATGATTCTCTTAACTCAAGGATTTTGTGATCCAGAAAAACCAATTTTCTTGTTAGCCCAGCCACATTATAAGCCATTGAAAAGTCCTTGTGATGATGCATGCTTGTGAATGTTTTTGATTGTGGTAAAATGAAAGGCAAAGTTGATTCATGTGACATTGTGATAGTAGAGTGAATGAGTGAAACACTTACCTCTTATACACTTGTGTGTTGAGTGAAACACTTTACCTGGTGAGGAAATATTCCATGAACACATGAACATCCATGCTTAATTGATTGATCATTCATGAAAAATAGCATTTGTTGGAACTTAAATGACTTTGTGAACACTAAAGCATGTGCATATCTTGATTGAACTCTTGATCATAAGTTTGAGTGAAGTTATTACTTATCTTGAAAAGAGGATTTTGAATGAGTGAACCATCATATGAATTGGTTGGAGATGGAGTTACATTTTGTTTGCTTGAGGACAAGCAAAGTTCTAAGTTTGGGGTTGTGATAACAGTTGAAAAACTGTTATTTTCATGCTTAAAATTGATACTAAAAGCAACCTTTAGACTTAGAAACTAGCTTGAAATCACACCTTTTATCTTTATTTTCAGAAATAAGAGAGCTGGACAGGTTTACACTTGATTTGAGTGTTTTTGTGCAGGTTTTAGGGTGAATTTGGTGCAAAGAGTGAAGAAGGAGAGAAGTGACATTAGAAAAGACAAGAAAGAGTGCAAAAAGAGAAGACGAAGGCACCGCTCAGCGGCAAACTACCGCTGAGCGGCACTCAGGAGGTTGCGGGAGTCACGCTGAGGGGCAAATGGCCGCTGAGGGGAAGAATTGTGACGCGCAACTACCGCTGAGCGGTAAATACCGCTGAGCGGTACTCTTTGGGCTTGGGCTTTTGTAATCTTTTGTAACTCTAAATTAGTATATAAGGGCTTGCACGTCCTTTAGTTTAGTATCTTTGGCAGAAACGAGGCAAACACTCTCTCTTCCACCCCTTTGAAGGAGGATCTTGGATGCTTAGGCTACCTCTTCAGCTTTATTGGGTTTATTCTTTCATTCTTTCATTGTTATTCATCTAGGTTCACCATGAATATGGTGAACTAAACCTTGTATGTTTGTTGGGGAATCAATGTAATCTCTTGAAGCTCTCATATATGGATTTGTTGAGTACATCTTTGAATTAAGACATATGCTTTCTTTCATCATTAGTTAGGGTTTTTCCTCTTTGCTCAATGCTTGCATTGTTTAACTCATTCTAATGCATGATTATTGGTTTTGTCGATACGGACACGTACGGGGAAGTCTAGATCCGGGGAATTTCTCCCAATATTTTACTGACAACATTATATTGGTTGCCTTTAAGCTCCTGCTGTAATGAACTAATCATTAGGAATGCTAGGAATTGTATGAACTATTTGATTAGGGAGAAGCCATCTAGAATGGTACATTAGAGAGTGGCATTAACAATGATGATTTGAATGTTGAATTCCTAAAATATATGAGAGTGGATGAGATGAAATTGACCCCCAACAACATATTCATTCATATAGTTCATTGAAAGTGTTTATCTTTTGTCTTTGCCATTGATCAATTCATGCATACATGTTTATTTTCTGTCTTGCATATTAAACTTTGAATATTTCGTTTGTAAGTCCTAGCTAATCAACAAATCACATAACTAAACTAGGCCGTGAGTCCTTTGGGAAGAACGATACTTGGTCTTACCAAGTTTTATTACTTGAACGATTCGGTCATACTTGCCGATTGTGAAACAAGTTTGTGACATCATATTTTGGTGCTTACAAATTTGTCCATCAAGTTTTTGGCGCCGTTGCCGGGGAATTGGGGATTGAACCCGAGTCCTAGCAACGGCTATTAAGTTTGGGTCATCAAGTTTTTGGCGCCGTTGCCGGGGACTCGTGGTTTAACTGGTTAATTTGTGTGATTATTGATTATCTTTGACTTATTTTTTTTATTTTTAATTTAAATTTCGAATTTTTTGTTATTTTTTTTTATTTTTTTCTGTTTATATTTTACAGTTTGTATTTTATTTGATTTTATTTTATTTTTCTGTTTTCTGTTTTTATTTTTCTGTTTTTATTTTATTTTATCTTTTTATCTTTTTAGATTAGGTTAGATTTTATTTTTTTTATCTTTTTAGGTTAGATTAGATTCTATTTTATCTTTTTAGATTAGATTAGATTAGATTTTATTTTATTTTGTTAGGTTAGATTTTATTAGATTTTATTTTATCTTTATCTTTTAGATTAGGTTAGATTTTATTTTATTTTTTAGGATTAGATTTTATTTTATTTTATCTTGTATTTTTTTTATCTTTTATCTTTCTATCTTCTGAATCTTTTATCTTCTTATCTTCTTATCTTCTGAATCTTTTATCTTTTTATCTTCTGAATATATATCTTCTCCTATATCTTTTTGTGTTAACAAATATTTTCTAGAGTTTTGTGCCTAATGTTTGCAGGATGCAATTCGGTCAAGAATTTAACTATATGGGCACTCAATTCTTCCAAGGTCAACAAAGGAAAGCAAGAGATCTCATCTTTCAGGCAAGGCATGGAGGAATCATTAGGTCATGCATGGGACAGATATAAAAGCCTATTAAGAAAGATTCCCATGCATGGATTTGATGAAGTGGAAGTAGTCCTAATCTTCCTTGAAGGTCTTGGTTCACAAACCAAGATGATGCTTGACGCCTCAGCAGGAGGAAATATCAAATGGAAAACTTCAGAGGAAGCCGCAGAAATAATTGAAAACATGGCTACTAGTGATAATGAGCTACACAGTGAAAGAGGAACTCCTATGCAACAAAAAGGGGTTCATCAATTACAAACACATGATGCCTTGCTAGCTCAGAATAAAATTCTAACTCAACAGCTGGAGACTCTGACCAAAACTCTTGCTTCATTACCAAAAGAGTTAAAATCTGCTGCACAGGTACAAACCCAGTTGTGCGAACTATGTGGAGGAGATCACATCAATGGCCAATGTGCTTTTCCTGTGGAAGCCGTGGAGGATGTTAACTTCATGGCTAATCAGTTTCCATACCGTCAAGGGAATTATAATCAGGGTTGGAAACCACATCCAAGAATTGGTCAAGGACAAACTGGGCAAGCTAATCAATATAATAAGCAGCAGCAGCAACCAACCTTTTGGCAACAGTTATCTATGCTTAATGAAAGATCAACAAGGTTGGAAAAAACTCTTCAGCAATTCATACAGAAAACTGAATCTTCTCAAAAGAGCACTGAAGCTGCTATAAAGAATTTGGAGATTCAAATGGGTCAGATTACCAAGCAATTGGAAGAGAGGCCAAACAGAAACTTTGGGGCTAATACTGAGGTTAACCTCAGGGGAGAGTGTCAAGAGCTAGTGAGTGTAAATGTTGAAAAAGTTGAGTTGGAAAAAGAAGAGAGAAAAGGGAGAGAAGAGAAAGAAGAAGAGAAAATTTGTGTGAAGATTGAGAAGGTGAGTAGAAAAAGAAAAGAAAAAAAGAAAGTGAGAGAAAAGAGAAAGAGGACGAGAAAAAAATAAAGAATCATATGAAAAATCTCGTCCCCATCCAAAGAAGTATCATAGGAAGAAGGAATTTGAGAGCTATAGGGAAATCTTCAAGAAATTGGAGATTAAAGTTCCTATGATTGAGACACTGCAACAGGTTCCTGGTTTGATCAAATTTCTAAAGAAGTTCAGTAGAAAGAAGAAGAAAAAGAAGAAGGAACATGAGCTTTATTGGGTCAAGCTAGTGACGTTAAAAAAGCGCTTGCTGGGAGGCAACCCAGTGGATTTACAAACTTTTGTTTTAATATTTTGTAATTTTTAAACTGTGAACATTATTCTGGACATTATTTTGTTGTTATAGCATCTACTGAAGGATGCTAGGTGGTTAAGTATCTACTGAAGGATACTAGGTTTGTAACACCTACTGATGGGTGTTGCTGAGAAGATTTTGCACCTACTGATGGGTGCTGGTAAGTGAAACACCTACTGATGGGTGTTGGTGGATTTTGGGTCAGGCTCGTGACGTTAAACAAGCGCTACCTGGGAGGCAACCCAGTTGATTGATTATCTTTGTTTGTTTTTATGTTTGTTTTATTCTAATTAGGGATTGCATAAGCATGTTTAACAATGAAATTGCAGGGAACCCATGAGGAGTATGCTAGGAAGGCACGTAGGGCAAGAAAAGAAGGAGAAGGGCACATCACGAAAGTGCCGCTGAGCGGCAATTACCGCTGAGCGGTACTAACGCTGATGGGCTTAAGTTCCCCTTAGCGGAACCCGAGCCCATTGGGGTATTTTTAAACCCTAACCTGCGCGTTTTGACATTTTTTTCAAGCCCTTCTCTGCAGAAACACTCCCTCATACTCTCTCTTAGGTTTCCCACATCTTTTTACTCTTCCCTCTTAGAAAAATTTCTCTTCCACTCACTTTTTCACTAGTGTGCCATCAAAGTTTGGGGTTGGAAGAGAGTATTCTAGTTTGGAAGCATTATCATATCATCTAGGATCTCCACCCAAGTAAGTAAAATGCATTTTGTCATTCTAGGGTTCTTGAATTTGAATGTGATTGTCAAAGCATGAGTATTTAGGGCTTTTGATTTCTATGCATGATTTGATGATATATTTGATGTTTGAACCGATTAAACTGCTTGATTATGTACTGGAAAACTGAAAATTGCATTTGGGTGGAGTTAGGGCAGTTTAAAAACGAGTGCAAAAATCTGCAGGTCACCGCTGAGCGGTATTTACCGCTGAGCGGCACTCTGCCAGATTTGCTTTTTCTGGCTTTTTGCGTGTTGGTGTGTTGCACTGGTGGCGCTGAGGGGAAATTCTGGCCCTCAGCGGTGGTTTAGCTTCGAAAGGAGTTGTGTCCTGTATGTTACTAATGATTAACATCATGTTCTGTGGTTTTGGATTTGTGTTTGAATGCAGGAATGGCATCCTCTTCTGGAAAGAGATTGAAAACCATGGCAACCAAGAGGAAGGAAAAGGAACCAGAGCAGCCACATAATGGCAGGTTCCTCTCCAGGAAACATGAGAAGCACTTTAGGGTGGTTCAGGACAGGAGACTTCTGATGGAGAGAAAGGTCGGAATGATACCTAACTTTGCTCCTCAATTTGGAGAGCAAGTGTTAGGGGGAAGCTAGCCACTTATCCAGCACCTGCCAACATAGCTGTGGTTAAGGAATTCTACACTAATGCCAAGAAGATTGGTGACTATCCAGCTGAGAACTATTTGGGATATGTTAGAGGCCATGCCATCAGGTATGATCCTGATTCCATTAATAACTTCCTGGATACTGTGTGGGCTGGTGAGCAATGTCAGTTTGCTCTTAGCATGGAGGAAGGTGCTGACTTTGAGGATGTTGGGAGAGTGTTGTGCATACCTGGAGGACACTTTCAAAGGAATAGATCTGGAGCAGTGGTTAACATTAGGAGGACAGATTTGACTCCTCTTGCAAAGTATTGGATGGCATTTTCTCATGCCAACATTCAGCCATGCTCACATGTGTCAGATATCACTCTCAGCAGGGCACTATTCATCTACTGTGCTATCAGAAGTTTGAATGTTAATATTGGGCAGGTGATAGCTGATGAGATTAGTGTGTGTGCTAACACCTCAAACAACAAAGCACCACTGGGACATCCTTCTTTGATCACTCACCTCTGCAAGCTAGCTGGGGTGGACACTTCTGTTCCACCATTTGAGAGGCCAAGAAAAGCTATAGATGAGGCCTATTACAGACAGTATTGTGGAGGTGAGGAGGCAGCTCAGCCCGTTCCACCACGCCAGGCTCGTAGAGAGAGAGGACCAGCACAGAGCCGGACATCTGCTGATACACATGAGGCAGAACCATTCCAGATGAGGGACATGTATATGTCTCTTATAGGTGCTCAGTTGCAGTCCATCCACAGAGGGCAGGTGGCCACGGCTAAGATGATAGTGGGGATGTATGATACCCCTCCAGCACACAGGTGGACTATGGATGAATTCCATAACGTCGTAGCTTGGCCAGAAGAACCATTCCATGGAGGAGCTGGAGGAGCTGAATCTTCAGCTCGAGACATGGAAGAAGAAGAAGCTGAGGAGGAGGATACTTTTGATGAAGATGATGATGAAGAGGAGGAGGAAGATACAGAGGACAGCTCAGACTGATGAGGAGCTGAGATAGCATTTACTGATGAATGCTATCATATGTTTTATGCTTTTGCGGTTTAAACTTTCTAAACTTATTTATTTTTGTTTCTAGATTAGGGTTTGATGTACTCTATTGAATACCTGGTTTGTGTGATGGTTTGCTATTAACTGTGTTTATGTGATAAGTAATGCTTGATGATGCTTATTGACTGATTGATGTTGAGATGATGTGCACATTAAAATGCTTATACAGGTGATTCACAAGCTTTGTGAACAAATGCAAGATATCATGATTGTGATTGTGAAATTAAGCAGGATGTGTATGTCAAATGTGAATGAGCTTATATGTGAGGTTTTGAGCTCCAGAGTTGTTATTGTTGAATGCTATTACTTTGGAAGCTTGAATGACTTTGCCCAGGTTTTCTATGATTGAATCAATTGCTTGTTTTGCATCATATGATCAAAGGCCGTGTTTGTTGAAACCCTTTTTACTGGCCAAATTCATAAAGTTAGCCTACTAAAAGAGAACACTTTGTGTTCTATCCTTTGAACCCATAGCCTTGAATATACACTGAACCCTTGATTGAAAATCTTTACCTTGAGTTAAGTAGAATATCTTGTGTGGTATTGATAAATGTTCAAGTTTGGGGTTATTGGGAAATCATGAAAAAGGAAAAGCATTGAGCTAAGAGCTAAAAAGAAAGAATATGCAAAAGAAAAGAAAAGAAAAGAAGTAAAGCTCAATGCAAATGAAAAGGCAAACAAAAGTTGGGAATGAATAAGAATAATTGTGTTGTTATGATTCTCTTAACTCAAGGATTTTGTGATCCAGAAAAACCAATTTTCTTGTTAGCCCAGCCACATTATAAGCCATTGAAAAGTCCTTGTGATGATGCATGCTTGTGAATGTTTTTGATTGTGGTAAAATGAAAGGCAAAGTTGATTCATGTGACATTGTGATAGTAGAGTGAATGAGTGAAACACTTACCTCTTATACACTTGTGTGTTGAGTGAAACACTTTACCTGGTGAGGAAATATTCCATGAACACATGAACATCCATGCTTAATTGATTGATCATTCATGAAAAATAGCATTTGTTGGAACTTAAATGACTTTGTGAACACTAAAGCATGTGCATATCTTGATTGAACTCTTGATCATAAGTTTGAGTGAAGTTATTACTTATCTTGAAAAGAGGATTTTGAATGAGTGAACCATCATATGAATTGGTTGGAGATGGAGTTACATTTTGTTTGCTTGAGGACAAGCAAAGTTCTAAGTTTGGGGTTGTGATAACAGTTGAAAAACTGTTATTTTCATGCTTAAAATTGATACTAAAAGCAACCTTTAGACTTAGAAACTAGCTTGAAATCACACCTTTTATCTTTATTTTCAGAAATAAGAGAGCTGGACAGGTTTACACTTGATTTGAGTGTTTTTGTGCAGGTTTTAGGGTGAATTTGGTGCAAAGAGTGAAGAAGGAGAGAAGTGACATTAGAAAAGACAAGAAAGAGTGCAAAAAGAGAAGACGAAGGCACCGCTCAGCGGCAAACTACCGCTGAGCGGCACTCAGGAGGTTGCGGGAGTCACGCTGAGGGGCAAATGGCCGCTGAGGGGAAGAATTGTGACGCGCAACTACCGCTGAGCGGTAAATACCGCTGAGCGGTACTCTTTGGGCTTGGGCTTTTGTAATCTTTTGTAACTCTAAATTAGTATATAAGGGCTTGCACGTCCTTTAGTTTAGTATCTTTGGCAGAAACGAGGCAAACACTCTCTCTTCCACCCCTTTGAAGGAGGATCTTGGATGCTTAGGCTACCTCTTCACCTTTATTGGGTTTATTCTTTCATTCTTTCATTGTTATTCATCTAGGTTCACCATGAATATGGTGAACTAAACCTTGTATGTTTGTTGGGGAATCAATGTAATCTCTTGAAGCTCTCATATATGGATTTGTTGAGTACATCTTTGAATTAAGACATATGCTTTCTTTCATCATTAGTTAGGGTTTTTCCTCTTTGCTCAATGCTTGCATTGTTTAACTCATTCTAATGCATGATTATTGGTTTTGTCGATACGGACACGTACGGGGAAGTCTAGATCCGGGGAATTTCTCCCAATATTTTACTGACAACATTATATTGGTTGCCTTTAAGCTCCTGCTGTAATGAACTAATCATTAGGAATGCTAGGAATTGTATGAACTATTTGATTAGGGAGAAGCCATCTAGAATGGTACATTAGAGAGTGGCATTAACAATGATGATTTGAATGTTGAATTCCTAAAATATATGAGAGTGGATGAGATGAAATTGACCCCCAACAACATATTCATTCATATAGTTCATTGAAAGTGTTTATCTTTTGTCTTTGCCATTGATCAATTCATGCATACATGTTTATTTTCTGTCTTGCATATTAAACTTTGAATATTTCGTTTGTAAGTCCTAGCTAATCAACAAATCACATAACTAAACTAGGCCGTGAGTCCTTTGGGAAGAACGATACTTGGTCTTACCAAGTTTTATTACTTGAACGATTCGGTCATACTTGCCGATTGTGAAACAAGTTTGTGACATCATATTTTGGTGCTTACAAATTTGTCCATCAAGTTTTTGGCGCCGTTGCCGGGGAATTGGGGATTGAACCCGAGTCCTAGCAACGGCTATTAAGTTTGGGTCATCACTATCACAAAACAATTACAAACTACAATCACAAAGATACAATTTGTAAGAGTTTAGAAAACACCTCTCTTGATACCACAAGAGATGAAACTACACCTCCTTTGAGTCTTCACAAAGGATGAACACCTCCTCCGAATACTTCACGAAGGATGATTCTCTTCCGAACACCTCCTTAGACACACCAAGGATGAACCGGCTATTTCCTCTGTCACCGTAGCAGCACTTCACCAGCTCCACAGACAAGAGTTTCACAAGCCGAACAAGAACACACAAGTCTCAAGAGTTTCAGAGTTCTAGAGCACAAGGGAAGAGTTTCTGTGTCTCTAGTTATTTATTTCTTGAGAGAAAATGAGAGTCTATTTATAGACTCATCCAAAGACTCTTCCATTTTTCGTTTTCAGCCTTTCACACTGTGTTAATCGATTAGCTACAGTGGTTAATCGATTAACACCCCAACGGATAGTCCAACGGCTATAAAAACGGCTAGTTTTTCAAACGGTCCCTGTGTTAATCGATTAACACCTTCTGTTAATCGATTAACACCCTCTGTTAATCGATTAACACTGCACTGCTGAATTTTTCCATTTTTCTCTGGAACAATCGATTAACAGCCCCTGTTAATCGATTAGCTACAGTACTTTGCTACAGTACCGTGCTACAGTAATGCGCTACAGTATTTTGCTACAGTATTTTGCTACAGTACTTTTTACAAAACACTTTTCTTTTTCTAATCTAAGTCCTATACATATTTCTAAGAGTATTACAAAAGCTTTCCATCACAATACAAATCTTCAAATCATTTTGATTCTTGATTGGTCTTGACTTGATTTGGACATCATCAAAACTTCATCTTCATCATTTTGCTAACAATCTCCCCCTTTTTGATGATGATCAAAACCTTCTTGATTTAAAGCTTTTGAAAATAATCTGTATTTAAAATACAACTTTAAGGAAGAAACAATTGTTAGTAAACTTAGAAATAAGTTTAAGATTTAAGACTTTAAATATTTCTCCCCCTTTTTGATCATTATTAAAAAGTGATGAATAATTGCTCCCCCTAAATTTATTAGAAAATATACTCCCCCTTAATAAAAGCATGTATGCATATTTGTCAGAGCGGCTGCAGCGGAATGGTTAGCGTGGAAACAAACCAAGAGGGGGGGTGAATTGGTTATATTCAAATATTATCCCTTTTTAATATTTTTCTCTTAATTTCTTACTAAGCAGATAATTAAACGTAAATAACAGAGTAAGGGAAAGAGAAAAATTACACAGGTATTTTATCCTGGTTCAGATCACTAAGATCCTACGTCCAGTCGCTTATCTCAAATAAGATAAACCTTTTTCACTATCACAAAACTATTACAAATATTAGTCACACAGAAAAACAATTTGTAACAGTTTAGAAATTACCACCTCTCTTGAAACCACAAGAGATGAAACAACACCTCCTTTGAATCTTCACAAAGGATGATCACCTCCTTCGAATGCTTCACGAAGGATGATTCTCTTCCAGACACTTCCTCAGACACACCAAGGATGATCCAGCTATTCCTCTATCACCGTAGCAGTATTTAACCAACTCTACAGACAGAGTTTCCTTAGCTGAGCAAGAGCACACAATTCTCAAAGAGTTCAGAGATGTTTTGCACAAGGGAAGAGTTGGATTTGAGAGAAAATGAGAGTCTATTTATAGACTCATCCAAAGGCTCCTCCATTTTCGCTTTTAGACTTTCTGACTGTGTTAATCGATTAGCTACAGTGGTTAATCGATTAACATCCCAACGGATACTTCAACGTCTCTAAAAACGGCTAGTTTTTCAAACGGTCACTGTGTTAATCGATTAACAGTCCTTGTTAATCGATTAACGTTAATCGATTAACACCCTGTGTTAATCGATTAACACCGAAATTCTGTGCTTCGCCATTTGCCTCTGGAACAATCGATTAACACACTGTGTTAATCGATTAACGTTAATCGATTAACACCTCTTGTTAATCGATTAACACTGCACAGATTTTGTTCTTGATTTATTTCTACATCACTTTTGAATACATACATGAAACTACTAATTATCCTATGTTCATACAATTTTTACAAGGTTTTACAAGTCTTCTAAGATCATTCTTCATAGGTCTTGATTGTGCTTGACTTGTATTTGGACATCATCAAAACTTCATCTTCATCATTTTGCTAACAATCTCCCCCTTTTTGATGATGATCAAAACCTTCTTGAATTAAAGCTTTTGTGAACCAGTTGTATAAAAAATAACTTAAGGAAGAAAAATATTGTTAGTGAACTTAGAAAAAAAATATTTTAAGACTTTAACTATTTCTCCCCCTTTTTGATCATTATTAAAAAGTGATGTATAATTACTCCCCCTTAATATATTAGAATCTATACTCCCCCTTAATAAAAGCATAGATGCATAGAAATATTAAGATAAGAGAACACACATTTTTATTGAAATTTAAAGAGGCATACAAGTATAGAAGCATACATAAAGGGCACACACTAATAAAAACATAGAATCATAAAGATGCCTAATCATCATCACTATCAGGGACATATAGTTTGGCAAGTTTGTCATCAATCTCCTTAAGATGAGTGTTAATCTCATCATAACGAAGATTGTGATATGCCATCATATCGTCCATTCTTGTTTGTTGCAATGTGGCCATGGCTTCAATTTGTCTAGAAATACTTTCTAGACTATATTCTTGTGGAGGATTTGATGGTCCAGCAACATTGGTTGGTTGAGGCATAGGGATATCTTCCTCCTCTTCAGCTGAGGCATCTTCTTCTTGTGCAATATCTTCATCAGCGCGGACAAACAAATTTCCTTGTCTTATAAATCCCATTTGATGCAAAGCAGACTCTTCAATTTGATGGATAGGTAAGACATCGAGATGTTTTTCTCCGGTGACATCCACCCCTTTATAGATACATATCAATGAAACAAGGAGAGGATATGGGAGATGACCTCTGTCATACCTCTTGGCACGGACCATAGTATCTGAGATGAGACTTGCCCAATTTATGTTGATATTTTGAGTGATGGCGGACATAATCATCAAATCAGTTTCAAAACATTGAGCAAGGTTTGTTCCTCTTGGACACAGCAGCCAAACAATGAGATAATGAAGGACCCTTTCCTCCATTCTTAGATTGCCCACTAGAAGATATCGCCTATTTGGTAGGGGTTGTTGAGGATTCCTCATAAAAGAGCGATATGCCAAAATTTTGTTAAACTCACCAAAATCATTTGGCACATGCAAGGCATTTTCTAAAGGAGGAATATGAGCAACATTTAACCAAATATCGTTATCTAGAATAATATCTACTCCTTTGACGCGAGTGTGAACAATACCGTTTTGGGATTTCAGATTGTAGTAAAATACGCGTACCAAATCGGGGTAATAGCGCCCTTGAAGTTGCAGTAGATATTGGACGCCTTGAGCCATCAATTGTTGAGAGAATTGAAATTGATGTACCGCAAACCAATTAAGATCCACAAATTTTTGTCGAAGAATTTTGCGTTCTTTCCACCATTGCAAGTATTCGTCGTGCCTTCCTTCATCGGAGATCCAACCGTGAATATTTGGACCGCGAGCGGGAGGAGTACTTTCAGAGCCATAGCTTCTTCTTCTTCTTCTTCTGGATGGTTCAGCCATGGAGTGAAAATATTGTGGACAGCAAGAACAAAATGTGATTTGGAGTGAAAGATGAGGTAAATATGAGTTTTAGAGGAATGGGAAAGTGAATGGGTGAAAAGGAGGGATGATATGGGTTTATATAGGCTGGAATTACCTCCCTCAACGTCCAAATTCCATAAAAGAGCCGTTTTTAACCGTTTATAGCCGTTACAACGGCTAGAAAATTTAAAATTTTTCAGGCTGTACGTATGTTAATCGATTAACAGGGTGTGTTAATCGATTAACGTTAATCGATTAACAGGGTGTGTTAATCGATTAACAGACGCTGATTTCCGAAAATCAGCAAAAATGACCTATTTTCACTTTTTAAAGGATTTTTAATATTCCTAAATCTCTTCTAAGCTCATAGAATCTATCCTTAGGCAATGCTTTGGTGAAAATATCTGCTAATTGGTGTTGAGTATCAATATATTCTATCTCACAATCCCCTTTTTGCACATGATCTCTAAGAAAGTGATGCCTAATCTCAATGTGCTTGGTTCTAGAGTGCATTATGGGATTCTTTGTAAGATTTATTGTACTTGTATTATCACACTTAAGTGGAATATGATCTAAATGAATGTCATAATCCTCTAATTGCTGTTTCATCCATAAAATTTGCGCACAACAATTTCCTGCAGCAATATATTCCGCCTCAGTGGTAGATAAGGCTACACAGGCTTGTTTCTTAGAATGCCAAGAAACTAAGGAACTACCTAGAAGATGACATGTTCCACTAGTGCTTTTTCTATCTATCTTACAACCTCCATAATCTGCATCTGAAAATCCTACAAGACTAGGTTCCGTTCCAGATGGATACCATAAACCAAAGGATGCAGTTCCCTTAAGATATTTCAATATTCTTTTAACTGCAGTAAGGTGAGATTCTCTAGGACTAGATTGATACCTAGCACACACACAAACACTTTGCATAATATCTGGTCTACTAGCAGTGAGATATAGCAAAGAACCTATCATACATCTATATTTAGTTTGATTTACCTCTTTACCTGACTCATCTTTGTCAAGATAGTAAGAGGTTCCCATAGGTGTAGACGCTTCCTTTGCTTTGTCCATTTCAAACTTTTTAAGAATTTCTCTACAATACTTGGTTTGAGAAATGAACGTACCTTCTTTCATTTGCTTAATTTGAAGACCAAGGAAGAATGTTAATTCGCCCATCATAGACATTTCAAATTCACCCTGCATAGTCTTAGCAAAATCCTCACAAAGAGATTTATTAGTTGATCCAAAAATAATATCATCAACATATACTTGAATAATCAAAATATGTTTTCCGACTCTTTTAATAAACAAAGTGGAATCAACTTTTCCTCTATTAAAATTATTTTCTAAAAGAAAATTGCTAAGTCTTTCATACCAAGATCTAGGTGCTTGTTTTAAACCATAAAGTGCTTTCTTTAACTTATAGATGTGATTTGGAAATTTAAAATCTTCAAAACCGGGTGGTTGTTCAACATACACATCTTCTTTTATAAAACCATTTAGAAATGCACTTTTCACATCCATTTGAAACAATTTAAATTTCATTATAGATGCATAAGCAAGAAGTAGGCGTATTGCCTCTAACCTGGCAACTGGAGCATATGTCTCATCATAATCTATACCTTCTTCTTGACTATATCCTTGAGCCACAAGCCTAGCTTTATTTTTGGTGATATTTCCATCTTCATCCAGTTTGTTTCTGAATACCCATTTTGTTCCAATTACTTGATGAGTATCTTCTCTAGGAATCAATTCCCAGACTTGATTTCTTTCAAACTGGTTGAGTTCTTCTTGCATTGCTATACACCATTGTTCATCTTGAAGAGCTTCCTTAATGTTCTTGGGTTCTATCTGCGACATAAAAGCTACATTCATACAAAAATTTACCAAATTTCTTCTAGTGTTTACCCCTTTTGATATGTCGCCAATGATGTTGTCCAATGATAATCCTCTGGGTTGTTGCCATATTTTGTTTAGATCTTCATCATGTTGAGGATTATCCATATTCTCTTCATTAGTTGTCTTTTGCAAGTCTTCATTTTCACCTGCATCTGATTCATCTGACTCAAGAGGTTTTGCCTCAAGGTCTACAATTTCATCAAAGACAACATGCATAGATTCTTCTATTTGAAATGTTTTCTTATTAAAAACTCTATAAGCTTTGCTAGTTAGAGAATATCCTAGAAAAATAGCTTCATCTGCTTTGGAATCAAATTTTCCTAAATTTTGTTTTCCATTGTTTAGGACAAAACATTTGCATCCAAAAATTCTTAAATGTGAAACATTTGGTTTTCTACCTTTAAAAAGTTCATAAGGAGTACATTTCAAAATTGGTCTAATAAGCATTCTATTTAAAACATAACATGCAGTACTCACAGCATCAGCCCAAAATTGTTTAGGAACACTATATTCATTTAGCATAGTTCTAGCAAGTTCCTCTAAAGATCTATTCTTTCTTTCTACAACTCCATTTTGTTGAGGAGTTCTAGGTGCAGAAAAATTATGAGAAATGCCATATTCTTCACAAAAAGTTTCAAAATATTCATTTTGAAATTCACCTCCATGGTCACTTCTAATAGCTTTTATTTTCAAATCCTTTTCATTTTGAACTAAATTTGCAAACTTTTTAAATTCTTTGAAAGCTTCATTTTTAAGAGTAAGAAAGAAAGTCCAAGTATATCTTGAATAATCATCTACAATAACTAAAGCATAATAATTTCCTCCAAAACTTTTTATCCTAGAGGGACCAAATAAATCCATGTGCAAAAGTTCTAAGGGTTTTAAACTAGAAACAACATTTTTCGAATGAAAAGATGATTTCACTTGTTTTCCCTTTTGACATGCATCACACAATTTATCCTTCACATATTTTAGTTTTGGTAGACCAATTACTAAGTCTTTAGAAATGAGTTTATTCAATTGTTGCATATGAATATGTGCAGCTCTTTTATGCCATAACCATGGATTTTCTTCTTTTACTACTAAACATGAAATATTCCTACTTGATGCATTTTCTAAATCTATCAAATAAATATTGTTATGCCTAATTCCTTTCAAAGCAATTTCAGAAGAATCATTTTTATAAATAGTGCAGGAATTTTGTTCAAAGGTTACCTTGAATCCTTTATCGCATAATTGACTAATGCTGATTAAGTTGTGCTTTAATCCTTCCACATATAGCACGTCTTTGATCATCAAAGTATCTTCACTTCCAATATCTCCTATTCCAAGGATTTTTCCTTTATTGTTATCACCATAGGTGACAAATCCGCGTTCTCTTTTCAGGAAGCTTGTAAATTTCTTCTTATCTCCGGTCATGTGTTTTGAACATCCACTATCAAGACACCACATATGCTTCCTTGGTTTTAATAATTCCTACAACATAAAAAGAACAAGCTATTTAGGTACCCAACTACTTTGTATGGGTCCTTTGGGTTAGATTGAAGAGATTGAAATTATTTTGCAACCCAAGCATATCTACCACTTGGAACACCATAATGCTTAATTTTACACTTATTAGATGTATGACCCTTTTTCATACAATAAAAGCATGATGCAGTATATGTGTTCCTATAAGTTGTTCCCTTTTCTACCCAAGTTCTACGGGTTCTATAATTATGCTTATTTTTAATTCTAGGAACATACTTATTATTACCAACCTTATGTTCATTTATTTTACTACATTCTCCTAAGGTTGTTTCATCTAGTAATTTCTTATAATTAACACAAGATGCACATTCATCATTACTAGAAAATTTGGCTTTTTCATAATACAAAACTTTTCCTTTTAAATTTCTAATTTCTTCTGCTTGATATAAAAATTTATTTTTTAAACTTCTATTTTCTTCAGATAAATTTGTAAATTCAGTTTTCAAATCATCATTTAATTTAGAAGAATTTTCAGAAGTGAGTTTCAAATTTTCATTTTCTTTAAGAAGGCTATCAAGTTCAGATTTTAAATTTTTAAAATCCTTTTTCAGCTTTTTATGAGCAATATCTAACTTTTCAGATTCAATTAATAATGCAGCATACATTTCATTTTCATCAATATGACTATCATTATCAGAATAGTTTGAACTACTTACTTGGCTGTCATTATCGTCATCTGCCATCAAACAGATGTTTGCTTCTTCATCTGAGTCGCTTGAATCTGTAATTGTTTCATTGTCGTCTTCCCAAGCAATGTATGCCTTCTTTTTCTTGAAAAATTTCTTTTCTTTCTTTTCTTCACCCTTCTTTTGATTTGGGCAGTCTACTTTTAAGTGTCCCTTTTCTCCGCAACCATAGCATCTGTAGTTTGAGGAAGATCCTTGATTTTCTCTCTTTTCATTTTTGAATCTCCCTTTGCCTTTTGATTTCATGAACCTATTGAATCTCTTGATAAGTAGACTCAAATTTTCATCTTCTTCGGAGTCTTCATCTTCTGATCTTCCTTTGCTTCTGTGAATCTCCGACTTTAATGCCAAACTCTTCTTGTTGGTTTTGGCTTTTGCTTCTTCTTCATCAAGTCTTCCAAGATCTAGTTCATGTTCTCTCAATTTTCCAAAGAGTGCCGCCATGGTCATGGTGTTGAGATTTTGTGACTCCGAGATTGCAGTCACCTTTGGTTGCCATGATCTGTCTAAGGATTTCAAGATTTTAATGTTAAGTTCATCTACATCGAATGACTTACCTAGTCCAATGAGATGATTGACAATGTTGGTGAAGCGTTTTTGAACGTCTGAAATAGTTTCTCCTTGCTTCATTCTAAACATCTCATATTCTTGGATTAGGGAGTTCTTCCTTGCCCTCTTTACATCATCTGTTCCTTCATGTGTTACTCTGAGTACATCCCACATTTCCTGAGCGGTTTTGCAAATAGAGACTCTGTAGAACTCATCAACAGTTAGTGCTGATGCAATGATGTTCCGGGCTTTTACGTCATTTTGAGATCTTTTCTTTTCTTCAATGGTCCATTGATCACGGGGCTTAGGTTCCTGTAAGTTGTTAGTGGGAACAGAAAAGCCAGACGCAATAACATCCCAAATATCACAATCAATAGATTCAATAAATATTTGCATTCTTACCTTCCAGAATGCATAGTTCTCACCAGTGAATAGTGGGGGTCTATTGATTGAAGCACCCTCTGCAAAGGTTTGATGTGATCCTGCCATTTGAATTACTATCAAAGCAAGCTCTGATACCAATTGTCAGAGCGGCTGCAGCGGAATGGTTAGCGTGGAAACAAACCAAGAGGGGGGGTGAATTGGTTATATTCAAATATTATCCCTTTTTAATATTTTTCTCTTAATTTCTTACTAAGCAGATAATTAAACGTAAATAACAGAGTAAGGGAAAGAGAAAAATTACACAGGTATTTTATCCTGGTTCAGATCACTAAGATCCTACGTCCAGTCGCTTATCTCAAATAAGATAAACCTTTTTCACTATCACAAAACTATTACAAATATTAGTCACACAGAAAAACAATTTGTAACAGTTTAGAAATTACCACCTCTCTTGAAACCACAAGAGATGAAACAACACCTCCTTTGAATCTTCACAAAGGATGATCACCTCCTTCGAATGCTTCACGAAGGATGATTCTCTTCCAGACACTTCCTCAGACACACCAAGGATGATCCAGCTATTCCTCTATCACCGTAGCAGTATTTAACCAACTCTACAGACAGAGTTTCCTTAGCTGAGCAAGAGCACACAATTCTCAAAGAGTTCAGAGATGTTTTGCACAAGGGAAGAGTTGGATTTGAGAGAAAATGAGAGTCTATTTATAGACTCATCCAAAGGCTCCTCCATTTTCGCTTTTAGACTTTCTGACTGTGTTAATCGATTAGCTACAGTGGTTAATCGATTAACATCCCAACGGATACTTCAACGTCTCTAAAAACGGCTAGTTTTTCAAACGGTCACTGTGTTAATCGATTAACAGTCCTTGTTAATCGATTAACGTTAATCGATTAACACCCTGTGTTAATCGATTAACACCGAAATTCTGTGCTTCGCCATTTGCCTCTGGAACAATCGATTAACACACTGTGTTAATCGATTAACGTTAATCGATTAACACCTCTTGTTAATCGATTAACACTGCACAGATTTTGTTCTTGATTTATTTCTACATCACTTTTGAATACATACATGAAACTACTAATTATCCTATGTTCATACAATTTTTACAAGGTTTTACAAGTCTTCTAAGATCATTCTTCATAGGTCTTGATTGTGCTTGACTTGTATTTGGACATCATCAAAACTTCATCTTCATCATTTTGCTAACAATATTAAGGAAAAACAATATATATTTTATTGAATTTTTAAAGAGGTAAGCATGCAAGAAAATATAAAGAGCACATACTAATAACATAGAAACATAAAGCACCCCTTTAGATATGCCTTCAATTTTTGTAATGAGAATCCTCTAGGTTGTTTTCACATTTTGTTTAGATCTTCATCTTTGAGGATTGTCATCATTCTTCACTTCATTTGTTGCTTCTTCAAATCTTCATCATTGTCTGCATGTAATTCAAATGACTCAAGAGGTTTTGCCTCAAGGTCTACAATTTCATCAAAGACAACATGCACATACTCTTCTATTTCAAATATTTTCCGTTTGAAAACTATATATGCTTTGTATATAAAATAAGTTAAAATAATTCCATCTACCTTGGAATAATAATTAAATATTGTTTTAAAGAAATTCTAAATTTTAAACAATAGGTACCCAACTATTTTGTATGGGTCCTTTGGGTTAATTTAAAAAAAATTGAAATCATTTTACAACCCAAATATATCTACCACTTGGAACACCATAATGCTTAATTTTACATTTATTAGATGCATGACCCTTTTTCATAC
This sequence comes from Vigna nakashimae, assembly GCA_034642375.1. Taxonomy (NCBI): domain Eukaryota; kingdom Viridiplantae; phylum Streptophyta; class Magnoliopsida; order Fabales; family Fabaceae; genus Vigna; species Vigna nakashimae. Next base: position 22,481,753 of record CM067766.1, read on the forward strand.
AATAAAAGCATGATACAACATTTGTGTTCCTATAAGTTGTTCCTTTTTCTACCCAAGTTCTACGGGTTCTATGATTGTGTTTATTTTTAATTCTAGGAACATACTTATTTTTAACAACCTTATTTTCATTATTTTTACTACATTCTCCTGAGGTTGTTTCATCTAGTAGTTTCTTATAATTAACACAAGATGCACATTCATTACTACTAGTAAATTTACCCTTTTCAAAAATTAAAACTTTATTTTTCAAATCTTTATTTTCTTCAAAAGTATTTTCAAAATTTAATTTTAAATTCTTATTTTCTTCAAGAATATTTTCAAAATCTGATTTCAAATTTTTATTTTCTTCAGAAATATTTTCAAAATTTAATTTTAAATTTTTGAAATCCTTTTTCAATTTCTGATGGGCTTTATCTAATTTTTCAGATTCTACTATTAACGCAGCATAAATTTCATGCAATTCATTTTCACTAATTTGACTAGAATTATCAGAATCGCTAGATGTACTTACTTGGCTTCCAGCGTCGTCGTTCACCACTAAACAGATGTTTGCTTCTTCATTTGAGTAGCTTGAATCTGAAATGGTCTCATTGTCGTCTTCCCATGCAATGTATGCCTTCTTTTTCTTGAAGAATTTCTTTTCTTTCTTTTCTTCACCCTTCTTTTGATTTGGGCAGTCTGCTTTTAAATGTCCTTTTTCTCCACAACCGTAGCATCGGTAATTTGAGGAAGATACTGGATTATCTTTCTTTTCGTATCTAAATTTTCCTTTACCTTTAGACTTCATGAACTTGTTGAGTCTTTTTATCATGAGTCTCAATTCTTCTTCTTCGTCTGAGTCTTCATCTTCCGATTTACCTTTGCTTCTTTCAACCTCCGACTTTAACGCCAAACTCTTCTTGTTGTTTTTGGCTTTTGATTCTTCTTCATCAAGTCTTCCGAGGTCAAGTTCATGCTCTCTCAACTTTCCAAATAATGCAGCCATGGTCATTGTGTTGAGATTTTGTGACTCAGAAATTGCAGTCACTTTTGGTTGCCAAGACCTGTCTAAAGATTTCAAAATTTTTATATTAAGCTCATCTGTATCGAAAGACTTACCTAGTCCAATAAGATGATTTACGATGTTGGTGAAGCATTTCTGAACATCTACTATTGTTTCCCCTTGCTTCATCCTGAACATCTCGTATTCCTGGATTAAGGTATTCTTTCTAGCTCTCTTAACATCATCTGTACCTTCATGGGTTACTCTTAGTACTTCCCACATTTCTTGTGCAGTTTTACAAACAGAAATCCTGTAAAACTCATCAACAGTTAAAGCAGATGAAATAATATTATGAGCTTTTACATCATTACCAAATTTTTTCTTATCTTGAGCAGTCCATTGGTCACGGGGCTTTGGTTCCTGCATATTGTTAGTTGGAACAAAAGGACCAAATGCAACAGCATCCCAAATATCTATATCAATAGATTCCATAAAAATTTTCATTCTGACCTTCCAGAATGCGTAATTTTCACCTGTGAATAGTGGTGGTCTATTGATAGAAGCACCCTCTGCAAAGGTTTGATGTGATCCTGCCATTTGAATGACTATCAAAGCAAGCTCTGATACCAATTGTCAGAGCGGCTGCAGCGGAATGGTTAGCGTGGGATAACAAACCAAGAGGGGTTCTTAATACTAACGTGTGCCTTTTTAATTTCTACTCAATTAAACTTACTTAGCAATTAACAAAGACAAATAAAGCAAGAGTAAGGTTGAGAGAAATTTGCACAGATAATTTTATCCTGGTTCGGATCTTACCAATCCTACGTCCAGTCGCTTATCTCAAAACAAGATAAACAGTTTCACTATCACAAAACAATTACAAACTACAATCACAAAGATACAATTTGTAAGAGTTTAGAAAACACCTCTCTTGATACCACAAGAGATGAAACTACACCTCCTTTGAGTCTTCACAAAGGATGAACACCTCCTCCGAATACTTCACGAAGGATGATTCTCTTCCGAACACCTCCTTAGACACACCAAGGATGAACCGGCTATTTCCTTTGTCACCGTAGCAACACTTCACCAGCTCCACAGACAAGAGTTTCACAAGCCGAACAAGAACACACAAGTCTCAAGAGTTTCAGAGTTCTAGAGCACAAGGGAAGAGTTTCTGTGTCTCTAGTTATTTATTTCTTGAGAGAAAATGAGAGTCTATTTATAGACTCATCCAAAGACTCTTCCATTTTTCGTTTTCAGCCTTTCACACTGTGTTAATCGATTAGCTACAGTGGTTAATCGATTAACACCCCAACGGATAGTCCAACGGCTATAAAAACGGCTAGTTTTTCAAACGGTCCCTGTGTTAATCGATTAACACCTTCTGTTAATCGATTAACACCCTCTGTTAATCGATTAACACTGCACTGCTGAATTTTTCCATTTTTCTCTGGAACAATCGATTAACAGCCCCTGTTAATCGATTAGCTACAGTACTTTGCTACAGTACCGTGCTACAGTAATGCGCTACAGTATTTTGCTACAGTATTTTGCTACAGTACTTTTTACAAAACACTTTTCTTTTTCTAATCTAAGTCCTATACATATTTCTAAGAGTATTACAAAAGCTTTCCATCACAATACAAATCTTCAAATCATTTTGATTCTTGATTGGTCTTGACTTGATTTGGACATCATCAAAACTTCATCTTCATCATTTTGCTAACAAAAACGCCTCTTTAAAACATGACAAAAAAAAACTGGGTTTTTCCTTTAAACAGATCTAAGTCTAACCCAATTTTACTGTTTAAAAGGCTTGCTTGCAGTGCCTACGAGCTTTCGGCTTTGCCACTATTGAGGCTCTTTCGGATTGAATAGAAAACGCTCGAAGTGCTCCCATCGAAGCATTTTCACTGCCTCATTTTGTTTCTCGTAGTTCGCGGTAAACACTGAATCGATTTTGATTTTTCTTCTATGGATCAAAATTGACTCAAATCGATAATATGTTTTACTTTTCATGGATCATTTCATTTGGATTGATTCTTAAATGGTTATTGTCACGTCGTTGTTGAATGATGAGAGTGATGTTAGAAGGATTTTTCCATTTTTGTTTTGGTTGTCATGTACTGAGGATTTCATGACATGCTGTAATTGATGGTTGTAGGTCCCCACTTATGTGGGTATTTACTCTATGCAATTAAGTGAGTTTTCTTTTTTTAGCTAGTCACTTGTGAGTGTGTGTGTTCAAAGTGTAGGCTTAAATGGCTTGCAATGTGGCATTGGTGGGTTTTGGACCCTGAAGGAACCTGGTACTTCTTGCATTGCTTCTCTTGTGTAGTTCCCCTCTTTTAATAGCGGAACTTGCATTGTTCTTTGCATAATTTACTAAGAAAGTAGGGTTGTAGACAAATCAAGGATTGATAAGAATGAGATATTCCTTCAATATAAATCTAATTTGTTTTTTCTGACAAGTTTTTTATTTTATTATAAACGTGAGTTTCTTTTTGCCAGAGAATGTGGATTGGTTCATTTGGTTGATAATATTTGTGTGAAATTTCGGGAGGTGTGAGACTATGCATTTGAATTTGTTTTTTTTTTTAGTTTTGTTGATATAACGAAATTTAATTGCTGACTATAGATCCTAATTTTTCATCATATGTACACTTTGTTATCAATTTAGTGACACTGGTTTTTTATATTTTCATTTTTTCTCATTGACATGCAAGTGAACTTGGTTGACCAGAGCTTGACAATTGGCAGAAAATTGTTTCGAAGTCTCTGTCTGGTGCGACGGTTTACATAACTGAGTGGGACAAATTTGTGGAGCAATCCATTCAGTTGTTCCGTGCTGATCCTGATTCTGTAATTCTATACCTTCAACGTTTTCTCGTTTCTTAAAGTAACAGAAGCCTGACAAACTTCATTCAGACTTTTGTTTTATTTTACTGTTATAAAAGCCTTTAATGGGTATATTTGCTCTGTTTTCATATTGAGTTGTGCAATACTCAATTGATTTTTTATAATTTAGTTTCTTGATTGTCCAAGTTATCCAACTTGTCCTTCTTGTTCTATTAAAACGTACTAAAAATGAAATTTCTTCAATTGTATTTGGAGCAGACACGGTATGTCATGAAGTACAGGCACTGTGATGGCAAATTGGTACTTAAGGTCACTGATAACCTGCAGGTATAAGTTTGTTTTTCTAGAACAAAACTAATCAGTCGTAAGGTTATGTGAAATTACACAAGAACCTTCTGCTTATTAACATCTTCCTTATAGGGGTAGACAGTGTAATCCTTTCAAACAATTAGGGTGGTTACTTTAATGCATAAAGAATGTTAGTATAATGTTTTTTAAACAATTAAGGGAGGTGTGTAGTGTTAGCAAAATGATGCAGATGAAATTTTGATGATGTCCAAATCAAGTCAAGACCAATCAAGAATCAAAATGATCTGAAGATTTGTATTGTGATGGAAAGCTTTTGTAATACTCTTAGAAATATGTATAGGACGTAGATCAGAAAAAGAAAAGTGTTTTGTAAAATTACTATAGTAAATCATTGCAACAAAACACTATAGTACTATTCACATGAATAGTAACACTATTCACGTGAATAGTGACGGTTAACGGTAAGAGTATCGCACTTAACACGGACGTTGGGGAAACTAGTCGTTGAAGAAACTAGCCGTTTATGACCGTTGGACAAACTAGCCGTTTATGGCCGTTGGACAAACTAGCCGTTTATGGCCGTTGGACAAACTAGCCGTTTATGGCCGTTGGACAAACTAGCCGTTAAGTTTGTCTTTTAGTGAATGGAAGAGTCTTTGGATGAGTCTATAAATAGACTCTCATTTTCTCTCAAGAAGAACATATCCAGAGACACAGAAACTCTTCCCTTGTGCTCAAATACTCAGAAATTATTGAGACTTGTGTGTTCTTGTTCGGCTTGTGAAACTCTTGTCTGTGGAGCTGGTGAAGTGCTGCTACGGTGACAGAGGAAATAGCCGGTTCATCCTTGGTGTGTCTAAGGAGGTGTTCGGAAGAGAATCATCCTTCGTGAAGTATTCGGAGGAGGTGTTCATCCTTTGTGAAGACTCAAAGGAGGTGTAGTTTCATCTCTTGTGGTATCAAGAGAGGTGGTTTCTAAACTTTTACAAATTGTATCTTTGTGATTGTAATTTGTAATTGTTTTGTGTTAGTGAAACTGTTTATCTTGTTTTGAGATAAGCGACTGGACGTAGGATTGGTAAGATCCGAACCAGGATAAAATCATCTGTGCAAATTTCTCTCAACCTTACTCTTGCTTTATTTGTCTTTATTAATTGCTAAGTAAGTTTAATTGAGTAGAAATTAAAAGGCACACGTTATTATTAAAAACCCCTCTTGGTTTGTTATTCCACGCTAACCCTTCCGCTGCAGTCGCTCCTGACAATTGGTATCAGAGCTTGCTTTGATAGTCATTCAAATGGCGGGATCGTTTCAAACATTCGCAGAGGGTGCTTCTATCAATAGACCACCACTATTCACAGGTGAAAATTACGCATTCTGGAAGGTAAGAATGCAAATATTTATGGAATCTATTGATATAGATATTTGGGATGCTGTTGCATTTGGTCCTTTTATTCCAACTAACAATATGCAGGAACCAAAGCCCCGTGACCAATGGACTGCTCAAGATAAGAAAACATTTGGTAATGATGTAAAAGCTCGTAATATTATTTCATCTGCTTTAACTGTTGATGAGTTTTACAGGATTTCTGTTTGTAAAACTGCACAAGAAATGTGGGAAGTACTGAAAGTAACCCATGAAGGTACAGATGATGTTAAGAGAGCTAGAAAGAATACCTTAATCCAGGAATACGAAATGTTCAGGATGAAGCAAGGGGAAACAATAGTAGATGTTCAGAAACGCTTCACCAACATCGTAAACCATCTTATTGGACTAGGTAAGTCTTTCGATACTGATGAGCTTAATATAAAAATTTTGAAATCTTTAGACAGGTCTTGGCAACCAAAAGTGACTGCAATTTCTGAGTCACAAAATCTCAACACAATGACCATGGCTGCATTATTTGGAAAGTTGAGAGAGCATGAACTTGACCTCGGAAGACTTGATGAAGAAGAATCAAAAGCCAAAAACAACAAGAAGAGTTTGGCGTTAAAGTCGGAGGTTGAAAGAAGCAAAGGTAAATCGGAAGATGAAGACTCAGACGAAGAAGAAGAATTGAGACTCATGATAAAAAGACTCAACAAGTTCATGAAGTCTAAAGGTAAAGGAAAATTTAGATACGAAAAGAAAGATAATCCAGTATCTTCCTCAAATTACCGATGCTACGGTTGTGGAGAAAAAGGACATTTAAAAGCAGACTGCCCAAATCAAAAGAAGGGTGAAGAAAAGAAAGAAAAGAAATTCTTCAAGAAAAAGAAGGCATACATTGCATGGGAAGACGACAATGAGACCATTTCAGATTCAAGCTACTCAGATGAAGAAGCAAACATCTGTTTAGTGGTGAACGACGACGCTGGAAGCCAAGTAAGTACATCTAGCGATTCTGATAATTCTAGTCAAATTAGTGAAAATGAATTGCATGAAATTTATGCTGCTTTAATAGTAGAATCTGAAAAGTTAGATAAAGCCCATCAGAAGTTGAAAAAGGATTTCAAAAATTTAAAATTAAATTTTGAAAATATTCTTGAAGAAAATAAGAATTTAAAATTAAATTTTGAAAATACTTTTGAAGAAAATAAAGATTTGAAAAATAAAGTTTTAATTTTTGAAAAGGGTAAATTTACTAGTAGTAATGAATGTGCATCTTGTGTTAATTATAAGAAACTACTAGATGAAACAACCTCAGGAGAATGTAGTAAAAATAATGAAAATAAGGTTGTTAAAAATAAGTATGTTCCTAGAATTAAAAATAAACATAATCATAGAACCCGTAGAACTTGGGTAGAAAAAGGAACAACTTATAGGAACACAAATGTTGTATCCTGCTTTTATTGTATGAAAAAGGGTCATACATCTAACAAATGTAAAATTAAGCATTATGGTGTTCCAAGTGGTAGATATGTTTGGGTTATAAAATGATTTCAAATTTTCAATCTAACCCAAAGGACCCAAACAAAATTGTTGGGTACAAATTTTTTTTTAAAATTTCTTTAAAACAAATTTAAGAAAATTTTTTTTTTTAAGACCGATAAAACTATTTTTTTTTGGATATCCTCTAATATATAAAGTATATATAGTTTTAAATCGGAAAAACTTTTATGTGAGCATGTTGTCTTTGATGAAATTGTAGACCTTGAGGCAAAACCTCTTGAGTCAGTTGAATTACATGCAGGCAACGACGAAGATTTGTAGAAGACAACAAATGAAGCAAAGAATGATGACAATCCTCAAGATGAAGATCTCAACAATGTTTTATAAGCTCGTTCTCCTAAAAATATTTGCTTTAAATATCCTATTGTGCATGTTTGAATGAATCTTTAAATTTGAAATATTTTTAGCTCATATGCATACATGCTTTTATTAAGGGGGAGTATTATCTTAGGGGGAGAACATTCAACACAACTTTTTAATTATGATCAAAAAGGGGGAGAAAATGCTTAAAACTTATTAAAGCTTATTTGCTTATTTAGCTTATTTGTGTTTATTCACTAATGCACTCTTTCTTCCATAAGTTGTGTTTTAAATACAGATTATTACCAAAAGCTTTAAATCAAGAAGTTTTTGATCATCATCAAAAAGGGGGAGATTGTTAGCAAAATGATGCAGATGAAATTTTGATGATGTCCAAATCAAGTCAAGACCAATCAAGAATCAAAATGATCTGAAGATTTGTATTGTGATGGAAAGCTTTTGTAATACTCTTAGAAATATGTATAGGACGTAGATCAGAAAAAGAAAAGTGTTTTGTAAAATTACTATAGTAAATCATTGCAACAAAACACTATAGTACTATTCACATGAATAGTAACACTATTCACGTGAATAGTGACGGTTAACGGTAAGAGTATCGCACTTAACACGGACGTTGGGGAAACTAGTCGTTGAAGAAACTAGCCGTTTATGACCGTTGGACAAACTAGCCGTTTATGGCCGTTGGACAAACTAGCCGTTTATGGCCGTTGGACAAACTAGCCGTTTATGGCCGTTGGACAAACTAGCCGTTAAGTTTGTCTTTTAGTGAATGGAAGAGTCTTTGGATGAGTCTATAAATAGACTCTCATTTTCTCTCAAGAAGAACATATCCAGAGACACAGAAACTCTTCCCTTGTGCTCAAATACTCAGAAATTATTGAGACTTGTGTGTTCTTGTTCGGCTTGTGAAACTCTTGTCTGTGGAGCTGGTGAAGTGCTGCTACGGTGACAGAGGAAATAGCCGGTTCATCCTTGGTGTGTCTAAGGAGGTGTTCGGAAGAGAATCATCCTTCGTGAAGTATTCGGAGGAGGTGTTCATCCTTTGTGAAGACTCAAAGGAGGTGTAGTTTCATCTCTTGTGGTATCAAGAGAGGTGGTTTCTAAACTTTTACAAATTGTATCTTTGTGATTGTAATTTGTAATTGTTTTGTGTTAGTGAAACTGTTTATCTTGTTTTGAGATAAGCGACTGGACGTAGGATTGGTAAGATCCGAACCAGGATAAAATCATCTGTCCAAATTTCTCTCAACCTTACTCTTGCTTTATTTGTCTTTATTAATTGCTAAGTAAGTTTAATTGAGTAGAAATTAAAAGGCACACGTTATTATTAAAAACCCCTCTTGGTTTGTTATTCCACGCTAACCCTTCCGCTGCAGTCGCTCCTGACAATTGGTATCAGAGCTTGCTTTGATAGTCATTCAAATGGCGGGATCGTTTCAAACATTCGCAGAGGGTGCTTCTATCAATAGACCACCACTATTCACAGGTGAAAATTACGCATTCTGGAAGGTAAGAATGCAAATATTTATGGAATCTATTGATATAGATATTTGGGATGCTGTTGCATTTGGTCCTTTTATTCCAACTAACAATATGCAGGAACCAAAGCCCCGTGACCAATGGACTGCTCAAGATAAGAAAACATTTGGTAATGATGTAAAAGCTCGTAATATTATTTCATCTGCTTTAACTGTTGATGAGTTTTACAGGATTTCTGTTTGTAAAACTGCACAAGAAATGTGGGAAGTACTGAAAGTAACCCATGAAGGTACAGATGATGTTAAGAGAGCTAGAAAGAATACCTTAATCCAGGAATACGAAATGTTCAGGATGAAGCAAGGGGAAACAATAGTAGATGTTCAGAAACGCTTCACCAACATCGTAAACCATCTTATTGGACTAGGTAAGTCTTTCGATACTGATGAGCTTAATATAAAAATTTTGAAATCTTTAGACAGGTCTTGGCAACCAAAAGTGACTGCAATTTCTGAGTCACAAAATCTCAACACAATGACCATGGCTGCATTATTTGGAAAGTTGAGAGAGCATGAACTTGACCTCGGAAGACTTGATGAAGAAGAATCAAAAGCCAAAAACAACAAGAAGAGTTTGGCGTTAAAGTCGGAGGTTGAAAGAAGCAAAGGTAAATCGGAAGATGAAGACTCAGACGAAGAAGAAGAATTGAGACTCATGATAAAAAGACTCAACAAGTTCATGAAGTCTAAAGGTAAAGGAAAATTTAGATACGAAAAGAAAGATAATCCAGTATCTTCCTCAAATTACCGATGCTACGGTTGTGGAGAAAAAGGACATTTAAAAGCAGACTGCCCAAATCAAAAGAAGGGTGAAGAAAAGAAAGAAAAGAAATTCTTCAAGAAAAAGAAGGCATACATTGCATGGGAAGACGACAATGAGACCATTTCAGATTCAAGCTACTCAGATGAAGAAGCAAACATCTGTTTAGTGGTGAACGACGACGCTGGAAGCCAAGTAAGTACATCTAGCGATTCTGATAATTCTAGTCAAATTAGTGAAAATGAATTGCATGAAATTTATGCTGCTTTAATAGTAGAATCTGAAAAGTTAGATAAAGCCCATCAGAAGTTGAAAAAGGATTTCAAAAATTTAAAATTAAATTTTGAAAATATTCTTGAAGAAAATAAGAATTTAAAATTAAATTTTGAAAATACTTTTGAAGAAAATAAAGATTTGAAAAATAAAGTTTTAATTTTTGAAAAGGGTAAATTTACTAGTAGTAATGAATGTGCATCTTGTGTTAATTATAAGAAACTACTAGATGAAACAACCTCAGGAGAATGTAGTAAAAATAATGAAAATAAGGTTGTTAAAAATAAGTATGTTCCTAGAATTAAAAATAAACATAATCATAGAACCCGTAGAACTTGGGTAGAAAAAGGAACAACTTATAGGAACACAAATGTTGTATCCTGCTTTTATTGTATGAAAAAGGGTCATACATCTAACAAATGTAAAATTAAGCATTATGGTGTTCCAAGTGGTAGATATGTTTGGGTTATAAAATGATTTCAAATTTTCAATCTAACCCAAAGGACCCAAACAAAATTGTTGGGTACAAATTTTTTTTTAAAATTTCTTTAAAACAAATTTAAGAAAATTTTTTTTTTTAAGACCGATAAAACTATTTTTTTTTGGATATCCTCTAATATATAAAGTATATATAGTTTTAAATCGGAAAAACTTTTATGTGAGCATGTTGTCTTTGATGAAATTGTAGACCTTGAGGCAAAACCTCTTGAGTCAGTTGAATTACATGCAGGCAACGACGAAGATTTGTAGAAGACAACAAATGAAGCAAAGAATGATGACAATCCTCAAGATGAAGATCTCAACAATGTTTTATAAGCTCGTTCTCCTAAAAATATTTGCTTTAAATATCCTATTGTGCATGTTTGAATGAATCTTTAAATTTGAAATATTTTTAGCTCATATGCATACATGCTTTTATTAAGGGGGAGTATTATCTTAGGGGGAGAACATTCAACACAACTTTTTAATTATGATCAAAAAGGGGGAGAAAATGCTTAAAACTTATTAAAGCTTATTTGCTTATTTAGCTTATTTGTGTTTATTCACTAATGCACTCTTTCTTCCATAAGTTGTGTTTTAAATACAGATTATTACCAAAAGCTTTAAATCAAGAAGTTTTTGATCATCATCAAAAAGGGGGAGATTGTTAGCAAAATGATGCAGATGAAATTTTGATGATGTCCAAATCAAGTCAAGACCAATCAAGAATCAAAATGATCTGAAGATTTGTATTGTGATGGAAAGCTTTTGTAATACTCTTAGAAATATGTATAGGACGTAGATCAGAAAAAGAAAAGTGTTTTGTAAAATTACTATAGTAAATCATTGCAACAAAACACTATAGTACTATTCACATGAATAGTAACACTATTCACGTGAATAGTGACGGTTAACGGTAAGAGTATCGCACTTAACACGGACGTTGGGGAAACTAGTCGTTGAAGAAACTAGCCGTTTATGACCGTTGGACAAACTAGCCGTTTATGGCCGTTGGACAAACTAGCCGTTTATGGCCGTTGGACAAACTAGCCGTTTATGGCCGTTGGACAAACTAGCCGTTAAGTTTGTCTTTTAGTGAATGGAAGAGTCTTTGGATGAGTCTATAAATAGACTCTCATTTTCTCTCAAGAAGAACATATCCAGAGACACAGAAACTCTTCCCTTGTGCTCAAATACTCAGAAATTATTGAGACTTGTGTGTTCTTGTTCGGCTTGTGAAACTCTTGTCTGTGGAGCTGGTGAAGTGCTGCTACGGTGACAGAGGAAATAGCCGGTTCATCCTTGGTGTGTCTAAGGAGGTGTTCGGAAGAGAATCATCCTTCGTGAAGTATTCGGAGGAGGTGTTCATCCTTTGTGAAGACTCAAAGGAGGTGTAGTTTCATCTCTTGTGGTATCAAGAGAGGTGGTTTCTAAACTTTTACAAATTGTATCTTTGTGATTGTAATTTGTAATTGTTTTGTGTTAGTGAAACTGTTTATCTTGTTTTGAGATAAGCGACTGGACGTAGGATTGGTAAGATCCGAACCAGGATAAAATCATCTGTGCAAATTTCTCTCAACCTTACTCTTGCTTTATTTGTCTTTATTAATTGCTAAGTAAGTTTAATTGAGTAGAAATTAAAAGGCACACGTTATTATTAAAAACCCCTCTTGGTTTGTTATTCCACGCTAACCCTTCCGCTGCAGTCGCTCCTGACATGTAGGGATGGAAAAATTCAGGAATGTTTTTTGTATTTTTAAGAGGTGATTAGTGGAATTTACTCTACTATTTATTTTCTTGTTGATGTGATTTGAAAGTTGAGGTTTGTAATCTAGTGACTATTAACTTTCTGACTATATTAGTATCTCACTTTACAACTTGATTGGTTTAGATAGAGGATTAATGGACTGCTCTTCTTCTAGGGCTATAAACACCTCATTACGGTTTGGTTAAAGACTAAATTTGTTTTTTTGTTTTTTTTTTCGCGACCATCAATGTCATGAACATTGCCTGATTGTGTTTCCAAATAGTTTGGAATGAAATATGAGTTTAAGGTTGATCAATGGCCTAATTGGACATTAAGTTAATATTTTCTTGAATGTTCCGTTCTCCTCTAGCATTATATAATTTAGATAATTTTAGAGTAATGTTAGCAATACACCAAGGAATTCAACTTGGGATTCTATTCAGACTTGGAAAGGGGATACAAAATCATAAACCATGGAACTACAACATGATGCATAAGGTTCTACAAGATATATAAAATTCGTACAAATGCATATAATATAAGAGAGAAAAACCCATGTAACATTTAATTAAGGTTAAATTTATAATCAAAGACTAATAAGCATATGAAAGTCAGTGGCTAAACCCCACACAAAGCTCATTTCTCAAGTCATAAATAACAAAGCATCATAAAAATGACTGTAGTAGTGCCAAGTGACTATTCCAAGAGCAAAACACAACATTTGAACTCTTAGACTAGACCTCTAAAATAGAAATCCAAATTGAAATCATAATTGCTCTACAGATTCTTATTTCTTCCATAGTAGAGAATCAATGGACCAAGCAAGCCGAGCAGCAGAAGTAGAGTAACCAAACAGAGAGTCTGCAACCTCAAGCACACAATAAAAAGCTCTGGTTGCAGTGGTTCATGCAATGCATTTTGGGGGCCTGGTAAGAGATGACACATGTTACAATAGAGTTTGAAAAGGATGTAGTGATGTCAGGTCATTGAAGGTGTTTTTCTCTGTTGATAGTGGGTTTTATGGGACAAGAGCCCAAAATGAAAAAGAAACTTAACGCGATTCCAAAAGTTGGCTCTCAAACAAGATCCACACAAACTTAAAAGCTCTGAAATTCCACGTTTTTTACAATTCTACCTGTTTTGCTCAACATCTATTTTAAGCATGGTCAAACTCATTAAGGCATCATAGAGTTATAGAATCATATGTGATTTTGTATACCATCCAATGCATTAACAAATTATTTTCATTACACTCTACTATTGGGTAAAAATAATGGGATCTCAACTCTCAAAGACGAGTCTGATGGACAAATTTATGATCACCAAAATATGATGTCACAAACTTGTTTAATAATCGGCAAGTATGACCGAATCGTTTCAAGTAATAAACTCGGTAAGACCAAGTATCGTTCTCTCAAAGGACTCACGGCCTAGTTTAGTTGTGTGGTTTGTTGATTAGCTAAGACTTAAGAACGAAATAATTGAAGTTTAATATGCAAAACAGAAAATAAACATGTATGCATGAGGTTTTGATCAATGGCAAAAGCAAAAGACAAGCACTTTCAATGAGATATATATATGAATATGTTGTTGGGGGTCAATTTCATCTTATCTACTCTCATATATTTTAGGAATTTAACATTCAAATCATCATTGTTAATGTCACTCTCTAAAGTACCTTTCAAGACGGCTTCTCCCTAATTACGAGTTCATACAATTCCTAGCATTCCTAATAATTAGTTCATCAAGTGCAGGAGCTTAACGACAACCAATATACTATTGGGAGAAATTCCCTGGATCTAGACTTCCCCGTACGTTCCCGTATCGACAAAACCAATAATCATGCATTGAATGAGTTAAACAAAGCAAGCATTAAGCAAAGAGGAAAAACCCTAACTAATGTTGAAAGAAAGCATAAATCTTAGATTAAGATGCAAGCACAAATTCCATATATGAGAGCTTCAAAAGATTACATTGATTCCCCAACAAACATACAAGGTTTAGTTCACCATATTCATGGTGAACCTAGATGAACAATAATGAAAGAATGAAAGATAAAACCCTAGAAAGGTGAAGAGGTAGCTTGAGCATCCAAGATCCTCCTTCAAAGGGGTGGAAGAGAGAGTGTTTGCTTTGTTTTTGCCAAAGATACCAACCCTAAGACATCTAGGTCTTTAAATAGGGCATAAAAATAATAGAAAATGGGTTCAGGCCCAAACAGATCATAAAATCGCATAAAGCTGGCCCAAAACTCGTCTGGTTGACTTTTTTCGTATTCTGATTGATTGGTTGACTTTTTGGTTGACTGTTCCACTTTTCTGGTTGACTGGTTGACTTTTCTGATTCCATCTCTCTCCTTCTTCACTTCTTTCAGTAAATTCACCTTAAAACCTGCACAAAAATACTGAAATCAAGCATAAACCTGTCTAGCTCTCTTATTTCTGAAAATATGGATAAAAGCATGATTTCAAGCTAGTTTCTAAGTGTAAAGGTTGCTTTTTGTGTCAATTTTAACCATGAAAATAACAGTTTTTCAACTGTTATCACAATCCCAAACTTAGAACTTTGCTTGTCCTCAAGCAAACAAGATGTAACTCGTCAACTTCATCCACTACCTTCACTTCCTCCACTTCGGCCACTTTGTCCATTTGGTCCACTTCGTCCTCTTCGTCCACTTCAACAACTTGCTCCACTTCCTCCACTTCCTCCACTTCCTCTATTTCGTCAACTTCGTCAACTTCCTCCACTTCGTCATATTCGTTCACTTCGTCCACTTCGTCCACTTCGTCCACTTCCTCCACTTCGTCAACTTTGTCCACTTAGGCCACTTCCTCCACTTCCATCACTTCGTCCACTTCCTCTACTTCCTCCACTTCGTCAACTTCGTCAACTTCCTCCACTTCGTCCACTTCGTCCACTTCGTCCACTTCGTCCACTTCATCAACTTCGTCAGCTTCGTCCACTTCGTCAACGTCGTCCACTTCGTGAACTTCGTCCACTTCCTCCACTTCCTCTACTTCGTCCACTTCGTCAACTTCGTCAACTTCCTCTACTTCGTCCACTTCGTCCACTTCGTCCACTTCGTCAACTTCGTCCACTTCGTCAACTTCGTCCACTACGTCCACTTCCTCCACTTCCTCCACTTCCTCCACTTCCTCCACTTTGTCCACTTCGTCAACTTCGTCCACTTCGACCACTTCGTCAATTTCGTCAGCTTCGTCCACTTCGTCAACTTCGTCCACTACGTCCACTTCCTCCACTTCCTCCACTTTGTCCACTTCGTCAACTTCGTCCACTTCGTCCACTTCGACCACTTCATCAGCTTCGTCCACTTCGTCAACTTTGTCCACTTCGTCCACTTCATCCTCTTCGTCCACTTCGTCCACTTCGTCAACTTCGTCAACTTCGTCATCTTCGTCAACTTCGTCCACTTAGTCCACTTCCTCAACTTGCTCCACTTCCTCCACTTCTTCCACTTCCTCTTCTTCTTCTTCTTCTTCTCCTCCTCCTCCTCCTCCTCCTCCTCCTCCTTCATCCACTTTTTCCCGTTCGTCCACTTCTTCCACTTCCTCCACTTCCTCCACTTCGTTCACTTCGTCAACTTCGTGAACTTCGTCCACTTCGTCCACTTCGTCAACTTCGTCCACTTCGTCCACTTCTTCAACTTCGTCCACTTCCTCCACTTTGTCAACTTCGTCAACTTCGTCCACTTCGTCCACTTAGTCAACTTCCTCCACTTCCTCCGCTTCGTCAACTTCCTCCACTTCATCAACTTTGTCAACTTTGTCCACTTCGTTCGTCCACTTCGTCAACTTCGTCAACTTCGCCCGTTTCGTCAACTTCGTCATCTTCGTCATCTTCGTCAACTTCGTCTACTTCATCCACATCGTCCACTTCCTCCACTTCCTCCACTACCTCCACTCCCTCCACTTCGTCAACTTTGTCCACTTAGGCCACTTCCTCCACTTCCTCCATTTCCCCCACGTCCTCCACTTCATCCAATTCGTCCACTTAGTCCACTTCCTTCACTTCTCCACTTCGTCCACTTCACCAACTTCCTTCACTTCCTTCACTTCCTCCACTTCCTGAACTTCGTCAACTTCCTCAACTTCGTCCACCTGGTTCGTCCACTTCGTCAACGTCGTCAACTTCGTTCACTTCGTTCGTCCATGACGTCAACGTCATCCACTTCGTTCTCTTCGTCCACTTCGTCAACTTCGTCATCTTCGTCAACTTCGTAGACTTCGTCTACTTCGTCTACTTCGTCTACTTCGTCCACTTCGTCCACTTCGTCCACTTAGGTCACTTCCTCCACCTCCTTCACTTCCCACACGTCCTCCACTTCGTCCAATTCGTCCACTTAGTCCACTTCCTTCACTTCCTCCACTTCCTCCACTTCGTCCACTTCGTCCACTTCGTCACATTCGTCTTCTTCGTCCACTTCGTCAACTTCGTCCACTTCGTCCACTACGTCCACTTCATCCACTTCGTCAACTTTGTCCACTTTGTCAACTTCATCTACTTCGTCCACTTCGTCAACCTCTCAACTTCGTCAACCTCGTCAACTTCGTCAACTTCATCCACTTCCTCCACTTCATCCACTTCCTCTACTTCGTCCACTTCGTCCACTTCGTCCACTTCGTCAACTTCGTCCACTTCGTCAACTTCGTCCTCTTCATCCACTTCGTCCTCTTCATCCACTTGGTCCACTTCATCCAATTCGTCCACTTCATCCATTTCGTCCACTTCGTCAACTTCTTCCACTTCGTTCACTTCGTCAACTTCGTCAACTTCATCAACTTCGTCAACTTCGTCAACTTCGTCCACTTCGTCCATTTCCTCCGCTTCGTCTACTACGACAACTTCCTCCACTTTGTCAACTTCCTCCACTTAGTCCACTTCCTTCACTTCGTCCACTTCGTCCACTTCTTCCACTTCGTCCACTTCGTCAACTTCCTCCACTTCCTCCACTTCCTCCACTTCCTCAACTTCGTCAACTTCGTCCACTTGGTTCTTCCACTTTGTCGACTTCGTCAAGTTCGTTCACTTCGTTCTTCAACTTCGTCGATTTCGTCAACGTCGTCCACTTCGTCCTCTTCGTCCACTTCGTCCACTTCGTCAGCTTCGTCAACTTCGCCGACTTGCTCCACTTCCTCCACTTCGTCCACTTCCACCACTTTGTCAACTTCGTCAACTTCGTCCACTTAAGACACTTCCTCCACTTCCTCCACTTCCTCTACTTCCCCCATGTCCTGCACTTCGTCCAATTCATCCACTTAGTCCATTTCCTTCACTTCCTCCACTTCGGCCACTTTCTCCACTTCGTCTTCTTCCTCCACTTCCTCCCCTTCGTATACTTCGTCCACTTGACCAACTTCATCCATGTCGTCCACTTCCTCCACTTCCTCCACTTTGTCAACTTCTTCTACTTGTTCCTCTTCGTCCACTTCATCCATTTCGTCCACTTCGTCCACTTCGTCAAATTCTTCCAGTTCGTCCACTTCGTCAACTTCGTCTACTTCGCCCACTTAGTCGACTTCCTCCACTTTCTCTACTTCGTCCATTTCCTCCACTTCCTCCACTTCCTCCATGTCCTCCACTTCGTCCAATTCGTCCACATAGTCCACTTCCTCCACTTTTTAAACTTCGTCCACTTCCTCCACTTCGTATACTTCGTCCACTTCACCAACTTCGTCCACGTCGTCCACTTCCTCCACTTCCTCCACTTCGTCAACTTCGACCACTTCTTCCTCTTTGTCCACTTCGTCAACTTGGTCCACTTCGTCAACTTCGTCCACTTCGTCAACTTCTTCCACTTCGTCCACTTCGTCAACTTCGTCCACTTCGTCAACTTCGTCAACTTCGTCCACTTCGTCAAGTTCGTCCACTTCGTCCACTTCGTCAACTTCGTCCACTTCCTCCGCTTCGTGCACTTCCTCCACTTCCTCCACTTCTTCCACATCGTCGACTTCGTCCACTTAGTCCACTTCCTCCGCTTCGTCCACTTCGTCAACTTCGTCCACTTCGTTAACTTCGTCCTCTTCGTCCACTTCCTCCACTTCCTCCAGTTCCTCGACTTCGTCCACTTCCTCCATTTCCTCCACTTCCTCCACTTCCTCCCCTTCGTCCACTTCCTCCACTTCGTCCACTTCGTCCACTTCGTCAACTTCGTCCACTTAATCCACTTCCTCCACTTCGTCCACTTCCTCCCCTTCGTCCACTTCCTCCACTTCGTCCACTTCGTCAACTTCGTCAACTTCCTCCGCTTCGTCCACTTCCTCCACCTCCTCCACTTCCTCCAGTTCTTCCACATCGTCGACTTCCTCCACTTAGTCCACTTCCTCCGCTTCCTCCACTTCGTCCACTTCGTCAACTTCGTCCACTTCGTCAAGTTCGTCCACTTCGTCCACTTCGTCAACTTCGTCCACTTCGTGAACTTCGTCCTCTTCGTCCACTTCCTCCACTTCCTCCACTTCCTCCAGTTCCTCTACTTCGTCCACTTCCTCCATTTCCTCCACTTCCTCCACTTCCTCCCCTTCGTCACCTTCCTCCACTTCATCCACTTCGTCAACTTCGTCCAATTAATCCACTTCCTCCGCTTCCTCCACTTCGTCCACTTCGTCAACTTCCTCCACTTCGTCCACTTCGTCAACTTTGTCAATTTCGTCAACTTCGTCCACTTAGTCCACTTTCTCCACATTGTCCACTTCGTGAACTTCCTCCACTTCGTCAACTTCGTCAACTTCATCCACCTCATCAACTTCGTCCACTACGTCAACTTCGTTATATTCGGCAACTTCGTCTACTTCATCCACTTCCTCTACTTCGTCGACTTCCTACACTTCCTCTACTTGCTCCACTTTGTCAACTTCATCAACTTCATCCACTTAGTCCACTTCCTCAACTTCCTCCACTTCTTCCACGTCTTCCGCTTCGTCCAATTCCTCCATTTAGTCCACTTCTTCCACTTCGTCCAAATCCTCCGCTTCCTCCACTTCCTCCACTTCGTCAAATTCGTCCACTTCCTCCACTTCTTGCACTTCATCCACTTCGTCAACTTGGTCAACTTCATCCACTTCATCAACTTCGTCAGCTTCGTCCACTTTGTCAACTTCTTCCACTTCTTCCACTTCGTCCACTTCGTCCACTTCGTAAACTTCGTCAACTTCGTCCACTTTGTCCACTTCCTCCACTTCGTCCACTTCCTCCACTTTGTCCACTTCCTCCACTTTGTCCACTTCGTCCACTTCGTCAACTTTCTCCACTTAGTCCACTTCCTCCGCTTCCTCCACTTCGGCCACTTCGTCAACTTCGTCCACTTCGTTCATGCACTTTGTCAACCTCGTCCACTTCGTCAACCTCGTCAACCTCCACCACTTCGTCAATTTCGTCCACTTCGTCATCTTTGTCAACTTCGTCTACTTCCCCCACTTCCTCCACTTCGTCGACTTCCTCCACTTCGTCAACTTCGTCAACTTGGTCCACTTCCTCCACTTCCTCCACTTCGTCCACTACGTCCACTACCTCCACATCCTCCACTTCGTCCAATTTGTCCACATAGTCCACTTCCTCCACTTCCTCCACTTCGTCCACTTCCACCACTTCGTCCACTTCCTCCACTTTCTACACTTCGTCCACTTCCTCCACTTCGTATACTTCATCCACTTCCTCCACTTCGTATACTTCGTCCACTTCCTCCACTTCGTATACTTCGTCCACGTCGTCCACTTCCTCCACTTCCTCCATTTCGTCAACTTCTTCCAATTCTTCCTCTTCGTCCACTTCGTCAACTTCGTCAACTTCGTCCACTTCGTCAACTTCTTCCGCTTCGTCCACTTCGTCAACTTCGTCCACTTCCTCCACTTCCTCTACTTCGTCAACATCATCGACTTCGTTCACTTAGTCCACTTCCTCCACTTCGTCCACTTCGTCAACTTCGTTCACTTTGTCCACTTCGTCAACTTCGTCAAGTTCGTCCACTTCGTCCACTTCGTCAACTTTTTCAAGTTCGTCCACTTCGTCAACTTCGTCCACTTCCTCCGCTTCGTCCACTTCGTCAACTTCCTCCACTTTGTCAACTTCGTCCACTTCCTCCACTTCCTCAACTTCGTCAACTTCGTCAACCTCGTCCACTTGGTTCGTCCACTTCGTCAACTTGGTCAAGTTCATTCACTTCGTTCGTCAACTTCGTCCATTTGGTCAACGTCATCCCCTTCGTCCTCTTCGTCCACTTCGTCCACTTCGTCATCTTCGTCAACTTCGTCGACTTGGTCCACTTCCTCCACTTCCTCCACTTCGTCAACTTCGTCCACTTAGGCCACTTCCTCCACTTCCCCCACGTCCTGCACGTCGTCCAATTCATCCACTTAGTCCACTACCTTCACTTCCTCCACATCGGCCACTTTGTCCATTTCGTCCACTTCGTCCTCTTCGCCCACTTCAGCAACTTCCTCCACTTCGTCAACTTCGTCCATTTCGTCAACGTCGTCCTCTTCGTCCACTTTGTCATCTTCGTCAACTTCGTCGACTTGGTCCACTTCCTCCACTTCGTCAACTTCGTCAACTTCGTCCACTTTCCTCCACTTCTCCCACGTCCTACACTTCATCCAATTCATCCACTTAGTCCACTACCTTCACTTCCTCCACTTCGGCCACTTTGTCCATTTCGTCCACTTCGTCCTCTTCGTCCTCTTCGTCCACTTCAGCAACTTCCTCCACTTCCTCCACTCGTCAACTTCTTCCACTTTGTCCACTTCGTCATCCTCGTCAATTTCGTCCACTTCCTCCACTTCCTCCAGTTCCTCCACTTCGTCCACTTCGTCAACTTCGTCTACTTCGTCCTCCTCATCCACTTCGACCACTTGGTCTACTTCGTCCACTTAATCCATCTCGTCCACTTCGTCCACTTCGTCAACTTCTTCCACTTCGTCAACTTCGTCCACTTCCTCCGCTTCGTCCACTTCGACAACTTTCTCCACTTCCTCCACTTGGTCAACTTCGTCCACTTCCTCCACTTGGTCAACTTCGTCCATTTCGTCCACTTTGTCAACCTCATAAACTTCGTCAACATCGTCCACTCCGTTTACTTCGTTCCCTTCCTCCACTTCCTCCACCTACTCCACTTCCTCCAGTTCTTCCACATCGTCGACTTCGTCCACTTAGTCCACTTCCTCCGCTTCCTCCACTTCGTCCACTTCGTCAACTTCGTCAAGTTCGTCCACTTCGTCAACTTCGTCCACTTCGTGAACTTCATCCTCTTCGTCCCCTTCCTCCACTTCCTCCACTTCCTCCAGTTCCTCTACTTCGTCCACTTCCTCCATTTCCTCCACTTCCTCCACTTCCTCCCCTTCGTCACCTTCCTCCACTTCGTCCACTTCGTCAACTTCGTCCACTTAATCCACTTCCTCCGCTTCCTTCACTTCGTCCACTTCGTCAACTTCTTCCACTTCGTCAACTTCTTCCACTTCGTCCACTTCGTCAACTTCGTCAACTTTGTCAATTTCGTCAACTTCGTCCACTTAGTCCACTTTCTCCACATTGTCCACTTCGTCAACTTCCTCCACTTCGTCAACTTCGTCAACTTTGTGAACTTCGTCAACTTCATCCACCTCGTCAACTTCGTCCACTACGTCAACTTCGTCATATTCGGCAAGTTCGTCTACTTCATCTA
Organism: Vigna nakashimae; assembly: GCA_034642375.1. Taxonomy (NCBI): domain Eukaryota; kingdom Viridiplantae; phylum Streptophyta; class Magnoliopsida; order Fabales; family Fabaceae; genus Vigna; species Vigna nakashimae. The sequence goes on from CM067766.1 coordinate 22,503,624, forward strand.
CTTCCTCTACTTCGTCGACTTCCTACACTTCCTCCACTTGCTCCACTTCCTCAACTTCCTCCACTTCTTCCACGTCTTCCGCTTAGTCCAATTCGTCCACTTAGTCCACTTCTTCCACTTCGTCCACTTCCTCCGCTTCGTCCACTTCCTCCCCTTCCTCCACTTCCTCCACTTCCTCCACTTCCTCCACTTCGTCAAATTCGTCCACTTCCTCCACTTCTTCCACTTCATCCACTTCGTCAACTTGGTCAACTTCCTCAACTTCATCCGCTTCGTCAACTTCGTCAGCTTCGTCCATTTCGTCAACTTCATCCACCTCGTCAACTTCGTCCACTACGTCAACTTCGTCATATTCGGCAACTTCGTCTACTTCATCCACTTCCTCTACTTCGTCGACTTCCTACATTTCCTCCACTTGCTCCACTTTGTCAACTTCATCAACTTTGTCCACTTAGTCCACTTCCTCAACTTCCTCCACATCTTCCACGTCTTCCGCTTCGTCCAATTCGTCCACTTAGTCCACTTCTTCCACTTCGTCCACTTCCTCCGCTTCGTCCACTTCCTCCCCTTGGTCCTCTTCCTCCACTTCCTCCACTTCGTCAACTTCGTCAAATTCGTCCAGTTCCTCCACTTCTTGCACTTCATCCACTTCGTCAACTTGGCCAACTTCCTCAACTTCATCTACTTCGTCAGCTTCGTCTACTTCGTCAACTTCTTCCACTTCCTCCACTTCGTCCACTTCGTAAACTTCGTCAACTTCGTCCACTTCGTCCACTTTCTCCACTTCCTCCACTTCCTCCACTTTGTCCACTTCCTCCACTTCGTCAACTTTCTCCACTTAGTCCACTTCCTCCGCTTCCTCCACTTCGGCCACTTCCTCAACTTCGTCCACTTCGTCAACTTCGTCCACTTCGTTCATGGACATTGTCAACCTCGTCCACTTCGTCAACCTCGTCAACGTCCTCCACTTCGTCAACTTCGTCCACTTCGTCCACTTCGTCATCTTCGTCAACTTCGTTAACTTCGTTATCTTCATCAACTTCGTCTACTTCCCTCACTTCCTCCACTTCGTCGACTTCCTCCACTTCGTCAACTTCGTCAACTTGGTCCACTTAGTCCACTTCCTCCACTTCGTCCACTTCCTCCACGTCCTCCATTTCGTCCAATTTGTCCACATAGTCCACTTCCTCCACCTCCTCCACTTCGTCCACTTCCTCCACTTCCTCCACTTTCTACACTTCGTCCACTTCCTCCACTTCGTATACTTCGTCCACTTCCTCCACTTCGTATACTTCGTCCACTTCCTCCACTTCGTATACTTCGTCCACTTCCTCCACTTCGTATACTTCGTCCACTTCACCAACTTCGTCCACGTCGTCCACTTCCTCCACTTTCTCCACTTCGTCAACTTCTTCCCCTTCTTCCTCTTCGTCCACTTCGTTAACTTCGTCAACTTCGTCCACTTCGTCAACTTCTTCCAATTCGTCCACTTCGTCAACTTCGTCCACTTCGTCAACTTCGTCCACTTCCTCCACTTCCTCCACTTCCTCTACTTCATCCACATCGACGACTTCGTCCACTTAGTCCACTTCCTCCGCTTCCTCCACTTCGTCCACTTCGTCAACTTCGTTTACTTTGTCCACTTCGTCAACTTCGTCAAGTTCGTCCACTTCGTCCACTTCGTCAACTTTTTCAAGTTCGTCCACTTCGTCAACTTCGTCCACTTCCTTCGCTTCGTCCACTTCGTCAACTTCCTCCACTTTGTCAACTTCGTCCACTTCCTCCACTTCCTCAACTTCTCAACTTCGTCAACCTCGTCCACTTGGTTCGTCCACTTCGTCAACTTGGTCAAGTTCGTTCACTTCGTTCGTCAACTTCGTCCATTTCGTCAACGTCGTCCTCTTCGTTCACTTCGTCCACTTCGTCATCTTCGTCAACTTCGTCGACTTGGTCCACTTCCTGCACTTCCTCCACTTCGTCCACTTCGTCAACTTCGTCCACTTAGGCCACTTCCTCCACTTCCCCCACGTCCTGCACTTCGTCTGATTCATCCACTTAGTCCACTACCTTCTCTTCCTCCACTTCGGCCACTTTGTCCATTTGGTCCACTTCGTCCTCTTCGTCCACTTCAACAACTTGCTCCACTTCCTCCACTTCGTCAACTTCGTCCACTTCGTCAACTTTTTCCACTTTGTCCACTTCGTCATCCTCGTCATCCTCGTCAACTTCGTCCACTTCGTCCACTTCCTCCAGTTCCTCCAGTTCCTCCACTTCGTCCACTTCGTCAACTTCGTCCTCTTCATCCACTTCGACCACTTGGTCTACTTCGTTCACTTCATCCATGTCGTCCACTTCGTCCACTTCGTCACCTTCTTCCACTTCATCAACTTCGTCCACTTCCTCCGCTTCGTCCACTTCGAAAACTTTCTCCACTTCCTCCACTTCGTCAACTTCCTCCATTTCGTCCACATCGTCGACTTCGTCCACTTGGTCAACTTCGTCCACTTCCTCCACTTGGTCAACTTCGTCCACTTTGTCAACCTCGTAAACTTCGTCAACATCGTCCACTCCGTTTACTTCGTCTACTTCCTCCACTTCGTCCACTTCGTCAACTTCGTCCAGTTGGTCCACTTCGTCCACTTCGTCCTCTTGATCCACTTCGACCACTTGGTCTACTTCGTCCACTTCATCCATTTCGTCCACTTTGTCAAATTCTTCAACTTCGTCCACTTCGTCCACTTCGTCAACTTCGTCCACTTCCTCCACTTCCTCCACTTCCTCCACTTTCTCCACTTCGTCCACTTCCTCCACGTCCTCCACTTCGTCCAATTCATCCACGTAGTCCACTTCGTCCACTTCCTCCACTTTCTATACTTCGTCCACTTCCTCCACTTTGTATACATCGTCCACTTCAGCAACTTCGTCGACGTCGTCCACTTCCTACACTTCGTCCACTTCGTCAACCTCGACTATTTCTTCCCCTTTGTCCACTTCGCCAACTTTGTCAACTTCGTCCACTTCGTCAACTTCTTCCACTTCATCTACTTCGTCAACTTCCTCCACTTCATCAACTTCGTCCACTTCCTCCACTTCGTCCACTTCCTCCACTTCTTCCACATCGTCAACTTCGTCCACTTAGTCCACTTCCCCCGCTTCCTCCACTTCGTCCACTTCGTCAACTTCATCCACTTTGTCAACTTCGTCCACTTCGTCAACTTCGTCCACTTCGTTAACTTCGTCCTCTTCGTCCACTTCCTCCGCTTCCTCCACTTCCTCCACTTGCTCTACTTCGTCCACTTCCTCCACTTCGTCCCCTTCCTCCACTTCCTCCACGTCGTCCACTTCGTCAACTTCGTCCACTTAATCCACTTCCTCCGCTTCCTCCACTTCGTCCACTTCATCAACCTCTTCCACTTCGTCCACATCGCCTACTTCTTCCACTTCGTCAACTTCGTCCATTTTGTCAACTTCGTCCGCTTCGTTCACTTCGTCCACTTCCTCCATTTCGTCCACTTCCTCCACTTCCTTCACTTCCCTCCACTTCCTCTACTTCGTCCACTTTGTCTACTTCGTGAACTTCGTCCACTTCGTCAACTTCTTCCACTTTGTCCACATCGTCATCCTCGTCAACTTCGTCCACTTCGTCCACTTCGTGAACTTCGTCAACATCGTCCACTTCGTTCACTTCGTCCACTACCTCCACTTTGTCCACTTCGTCCACTTCGTTCACTTCGTCAACTTCGTCCTCTTGATCCACTTCGACCACTTGGTCTACTTCGTCCACTTCATCTATTTCGTCCACTTCGTCAAATTCTTCCACTTCGTCCACTTCGTCAACTTCGTCCACTTCCTCCATTTCCTCCACTTCCTCCACTTCCTCCACTTTCTACACTTCGTCTACTTCCTCCACTTTGTATACTTCGTCCACTTCACCAACTTCGTCCACGTCGTCCACTTCCTCCACTTCGTCAACTTCGACCACTTCTTCCTCTTCGTCCACTTCGTCGACTTCGTCAACTTCGTCCACTTCTTCCACTTCGTCCACTTCGTCAACTTCGTCAAGTTCATCCACTTCGTCCACTTCGTCCACTTCGTCAACATCGTCCACTTCGTTAACTTCGTCCACTTCCTCCACTTCCTCCACTTCCTCTACTTAATCCACTTCCTCCATTTCCTCCACTTCCTCAACTTCCTCCCCTTTCTCCACGTCGTCCAATTCGTCCACTTTGTCCACTTAATCCAGTTCCTCCGTTTCCTCCACTTCGTCCACTTCGTCCACTTCGTCAACTTCTTCCACTTCGTCCACTTCGTCAACTTCTTCCACTTCGTCCACTTCGTCAACTTCTTCCACTTCGTCCACTTCGTGAACTTCGTCAACTTTGTCAACTTCGTCCACTTCTTCCGCTTCATTCACTTCCTCCACTTCCTCCACTTCCTCCACTTCCTTCCACTTCCTCTACTTCGTCCACTTTGTCTACTTCGTCAACTTCGTCCACTTAGTCCACTTCCTCCTCTTCCTCCACGAGCTCCACTACCTCCACTTCCTCCACTCCGTTCACTTCGTCATTTTCGTCCACATCGTCAACTTCATCCACTTCGCCAACTTCGTCCGCTTCATCAACTTCGTCAACTTCTTCCACTTCGTCAACTTCTTTCACTTCTTCAACTTCGTCCACTTCCTCCGCTTCCTCCACTTCCTCCACATCGTGAACTATGTCAACTTCGTCCACTTAGTCCACTTCCTCCACATCGTCCACTTCGTTAACTTCCTCCATTTCGTCAACTTCGTCAACTTTGTGAACTTCGTCAACTTCATCCACCTCGTCCACTTCGTCCACTTCGTCATCTTCGGCAACTTCGTCTACTTCGTCCACTTCTTCCACGTCTTCCACTTCGTCCAATTCGTCCACTTAGTCCACTTCTTCTACTTCGTCCACTTTGTCCACTTCCTCCGCTTCGTCCACTTCCTCCACTTGCTCCACTTGCTCCACTTTGTCAACTTCATCAACTTCGTACACTTCCTCAACTTCCTCTACTTCTTCCACGTCTTCCACTTCGTCCAATTCGTCCACTTAGTCCACTTCTTCTACTTCGTCCAGTTCGCAACTTCGTCCACTTCCCCCACTTCCTTCACTTCCTCCACTTCCTCCACTTTGTCCACTTCGTCAACTTCGTTCACTTAGTCCAGTTCCTCCACTTCCACCACTTCGTCCAGTTCCTCCACGTCCTCCACTTCGTCCAATTTGTCTCCATAGTCCACTTCGTCCACTTCGTCCACTTCCTCCACTTTCTACACTTCGTCTACTTCCTCCACTTCGTATACTTCGTCCACTTCACCAACTTCGTCCACGTCGTCCAATTCCTCCACTTCGATAACTTCCTCCACTTCTTCCTCTTCGTCCACTTCGTCGACTTCGTCAACTTCGTCCACTTCTTCCACTTCGTCCACTTCGTCAACTTCCTCCACTTCGTCAACTTCCTCCACTTCCTCTACTTCATCCACATGTCGACTTCGTCCACTTAGTCCACTTCCTCCGCTTCCTCCACTCTGTCCACTTCGTCAACTTCGTCCACTTCGTCCACTTCGTCAGCTTCGTCCACTTCGTTCCACTTTGTCAACTTCGTCCACTTCGTGCACTTCCTCCACTTCCTCCACTTCCTCTACTTCGTCCACTTCCTCCATTTCCTCCACTTCCTCCCCTTCCTCCCTGATGAATCAATATTTTCTACACTCCATTTAGTTTATTGTACTAGAATTAATTAGGGAATTGTGCTTAATTATCCAATATTTTCCCGTTTTTCCTAATTGTGCTCAATTTGATCAGAAATTCTTATTTTACTTAATTTGAATTATCTGAGCTAATTATTTTCATTATTGATTACAGGAAAATTTTGGAAATAGAAATTAGGACATTTGAAAGATGTAAAGATCCTGGAGACTTCAAGAGAAATTGCAGTTTGGTTTGGCTAAAACAAAGCACCTTCAACTCATTTTATTTTGGGAGAAACAACTTAATTTCTTGATTAATCTCCTAGCATGTCACGGCCACAACATGAAGAGAGTAATCTTCAAAGTTTGTTGATTTTATTATTGTGGGAAGAGGGTGGACAATACATTCACAGCCAGCAAAATAGAAGAGCACATGTGAAGCAAAGAAATGAAATCAAGGGAGAGAATGAGTGTACACGTTGGAAATGGACAGCCATGATTTCTCTATTTTAATTTTGGTACATGATGTACATGATTTGGAAGTGAAATTCAGAAACAAATGTATGTAGCACATGGGAAGGGATCTTAAAAGCATGGGACATGTCACGGCTGCACACTAAAGTGGAGGGCCCCCTTTTGTGTTGAATGAATTAAATTATGGGAAGGTGCACATATCAAAAAAATTCTCGGCACACCATTCACCATTTGGAGAGCACATTTCAATTCATCATTTAAGTGGATACAAGAAGAGAAGGGACCACCTTTGTTGGAAGTTCACGTGCACATGAGGAATTTCAAGGTGCTAAATTTTATTTAATATTAAGGGAAGTGGTTTCATGGCCCCGCTAGCTTGAAAAAGAAAACCATTTCATTTTGGAGAAAGAAACCAACACGTTAAGCAATTCTCATTCCACCATTATGCACATGATGAAGGGGGCCACCACTTGCTGAGCACGGTTTCTTTTCTTTTGCGTGGTATCATCTCACGGCCTTGGGAGAAAAGCACACACAACACGGCCTTGCTGGAACAGAAGAAAGAGATGTCATGGTTGGAGAGAAAGAGTTGCGGTACAGCAGCACCACGGCAAAAAGAAGAGCACCATGGTGATGATTTTTGGAGCAGCAACAACTGATTTTGAACTTGGATGGATAATGTAGGTGCAGCAACCATCTTGAAAGAAGAAAAAGGAGAGGTGCACGGTGAAGCAAAGAGGAGAAGCAGCATCCAGCTTGAAGGAGCCCACGGTTGAAGCAAAAATTCAGAAGAAGCCGTGAGCAAGAGGTGTGCAACGGATTGAAGAGAAGACATAGGGACCCACCTATTTGCTCTGGCACATCTAAGGAGCTCGTGAACATTTGACAAAAGAAATTCCTTGAAACAAGGAGCTGCAGATTAAGACAATAAGCGTGAAAGCTCGAAGGTCACGGGCTGCCAAGTGAGACAAAACCAAAAATACTAAATTGAAGGAGGATGTCCAAGAGTGTGGAGACTATAAATTGGCAGTAGCAGCAAAGAAGAAACTCATCAGATTTTAGGAATAGATTAGGAAGCACCATTTACGTTTCTGTTCTGAAGTTCATTTTCCCCCTCCCCATTGGGAGGTTTAGGGGTTTTCTTTCCAGTGATGTCCAGTAATGAATTTGGTTTTATTTTAGTGAAGAATTTTATTTGATGGACTCTGCGTTTCTTAGTTGATGTTGTTGATTTCCATCTGCAAATTACCTTCTGTTTACAATTCCATTGCATGTTTAAATCTTGAATCCAATCTCTGCCATTTTCCAATTCATTGCAAATATCATTTTTGCTCATTTAATTCACCCAATTTCCTGATCGGTTTTCAAGTTGCAAATTTTAATTCTGCCAAAATATTTCATTTTCAATTTACGTTTCCAAATTGTGATTGATGTTTCTCAGCTTTATTTTTTTTTTTACTGCCTTAGTGATTTACGTTTTCTTGTGATGTTTAAAAAAATAGACAAATTGTGTTTTTACTTTTACAGTTTGTTAATTTTATTGTCTTCAGTTTTTAAATTCTGTCTTATTTAAATTCCAATTTTAATTTATTGTTCCAAACCAAAAATCAAAAACACCCCCCCACTTCGTGTCAAATCTAAGACTGAACCACATAAATTGGTCCTTGAGAGACGACCTAGGAGTCACTTCCTAGTACTGTACTGCATTCTTATCTGCAAACAACTTTTGTGAGCGGTGCGACCCGTTCAACAAAATGGCGCCGTTGCCGGGGACCAATGGAGGTTTGGTTTTAGATTTTTGTTGTATAAAGTTTTGTTCTGTTAATATGTTTGTTTTGTGTGTTTTGTCTTGTATATTTCTGTAGGCGATAACGACACCTTCAACAAATTTTGGCGGCGTTGTCACTTCAGTTCCAGGTTTTTTGTTTTAGATTTTTGCTGTGTTTTTCGATTATGTTGTGTTAATATATGTTTTGTCTTTTATATTTTATTGTGCTGTGTTCTGTATTTAGTTGCTATATTTAAAAAAAAAATATTTTACTGTTAATGTTCTGTCTTGTTTGTGCCTGTAGCATGATTAATTGTGTTATGCTTTATCTTGTGTTGTGTTGTGATGTTCTATTTGTTTTGTATGCGTGTCATATGTATTTTGTCTGTTAATTAAAAAATAAAAAATAAAAAATTTGTTCTGTCTTGTGTACGTATTGCATGTATAAATGTGTTGTGTTTTATCTGTTTTATAATTTTTAGTTTTTAGTTTTTACTTTTTATTTTTCCATGTCTACCTATTTTAATGTTGTGAATAATGCTTATTCTGCCAATGTCTGTGATTATGATTCTTATTCTGCATATTACTTTGATTTTAAATCTGCTGATTTTTATGATGAGAACAATATGTTCCATCATCCAATTTCTGAGAGCTCTCTTTGGGAGCCAGTTCCACAATATGAGAGTCAGCAGTATGATTCTCCTATTCAAATAACTCCTCAGCCTTCTACTTCTGAACCTACATTAAAGGAGTTACTAGAGCAGATGACAATGCAGAACATTCAGTTTCAGAAAGGGAACATGCAGTTCAAGCAAGAGAGCATGGAGTTCCAGCAGGAAACTCAAGCTGCCATACAGAATCTGAGTGATCAGATCAGGCATATGGCCACTCTTGTACCTGAGGAGACTGATGAAAATTTTGGGGACCCGGCAGAAGTAAGCAGTAATCCTGAACCAGGTAGACCACCTTCATCCTCCACTACTTTACCAATCTTCAAGGAAGTGGAGGTAAGCATACCGCAAATTGATTATTCTGTTGACTGTGTTATTAAAGATTATGCTGATGATAGGTATGCTTGTAATCATATTGTTGCTGAGCATGTTTTTAATTCTCCCTCTGAACATGAATCTGAGCCTGTTAAAGATATTATTTCTACATTTGAAACCGATTCATGTTATGAGGATGTATCTGAGGTTCAGCTTGTTACACTGGATTTGGGTGTTTTACCTTTGCATGAAATTTCGGTGGAACCATTTTGCACTAACCCTATTGCAGGAGGTACAATTGAATTTGACCAATATGCACCCACAGTGGAAGACAAAGGTGCCACCGCTCACCAAAGTTTCAACAACAATAGGCACCTGCTGAACCTGCTCATCAACAATAACTACATAAATCCAGCAGTGGAAAACATTTCACTGCTTGATCGAATTTGGAGGATGAAGCAGTTCGTCCTCAAAACTTCCTTGCTGGATTCTGAAGACATCTCCCTAAAAGTCCAAAATTGGCAGCTTCCACCATAACCTGCGGGAGTTTGCATTTTCTTTCTCTCCCTTTTTCCTTACTTTTATTGCACTTGTCCATAATATGTTTCCTGTTTTGATTGCTGATGTATGCTTAGAACACATTGAGGACATTGTGTGATTTAAGTGTGGTCTACTGGGAAGAAATTTTGATTTTCTGTTAGTTTCTGTTAAGTTTGTATATTGTGTGTTAAATTTTTTGTTTTTGAGTGTTAAATTTTTTCTGTTTTAAGTTATTTTTATCGAGTTTTGAGTGTTAAATTTTTTCTGTTTTAAGTTATTTTTATCTAGTTTTGTGTGCAATAAATTTTACATTTTTCTCTTGATTTCTGGAGTTTGTCTAAGTTGTAGATTTTTCCTTCACTTCATTAATACTTATGGTTTGAAATCCTTGCTTTTCTCTGCTTGGAAACATGATTATAATGTTTAAGAGGTTGATTTGATTGTGACGAATACCCTGTGTGAGATTTGAGCCACTTAATTTTCTTTCTTGTGTGTGATATGTATCTTGAATGCTTGCACATATGCCTTGGCTTGATTCTTTTTGATATACTGGATTGATATGCATGTTCAGACATGATAAAGGCATTTTTGTTCTTGAGCCTCTTTAGCCAAATAAGCCTACCTTGTTATTATCCTTTGATAACCCCTTTGAGCCTATACTGTATATATTTCTTTGTGTTGAAGCTCATATACTGATCCTAAGTGAAAAACAAATGATTACCTTAACCTTAGGAAAGTCTGGAGCTATAGAAGTATTTTGAGAATAAGTGTGGTCTCCTTGGGAATTCTGATGAATTGGCTAGTTGGTTCCTCATCATGTTTTAAAATGATAATTTATATCCTGTTGAGTGATTAAAAAAAAAAATGATGAGAAAAAGAGAAAAATTGAAAAATAATTTTGTGAATAATGGAGTCGAAAAGAGGATTGAATTAGAGGTTTGGGTGAGATTTCACTGTGTTTACATTTTTTTTCCCTAGTGCACCTCTATTTCTTCTGAGCTATAGCTACTTATCCAAATTTATCCTCCCCTGTCCTTGGCCCCATTACAACCCTGAAAGACCTTTTGATCTGAGCATACATATGTTTTAAGTGTTGATATTAGAAGCTTGCCAAGTCTACTTGTGTTTGTTTTCTTGAGACATTGAGTTGAATTTATTTACCTTAAACACTTGAGAGAAACACTATTAGTGCATCTGTGAGGTTATGTTATTTTTAAATCACCTCTTCAGCTGATTAATTATTTTGCCATACTGTGAATTGCTTGGATGATTTCTATAAGTATGTGCTTTTCTTGATTTGTGTTGGATATTTTCTACTTCTTTCATCGATCCATAATTCTTGAGAACTTTGTAAATTCTGTTTATTTTCTCTTGAGTCTTTGTTTTTCTGTCTGCTGAATTTGTGTAACCTTCTTAAAAGTCCTTTGAACCATTCCCTGATTTGCGTCTTGATTTTGCCCAGGAGTGCAAAAGACTAAGTGTGGTCTATTTTGATGAATCAATATTTTCTACACTCCATTTAGTTTATTGTACTAGAATTAATTAGGGAATTGTGCTTAATTATCCAATATTTTCCCGTTTTTCCTAATTGTGCTCAATTTGATCAGAAATTCTTATTTTACTTAATTTGAATTATCTGAGCTAACTATTTTCATTATTGATTACAGGAAAATTTTGGAAATAGAAATTAGGACATTTGAAAGATGTAAAGATCCTGGAGACTTCAAGAGAAATTGCAGTTTGGTTTGGCTAAAACAAAGCACCTTCAACTCATTTTATTTTGGGAGAAACAACTTAATTTCTTGATTAATCTCCTAGCATGTCACGGCCACAACATGAAGAGAGTAATCTTCAAAGTTTGTTGATTTTATTATTGTGGGAAGAGGGTGGACAATACATTCACAGCCAGCAAAATAGAAGAGCACATGTGAAGCAAAGAAATGAAATCAAGGGAGAGAATGAGTGTACACGTTGGAAATGGACAGCCATGATTTCTCTATTTTAATTTTGGTACATGATGTACATGATTTGGAAGTGAAATTCAGAAACAAATGTATGTAGCACATGGGAAGGGATCTTAAAAGCATGGGACATGTCACGGCTGCACACTAAAGTGGAGGGCCCCCTTTTGTGTTGAATGAATTAAATTATGGGAAGGTGCACATATCAAAAAAATTCTCGGCACACCATTCACCATTTGGAGAGCACATTTCAATTCATCATTTAAGTGGATACAAGAAGAGAAGGGACCACCTTTGTTGGAAGTTCACGTGCACATGAGGAATTTCAAGGTGCTAAATTTTATTTAATATTAAGGGAAGTGGTTTCATGGCCCCGCTAGCTTGAAAAAGAAAACCATTTCATTTTGGAGAAAGAAACCAACACGTTAAGCAATTCTCATTCCACCATTATGCACATGATGAAGGGGGCCACCACTTGCTGAGCACGGTTTCTTTTCTTTTGCGTGGTATCATCTCACGGCCTTGGGAGAAAAGCACACACAACACGGCCTTGCTGGAACAGAAGAAAGAGATGTCATGGTTGGAGAGAAAGAGTTGCGGTACAGCAGCACCACGGCAAAAAGAAGAGCACCATGGTGATGATTTTTGGAGCAGCAACAACTGATTTTGAACTTGGATGGATAATGTAGGTGCAGCAACCATCTTGAAAGAAGAAAAAGGAGAGGTGCACGGTGAAGCAAAGAGGAGAAGCAGCATCCAGCTTGAAGGAGCCCACGGTTGAAGCAAAAATTCAGAAGAAGCCGTGAGCAAGAGGTGTGCAACGGATTGAAGAGAAGACATAGGGACCCACCTATTTGCTCTGGCACATCTAAGGAGCTCGTGAACATTTGACAAAAGAAATTCCTTGAAACAAGGAGCTGCAGATTAAGACAATAAGCGTGAAAGCTCGAAGGTCACGGGCTGCCAAGTGAGACAAAACCAAAAATACTAAATTGAAGGAGGATGTCCAAGAGTGTGGAGACTATAAATTGGCAGTAGCAGCAAAGAAGAAACTCATCAGATTTTAGGAATAGATTAGGAAGCACCATTTACGTTTCTGTTCTGAAGTTCATTTTCCCCCTCCCCATTGGGAGGTTTAGGGGTTTTCTTTCCAGTGATGTCCAGTAATGAATTTGGTTTTATTTTAGTGAAGAATTTTATTTGATGGACTCTGCGTTTCTTAGTTGATGTTGTTGATTTCCATCTGCAAATTACCTTCTGTTTACAATTCCATTGCATGTTTAAATCTTGAATCCAATCTCTGCCATTTTCCAATTCATTGCAAATATCATTTTTGCTCATTTAATTCACCCAATTTCCTGATCGGTTTTCAAGTTGCAAATTTTAATTCTGCCAAAATATTTCATTTTCAATTTACGTTTCCAAATTGTGATTGATGTTTCTCAGCTTTATTTTTTTTTTTTACTGCCTTAGTGATTTACGTTTTCTTGTGATGTTTAAAAAAATAGACAAATTGTGTTTTTACTTTTACAGTTTGTTAATTTTATTGTCTTCAGTTTTTAAATTCTGTCTTATTTAAATTCCAATTTTAATTTATTGTTCCAAACCAAAAATCAAAAACACCCCCCCACTTCGTGTCAAATCTAAGACTGAACCACATAAATTGGTCCTTGAGAGACGACCTAGGAGTCACTTCCTAGTACTGTACTGCATTCTTATCTGCAAACAACTTTTGTGAGCGGTGCGACCCGTTCAACACTCCCCTTCCTCCACTTTCTCCATTTCGTCCACTTCGTCAACTTCGCCCACTTAATCCACTTCCTCCTCTTCCTCCACTTTATCTACTTTGTCAACTTCTTCCAATTCGTCCATTTTGTCAATTTCGTCTACTTCGTCCACTTCGTCAATTTCGTCAAGTTTGTCAACTTCGTCAACTTCGTCCGCTTCGTTCACTTCGTCCACTTCCTCCACTTCCTCCACTTCCTCTACTTCCCTCCACTTCCTCTACTTCGTCCACATCATCAACTTCGTCCACTTCGTCAACTTCGTCCACTTCTTCAACTTCGTCCACGTCCTCCACTTCCTCCACATCGTCAACTTCGTCCACTTCGTCCACTTCGTCAACTTCCTCCACTTCGTCAACTTTGTGAACTTCGTCAACTTCATCCACCTCGTCAACTTCGTCCACTTCGTCAACTTCGTCATCTTCGGCAACTTCATCTACTTCGGCCTCTTCCTCTACTTCGTCGACTTCCTACACTTCCTCCACTTGCTCCACTTCGTCAACTTCATCAACTTCGTCCACTTAGTCCACTTCCTCCACTTCCTCCACGTCCTCCACTTTGTCCAATCCGTCCACTTAGTCCACTTCCTTCACTTCCTCCACTTCCTCCACTTCATCCACTTCACCAACTTCGTCCAATTCCTCCACTTCCTCCACTTCTCCACTTCCTCCACTTCGTCCAGTTCGTCCACTTCGTCCACTTCGTCCACTTCGTCAGCTTCGTCCACTTTGTCAACTTCATCAGCTTCGTCCACTTCGTCAACTTCTTCTCCACTTCGTTCACTTCGTCAACTTCGTCAGCTCCGTCCACTTCGTCAACTTCTTCCACTTCGTCAACTTCGTCAACTTCTTCCACCTCGATCACTTCGTCCACTTCCTCCACTTCGTGCACTTCGTCAACTTCGTTCGTGCACTTCGTCCACTTCGTCAACCTTGTCAACTTCCTCCACTTGGTCAATTTCGTCCACTTCATCCACTTCGTCAACTTCGTCATCTTTGTCAACTTCGTCCACTTCGTCCACTTCCTCCACTTCCTCCACTTTGTCGACTTCCTCCACTTCCTCCACTTTGTCAACTTCGTCAACTTTGTCCACTTAGTCCACTTCCTCTAGTTTCTCCACTTCCTCCACTTTGTCCAAATCTTCGTCCAATTCGTCCAAATCTTCGTCCACTTCGTCAATTTCGTCAACTTCGTCCACTTCGTCCACTTCGTCCATTTCCTCCGCTTCGTCCACTTCCTCCACTTCCTCCACTTAGTCCACTTCCTCCATTTCGTCCACGTCGTCCACTTCACAAACTTCGTCCACTTCCTCCACTTCTTCCAGTTCTCGACTTTGTCCACTTCGTCCACTTCATCCAATTCGTCAACTTAGTCAACTTCCTTAACTTCATCCGCTTCGTCAGGTTCGTCAGCTTCGTCCACTTCGTCAACTTCTTCCACTTCGTCCACTTCGTCAGCTTCGTAATCTTCGTCCACTTCGTTCACTTCGTCAACTTCGTCCACTTCATCCACTTTGTTCACTTGGTCCACTTCCTTTACTTCCTCCACTTCGTCAACTTTCTCCACTTGGTCCACTTCCTCCACTCCCTCCACTTCGTCAACTTCGTCCACTTCGTTCGTGCACTTCGTCAACTTCTTCCACTTCAACCACTTCGTCCACTTCGTCCACTTCGTCCACTTCGTCCACTTCGACAACTTCTTCATCTTCGTCGACTTCCTCCACCTCCTCCACTTCGTCCACATCGTCTACTTCCTCCACTTCGTCAACTTCGTCGACTTAGTCTACTTCCTCTACTTCGTCCAAATGTTCGTCCACTTCGTCAACTTCCTCTACTTCGTCCACTTCGTCAACTTCGTCTACTTCCTCCACTTCCTCCACCTTCTCCACTTCGTCCACTTCGTCTACTTCCTCCACTTCGTCCACTTCGTCGACTTAGTCTACTTCCTCTACTTCGTCCAAATGTTCGTCAACTTCGTCTACTTCCTCCACTTCCTCCACCTTCTCCACTTCGTCCACTTCGTCTACTTCCTCCACTTCCTCCACTTCCTCCACTTTGTCAACTTCGTCGACTTAGTCTACTTCCTCCACTTCGTCCAAATGTTCGTTGACTTCGTCAACTTCGTCCACTTCGTCCACTTCGTCCACGTCGTCCACTTCGTCCACTTCGTCCACTTCGTCCACTTCGTCCACTTCGTTAACTTCCTCAACTTCGTCCACTTCGTCAACTTCGTCAGCTTCGTCAACTTCGTCAGCTTCGTCCACTTCGTCAACTTCTTCTCCACTTCGTCCACTTCGTCAACTTCTTCTCCACTTCGTTCACTTCGTCAACTTCGTACCCTTCCTCCACTTCGTGCACTTCGTCCACTTCGTTCGTGGACTTCGTCAACTTCGTCCACTTCGTCAACGTCGTCATCTTCCTCAATTTGGTCAATTTCGTCCACTTCGTCAACTTCGGCATCTTCGTCAACTTCGTCTACTTCCTCCAGTTCGTCGACTTCCCACACTACCTCCACTTCCTCCACTTTGGCAACTTCGTCAACTTCGTCCACTTAGTCCACTTCCTCCACTTCCTCCACTTCGTCCAAATCTTCGTCCACTTCGTCAACTTTCTTCACTTCGTCCACTTCGTGAACTTCGTCGACTACTTCAACTTCGTCCACTTCGTCCATTTCCACCACTTCTTCCATTTCCTCCACATCGTCAACTTCGTCAACTTCGTCCACTTTGTCCACTTACTCCACTTCCTCCACTTCTTCCAGTTCGTCAACTTCCTTCACTTCGTCAACTTCGTGAACTTCGTCAACTTCGTCTACCTCGTCCACTTTGTCCACTTCGTCAACTTCGTCATCTTCGGCAACTTCGTCTACTTCGTCTACTTCCTCTACTTCGTCCACTTCCTCCACTTTCTCCACTTGCTCCACTTCGTCAACTTCATCAACTTCGCCACTTACTCCACTTCCTCCACGTCCTCCACTTCGTCCAATTCGTCCACTTAGTCCACTTAGTCTACTTCCTTCACTTCCTCCACTTCCCCCACTTCCTCCACTTCCTGCACTTCGTCCATGTCGTCCAATTCGTCAACTTCGTCCACTTCGTCAACTTCTTCCACTTCGTCCACTTCGTCAACTTCGTCCACTTCCTCCGCTTCGTCCACTTCCTCCACTTCATTCACTTGCTCTACTTCCTCCCCTTCCTCCACTTCGTCAACTTCCTGCACTTCGTCAACTTCCTCCACTTCGTCCGCTTCCTCCGCTTCGTTCTTTTCCTCCACTTCATCCACTTCGTCCACTTAGTCAACTTCGTGCACTTAGTCCACTTCCTCCGCTTCATCCACTTCGTCCACTTCGTCAACTTCGTCAACTTCGTTCACTTCCTCCACTTCCTCCACTAAGTCAACTTCGTTCACTTCCTCCACTTCCTCCACTTACTCCACTTCCTCCACTTCCTCTACTTTGTCCACTTCGTCAACTTCGTCAACTTTGTCAATTTCGTCCACTTCGTCAACAAAGTCAACTTCGTCAGCTTAGTCCACTTTGTCCATTTCGTCCACTTCGTCAACTTTGTCCACTTCCTCCACTTCCTCCAACTCCTCCACTTCCTCCACTTCGTCCAGTTCCTCCACTTCTTCTACTTCGTCCCCTTCCTCCACTTCGTTAACTTCGTCAACTTCGTCCACTTACTCCACTTCCTCCACTTCGTCAACTTCGTCAAATTCGTCCACTTCGTCAACTTCGTCCACTTCATCGACTTCCTCATTTTCGTCCACTTCGTCAACATCGTCCACTTCGTCAACTTTGTCCACTTCTTCAGCTTCGTCCACTTCCTCAATTTCCTCCACTTCCTCCACGTCCTCCACTTCCTCCACATCGTCAACTTCGTTAACTTCGTCAACTTTGTCCACTTAGTCCACTTCCTCAACTTCCTCCACTTCCTCAACTTCCCCCACTTCGTCAACTTCGTCAACTTCGTCCATTTCGTTCGTCCCCTTCGTCAACTTCGTCCTTTTCGTCCACTTTGTCCACTTCATCCACTTCGTCCACTTCGTCAACTTCGTCAACTTCCTCATCTCCGTCAACTTCGTCCACTTCCTCTACTTCGTCGTCTTCCTCCACTTCGTCCACTTGCTCCACTTCGGCAACTTAGTCCACTTAGTCCACTTCCTCCACGTCCTTCACTTCGTCAAATTCATCCACTTTGTCCACTTCATCCACTTCCTCCACATCCTCCACTTCGTCTAAATCTTCGTCCACTTCTTCAACTTCGTCCACTTCCTCCACTTCCTCCACATCGTCAACTTTGTCCACTTGCTCCACTTCCACCACTTCGTCAACTTCGTCCACCTCATCAACTTCGTCCACTTTGTCCACTTCGTCAACTTCGTCATCTTTGGCAACTTCGTCTACTTCGTCCACTTCCTCTACTTCGTCGACTTCCTCCACTTCCTCCACTGGCTCCACTTCGTCCACTTCAGCAACTTCGTCCACTTAGTCCACTTCCTCCACTTCCTCCATGTCCTCCACTTTGTCCAATTCGTCCACTTCCTTCACTTCCTCCACTTCCTCCACTTCCTCCACCCCCTCCACTTCCTCCACTTCGTCCACGCCGTCCACTTCACCAACTTCGTCCACTTCTCCACTTCCTCCACTTCGTCCACTTCGTGTACTTCGTTAACTTCCTCAACTTCGTCCACTTCGTCAACTTCGTCAACTTCGTCAGCTTCGTCCACTTCGTCAACTTTGTCAGCTCCGTCCACTTCGTCAACTTCTTCTCCACTTCGTTCACTTCGTCAACCTCGTCCACTTCGTTCACTTCGTCCACTTCCTCCACTTCCTCCACGTCGTCCACTTCACCAACTTCGTCCACTTCCTCCACTTCTCCACTTCCTCCACTTCGTCCAGTTCGTCCACTTCGTTAACTTCCTCAACTTCGTCAACTTCGTCAGCTTCGTCCACTTCGTCCACTTCTTCTCCACTTCGTTCACTTCGTCAACTTCGTCCACTTCCTCCATTTGGTGCAATTCGTTCACTTCGTTCGTGCACTTCGTCAACTTCGTCCACTTTGTCAACCTCGTCAAGTTCCTCCACTTGGTCAATTTCGTCCACTTCGTCCACTTCGCCAACTTCGTCATCTTCGTCAACTTCGTCTACTTCCTCCCCTTCCTCCACTTCGTCGACTTCCTCCACTTCCTCCACTTTGTCAACTTCGTCAACTTCGTCCACTTAGTCCACTTCCTCCACTTCGTCCACTTCGTCCAAATCTTCGTCCACTTCGTCCACTTCGTCAACTTCGCCACTTCGTCAACTTCGTCCGCTTCGTCCGCTTTGTCCGCTTCGTCCCCTTCCTCCACTTCCTCCAATTTCTCCTCTTCCTCCACTTCATCCACTTTGTCAACTTGGTCAACTTAGTCCATTTCCTCCATTTCGCCCACTTCGTCCACGTCGTCCACTTCACCAACTTCGTCCACTTCATCGAGTTCTTTCACTTTTCCATTTCGTCCACTTCATCCAGTTCTTCAACTTAGTCAACATCCTTAACTTCATCCGCTTCGTCTACTTCGTCAGCTTCGTCCACTTCGTCAACTTCTTCCACTTCGTCCACGTTGTCAACTTCGTCAACTTCGTCCACTTCCTCCACTTCGTCAACTTCGTCAACTTTCTCCACTTCCTCCATTTCGTCCACTTCGTCAATTTCGTCCACTTCGTTCGTGCACTTCGTCAACTTCGTCCACTTCGTCAATCTCGTCAACTTCCTCCACTTCCTCCACTTCGTCAACTTTGTCCACTTAGTCCACTTCCTCCACTTCCTCCACTTCGTCGAAATGTTCGTCCACTTTGTCCACTTCGTCCACTTCGTCAACTTCGTCAACTTCGTCCACTTCGTCAACTTCGTCAACTTCGTCCACTTCATCGACTTCTTCCACTTCTCCACTTCGTCCACTTCATCCACTTCGTCAACTTAGTCAACATCCTTAACTTCATTCGCTTCGTCAACTTTGTCAGCTTCGTCCACTTCGTCAACTTCTTCCACTTCGTCCACTTTGTCAACTTCGTCAACTTCGTCCACTTCCTCCACTTCCTCCACTTCGTCCACTTCCTCCACTTCGTCGACTTCGTCAACTTTGTCAACTTTCTCCACTTCCTCCATTTCGTCCACTTCGTCAACTTCGTCCACTTCGTCAATTTCGTCCACTTTGTCAATCTCGTCAACTTCCACCACTTCCTCCACTTCGTCAACTTTGTCCACTTAGTCCACTTCCTCCACTTCCTCCACTTCGTCCAAATGTTCGTCCACTTCGTCAACTTCGTCCACTTCCTCCGCTTCCTCCACTTCGTCTACTTCGTGAACTTCGTTGACTTCGTCAACTTCGGCCACTTCGTTCACTTCGTCCACTTCGTCCACTTCCTCCACTTTTTCCACTTCGTCCACTTCCTCCACTTCCTCCATGTTGAAAAACTGTTATTTTCATGCTTAAAATTGATACGAAAAGCAACCTTTATACTTAGAAACTAGCTTGAAATCATACTTTTATTCATATTTTCAGAAATAAGAGAGCTGGACAGGTTTATGCTTGATTTCAGTGTTTTTGTGCAGGTTTTAAGGTGAATTTGGTGAAAGAAGTGAAGAAGGAGAGAGATGAAATCAGAAAAGACATTAAAAAGTGCAAAAGGAGAAGCCGAAGTCACCGCTCAGCAGCAGTTTACCGCTGAGCGGCACTCAGGAGCTTACGGGAGATCCGCTGAGGGGCAAAATGGCTGCTGAGGGGAAGAAACGACTCACGCACTTACCGCTGAGCGGCACACTTATGGGCTTGGACCTAGATTTTTTGTAATTTTAGAATAGTATATAAGCTTTAGGACGTCCTAGGGTTTGTATCTTTGGCAGAAACGAAGCAAACACTCTCTCTTCCACCCCTTTGAAGGATGATCTTGGATGCTTAGGCTACCTCTTCACCTTTCTAGGGTTTTATCCTTCATTCTTTCATTATTGTTCATCTAGGTTCACCATGAATATGGTGAACTAAACTCTGTATGTTTGTTGGGGAATCAATGTAATCTTTTGAAGCTCTCATATATGGAACATGTTTTTACATCTTTTAATTAAGACTTATGCTTTCTTTCATCATTAGTTAGGGTTTTTCCTCTTTGCTTGATGCTTGCATTGTTTAACTCATTCGATGCATGATTATTGGTGATCATAAATTTGTCCATCACTCCACTTCCTCCACTTCCTCTACTTCGTCAACTTTGTCAACTGCGTCAACTTCGTCTACTTCTTTCACTTCCTCCGCTTCCTCTGCTTCCTCCACTTCCTTCACTTCCTCCATTTCGTCCACGTCGTCCACTTCCTCCACTTCGCCAACTTCGTCCACTTCCTCCACTTGTCCCCTTCCCCCACTTCGTCCACTTCGTCAGCTTCGTCCACTTCGTCAACTTCCTCCACTTCGTCTACTTCGTCACCTTCGTGAACTTCGCCGACTTCGTGCACTTCCTCTGCTTCTTCCACGTCCTCCAATTCGTACAATTCGTCCACTTCGTCAACTTCTTTAACTTTCACCACTTAGTCCACTTCATCTGCTTCCTCCACTTCGTCCACTTTGTCAACTTCGTCCACTTCGTCAACCTCGTCAACATCCTCCACTTCGTCAACTTCGTCCACTTCGTCTACTTTGTCCACTTCCTCCACTTCCTCAACTTCGTCCAAATCATCGTCCACTTCGTCAACTTCGTCCACTTCTTCCACTTCGTCCACTTCCTCCGGTTCGTCCACTTCCTCCACTTCCTTAACATCCTCCACTTTGTCGACTTCGTCCACCTAGTCCACTTCCTTCGCTTCCTCCACTTCGTCTACTTCATCCACTTCGTCCACTTCGTAAACTACGTCAACTTCATGAACTTCGTCCACTTCGTCAACTTCGTCCACATCGTCCACTTCCTGCACTTACTCCACTTCCTCCACTTCCTCCAACTCCTCCACTTCCTCCACTTCGTCCAGTTCCTCCACTTCCTCTAGTTCGTCCACTTCCTCCACTTCGTTAACTTCGTCAACTTCGTCAATTCGTCCACTTAGTCCACTTCCTCCACTTCCTCCACTTCCTCCACTTCGTCAACTTCGTCAAATTCGTCCACTTCGTCAACTTCATCCACTTCATCGACTTCCTCATTTTTGTCCACTTCGTCAACATCGTCCACTTCGTCAACTTTGTCCACTTCTTCAACTTCGTCCACTTCCTCAATTTCCTCCACTTCCTCCACGTCCTCCACTTCGTCCACATTGTCAACTTCGTTAACTTCGTCAACTTCGTCCATTTAGTCCACTTCCTCAACTTCCTCCACTTCCTCAACTTCCCCCACTTCGTCAACTTCGTCTACTTCGTCAACTTCGTCTACTTCGTCAACTTCGTCCATTTCGTTCGTCCACTTCGTCAACTTCGTCCACTTCGTCCTTTTCGTCCACTTCCTCCACATCGTCAACTTCGTCAACTTCGTCCACTTGCTCCACTTGCTCCACTTCGTCAACTTCGTGAACTTCGTCAACTTCGTCCACCTTGTCAATTTCGTCCACTTTGTCCACTTCGTCAACTTCGTCATCTTTGGCAACTTCGTCTACTTCGTCCACTTCCTCTACTTTGTCGACTTCCTCCACTTCCTCCACTTGCTCCACTTCGTCCACTTCAGCAACTTCGTCCACTTAGTCCACTTCCTCCACTTCCTCCACTTCCTCCACGTCCTCCACTTCGTCCAATTCGTCCACTTCCTTCACTTCCTCGACTTCCTCCAGTTCCTCCACCCCCTCCACATCCTCCACTTCGTCCACTTCGTCCACTTTCACCCACTTCGTCCACTTCTCCACTTCCTCCACTTCGTCCACTTCGTGGACTTCGTTAACTTCCTCAACTTCGTCCACTTCGTCAACTTCGTCAGCTTCAACCACTTCGTCAACTTTGTCAGCTTCGTCCACTTCGTCAACTTCTTCTCCACTTCGTTCACTTCGTCCACTTCCTCCACTTCCTCCACTTTTTCCACTTCGTCCACTTCGTCCACTTCCTCCACTTCCTCCACTTTTTCCACTTCGTCCACTTCGTCCACTTCCTCCACTTTTTCCACTTCGTCCACTTCCTTCACTTCCTCCACTTCCTCCACTTCCTCTACTTCGTCAACTTTGTCAACTTCGTCTACTTCTTTCACTTCCTCCGCTTCCTCCGCTTCCTCCACTTCCTCCACTTCCTCCATTTCGTCCACGTCGTCCATTTCCTCCACTTCGCCAACTTCGTCCACTTCCTCCACTTGTCCCCTTCCCCCACTTCGTCCACTTCGTCAACGTAATCAACTTCGTCAACTTCGTCCACTTCGTCAGCTTCGTCCACTTCGTCAACTTCCTCCACTTCGTCTACTTCGTCACCTTCGTGAACTTCGCCGACTTCGTGCACTTCCTCTGCTTCTTCCACGTCCTCCAATTCGTCCAATTCGTCCACTTCGTCAACTTCTTTAACTTTCACCACTTAGTCCACTTCATCCGCTTCCTCCACTTCGTCCACTTTGTCAACTTCGTCCACTTCGTCAACCTCGTCAACATCCTCCACTTCGTCAACTTCGTCCACTTCGTCTACGTTGTCCACTTCCTCCACTTCCTCAACTTCGTCCAAATCATCGTCCACTTCGTCAACTTCGTCCACTTCTTCCACTTCGTCCACTTCCTCCGGTTCGTCCACTTCCTCCACTTCCTTCACATCCTCCACTTTGTCAACTTCGTCCACCTAGTCCACTTCCTTCGCTTCCTCCACTTCGTCTACTTCATCCACTTCGTCCACTTCGTCAACTACGTCAACTTCATGAACTTCGTCCACTTCGTCAACTTCGTCCACTTCGTCCACTTCCTCCACTTACTCCACTTCCTCCACTTCCTCCAACTCCTCCACTTCCTCTACTTCGTCCAGTTCCTCCACTTCCTCTAGTTCGTCCACTTCCTCCACATCGTCAACTTCGTCAAATTCGTCAACTTCGTCCACTTCATCGACTTCCTCATTTTTGTCCACTTCGTCAACATCGTCCACTTCGTCAACTTTGTCCACTTCTTCAACTTCGTCCACTTCCTCAATTTCCTCCACTTCCTCCACGTCCTCCACTTCGTCCACATTGTCAACTTCGTTAACTTCGTCAACTTCATCCATTTAGTCCACTTCCTCAACTTCCTCCACTTGCTCAACTTCCCCCACTTCGTCAACTTCGTGAACTTCGTCTACTTCGTCAACTTCGTCCATTTCGTTCGTCCACTTCGTCAACTTCGTCAACTTCGTCCACTTCGTCCTTTTCGTCCACTTCCTCCACATCGTCAACTTCGTCCACTTGCTCGACTTTCTCCACTTCGTCAACTTCGTGAACTTCGTCAACTCCGTCCACCTTGTCAATTTCGTCCACTTTGTCCACTTCGTCAACTTCATCATCTTTGGCAACTTCGTCTACTTCGTCCACTTCCTCTACTTCGTCGACTTCCTCCACTTCCTCCACTTGCTCCACTTCGTCCACTTCAGCAACTTCGTCCACTTAGTCCACTTCCTCCACTTCCTCCACGTCCTCCACTTCGTCCAATTCGTCGACTTCCTTCACTTCCTCCACTTCCTCCACTTCCTCCACTTCCTCCACCTCCTCCACATCCTCCACTTCGTCCACGTCGTCCACTTCACCCACTTCGTCCACTTCTCCACTTCCTCCACTTCGTCCACTTCGTGTACTTCGTTAACTTCCTCAACTTCGTCCACTTCGTCAACTTCGTCAACTTCGTCAGCTTCAACCACTTCTTCAACTTTGTCAGCTTCGTCCACTTCGTCAACTTCTTCTCCACTTCGTTCACTTCGTCCACTTCCTCCACTTTTTCCACTTCGTCCACTTCGTCCACTTCCTCCTCTTTTTCCACTTCGTCCACTTCGTCCACTTCCTCCACTTCCTCCACTTCCTCTACTTCGTCAACTTTGTCAACTGCGTCAACTTCTTCTACTTCTTTCACTTCCTCCGCTTCCTCCGCTTCCTCCACTTCCTCCACTTCCTCCATTTCGTCCACGTCGTCCACTTCCTCCACTTCACCAACTTCGTCCATTTCCTCCACTTGTCCCCTTCCCCCACTTCGTCCACTTCGTCAACGTAATCAACTTCGTCAACTTCGTCCACTTCGTCAGCTTCGTCCACTTCGTCAACTTCCTCCACTTCGTCTACTTTGTCACCTTCGTGAACTTCGCCGACTTCGTGCACTTCCTCTGCTTCTTCCACGTCCTCCAATTCGTCCAATTCGTCCACTTCGTCAACTTCTTTAACTTTCACCACTTAGTCCACCTCATCCGCTTCCTCCACTTCGTCCACTTTGTCAACTTCGTCCACTTCGTCAACCTCGTCAACATCCTCCACTTCGTCAACTTCGTCAACTTCGTCCACTTCGTCTACTTTGTCCACTTCCTCCACTTCCTCAACTTCGTCCAAATCATCGTCCACTTCTTCCACTTCGTCCACTTCCTCCGGTTCGTCCACTTCCTCCACTTCCTTCACATCCTCCACTTTGTCAACTTCGTCCACCTAGTCCACTTCCTTCGCTTCCTCCACTTCGTCTACTTCATCCACTTCGTCCACTTCGTCAACTACGTCAACTTCATGAACATCGTCCACTTCGTCCACTTCGTCCACTTCCTCCACTTACTCCACTTCCTCCACTTCCTCTAACTCCTCCACTTCCTCCACTTCGTCCAGTTCCTCCACTTCCTCTAGTTAGTCCACTTCCTCCACTTCGTCAACTTCGTCAAATTCGTCAACTTCGTCCACTTCATCGACTTCCTCATTTTTGTCCACTTCGTCAACATCGTCCACTTCGTCAACTTTGTCCACTTCTTCAACTTCGTCCACTTCCTCAATTTCCTCCACTTCCTCTACGTCCTCCACTTCGTCCACATTGTCAACTTCGTTAACTTCATCAACTTCATCCATTTAGTCCACTTCCTCAACTTCCTCCACTTCCTCAACTTCCCCCACTTCGTTAACTTCGTGAACTTCGTCTACTTCGTCAACTTCGTCCATTTCGTTCGTCCACTTCGTCAACTTCGTCCACTTCGTCCTTTTCGTCCACTTCCTCCACATCGTCAACTTCGTCCACTTCCTCGACTTTCTCCACTTCGTCAACTTCGTGAACTTCGTCAACTTCGTCCACCTTGTCAATTTCGTCCACTTTGTCCACTTCGTCAACTTCATCATCTTTGGCAACTTCGTCTATGATGAACGGGCGTCACGACCCGTCAAATTTGATGTGCAAGAATTAATGCAGTATAATTACTAGGAAGTGACTCCTAGGTCGTCTCTCAAGGACCAATTTATGTGCCGGTTCAGTCTCAGATTTTAACACGAAGTGGGGGGGGTTTTGTGATTGTTTTTCGTTGAGGAAAAATAAATTAAAACTAGAATTTAAACACAACTGAATTTACGAAAACACTGAAATAAATTTTAAACACGGTAAAAATTGAACGGTAAAAATGGAAAACGTAAAATGGAAAATTCAACAGTGTTTGAAATTAAAATACTGTAACAATAAACATGTAGAAAACATAAAGCAGTGTAAATAAAATTTACCCAAAGCAACAGTGAAAATGACAGTAAAAACGACGTTGAAAATAAACTGAACGGTAAAACGTAATGACTGAATTTAACGATATGGAAAACAGAACCAGTAAAATAAAAATAGAAAACATTTAACTGGAAATGAAATTCATCAAAGCTTTCAACACTTAAATTAAAATTCTTGAACAATACAATTAAAAATGAACGAGCAAAGGTGACACAGCTTCAGAAATTAAAACTACATTTTGGCACTGTTTGAAATGGAAATTCAGAATCTCTGGAAGAGAGGAACCGAGAGTTGCTTCCTAACTATCCTAAATCCTACTCCTAAAATCTCTGCCCCCTTTTACTTCTCTGCCTGCTGCCCTTTTATAGCCACTTCTCTGACACATTCTCCTTCAATTTAGCATTTGGATTTTGTTTCACTTGGCAGCCCGTGACCTCTTTGCTTTCACATTTGTTTTTGTCTGAATTTGCAGCCCCGTTTTTAGGAATCTTCTTCCGAAATGCTACTAGATATGCCAAACAAAATAAGGTTTTGGGCCCCTCCAATTTCCACCTCAGCTTGTCATGCGGAATGTGCTCTAAGTGTTGGCTTTGAAGACTTCTCTCCTGAAGACGTGAGCTGCTGCCATGCCTCTTTTCTTCATTCTTCCAACTCCAAAGAGTGCAGCGTGTGGTGCTTCTACTCCAGGCTAAGACTCCTTCAACCGTTGCAGCTCCATTTCTCCTCATCCAAGGTGGTTGTTGTCTTCTCTTTTCCATGCTTCATCCAAGCCGTGACCAGCTGCTCTCCCTTGTGCCAAGACCGAGACAATGGATCAATTCTACTCCTCCACGGATGCTTCAACACGTCCTCATTCCAGCCTTTTACTCATGGCTGCTGGATGGTTCTCTTCTATGGATGCTTCCCCTTCTTCCAAGGCCATGTATTGGCTTCTCTTTACTGGACTTTCTTCTTCATGTTGCTGGACTTTGTCTTCTTCAAGGTGCTGCACCGTGACATTTCTCCATTCTCTTCTAACGTCCATCCCCTAAGATGTAAGCTACTGCCATGGAGCGTTGCTGGATGCAGAGATAGCTGGATTTCCGTGAGTGTCTATGCTTCTAGCACCTTGTGTTGCTGCTGGTGTTGTAAAAACCGTGAGCCACTTCCCTTGGATGTGAGTTAGACGTGCTCCTTCCTTCACTGCTGGACCGAGAAGTGTTTCTTCCAAAACTCTGGTTGCTAGATGAGGCCGTGTGTTTTTCTCCAAGGCCAAGCTAATTGAAAATAATGTTCCAGACAAGAATAAGTATGGTGGCCCCCTTCATAATATGTTGTATCCCACTCACAAGAGAAAGAAGATGTGCCGTGAGTGGTGATCTGTTGTTTCTTTCTCCAATTTTTCAAGCTAGCGGGGCCATGAAACCACTCCCCTTAATATAACATTAACATAATAAAATTCAGCACATGAGCTCCTACGTGAACTTTTATTTGGTGGCCCTTCTTCATTCCAAATTCTTGCCAAATTGAAAGTATAAAACCGTGAGCTTGGTTTCAAGGTGGCCCCTCATGATTGCAATGGCCGTGGTCCCTTCTTCAATATATCATGTTTTTCAATTCTCTTAAGTAAAGAAGAGTTCTTCAATCCTAGGTGGCGCGGCTCCCTCGTTCCATAACATGTACCGTGTATTTGCAATTCACGTGGCCTTCCTCCATAATAAAAATTACAATTTGTTATCTTCCAATTATTTGAGAACCGTGGGCTGAATGCAAGGTGGTCCCTCTCCATCATTTCAATTGGTGTGCCTTTGTGCTAGCTATTGCCGTGTGATGTTGCATGTGTTTCAAGCCATTTCCAAAATGAGTGTGCCGTGAGATTCTTTTACTTGGTGGCTCCCTTGTGTTGTCCAGCAAAAATTGTTTACTCTTGTAGCAAGCCTTCCTTCCATTTTCTTAAATCAAATGGACGTGCAAAAGTGTGGAGGGCCGTGTGCTATTTTTACTTCAACTAATTCAGCACTTCAATTTGTAACTCTTCCCATGGACGTGAGTCTTTGAACAAAGGTGATTTAAAATTCTTTTCTACGTAGATGTGCCAATCAACCTTGCTTAAGAGTGTTGGAAGATCTTAGCACCGTCCAATGATCAATTCCAGCCACCACAAGTACCAAACAATAAGCAAACAATGTAAACAGATTAGAAGTCACTCAAATAGTAATCACTAGACTGACATAGGACAGTAAAATAAATACTGGGAACAGCACAAAACGAATTTGAACAAAGTAAAAACTATACATGAAAATAGACATCCATACGAAACTATGAAAAAAAACCGCATGCAAAACGGATAAGAATTAAACTCAAACGAAGACACACAAGTTGACACAACATTCACGTAGTACTAGGCTGACATAGGAGAGTAAACAAATTACTGGGAACAGTACAGAACGAATTTGAACAAAGTAAAAGTTATACATGAAACTAGACATCTAGACGAAACTATGAAAAAAAATTGAATGGAAAACGGATACGAATTGAATTCGAACGAGGACAAACAAGTTGACACAAAATTCACACAGCAACCAGCGAAAATTGAAGTGGCTGAAATACATTGGGCTCATTTGTCATTTCTCATTTAGCCTTCAAATGTCCCAAAAAGATATCCAAAATTTTCCCATAATTAATAATGCAAAATAATAAGCTCAGATAATTCAAATTAGTTAAAATAAGAATTTCTGATCGAATTAAGCACAA
The DNA here is from genome assembly GCA_034642375.1 of Vigna nakashimae. Lineage (NCBI taxonomy): Eukaryota > Viridiplantae > Streptophyta > Magnoliopsida > Fabales > Fabaceae > Vigna > Vigna nakashimae. The sequence goes on from CM067766.1 coordinate 22,532,178, forward strand.
TTAGGAAAAATAGGAAAATAACGGACGATTAAGCACAATTCCCTGATTAATTCTAGTACAATAAACTAAGTGAAGTGAAGAAAATATTGACTCATCAAAATAGACCACACTTAGTCTTTTGCACTCCTGGGCAAAATCAAGACGCAAATCAGGGAATACGACATCAAAGGACGTGACACAATTGCAGCATACAGAAAAATAAAAACTCGCAAGAAAACAAAATTTACAGAGTTCTCAAGAATTTGGACAAATAAAAGAAGTAGAAATTATCCAACACAAATCAAATAAAGCAGATACTTATAGAAATCTTCCAAGCAATTCAATACATGGAAAAAATAATCCATCAGCTCAAGAGGTGATTTGAAAATAACAAAACCTCACAGATGCACTCATAGTGTTTCTCTCAAGTGTTTAAGGTAAATCAATGTCACTCAATGCATTCAAGAAAGCAAACACAAACAGACTTGGCAATCTTCTAATATCAACACTTAAAACATATGCATCTTCAGATCAAAAGGTCTTTCAGGGTTGTAATGGGGCCAAGGACAGGGGAGGATAAATTTGGATAAGTAGCTATAGCTCAGAAGAAATAGAGGTGCACTAGGAAAAAAAAATGTAAACACAGTGAAATCTCACCCAAACCTCTAATTCAATCCTCTTCTCGACTCCATTATTCATAAAATTATTTTTCAATTTTCTCTTTTTCTCATCAAATATTTTTTTTCATCCTGTCTTCTTTTTTTTTTTTTTTTTTTCACACAACAGGATATAAATTATCATTTCAAAACATGATGAGGAACCAACTAGCCAATTCATCAGAATTCCCAAGGAGACCACACTTATTCTCAAAACACTTCTATAGCTCCAGACTTTCCTAAGTTTAAGGTAATCATTTGTTTTTCACTTAGGATCAGTGTATGAGCTTCAACACAAAGAAATATATACAGTATAGGCTCAAAGGGGTTATCAAAGGATAATAACAAGGTAGGCTTATTTGGCTAAAGAGGCTCAAGAATAAAATTGCCTTTATCACTTCCAAAAATGCATATAAATCAAATATATCAAAAAGAATCAAGCCAAGGCATATGTGCAAGCAATCAAGAGACATGTCACACAAGAAAGAACATAAAGTGGCTCAAATCTCACACAGGGTATTCGTTCCAATCAAATCAACCTCTTAAACATCATAATAATCTTCCCAAGCAGAGAAAAGCAAGGATTTCAAACCATAAGTATTAATCAAGTGAAGGAAAAATCTACAACTTAGACATCATCCAGAAATCAAGAGAAAAATGTAAAATTTATTGCACACAAAACTGGATAAAAATAACTTAAAAACAGAAAAAATTTAACACTCAAAAACAAAAAAATTTAACACACAAAATACAATCTAACAGAAAAATCAGAAAAATCAGAATTTCTTCCCAGTAAATAGACCACACTTAAATCACACAATGTCCTCAGTGTGTTACAATCATCAGATTATCAATTTCAGAGCAGTCAAATAATATAGACAAGTGCAATAAAAAGTTAGGAAAAATGGGAAGAAATTTTTCAGTAACATCCATCAGTAGATGTTTTCAGTGACACCCATCAGCAGATGTCTAGTCGCATAGCACCCATCAGTAGATGCTATAATATTTTTTTTATTTTATTTTATTTTTTTTTCTTTTATTTTATTATTTATTATTTTTTTTTTTTTTTTTGAAAAAGGATACCGGTACTGTGACAACAGTCTCGGTGGGAATGACCGGAACTGTTGCTACAGTGGAAAGCTTTGGCTATAAAAGGCTGCTCCTCCGCGTCCAGCGCCATTTCTGAACGCTCAATCTCTCTCTACTCCTCTGCTCTCTCTCTCTCTGCTCTCTCAACTCTCTGCTCTCTCTCGACTCTCTGCTCTCTCAACTCTCTCGAGCGTCTGGATCTCTGCAGGGAGCCTCTCCTCTGAGCATCTGGAGCTGTGTGGAACCTCTGCCACCGTGCCATCTGAAGAGTCTGAGATCTGCGAGGAGCTTCTCTGCCAGCCTACTACTCCAGGTAAGTCCTTTGCTCCTGGATCTGCCTTTCTTTCCGTTTTTTCTGCTCTCTCTCTCTCTGTATTACCTTTATTTTTCATCTCTGCCCTGCTCTCCCTTTACTGCTTTCCATCTTTATTTTCAGCTTTCTGCTCTTTATTTTTCACCTGCTAAACACTTAAAAACACATAAAACACAATTGTCTTAAAACTTAAGGGGTATATCGGCTGGAAACCAGACGTTAATCTCCCTTCGTTTGAAGGTATGGCAGAGACAATCGGGTAGAACAACGCCACGTACCCCACTTAAAACTAAAACACAGAAACTGAATATACAAGAACAATATGGACAAGGACACTGGACGTAGATCCGTTTAGGACCCTTTGCAAGGACCGTGAAACAGATCTGAGACCAGACACAAAAACAATCAAAGACAGACAGGACAAAATAAATTTAACGGAAAACAAGAACAAATAAAGAAAACACAGAACTAATCTAAAAATTTTTTTATGCTTCTCTTTTTTTTAGTTCTTTTTATTATTTTTTTATGTTTATTTTTTTCTTTTTTTATGTTTTTGTTCTTTTTATTTTTATATTTATTTTTTTATTTATGTATTGGTATATTACGAGAGGAAGGATGAGTGAAACGGAATCAGAGAGATATACCAGTCAACGGTGGCGTCCTACCGACGATCAAATCCAGATGATGACCAAAATATTCAACTATGGGGTCACACACCCAAGCCGAGCGCAAGTCGTCGAGATCGCGTCTCGACTAAGGGCTTTCGGCGAAGCCACTGAATACAACGTACACTGCTGGTTCAACAACCACGGCAATCGGGTCAAGCACTGGCAAGCGGAGATAGACCCCACTGGCACTCTCTTTTCACAACTGCCGCTGTACATGTACGGTAAGACCTCTGATCACACCTCCATTTTTATTGAAAATTTTCACTTCCTCTTCTATAATTAACACAAGTTATTTATTTTTTTATTATTTTTTTATTTTTTTTATTTTTTATTTTTTATTTTTTATTTTTTTTTTGTTTGAAAGAAAAAAACTGGGTGATAATGAGGGCACCGAGGCTGCTGAATTTGTTTCCAGTTCCGATCATCATCGATGACGACAGAAATGAACGAGAAATTCCTCCACCAAAGCCTCCGCTCGCATTCCGAACCAGAGCTCCCTCAACGGAGCTCTCTCTTAGACCACCACAACCAGCTCGTGAATTCTTCCAGTTTTAATGTTTTATGTTTTTTTTTTTTTTTATTTTTTTTTATTTTTATGTTTTTGTTGGCCGAGTGTGGCCAGAATATGGACAAGGCATGTAATTTGAACAATTATGTTTTTTATGTTTTTAATTTTTTTTTTTTTTTTTTTTTATGTTGTTTTTGTTTTTTATTTGGTTTGTAATATTAACGATCAGAAATGATCGACCCCCGAACAACTTAAATTTCATATATCAACTGCAATTTTATTTTCAGATCTGTTAAATCTCTATTTCTCCATTACTGTAATTTTTGCATTGATGAATGAAATATTTCTTAGTCTAAACAAAATTTTCAATCAAAGATCTGTATGAAACAACTAAGAAATTATTTTACAGTGAAGAAAAATAAGGAAAAAAAATGAGATCTGAAGTGAAATTTTTTTTTTTGAATTATTGGTAAGAAACTGAGGGTCGAAATAAAATCAAGGATTACGCAAAACAATTTTTGAATTTTTTGAATTTTTTTGAATTTTTTTTTTTTTAAGGATAACAATTTGAAAACTAAAAAAAAAAATAAATATACATATCAGAATACAGATTTGGCACGCTTTTAAACAAAAAAAAAAAAAAAAAAAAAAATTTATCACAAAATATTTTTTATGTTTTTTTGTTTTTTTATTTTTTATTTTTTAAAGATAACAATTCGAAAACTAAGAAGAAAAGGAAAAACAAACTTAAAAGAAAAACAAAATGCAGAATCTCCCCCAGACCACACTTAGACTACAATGTCCCAAATCAGTTAAAGGCATAAGATCATCAGTTAAAACACTAACAGATAAAGGACAAATGCAATAAAAGTAGGAAAACGGGGAAGAAAGAAAAAGAAAACTCCCCTGGATTATGGTGGCAGTTGCCAAAATTGGACAATCAGGGAGATGTTCTTCTCTTTAGGATCCAGTATGAAATTGTTGAGGACGAACTGCTTCATCCTCCAGATTTGATCGAGCAGTGAAATGTCTTCCACGACTGGATCCAAACAATTATTGTTGATGAATAGATTCAACAGGTGCCTGTTGAAATCGTTCTGGGTGCTCGCATCTCTGTCTTCAATTGTAGGTGTCTGCTCATCAAGTTTATACGTACCTCCTGCAGCATGGTTAGTGCAATTTGGCACTCCAGAAATTTCATGCAGGGGTATAACACCCAATCCCAATTCATCATACTGAGCCTTAGATACAACCTCATAACATGAATCAATTTGAAATGTAGAAACAATATCTATAACAGGTTCAGATTCATGTTCAGTGCATGGAGAACAAATATTCAGATCTGATAACACAAAATTATTCTCGTCATGCATAGAGGGAAAATTAAAATCATGCTCAGCAACAATATAATTATCAACATACCTCTCAACAGCATAATCATCAAATTGAGGTATGTTGGTGGAAAATGAAAGTGGTCTACCTGGTTCAAAATAGCTGCTTGTACCTGCCTGGTCCTCAAAATATTCATCAGTCTCCTCAGGTGCAAGAGTGGCCATCTGCCTGATCTGATCAGTCAGCTTCTGAATGGCAGCTTGAGTTTCCATGCTCTCTTGCTTGAACTGCATGTTCCCTTTCTGAAACTGAATGTTCTGCATGGTCATCTGCTCCAATAACTCCTTCAATGTAGGTTCAGAAGTTGAAGGCTGAGAAGCTACTTGGGCAGGAGCATCATACTGCTGACTATGATATTGCTGAACTGGTGGAACCGGCTCCCAAAGGGAGCTCTCAGGAATTTGAGGATGATCCATATTTTTCTCAGTATTAAAATCAGCACAAGAATCAGAGTAATATGCAGAAAGAGAATCATAATTACAGGCACTTGTAGAATAAGCACTATTCACAAAATTAAAATAGGTAGACATGGAAAATAAAAATAAAAACTAAAAACTAAAAATTACGAAACAGATAAACTAAACACATTTATACATGCTACAAGCACACACAAGACAGAACATCAATAGTAAAAAAAATAATTTTTTTTTTCTTAAATATAGCAACTAAATACAGAACACAGCACAATAAAATATAAAAGACAAAACATATATTAACACAACATAATCGAAAAACACAGCAAAAATCTAAAACAAGAACCTGGAACTGAAGTGACAACGCCGCCAAAATTTGCTGAAGGTGTCGTTGTCGCCTACAAAAATACAAAACACAAAACACACAAAAGATAGAACAAAAATTTATACAACAAAAATCTAAAACCAAACCTCCATTGATTGGTCCCCGGCAACGGCGCCAAAAATTTGATGAACGGGCGTCACGACCCGTCAAATTTGATGTGCAAGAATTAATGCAGTATAATTACTAGGAAGTGACTCCTAGGTCGTCTCTCAAGGACCAATTTATGTGCCGGTTCAGTCTCAGATTTTAACACGAAGTGGGGGGGGGTTTTGTGATTGTTTTTCGTTGAGGAAAAATAAATTAAAACTAGAATTTAAACACAACTGAATTTACGAAAACACTGAAATAAATTTTAAACACGGTAAAAATTGAACGGTAAAAATGGAAAACGTAAAATGGAAAATTCAACAGTGTTTGAAATTAAAATACTGTAACAATAAACATGTAGAAAACATAAAGCAGTGTAAATAAAATTTACCCAAAGCAACAGTGAAAATGACAGTAAAAACGACGTTGAAAATAAACTGAACGGTAAAACGTAATGACTGAATTTAACGATATGGAAAACAGAACCAGTAAAATAAAAATAGAAAACATTTAACTGGAAATGAAATTCATCAAAGCTTTCAACACTTAAATTAAAATTCTTGAACAATACAATTAAAAATGAACGAGCAAAGGTGACACAGCTTCAGAAATTAAAACTACATTTTGGCACTGTTTGAAATGGAAATTCAGAATCTCTGGAAGAGAGGAACCGAGAGTTGCTTCCTAACTATCCTAAATCCTACTCCTAAAATCTCTGCCCCCTTTTACTTCTCTGCCTGCTGCCCTTTTATAGCCACTTCTCTGACACATTCTCCTTCAATTTAGCATTTGGATTTTGTTTCACTTGGCAGCCCGTGACCTCTTTGCTTTCACATTTGTTTTTGTCTGAATTTGCAGCCCCGTTTTTAGGAATCTTCTTCCGAAATGCTACTAGATATGCCAAACAAAATAAGGTTTTGGGCCCCTCCAATTTCCACCTCAGCTTGTCATGCGGAATGTGCTCTAAGTGTTGGCTTTGAAGACTTCTCTCCTGAAGACGTGAGCTGCTGCCATGCCTCTTTTCTTCATTCTTCCAACTCCAAAGAGTGCAGCGTGTGGTGCTTCTACTCCAGGCTAAGACTCCTTCAACCGTTGCAGCTCCATTTCTCCTCATCCAAGGTGGTTGTTGTCTTCTCTTTTCCATGCTTCATCCAAGCCGTGACCAGCTGCTCTCCCTTGTGCCAAGACCGAGACAATGGATCAATTCTACTCCTCCACGGATGCTTCAACACGTCCTCATTCCAGCCTTTTACTCATGGCTGCTGGATGGTTCTCTTCTATGGATGCTTCCCCTTCTTCCAAGGCCATGTATTGGCTTCTCTTTACTGGACTTTCTTCTTCATGTTGCTGGACTTTGTCTTCTTCAAGGTGCTGCACCGTGACATTTCTCCATTCTCTTCTAACGTCCATCCCCTAAGATGTAAGCTACTGCCATGGAGCGTTGCTGGATGCAGAGATAGCTGGATTTCCGTGAGTGTCTATGCTTCTAGCACCTTGTGTTGCTGCTGGTGTTGTAAAAACCGTGAGCCACTTCCCTTGGATGTGAGTTAGACGTGCTCCTTCCTTCACTGCTGGACCGAGAAGTGTTTCTTCCAAAACTCTGGTTGCTAGATGAGGCCGTGTGTTTTTCTCCAAGGCCAAGCTAATTGAAAATAATGTTCCAGACAAGAATAAGTATGGTGGCCCCCTTCATAATATGTTGTATCCCACTCACAAGAGAAAGAAGATGTGCCGTGAGTGGTGATCTGTTGTTTCTTTCTCCAATTTTTCAAGCTAGCGGGGCCATGAAACCACTCCCCTTAATATAACATTAACATAATAAAATTCAGCACATGAGCTCCTACGTGAACTTTTATTTGGTGGCCCTTCTTCATTCCAAATTCTTGCCAAATTGAAAGTATAAAACCGTGAGCTTGGTTTCAAGGTGGCCCCTCATGATTGCAATGGCCGTGGTCCCTTCTTCAATATATCATGTTTTTCAATTCTCTTAAGTAAAGAAGAGTTCTTCAATCCTAGGTGGCGCGGCTCCCTCGTTCCATAACATGTACCGTGTATTTGCAATTCACGTGGCCTTCCTCCATAATAAAAATTACAATTTGTTATCTTCCAATTATTTGAGAACCGTGGGCTGAATGCAAGGTGGTCCCTCTCCATCATTTCAATTGGTGTGCCTTTGTGCTAGCTATTGCCGTGTGATGTTGCATGTGTTTCAAGCCATTTCCAAAATGAGTGTGCCGTGAGATTCTTTTACTTGGTGGCTCCCTTGTGTTGTCCAGCAAAAATTGTTTACTCTTGTAGCAAGCCTTCCTTCCATTTTCTTAAATCAAATGGACGTGCAAAAGTGTGGAGGGCCGTGTGCTATTTTTACTTCAACTAATTCAGCACTTCAATTTGTAACTCTTCCCATGGACGTGAGTCTTTGAACAAAGGTGATTTAAAATTCTTTTCTACGTAGATGTGCCAATCAACCTTGCTTAAGAGTGTTGGAAGATCTTAGCACCGTCCAATGATCAATTCCAGCCACCACAAGTACCAAACAATAAGCAAACAATGTAAACAGATTAGAAGTCACTCAAATAGTAATCACTAGACTGACATAGGACAGTAAAATAAATACTGGGAACAGCACAAAACGAATTTGAACAAAGTAAAAACTATACATGAAAATAGACATCCATACGAAACTATGAAAAAAAACCGCATGCAAAACGGATAAGAATTAAACTCAAACGAAGACACACAAGTTGACACAACATTCACGTAGTACTAGGCTGACATAGGAGAGTAAACAAATTACTGGGAACAGTACAGAACGAATTTGAACAAAGTAAAAGTTATACATGAAACTAGACATCTAGACGAAACTATGAAAAAAAATTGAATGGAAAACGGATACGAATTGAATTCGAACGAGGACAAACAAGTTGACACAAAATTCACACAGCAACCAGCGAAAATTGAAGTGGCTGAAATACATTGGGCTCATTTGTCATTTCTCATTTAGCCTTCAAATGTCCCAAAAAGATATCCAAAATTTTCCCATAATTAATAATGCAAAATAATAAGCTCAGATAATTCAAATTAGTTAAAATAAGAATTTCTGATCGAATTAAGCACAATTAGGAAAAATAGGAAAATAACGGACGATTAAGCACAATTCCCTGATTAATTCTAGTACAATAAACTAAGTGAAGTGAAGAAAATATTGACTCATCAGTCTACTTCGTCCACTTCCTCTACTTCGTCGACTTCCTCCACTTCCTCCACTTGCTCCACTTCGTCCACTTCAGCAACTTCGTCCACTTAGTCCACTTCCTCCACTTCCTCCACGTCCTCCACTTCGTCCAATTCGTCCACTTCCTTCACTTCCTCCACTTCCTCCACTTCCTCCACCTCCTCCACATCCTCCACTTCGTCCACGTCGTCCACTTCACCCACTTCGTCCACTTCTCCACTTCCTCCACTTCGTCCACTTCGTGTACTTCGTTAACTTCCTCAACTTCGTCCACTTCGTCAACTTCGTCAGCTTCAACCACTTCGTCAACTTTGTCAGCTTCGTCCACTTCGTCAACTTCTTCTCCACTTCGTTCACTTCGTCAACCTCGTCCACTTCCTCCACTTCCTCCACGTCGTCCACTTCACCAACTTCGTCCACTTCACCAACTTCGTCCACTTCCTCCACTTCTCCACTTCCTCCACTTCGTCCAGTTCGTCCACTTCGTCCATTTCATTAACTTCCTCAACTTCGTCAACTTTGTCAGCTTCGTCCACTTCGTCAACTTCTTCTCCACTTCGTTCACTTCGTCAACTTCGTCCGCTTCCTCCATTTGGTGCAATTCGTCCAATTCGTTCGTGCACTTCGTCAACTTCGTCCTCTTTGTCAACCTCGTCAAGTTCCTCCACTTGGTCAATTTCGTCCACTTAGTCCACTTCGTAAACGTCGTCATCTTCGTCAACTTCGTCTACTTCCTCCCCTTCCTCCACTTTGTCGACTTCCTCCACTTTGTCAACTTCGTCAACTTCGTCCACTTAGTCCACTTCCTCCACTTCCTCCACTTCGTCCAAATCTTCGTCCACTTCGTCAACTTCGTCAACTTCGTCAACTTCGTCAACTTCGTCCACTTCGTCAACTTCGTCAACTTCGTCCACTTCGTCCACTTGGTCCGCTTCGTCCCCTTCCTCCACTTCCTCCAGTTCCTCCTCTTCCTCCACTTCCCCCTCTTCGTCCACTTAGTCCACTTCCTCCACTTCCTCCACTTCGTCTAAATCTTCGTCTACTTCTTCAACTTCGTCCACTTCCTCCACTTCCTCCACATCGTCAACTTCGTCCACTTGCTCCACTTCCTCCACTTCCTCAACTTCGTCCACCTCATCAACTTCGTCCACTTTGTCCACTTCGTCAACTTCGTCATCTTTGGCAACTTCGTCTACTTCGTCCACTTCCTCTACTTCGTCGATTTCCTCCATTTCCTCCATTTGCTCCACTTCGTCCACTTCAGCAACTTCGTCCACTTAGTCCACTTCGTCCACTTCCTCCACGTCCTCCACTTCGTCCAATTCGTCCACTTCCTTCACTTCCTCCACTTCCTCCACTTCCTCCACCTCCTCCACATCCTCCATTCGTCCACTTCGTCAACGTCGTCTACTTCACCAACTTCGTCCACTTCTCCACTTCGTCCACTTCGTGTACTTCGTTAACTTCCTCAACTTCGTCAGCTTCGTCCACTTCGTCCACTTCGTCAACTTCTTCCACTTCGTCCACTTTGTCAACTTCGTCAACTTCGTCCACTTCGTCCACTTCCTTCACTTCGTCGACTTCGTCAACTTTGTCAACTTTCTCCACTTCCTCCATTTCGTCCACTTCGTCCACTTCGTTCGTGCACTTCGTCCACTTCGTCCACTTCGTTCGTGCACTTCGTCCACTTCGTCAATCTCGTCAACTTCCTCCACTTCCTCCACTTCCTCCACTTCCTCCACTTCGTCAACTTTGTCCACTTAGTCCACTTCCTCCACTTCCTCCACTTCATCCAAATGTTCGTCCACTTCGTCAACTTCGTCCACTTCGTCCACCTGTTCCCCTTTGTCCACTTCGTCAACTTCGTCCACTTCATCCACTTCGTCCACTTCGTCCACTTCCTCCGTGATGAGTCAATATTTTCTCAATTTCACTTAGCTTATTGTACCGAATTTAATCAGGGAATTGTGCTTAAATGTCCGGTATTTTCCCATTTTTCTTAATTGTGCTTAATTTGATCGGAAATTCAAATTTTAATTAATTTGAATTATTTGAGCTAATTATTTGCCTTATTAATTGTAGGGAAATTTTTGGAAATACAATTTGGGACATTTGGAAGAAAATTCATTTGCACACTGTATTATTTACTTGGAAGGAGCTGCACTGCGTTGATTTAATTTGTGTGTTGATCAATGGAAAATTGAGCAAAATTGGCTTAGAAACAAGACACATCACACGGGCATTGCTTGGAATCTTTTAAGAAGTAAATGAATTGAAATGGAAGAAGGGCAAGTGCTCACGGTTTTATGAAAATAATTTGGAAGACAAAAGTATGACACATTGAGAACCGTGGCCATGTGTTGTTGGATGGGACAAGGGGGCCACCACTTTGAAACTCACGTTCATGGACTCCAAAATGCTAAGTGTCATTGCTGAAAAGCTAAGTTACACATTCGGCCATTCCAACCACTCCACACATAAGCTTTTATTCATTGTTAAAAGAAGCTCATGGACCCACTAACTATCATAGCTGGAATGACAAGCACATCCAGCATTGTTGGAAGAAGAAGCGGTCCAGCAGTAAGCGGTGCACACAACAAAAAGGGGTGCACGTGAAAGAGGCTTCACTGTCCATCCAGCAGCAGCAGCCCACGTAAGAGGGAGGTGCACACGCCATGCAGCCCACATGAGAAACAACCACATTCATTCATTTTCCAGCAGCTTCCACGTTCCACACTTGGCAGCAGCTCACGGTCTAGAGTTTGGAGGTGCACGAAGAAGAAGCCCAGCAGGGAGAGATCCAGGGTCTCGGCCTGCACTGAAAAGAAAGGAGCTGTCACTTGTTTTGGGGAGTTCCAGGAGGGTAGAGAGGGCAGTCAGTAGTAGTGTAGGGTAGTGTAGGGCTGTGGGACGTGTGTGGTTTAGCCGCCACCCTAACGGATTTATTTTTTTGAACGTTTTTTTTAATTTTCCAACACTGAAAGCAGCGCACGTAAGGCGAGAAGGCAAGAACACGGCTGATTTTCTGGATTTCACATTTTTCCTTTACTTTTTGGGTTCTGTAACCATTGGAGGGTTCTGTAACCATTGGAGCATTATGGATACTCAGTTTTAAATGGACATTGGTTGATTCTTCTCATATTCCTTTAATCTCTATGCATTTCCACTCATGTTACTTTGCAGTTCAGTTTAGTTTTTCAGTTTTTAGATTTTATAGTTTCTGAAGTTAGGAGCTTCATTAGTGGTAGCAGTATGTGTCACGGTTTTGGAAAGGACAAGGAAGTGGGGTCTTTGAATATTGCATGGTTCCTATTCCCTTTCTTAGAGTAATCCACGGTTTTGGGGAAAGAAAAGAAGTGTATTTTAATCATTTGAGAAGCTCATGGTGCAGCACGTTGATAGAATGTAGTGCGTGAAGGAGGGAGCCGCCTTTCTCTCTCTCTCGATTTTTTTGTTTTTAGACTTGTGCCTAGAAGTTTTCAGGGATGGAGAGCTGGAGGTGTCACGGGAGCTGGAAGAACCCACGTGAAGATGTCACGTCCAGAAAAAAAAATCATTTTAGCACTTGCTTTCATTTTGAAGTTCACGGTGCACATGGTTTCGTCCAGGGGAGATAAAATCATGTAATTTTATTTTCATTGCTATTTTTATATTATATGTGATGGATGTGTCTTTGAGCTTTTTAATTTTTTTTTAAACGTTGCATTTTATTTCGATTAAAGCATTTTTCATTTTAGTGTTGTCTACTTTGTTTAATTGTGATAACTTAATTGTAATGTTATTTTTAATGACCAACCATTTTAATTATGTGTTTACCTTCACGTTTATATTCGTGTTTTAATTTAGTTCAATTGCATTCATGAAACATTTTCAAAACCCCCCCCCCACTACGTGTTGATCTGAGACTGAACCCGATTTGGTCCTTGAGAGACGACCTAGGAGTCACTTCCTAGTCTATACTGCATTCTTTTATGCACAACTTTTGTTGGGAGGTGCGACCCTCTCATCAAAATGGCGCCGCTGCCGGGGACCAACGGTTCAGTCTTAGGTCTTTTTGTTGTGTTTGTGTGTGTTGTGTTTTGTCTTGTGTTGTGATGTGATGTGATGTTCTGTTTTGTGTGTGTGTTGCATGTATAAATGTGTTGTGTTTTATTTGTTTCGTGATTTTTAGTATTCTTCTTTTTCCATGTCTACCTATTTTGATTTCGTGAATACTGCTTATTCTGTCAATGCCTTTGATTATGATTCTCCTTCTGCATCTAACTCTGAGTACAGTCCTCATGTTTATTCTGCTGATTTTTATGCTGAGAACACTATGGCTCATTCCCCAACATCTGAGAGTGCTCCTTGGGAGCCGGTTCCACCTACTGAGGATGATGTTCATTGCGTTCTCAAGACTGGACTGATACATTTGCTGCCTAAGTTTCATGGTTTTGCAGGTGAATGCCCACACAGACATTTGGAGGAATTTCACAGCATTTGCTCTTCAATGAAGCCTCCACATGTACCGGTTGATCACATGTTCTTAAGAGCATTCCCACATTCATTACAAGAAGCAGCAAGGGATTGGCTGTATTGTCTTCCTTCAGGATCCATCACTTCTTGGGAAGATCTTGAACATATGTTCTTGGATGAATTCTTCCCCGCTCAGTATGGTTACAGCAAGGATCTTGGATCGAATGGCCCTAGCTTGGGATGGTATGATGCTCCACAGCAATATCAAGAAGCACCATCTCAGAATGCTTGTATGCCTCCGCCAGTCCAGCAACAACAACAGCTGCAACTTTATGAGTCTGCCCAGATAGCTCCTCAACCTTCTACTTCTGAGCTTACATTGCAGGAGTTGTTGGAGCAGATGACCATGCAGAACCTTCAGTTTCAGCAAGAGAACATGCAGTTCCAGCAAGAAATAGGAGCTGCCATTAAGAGTATGACTTCGTCCACTTCGTCAACCTCGTCAACATCCTCCACTTCGTCAACTTCGTCCACTTAGTCTACTTTGTCCACTTCCTCCACTTCCTCAACTTCGTCCACTTCTTCCACTTCGTCCACTTCCTCCGGTTTGTCCACTTCCTCCACTTCCTTCACATCCTCAACTTCGTCAACTTCGTACACCTAGTCCACTTCCTCCGCTTCCTCCACTTCGTCTACTTCATCCACTTCGTCCACTTCGTAAACTACGTCAACTTCATCAACTTCGTCCACTTCGTAAACTTCGTCCACTTCGTTTACTTCGTCCACTTCCTCCACTTACTCCACTTCCTCCACTTCCTCCAACTCCTCCACTTCCTCCACTTCGTCCAGTTCCTCCACTTCCTCTACTTCGTCCACTTCCTCCACTTCGTTAACTTCGTCAACTTTGTCAATTCGTCCACTTAGTCCACTTCCTCCACTTCGTCAACTTTGTCAAATTCGTCAACTTCGTCCACTTCATCGACTTCCTCATTTTCGTCCACTTCGTCAACATCGTCCACTTCGTCAACTTTGTCCACTTCTTCAACTTCGTCCACTTCCTCAATTTCCTCCACTTCCTCCACGTCCTCCACTTCGTCCACATCGTCAACTTCGTTAACTTCGTCAACTTCGTCCACTTCCTCAACTTCCTCCACTTCCTCAACTTCCCCCACTTCGTCAACTTCGTCAACTTCGTGAACTTCGTCTACTTCGTCCATTTCGTTCGTCCACTTCGTCAACTTCGTCCTCTTCGTCCTTTTCGTCCACATCGTCCACGTTGTCCACTTCATCCACTTCGTCCACTTTGTCAACTTCGTGAACTTCCTCATCTCCGTCAACTTCGTCCACTTCCTCTACTTCGTCGTCTTCCTCCAATTCGTCGTCTTCCTCCACTTCGTCCACTTGCTCCACTTCGTCAACTTCGTCAACTTAGTCCACTTCCTCCACGTCCTCCACTTCGTCAACTTCTTCCACTTCGTCCACTTCGTCCACTTCGTCAGCTTCCTCCACTTCCTCCACTTCCTCCACTTCTTCCACTTAGTCCACTTCCTCCCCTTCCTCCACTTCCTCCACTTCGTCGACTTCCTCCACTTCCTCCACTTTGTCAACTTCGTCAAATTCGTCCACTTAGTCCACTTCCTCCACTTCCTCCACTTCGTCTAAATCTTCGTCCACTTCTTCAACTTCGTCCACTTCCTCCACTTCCTCCACTTCCTCCACATCGTCAACTTCGTCAACTTCCTCCACTTCCTCCACTTGCTCCACTTCGTCTACTTCAGCAACTTCGTCCACTTAGTCCACTTCCTCCACTTCCTCCATGTCCTCCACTTCGTCCAATTCGTCCACTTCCTTCACTTCCTCCACTTCCTCCACTTCCTCCACCTCCTCCACATCCTCCACTTCGTCTACTTCGTCCACGTCGTTCACTTCACCAACTTCGTCCACTTCTCCACTTGCTCCACTTCGTCCATTTCGTGTTCTTCGTTAACTTCCTCAACTTCGTCCCCTTTGTCAACTTCGTCAGCTTCGTCCACTTCGTCAACTTTGTTAGCTTCGTCAACTTCGTCAACTTCTTCTCCACTTCGTTCACTTCGTCAACCTCGTCCATTTCGTCCACTTCCTCCACTTCCTCCACGTCGTCCACTTCACCAACTTCGTCCACTTCCTCCACTTCTCCACTTCCTCCACTTCGTCCACTTCGTCCACTTCGTCCACTTCGTCCACTTCATTACCTTCCTCAACTTCGTCAACTTCTTCTCCACTTCGTTCACTTCGTCAACTTCGTCCACTTCCTCCATTTTGTGCAATTCGTCCACTTCGTTCGTGCACTTCGTCAACCTCGTCCACTTTGTCAACCTCGTCAAGTTCCTCCACTTGGTCAATTTCGTCCACTTCGTCCACTTCGTAAACTTTGTCATCTTCGTCAACTTCGTCTACTTCCTCCCCTTCCTCCACTTCGTCGACTTCCTCCACTTCCTCCACTTTGTCAACTTCGTCAACTTCGTCCACTTAGTCCACTTCCCCCACTTCCTCCACTTGGTCCAAATCTTCGTCAACTTCGTCCACCTCATCCACTTCGTCCACTTCGTCAACGTCGTCAACTTCGTCCACTTCGTCAACTTCGTCCACTTTGTCCACCTCGTCCACTTCGTCCACTTCGTCCGCTTCATCCCCTTCCTCCACTTCCTCCAGTTCCTCCTCTTCCTCCACTTCCTCCACTTCGTCAACTCGGTCCACTTAGTCCATTTCCTCCATTTCGCCCACTTCGTCCACGTCGTCCACTTCACCAACTTCGTCCACTTCATCGACTTCTTCCACTTTTCCACTTCGTCCACTTCATCCACTTCGTCAACTTAGTCAACATCGTTAACTTCATTCGCTTCGTCAACTTCGTCAGCTTCGTCCACTTCGTCAACTTCTTCCACTTCGTCCACTTTGTCAACTTCGTCAACTTCGTCCACTTCCTCCACTTCCTCCACTTCGTCGACTTCGTCAACTTCGTCAACTTTCTCCACTTCCTCCATTTCGTCCACTTCATCAACTTCGTCCACTTCGTTCGTGCACTTCGTCAACTTCGTCCACTTCGTCAATCTCGTCAACTTCCTCCACTTCCTCCACTTTGTCAACTTTGTCCACTTAGTCCACTTCCTCCACTTCGTCCAAATGTTCGTCCACTTCGTCCTCCTGTTCCCCTTTGTCCACTTCGTCAACTTCGTCCACTTCATCCACTTCGTCTACTTCCTCCGCTTCGTCCACTTCCTGCACTTTGTCAATTTCCTCCACTTCCTCCACTTCCTCCACTTCGTCAACTTCATCAACTTCATCTACTTAGTCCACTTCCTCCACTTCGTCTACTTTGTGAACTTCGTGCACTTCGTCAACTTCGTCCACTTCGTCCACTTCCTCCACTTCCTCCACTTTTTCCACTTCCTCCACTTCCTCCACTTCGTCCACTTCCTCCATTTCCTCCACTTCCTCTACTTCGTCAACTTTGTCAACTACGTCAACTTCGTCTACTTCTTTCACTTCCTCCGCTTCCTACGCTTCCTCCACTTCCTCCATATCGTCCACGTCGTCCACTTCGCCAATTTTGTCTACTTCCTCTACTTGTCCCCATCCCCCACTTCGTCAACTTCGTCAACTTAATACACTTCGTCAACTTCGTCCACTTCGTCAGCTTCGTCCACTTCGTCAATTTCCTCCACTTCGTCTACTTCGTCACCTTCGTGAACTTCGCCGACTTCGTGCACTTCCTCTGCTTCGTCCACGTCCTCCAATTCGTCCAATTCGTCCACTTCGTCAACTTCGTTAACTTTCACCACTTAGTCCACTTCATCCGCTTCCTCCACTTCGTCCACTTTGTCAACTTCGCCCACTTCGTTCGTGCACTTCGTCAACTTCGTCCACTTCGTCAACCTCGTCAACATCCTCCACTTCGTCAACTTCGTCCACTTCGTCTACTTTGTCCACTTCCTCCACTTCCTCCACTTCGTCCAAATCATCGTCCACTTCGTCAACTTCGTCAACTTCGTCCACTTATTCCACTTCGTCCACTTCCTCCGGTTCGTCCACTTCCTCCACTTCCTTCACATCCTCCACTTCGTCAACTTCGTCAACTTCGTCCACCTAGTCCACTTCCTCCGCTTCCTCCACTTCGTCCACTTCGTCCACTTCGTAAACTACGTCAACTTCATCAACTTCGTCCACTTCGTCAACTTCGTCCACTTCGTTTACTTCCTCCACTTCCTCCACTTCGTCAACTTCGTCAACTTCCTCAACTTCGTCAATTTCGTCCACTTCCTTCACTTCCTCCACTTCCTCCACTTGGTCCACGTCGTCCACTTCCTCCACTTCACCAACTTCGTCCACTTCCTCCACTTCTCCCCTTCCTCCACTGCGTCCACTTCGTCAACTTAGTCAACTTCTTCAACTTCGTCCACTTCGTCAACTTCTTCCACTTCGTCCACTTCGTCACTTTCGTGAACTTCGTCGACTTCGTCCACTTCCTCTGCTTCGTCCACGTCCTCCTCTTCGTCCACTTCGTCAACTTTCTCCACTTAGTCCAGTTCCTCCGCTTCCTCTACTTCGTCCACTTCGTTCGTGCACTTCGTCCACTTCGTCCACTTCGTTCGTGCACTTTGTCAACTTCGTCCAATTCGTCAACCTCGTCAACTTCCCCCACTTCGTCAACTTCGTCCCCTTCGTCAACTTCGTCCCCTTCGTCCACTTCGTCAGCTTCGTTCATGCACTTCGTCAACTTCGTCCACTTCGTCAACCTCGTCAACTTCCCCCACTTCGTCAACTTCGTCCCCTTCGTCCACTTCGTCTACTTCGCCCACTTCGTCTACTTCGTCCACTTCGTCAACATCGTCTACTTCCTCCACTTCCTCCACTTCGTCCAAAATCTTCGTCTACTTCGTCAACTTCGTCAACTTCGTCCACTTCGTGCATTTCTTACACTTCGTCCACTTCGTCAACTTCGTCCAGTTCGTCCATTTCGTCCACTTCCTCTGCTTCGTCCACTTCCTCCACTTCCTCCACTTCGTCAACTTTGTCCACTTCGTCCACTTAGTCCACTTCCTCCGCTTCCTTCACTTCGTCTACTTCGTCCAGTTCGTCAACTTCGTCAACTTTGCCAACTTCGTCAACTTTGTCTACTTCGTCAACTTCGTCCACTTCGTCCACTTCCTTCAATTGCTCCACTTCCTCCACATCCTCCACTTCCTCCACGTCGTCCACTTCGTTCACTTGACCAACTTTGTCCACTTCCTCCACTTCTCCCCTTGCTCCACCTCGTCCACTTCGTCCACTTAGTCAACTTCCTCAACTTCGTCCATTTCGTCAACTTCGTTAGCTTCGTCCACCTCGTCAACTTCTTCCACTTCGTCACATTCGTAAACTTCTTCAACTTCGTCCGCGTCCTCCACTTCGTTGACTTCGTCCATTTCGTCCACTTCCTCCACTTCGTCCACTTCGTTCGTGACTTCGTCAACTTCGTCAACCTCGTCAACTTCGTCCACTTCGTCAACTTCATCATCTTCGTCTACTTCCTTCACTTCCTCCACTTCGTCGACTTCCTCCACTTCGTCCAATTCCTCCACTTCGTCAACTTTGTCAAGTTCGTCCACTTAGTCCACTTCCTCCACTTCCTCCGCGTCCTCCACTTCGTCAAAATCGTCCACTCAGTTTGCTTCGTCCACTTCCTCCGCTTCCTCCACTTCGTCCACTTCAGCAACTTCGTCAACTTCGTCAACTTCCTCCACTTCCTCCACTTCGTCAATTTCGTCTACTTCGTCAACTTCGTCCACTTCATCCACTTCGTCAACTTCTTCCACTTCGTCAACTTCGTCCACTTCGTCCATTTCGTCCACTTCGTTCGTGGACTTCGTCCACTTCGTCCTCTTCGTCCCCCTCGTCCACTTCTTCTACTTCGTCCACTTCGTCAACTTCGTCATCTTCGCCAACTTCGTCTACTTCCCTCACTTCCTCCACTTTGTCCCCTTCGTCCCCTTCGTCCACTTCGTCCACATCGTTCGTGCACTTTTTTAACTTCGTCCAGTTCGTCTACTTCGTTTTCTTCGTCCACTTCGTCTACTTCGTTTTCTTCGTCCACTTCGTCCACTTCGTCAACTTCGTCATCATCGTCAACTTCGTCCACTTCCTCCACTTCGTCGACTTCCTCCACTTCCTCCATTTCCTCCACTTCATCAACTTCGTCCACTTAGTCTACTTCCTCCACTTAGTCCAAATCGTCCGCTTAGTCCACTTCGTCCACTTCGTCAACTTCGTCCACTTAGTCCACTTCCTCCACTTAGTCCAAATCGTCCACCTAGTCCACTTCCTCCACTTCGTCTACTTCCTCCGCTTCCTCCACTTCGTCCACTTCACAAATTTCGTCAACTTCCTCCGCTTCCTCCACTTCTACAACTTCGTCAACTTCATCCACTTCTTCGACTTCGTCAACTTCTTCTACTTAGTCCACTTCGTCAACTTCCTCCACTTCGTCAACTTCGTCCACTTCGTCCACTTCCTCCACTTCGCCCACTTCCTCCACTTCATCCACTTCTTCGACTTCGTGAACTTCTTCCACTTAGTCCACTTCGTCAACTTCCTCCACTTCGTAAACTTCGTCCGCTTCGTCCACTTCCTCCACTTCGCCCACTTCCTCCACTTCGTACACTTCGTCCACTTAGTCCACTTCCTCCGCTTCGTCCACTTCGTCCACTTCGTCCTCTTCGTCCATTTCGTCCACTTCGTCAACTTCCTCATCTTCTCGTCTACTTCCTCCACTTCGTCCACTTCGTCGACTTCCTCCACTTCGTCCACTTCCTCCACTTCGTCATCTTTTTCAACTTCGTCCACTTAGTCCACTTCCTCCACTTCCTCCACGTCCTCCACTTCGTCCAAATCGTCCACTCAGTCCGCTTCCTCCACTTCGTCAACTTCCTCCACTTCGTCCACTTCGTCAACTTCCTCCACTTCGTCCACGTCGTCCACTTCCTCCACTTCCTCCACTTCTTCCACTTCTTCCACTTCGTCCACTTCGTCCACTTCGTCAAGTTCGTCAACTTCGTCAACTTTCTCCACTTACTTAGTCCACTTCCTCCGCTTCCTCCGCTTCGTCCACTTCGTCCACTTAGTCTACTTCCTCCACTTCATCCACTTCCTCCACGTCCTCCACTTCGTCTAAATCGTGCACTTAGTCCACTTCTTCCACTTCTTCCACTTCATCCACTTCACCAACTTCGTCAACTTCCTCATCTCGTTCAAATTCGTCTTTTTCGTCCTCTTCCTCTACTTCGTCGACTTCCTCCACTTCCTCCACTTCCTCCACTTCCTCAACTTCCTCCACTTCCTCCACATAGTCAACTTCGTCCACTTCCTCCTCTTCCTTCACTTCCTCCACTTCGTGAACTTTGTCCACTTAGTCCACTTCCTCCGCTTCCCCCACTTCGTCTACTTTGTCAACTTCGTCCAGTTCGTCAACTTCGTCAACTTCGTTCACTTCGTCCACTTCCTCCACTTACTCCACTTCCTCCACTTCCTCCACTTACTCCACTTCCTCCACTTCCTCTACTTTGTCCACTTCGTCAACTTCGTCAACTTCGTCAACTTCGTCAACTTTGTCAACTTAGTCCACTTCGTCCACTTCGTCAATTTCGTCCACTCGTCCACTTCGTCCACTTTGTTCGTGCACTTCGTCGACTTCGTCCACTTCGTCCTCTTCGTCCCCTTCGTCCACTTCGTCTACTTTGTCCACTTCGTCAACTTCGTCATCTTCGTCAACTTCGTCCACTTCGTCGACTTCCTCCACTTCCTCTACTTCCTCCACTTCGTCAACTTCGTCCACTTAGTCCACTTCCTTCACTTCCTCCACTTCCTCCACGTCCTCCACTTCGTCCAAATCGTCCACTTAGTCCACTTCCACCGCTTCCTCCACTTCGTCCACTTCACAAATTTCGTCAACTTCCTCCGCTTCCTCCACTTCGTCAACTTTGTCAACTTCATCCACTTCTTCGACTTCATCAACTTCTTCCAGTTAGTCCACTTCGTCAACTTTGTCCACTTCGTCAACTTCGTCCACTTCGTCCACTTCCTCCGCTTCGTCCACTTCCTCCACTTCGCCCACTTCCTGCACTTCGTCCACTTAGTCCACTTCCTCCACTTCCTCCACTTCGTCAACTTCGTCCTCTTGGTCCTCTTCGTCCACTTCGTCCACTTCGTCAACTTCCTCATCTTCGTCTACTTCGTCCACTTCGTCGACTTCCTCCACTTCGTCCACTTCCTCCACTTCGTCCACTTCCTCCACTTCGTCATCTTTGTCAACTTCGTCCACTTAGTCCACTTCCTCCACTTCCTCCACTTCCTCCACGTCCTCCACTTCGTCCAAATTGTCCACTCAGTCTGCTTCCTCCACTTCGTTCACTTCCTCCGCTTCCTCCACTTCCTCCACTTCGTCCAATTCACCAACTTCGTCAACTTCCTCCACTTCGTCCACATCGTCCACTTGGTCCACTTCTTCGACTTCTTCCACTTCGTCCACATCGTCCACTTTGTGCACTTCGTCAACTTCGTCAACTTTCTCCACTTCCTCCACTTCCTCCGCTTTGTCCACTTCGTCAACTTCGTCCACTTGGTCCACTTCCTCCACTTCATCCACTTCCTCCACTTCCTCCACGTCCTCCACTTCGTCCACTTAGTCCACTTCCTCCGCTTCCACCACTTCGTCAACTTCGTCCTCTTCGTCCACTTCGTCCACTTCGTCAACTTCCTCATCTTCGTCTACTTCGTCCACTTCCTCCACTTCATCGACTTCGTCCACTTCGTCGACTCCCTCCACTTCGTCCACTTCCTCCACTTCGTCATCTTTGTCAACTTCGTCCACTTAGTCCACATCCTCCACTTCCTCCACGTCCTCCACTTCGTCCAAATTGTCCACTCAGTCCGCTTCCTCCACTTCGTCCACTTCCTCCGCTTCCTCCACTTCCTCCACTTCACCAACTTCGTCAACTTCCTCCACTTCGTCCACATCGTCCACTTCGTCCACTTCTTCGACTTCTTCCACTTCGTCCACTTCGTCCACTTCGTCCACTTCGTCAACTTCGTCAACTTTCTCCACTTAGTCCACTTCCTCCGCTTTGTCCACTTCGTCAACTTCGTCAACTTCGTCCACTTAGTCCACTTCCTCCACTTCATCCACTTCCTCCACGTCCTCCACTTCGTCCAAATCGTCCACTTAGTCCACTTCCTCCACTTCGTCCACTTCCTCCGCTTCGTTCACTTCGTCCACTTCCTCCGCTTCGTCGACTTCGTCCACTTCACCAACTTCGTCAACTTCCTCATCTCCGTTAACTTCGTCTACTTCGTCCACTTCCTCTACTTCGTCGACTTCCTCCACTTCCTCCACTTGCTTCACTTCGTCAACTTCGTCAACTTAGTCCACTCAGTCCACTTCCTCCACTACCTCCATTTCCACCACTTCCTCCACGTCCTCCACTTCGTCCAATTCGTCCATTTAGTCCACTTCCTTCACTTCCTCCACATCCTCCACTTCGTCCACTTCACCAACTTCCTCCACTTCCTCCACTTCTCCACTTCTCCACTTCCTCCACTTCGTCCAATTTGTCCACTTCGTCAACTTAGTCAACTCCCTCAACTTCGTCCACTTCGTTAACTTCGTCAACTTCTTCCACTTTGTCAACGTCGTCTACTTTGATCACTTAGTTCGCTTCGTCCACTTCGTCCACTTCATAAGCTTCCTCACTTCGTCCACTTCATAAGCTTCCTCACTTCGTCCACTTCGTCCACTTCCTCCACTTCATCCACTTCCTCCACTTCGTCCACTTCGTCAACATCGTCAACTTCGTACACTTCGTCCACTTCCTCCGCTTCCTCCACTTTGTCCCCTTCGTCAACTTCGTCAACTTCGTCAAATTCGTCAACTTCGTCCACTTCGTTCGTGCACTTCGTCAACTTCGTCCACTTCATCCACTTCGTCCTCTTTGTCCCCTTCGTACACTTCGTCTACTTCGTCCACTTTGTCAACTTCGTCATCTTCGTCAACTTTGTCTACTTCCCCCACTTCCTCCACTTCGTCGACTTAGACTTCCTCCACTTCCTCCACTTTGTCAACTTCGCCCACTTAGTCCACTTCCTCCACTTCGTCCACTTCCATCGCTTCCTCCACTTCGTCCACTTCACAAACTTCATTAACTTTGTCAACTAACTCCGCTTCCTCAACTTCGTGAACTTCATCCACTTCGTCAACTTCTTCCTGATAACAGGGTCGCACCTCCCACAAAAAGTGTGCATAAAAGAATGCAGTACAGTACTAGGAAGTGACTCCTAGGTCGTCTCACAAGGACCAATATTTGTGGTTCGGTCTTAGATTTAACACGAAGGGGGGGGGGGGTTTGTAGTGTTTTTGGTTACGGAAAATAAATTAAACTGGAATTTAAACACAACTGAATTTAAAAACACCGAAATAAATTTTAACGACTGTAAAACCAAACGGTAAAAACGGAACAATAAATATGCAGAAACGGTAAAATTTAACGATTCAGAAAACAATAAACGATAAAATAAAAAGACGGTAAAAATAAAACATGAAATTTAACTTTTTCTAAAAACTTAATTTAACGAGTGCAGTAAAAAAATGAGAAACAGATGAATGAAGTTTTGAAACCGTAAATTGAAAACTGACATAATGGAAATTGCAATTAACATCAATTAAAATCAAATACATTGAAACTAGAAAATTGAAACACATAAAACCCAAACCTCCCCAACAGGGGAGGAAGAAAAATAAACACTCCGAATCAAAACGTCCGTGGCTTCTTACACTAAACTACTCCTAAAATCTAATCTAAATTCTCCTACTGAAATCTCCTAAATTCTACTTCCTTTGCTTCTCTGCATGCTGATGGATTTATATCTAAAATCCTGAACCTACTCCCGTGAGCATCTTTTCTTTGTCTTCCCGTGAGCAAATAGGATGAGGGCCCCTCCATTATGTCATCTTCTAGCCGTGATGTGTAGCTTCTTTTCTCAATTCTTCTACTTCCATCAGGACGTGCTGGATTGGACTGTAATATGCAGCGTGAAGAATGGAACCATAAGCTGTGAGCTGCACTTGGATGTAAGTTTGCGCCCCATGCTCTCAAGCTGCTGGATGCTTGTCAAGAAACCGTGTGAGCTTCAATCCCTCAACGTGGTGGCTGCTGCTACTATGGAAGACCGAGAACTTCCTCCTCTCTTGAAAACATGGACGGACGTTGCTGGACGCTTCTTCTCCTCTTTTCAAGCTTGCTGGATGCTTGGAGGCTGCCTTTGGATGGTGCCTTGCTGTTGGAACACTGCACCTGTGAGTGTTGTTTCTTCTCCAACGTGTTGCTTCTTGTCTCTAGCAAGGTGAACCTTCAATTTGGATGAAAGAAATAAGTGGATGAAGTGATGGATGCTGCAGTTGCTGAACCAAAAACCGTGAGCTCCTTTTCATTTTGCAATTCCCAAGTTTGCTGTGACAGGATGTGCATCGTTCCAGCTCCAAAATAATTCATGTGGTGATGTAAATTGCTTTCAATTCTGATAGCAAAATAAACATCACGTGCAAATACTTCTCTTATGCCAAAAAGAATTTTCCATGGGCCCATGACAAGGTGGTATGGCCGTGAACTTCATTTAGGTGACCCTTGCATTTTGGATCCATGAACATTAGCTTTCAAAGTGGTAGCCCCCTCTTTGATTCTATATAAAACAAAAAAATGTGAGAATTCAACGTGGTCCCTTATTTCCATTCACTTTGTGATTTGTTTAAAGGAAAGATGCCTTCTCCTTAGGTGGTTACAGCTGCTCCATTTTTCTTTTGGTGGGCCGTGTGTATATACTAAGTTATTTAAGAGAAGAAAGAACAAAGCCATTTCATGGTGATGTTGAAAAACGTGAACTCCTTTTGCTTCAACGTGGTCCCATGCCATTTACAAAGTTGATTCCTTATATGGTTTTCAAACCCCTTCCACGTGAACTAAGTCACCAAATAGGCCACCAATAAAAAAATAACTTAGCATAACAATTTAGAATGAAATATGCTTCTCCAAAAGAAAATATTTTGTTGGACCGTGATTTCTTTTTAAGCCAGCAACATGTATCTCTCCAAAGCTTAAAACATAATAGATGCAAATTTCTTTTTGTCTCAAATATTATCCAATAATTGTTTCTGTAATCAATAATGAAAATAATAAGCTCAGATAATTCAAATTAATTAAAATAAGAATTTCTGACTAGATTAAGCTCAATCAGTAAAAACGGGAAAATACTGGACAATTAAACATAATTTCCTGATTAATTTTAATACAGTAAACTAAGTGAAGTGAGAAAAATAATGATTCATCAAAATAGACCACACTTAGTCTTTTGCACTCCTGGGCAAAATTAAGACGCAAATCAGGGAATGGTTCAAAGGACTTTCAGGGAAACGACACAAACTCAGCAGACAGAAAAATAAAAACTCGCAAGAAAATAAAAAGAATTTACAGAATTCTCAAGAAGTCTGGACAAAGAAAAGAAGTAGAAATTATCCAACACAAATCAAATAAAGCAGATACTTACAGAAATCATCCAAGCAATTCAAAGCAGGGTAAAATAATCAATCAGCTCAAGAGGTGATTCAAAAATGTCAAAACCTCACAGATGCACTATAGTGTTTCTCTCAAGTGTCTAGGGTAAACATTTCAACTCAATGCACTCAAGAAAGCAAACACAAATTGACTTGGCAAGCTTCTAATATCAACACTCAAAACATATGCACGTTTAGATCAAAAGGTCTTTACTGGGTTGTAATGGGGCCAAGGACAGGGGAGGATAAATATGGATAAGTAGCTATAGCTCAGAAGAAATAGAGGAGCACTGGGGAAAAAATGTAAACACAGTGAAATCTCACCCAAACCTCTAATTCAATCCTCTTCTCGACTCCATTATTCACAAAATTATTTTTCAATTTTTCTCTTTTTCTCATCATTTTTTTTTTATCCTGTCTTTTTTTTTTTTTTTTTTTCACAACAGGATATAAATTATCATTTCAAAACATGATGAGGAACCACTAGCCAATTCATCAGAATTCCCAAGGAGACCACACTTATTCTCAAAATACTTCTATAGCTCCAGACTTTCCTAAGGTTAAGGTAATCATTTGTTTTTCACTTAGGATCAGTGTATGAGCTTCAACACAAAGAAATATATACAGTATAGGCTCAAAGGGGTTATCAATGGATAATAACAGGGTAGGCTTATTTGGCTAAAGAGGCTCAAGAAATAAAATGCCTTTATCATTTCTAAACATGCATATCCATCAAGAATTATCAAAAAGAATCAAGCCAAGGCATATGTGCAAGCAATCAAGAGACATATCACACAAGAAAGAACATAAATTGGCTCAAATCTCACACAGGGTATTCGTCACAATCAAATCAACCTCTTAAACGTTATAATTATCTTCCAAGCAAAGAAAAGCAAGGATTACAATCTATAAGTAGTAAGTAAGTGAAGGAAAAATCTACAACTTAAACATCATCCAGAAATCAAAAGAAAAATGTAAAATTTATTGCACACAAAACACACTAAAAACCACTTAAAACAGAAAAAATTTAACACTCAAAAACAAAAAATTTAACACACAAAATACAAACTTAACAGAAACTAACAGAAAATCAAAATTTCTCCCCAGTAGACCACACTTAAATCACACAATGTCCTCAGTGTGTTACAATCATCAGATTATCAATTTCAGAGCAGCAAATAATATAGACAAGTGCAATAAAAAGTTAGGAAAAATGGGAAGAAATTTTTCAGTAACATCCATCAGTAGATGTTATCAGGGACATCCATCAGCAGATGTCTAAAACACCTAGCACCCATCAGTAGATGCTAATAATTTTTATTATTATTATTTTTTTTTTTCATTTTTTTTTTCTGAAAAAGGAGACCGGTACTGTGACAACAGTCTCGGTGGCAAAGACCGGAACTGTTGCTACAGTGGAAAGCAATCTGGCTATAAATGAGGCATTCCTCCGCGTCCAGCGCCATTTCTGACCCCTCACTCTCTCTCTACTCTCTTCTCTCTGCTCTTTGCTCTCTTCTCTCTCTGCTCTCTTCTCTCTCTGCTCTCTGCTCTCTCTCGAGCGTCTGGATCTGCGAGGAAGCTCTGCCCCTTCGCCTTCTGAAGAGTCTGAGTGAGATCTGTGAGGAGCCTCTGCCTGTGTGCCTTCGGAGCATCTAAGATCTGCGTCAAGCTTTTGTAAGCCCTACTACTCCGGGTAAGTCCTCTACACCTTTGATCTCCTTCTTTCTGCCGTTTAAGCTTTCTGCTCTTAAGCTTTACCTTTTCCTGCTTTCCAGATCTTTCATTTTTCTTCTTTTCCTGCTTTCAGATCTTATTCGCTTTTTTTTTTTTTTCTTTTTCTGCTTTCTTTTCCTGCTTTCTGCTCTTTATTGTGCTTTCTCTATTTTGCTCTCCCTTTCCCTTTTCATTTTTTTTTTCATATTTTTGAAACTGAAAAACACTTAAACACATAAAACACAACTGTCTAAAAACTTAAGGGGTATATCGGCTAGAAACCAGACGTTAATCTCCCTTCGATTGAAGGTATTGCAGAGACAATCGGGTAGAACAACGCCACGTACCCCACTTAAAACTAAATAAACACATAAACATAATATACAAGAACAATATGGACAAGAACAACCGGACAACTGGACATAGATCCGTTTAGGACCCTTTGCGAGGACCGTGAAACAGATCTGAGACCAAAAACTGAAACATTAAAGCATGACTGGACAAAATAAATCTGAAAGGAAACAAGAACAAATAAAGAAAACACTGAATTAAGAATCTAATGTTTTTATGTTTTTTTTTTTTTTTATGTTATGCTTTTTTTTTTCTTGTTTTTGTTCTTTTTATATGTATTTATTTTTTATTTATGTATTTGTATATTACGAGAGGAAGGATGAGTGATATGGAATCAGAGAGATATACCAGTCAACGATGGCGTCCTACAGATGATCAGATCACGATGATGACCAAAATCTACAACTATGGGGTCACACACCCAAGCCGAGCGCAAGTCGTCGAGATCGCGTCTCGACTAAGGACCTTCGGCGAAGCCACTGAATACAACGTGCACTGCTGGTTTAACAACCATGGCAATCGGGTCAGGCGCTGGCAAGCGGAGATAGACCCCACAGGCACTCTCTTTTCACAACTGCCGCTATACATGTACGGTAAGACCTCTGATCACACCTCCATTGAATTTTCCATTCCTCTTCTATTATTAACACAAGTTTTTTATTTTTTATGTATTTATTTATTTTTTATTTTTTGTTTGAAAGAAAACAACTGGGTGATAATGAGGGCACCGAGGCTGCTGAATTTGTTTCCAGTTCCGATCATTATCGATGACGACAGAAATGAACGAGAAATTCCTCCACCAAAGCCTCCGCTCGCATACCGAACCAGAGCTCCCTCAACGGAGCTCTCCCTTAGACCACCACAACCAGCTCGAGAATTCTTTCAGTTTTAAAGTTTTGTTTATTTATATTTTTTTTTTATGTTTTTATTGGCCGAGTGTGGCCAGAATATGGGCTGTAATATGAACACTTATATTTTTGTTGTTTTTATTTTTTTTTATGTTTTTATGATGTTTTTGTTTTTTATTTGGTTTGTAATATTAACGATCACTAAAGATCGACCCCCAAACATCTTTTAATTTCATATATATCTACTGCAATTTCATTTTCAGATCTGTTCAATCCCTTTTCTCCATTACTGTAATTTTTGCATTGATGAATGAAATATTTTCTTAGTCTAAAAATTTTCAATCAAAAACCTGTATGAGACAACTAAGAAAATATTTACAACGAAGAAAATAAGGAAAAAGATAAGATCTGAAGTGAAAATTTTTATTGGTATGAAATAATAAGATACTGAGGGTCGAAATAAAATCAAGGAATACGCAAAACAATTTTTGAATTTTTTTTTTTTTTTTTTTTTAAGGATAACAATTTGAAAACTAAGAAAGAAAAATAAATATACATATCAGAATACAGATTTGGCACGTTTTAAACAAAAAATTTTATCACAAACTTTTTATGTTTTTTTTTTATTATTTATTTATTTATTTATTATTTTTTTTTAAAGATAACAATTACGAAAACTAAGAAGAAAAGGAAAAACAAACTTAAAAGAAAAACAAAATGCAGAATCTCCCCCAGACCACACTTAAACTACAATGTCCTAAACGTGTTCTAAGCATAAGATCATCAATTAAAACACTAAACAGATAAAGGACAAATGCAATAAAAGTAGGAAAAACGGGGAAGAAAGAAAAAGAAAACTCCCCTGGTCAGGGTGGCAGTTGCCAATTTTGGATTTGTAGGGAGATGTTCTTCTCTTTAGGCTCCAACATGAAATTGTTGAGGACGAACTGCTTCATCCTCCAGATTTGATCAAGCAGTGAAATGTCCTCCACCGCCGGATCTAAACCACAAATATTGTTACTGAGCGGATTCAGCAGGTGCCTGTTGATCTTCAAACTATCAGTGTCAGCACCTTTGATTTTCACTGTGGGTGTATGTTGATCAAATTTATACGTACCTCCTGCAACATGGTTAGTGCAATGTGGCAGTGCAGAAATTTCATGCAGAGGTATAACACCCCATCCCAATTCATCATACTGAGCCTTAGATAAATCCTCATAACATGAATCAATTTCTAAATTGCATGCAATATTAATCATAGACTCAGATTCATGTTCAGTGCATGAAGAATAACCATTCGAATGTGATAGTAAAAAGCGGTTCTCATCATGCACAGAGGAAAAATTAAAATCAGACTCAGCAAGAATATAGTCATTAGCATACCGATCATCATCACAATCAACATAATAATCAAATTGTGGTATGCTTACCTCCTCTTCCTTGAAGATTTCTAGAGTGTGGGAAGGTGAAGGTGGTCTACCTGGTTCAGCACTACTGCTTATTCTTGCCTGGTCCTCAAAATCTTCAGCATTCTCCTCAGTTGCAAGAGTGGTCATCTGCCCAACCTGACCACTCAGATTCTGCATGGCAGCTTGAGTTTCCTGCTGGATCTTCATGCACTCTTGCTTGAACTGAATTCTCTGCTTGGTAATTTGCTCCAGTAACTCCTTTAATGTAGGTTCAGAAGTAGAAGGCTGAGGAGTTTGTCAGAGCGGCTGCAGCGGATGGGTTAGCGTGGAAACAACAAACTAAGAGGGGTTTTTAATACTAACGTGTGCCTTTTAATTTCTACTCAATTAAACTTACTTAGCAATTAATAATAACAATTAAATAGAGTAAGGTTGAGAGAAATTTGCACAGATGATTTTATCCTGGTTCGGATCTTACCAATCCTACGTCCAGTCGCTTATCTCAAAACAAGATAAACAGTTCCACTAACACAAAACAATTACAAACTACAATCACAAAGATACAATTTGTAAGAGTTTAGAAAACACCTCTCTTGATACCACAAGAGATGGAACTACACCTCCTTTGAGTCTTCACAAAGGATGAACACCTCCTCCGAATACTTCACGAAGGATGAACACCTCCTTCAAATACTTCACGAAGAATGAACCTCTTCCGAACACCTCCTCAGACACACCAAGGATGAACCGGCTATTTCCTCTGTCACCGTAGCAGCACTTCACCAGCTCCACAGACAAGAGTTTCACAAGCCGAACAAGAACACACAAGTCTCAAAGAATTCTGAGTATTTGAGCACAAGGGAAGAGTTTCTGTGTCTCTATATATTTTTTTTTTTGAGAGAAAATGAGAGTCTATTTATAGACTCATCCAAAGACTCTTCCATTCACTAAAAGACAAACTTAACGGCTAGTTTCTCCAACGACCATAAACGGCTAGTTTGTCCAACGGCCATAAACGGCTAGTTTGTCCAACGGCCATAAACGGCTAGTTTGTCCAACGGTCATAAACGGCTAGTTTCTTCAACGACTAGTTTCCCCAACGTCCGTGTTAAGTGCGATACTCTTACCGTTAACCGTCACTATTCACGTGAATAGTGTTACTATTCATATGAATAGTACTATAGTGTTTTGTTGCAATGATTTACTATAGTAATTTTACAAAACACTTTTCTTTTTCTGATCTACGTCCTATACATATTTCTAAGAGTATTACAAAAGCTTTCCATCACAATACAAATCTTCAAATCATTTTGATTCTTGATTGGTCTTGACTTGATTTTGACATCATCAAAATTTCATCTGCATCATTTTGCTAACAATCTCCCCCTTTTTGATGATGATCAAAAAACTATTTGATTTAAAGCTTTTGGTAATAATCTGTATTTAAAACACAACTTATGGAAGAAAAAGTGCATTAGTGAATAAGCACAAATAGTACAAATAGGCAAATAAGCTTTAAACATTTTCTCCCCCTTTTTGATCATAATTAAAAAGTTGTGTTGATGTTCTCCCCCTAAGATAATACTCCCCCTTAATAAAAGCATGTATGCATATGAGCTAAAAATATTTCAAATTTAAAGATTCATTCAAACATGCACAATAGGATATTTAAAGCAAATATTTTTAGGAGAAAGATCTTATAAAACATTGTTTAGATCTTTATCTTGAGGATTGTCATCATTATTTGCTTCATTTGTTGTCTTCTACAAATCTTCGTCATTGCCTGCATGTAATTCAACTGACTCAAGAGGTTTTGCCTCAAGGTCTACAATTTCATCAAAGACAACATGCTTACATAAAAATTTTTCCGATTGAAAACTATATATGCTTTGTATATTAGAAGATATAAAAATAGTTTTACCGGTCTTGAAAAAATTTTCTTAAAATTTGTTTTAAAGAAATTCTTAAATTTTTAAACAATAGGTACCCAACTACTTGTATGGGTCCTTTGGGTTAATTTAAAAAAAAATTGAAATCATTTTACAACCCAAATATATCTACCACTTGGAACACCATAATGCTTAATTTTACATTTGTTAGATGTATGACCCTTTTTCATACAATAAAAGCATGATACAACATTTGTGTTCCTATAAGTTGTTCCTTTTTCTACCCAAGTTCTACGGGTTCTATGATTGTGTTTATTTTTAATTTTAGGAACATACTTATTTTTAACAACCTTATTTTCATTATTCTTACTACATTCTCCTAAGGTTGTTTGTTCTAGTAGTTTCTTAAAATTTTCACAAGAAGCACATTCATCACTACTAGCAAATTTACCCTTTTCAAAAATTAAAACTTTATTTTTCAAATCTTTATTTTCTTCAAAAATATTTTCAAAATTTAATTTTAAATTCTTATTTTCTTCAAGAATATTTTCAAAATCTGATTTCAAATTTTTATTTTCTTCAGAAATATTTTCAAAATTTAATTTTAAATTTTTGAAATCCTTTTTCAATTTCTGATGGGCTTTATCTAATTTTTCAGATTCTACTATTAACGCAGCATAAATTTCATGCAATTCATTTTCACTAATTTGACTAGAATTATCAGAATCGCTAGATGTACTTACTTGGCTTCCAGCGTCGTCGTTCACCACTAAACAGATGTTTGCTTCTTCATTTGAGTAGCTTGAATCTGAAATGGTCTCATTGTCGTCTTCCCATGCAATGTATGCCTTCTTTTTCTTGAAGAATTTCTTTTCTTTCTTTTCTTCACCCTTCTTTTGATTTGGGCAGTCTGCTTTTAAATGTCCTTTTTCTCCGCAACCGTAGCATCGGTAATTTGAGGAAGATACTGGATTATCTTTCTTTTCGTATCTAAATTTTCCTTTACCTTTAG
The DNA here is from genome assembly GCA_034642375.1 of Vigna nakashimae. Taxonomy (NCBI): domain Eukaryota; kingdom Viridiplantae; phylum Streptophyta; class Magnoliopsida; order Fabales; family Fabaceae; genus Vigna; species Vigna nakashimae. The sequence continues at coordinate 22,565,196 of CM067766.1, forward strand.
ACTTCATGAACTTGTTGAGTCTTTTTATCATGAGTCTCAATTCTTCTTCTTCGTCTAAGTCTTCATCTTCCGATTTACCTTTGCTTCTTTCAACCTCCGACTTTAACGCCAAACTCTTCTTGTTGTTTTTGGCTTTTGATTCTTCTTCATCAAGTCTTCCGAGGTCAAGTTCATGCTCTCTCAACTTTCCAAATAATGCAACCATGGTCATTGTGTTGAGATTTTGTGACTCAGAAATTGCAGTCACTTTTGGTTGCCAAGACCTGTCTAAAGATTTCAAAATTTTTATATTAAGCTCATCAGTATCGAAAGACTTACCTAGTCCAATAAGATGGTTTACGATGTTGGTGAAGCGTTTCTGAACATCTACTATTGTTTCCCCTTGCTTCATCCTGAACATTTCGTATTCCTGGATTAAGGTATTCTTTCTAGCTCTCTTAACATCATCTGTACCTTCATGGGTTACTCTTAGTACTTCCCACATTTCTTGTGCAGTTTTACAAACAGAAATCCTGTAAAACTCATCAACAGTTAAAGCAGATGAAATAATATTACGAGCTTTTACATCATTACCAAATTTTTTCTTATCTTGAGCAGTCCATTGGTCACGGGGCTTTGGTTCCTGCATATTGTTAGTTGGAACAAAAGGACCAAATGCAACAGCATCCCAAATATCTATATCAATAGATTCCATAAAAATTTGCATTCTTACCTTCCAGAATGCGTAATTCTCACCAGTGAATAGTGGTGGTCTATTGATTGAAGCACCCTCTGCAAAGGTTTGATGTGATCCTGCCATTTGAATTACTATCAAAGCAAGCTCTGATACCAATTGTCAGAGCGGCTGCAGCGGATGGGTTAGCGTGGAAACAACAAACTAAGAGGGGTTTTTAATACTAACGTGTGCCTTTTAATTTCTACTCAATTAAACTTACTTAGCAATTAATAATAACAATTAAATAGAGTAAGGTTGAGAGAAATTTGCACAGATGATTTTATCCTTGTTCGGATCTTACCAATCCTACGTCCAGTCGCTTATCTCAAAACAAGATAAACAGTTCCACTAACACAAAACAATTACAAACTACAATCACAAAGATACAATTTGTAAGAGTTTAGAAAACACCTCTCTTGATACCACAAGAGATGAAACTACACCTCCTTTGAGTCTTCACAAAGGATGAACACCTCCTCCGAATACTTCACGAAGGATGAACACCTCCTTCGAATACTTCACGAAGAATGAACCTCTTCCGAACACCTCCTCAGACACACCAAGGATGAACCGGCTATTTCCTCTGTCACCGTAGCAGCACTTCACCAGCTCCACAGACAAGAGTTTCACAAGCCGAACAAGAACACACAAGTCTCAAAGAATTCTGAGTATTTGAGCACAAGGGAAGAGTTTCTGTGTCTCTATATATTTTTTTTTTTTTGAGAGAAAATGAGAGTCTATTTATAGACTCATCCAAAGACTCTTCCATTCACTAAAAGACAAACTTAACGGCTAGTTTCTCCAACGACCATAAACGGCTAGTTTGTCCAACGGCCATAAACGGCTAGTTTGTCCAACGGCCATAAACGGCTAGTTTGTCCAACGGTCATAAACGGCTAGTTTCTTCAACGACTAGTTTCCCCAACGTCCGTGTTAAGTGCGATACTCTTACCGTTAACCGTCACTATTCACGTGAATAGTGTTACTATTCATATGAATAGTACTATAGTGTTTTGTTGCAATGATTTACTATAGTAATTTTACAAAACACTTTTCTTTTTCTGATCTACGTCCTATACATATTTCTAAGAGTATTACAAAAGCTTTCCATCACAATACAAATCTTCAAATCATTTTGATTCTTGATTGGTCTTGACTTGATTTTGACATCATCAAAATTTCATCTGCATCATTTTGCTAACAGAGTTATTTGGGCAGGAGCATCAAACTGCTGATTCTCGTATTGCTGAACTGGTGGAGGCATAAAAGTATCCTGAGATGGTGCTTCCTGATATTCCTGTTGAGCATCGAACCATCCCAAGCTAGGGTCATTCCATCCAGGATCGTCGTTATAAGCATATTGCATAGGGGAAAATTTGCTCAAAAACTGATGCTCAAGATATCCCCAATCGGTAACGGATCTTAGAGGAAGAGAGTCTTTCCAATCCTTAGCTGCTCCTTGTAATGAATGCGGAAATGCGCTCAAGAAAATGTGATCAAGAGGAACATCTGGAGGCTTCATTGAAGAGCACACCATGTGGAACTCCTCCAAATGTCTATGTGGGCATTCCCCTGCAAAACCATGAAACTTAGGCAGCAAATATGTCAGTCCAGTGCTTAGAACGTAATATAAATCATCCTCTGTAGGTGGAACCGGCTCCCTAGGAGTGCTCTCAGGAATTTGAGGATGATCCATATAATTCTCATCATAAAATTCAGCAGAATTAAATTCAGAGTACCAAGCAGAAGGAGAATCATGATTATAGGCACTCGCAGAATAAGCACTATTCACATCAAAATAGGTAGACATGGAAAATAAAAAGTAAAAAACTAAAAACTAAAAATTATAAAACAGATAAAACACAACACATTTATACATGCAATACATACACAAGACAGAATTTTTTTTTTTTTAATTAACAGACAAAATACATATGACACGCATACAAAACAAATAGAACATCACAACAAAAGATAAAACACAACACAATTAAACATGCTACAGGCATAAACAAGACAGAACATCAACAGTAAAATATTTTTTTTTTTAAATATAGCAACTAAATACAGAACACAGCACAATAAAATATAAAAGACAAAACATATATTAACACAACATAATCGAAAAACACAACAAAAATCTAAAACAAGAACCTGGAACTGAAGTGACAACGTCGCCAAAATTTGTTGAAGGTGTCGTTATCGCCTGCAAAAATATACAAGACAAAACACACAAAACAAACATATTAACAGAACAAAACTTTATACAACAAAAATCTAAAACCAAACCGTCATTGGTCCCCGGCAACGGCGCCATTTTTGATAAGAGGGTCGCACCTCCCACAAAAAGTGTGCATAAAAGAATGCAGTACAGTACTAGGAAGTGACTCCTAGGTCGTCTCACAAGGACCAATATTTGTGGTTCGGTCTTAGATTTAACACGAAGGGGGGGGGGGTTTGTAGTGTTTTTGGTTACGGAAAATAAATTAAACTGGAATTTAAACACAACTGAATTTAAAAACACCGAAATAAATTTTAACGACTGTAAAACCAAACGGTAAAAACGGAACAATAAATATGCAGAAACGGTAAAATTTAACGATTCAGAAAACAATAAACGATAAAATAAAAAGATGGTAAAAATAAAACATGAAATTTAACTTTTTCTAAAAACTTAATTTAACGAGTGCAGTAAAAAAATGAGAAACAGATGAATGAAGTTTTGAAACCGTAAATTGAAAACTGACATAATGGAAATTGCAATTAACATCAATTAAAATCCAATACATTGAAACTAGAAAATTGAAACACATAAAACCCAAACCTCCCCAACAGGGGAGGAAGAAAAATAAACACTCCGAATCAAAACGTCCGTGGCTTCTTACACTAAACTACTCCTAAAATCTAATCTAAATTCTCCTACTGAAATCTCCTAAATTCTACTTCCTTTGCTTCTCTGCATGCTGATGGATTTATATCTAAAATCCTGAACCTACTCCCGTGAGCATCTTTTCTTTGTCTTCCCGTGAGCAAATAGGATGAGGGCCCCTCCATTATGTCATCTTCTAGCCGTGATGTGTAGCTTCTTTTCTCAATTCTTCTACTTCCATCAGGACGTGCTGGATTGGACTGTAATATGCAGCGTGAAGAATGGAACCATAAGCTGTGAGCTGCACTTGGATGTAAGTTTGCGCCCCATGCTCTCAAGCTGCTGGATGCTTGTCAAGAAACCGTGTGAGCTTCAATCCCTCAACGTGGTGGCTGCTGCTACTATGGAAGACCGAGAACTTCCTCCTCTCTTGAAAACATGGACGGACGTTGCTGGACGCTTCTTCTCCTCTTTTCAAGCTTGCTGGATGCTTGGAGGCTGCCTTTGGATGGTGCCTTGCTGTTGGAACACTGCACCTGTGAGTGTTGTTTCTTCTCCAACGTGTTGCTTCTTGTCTCTAGCAAGGTGAACCTTCAATTTGGATGAAAGAAATAAGTGGATGAAGTGATGGATGCTGCAGTTGCTGAACCAAAAACCGTGAGCTCCTTTTCATTTTGCAATTCCCAAGTTTGCTGTGACAGGATGTGCATCGTTCCAGCTCCAAAATAATTCATGTGGTGATGTAAATTGCTTTCAATTCTGATAGCAAAATAAACATCACGTGCAAATACTTCTCTTATGCCAAAAAGAATTTTCCATGGGCCCATGACAAGGTGGTATGGCCGTGAACTTCATTTAGGTGACCCTTGCATTTTGGATCCATGAACATTAGCTTTCAAAGTGGTAGCCCCCTCTTTGATTCTATATAAAAAAAAAATGTGAGAATTCAACGTGGTCCCTTATTTCCATTCACTTTGTGATTTGTTTAAAGGAAAGATGCCTTCTCCTTAGGTGGTTACAGCTGCTCCATTTTTCTTTTGGTGGGCCGTGTGTATATACTAAGTTATTTAAGAGAAGAAAGAACAAAGCCATTTCATGGTGATGTTGAAAAACGTGAACTCCTTTTGCTTCAACGTGGTCCCATGCCATTTACAAAGTTGATTCCTTATATGGTTTTCAAACCCCTTCCACGTGAACTAAGTCACCAAATAGGCCACCAATAAAAAAATAACTTAGCATAACAATTTAGAATGAAATATGCTTCTCCAAAAGAAAATATTTTGTTGGACCGTGATTTCTTTTTAAGCCAGCAACATGTATCTCTCCAAAGCTTAAAACATAATAGATGCAAATTTCTTTTTGTCTCAAATATTATCCAATAATTGTTTCTGTAATCAATAATGAAAATAATAAGCTCAGATAATTCAAATTAATTAAAATAAGAATTTCTGACCAGATTAAGCTCAATCAGTAAAAACGGGAAAATACTGGACAATTAAACATAATTTCCTGATTAATTTTAATACAGTAAACTAAGTGAAGTGAGAAAAATAATGATTCATCACTTCCACTTCGTCAACTTCGTCCACTTCCTCCACTTCACCCACTTCCTGCACTTCGTCCAGTTCGTCCACTTAGTCCACTTCCTCCGCTTCCTCCACTTCGTCCACTTCGTCCTCTTCATCGTCTTCATCCACTTCGTCCACTTCGTCATCTTCGTCTACTTCCTCCACTTTCTCCACTTCGTCGACTTCCTCCACTTCGTCATCTTTGTCAATTTCGTCCACTTAGTCCACTTCCTCCACGTCCTCCACTTCATCCAAATCGTCCACCCAGTCCGCTTCCTCCACTTCGTCCACTTCATCCCATTCGTCAAATTCAAGAACTTCCTCCACTTCCTCCACTTCGTCCACTTCGTCAACTTCCTCTACTTCGTCCACTTCGTCAACTTCGTCAACTTTTTCCACTTCGTCGTCAACTTCGTGCCCTTCTACAATTTCTTCCACTTCGTCTCCTTCGTCTCCTTCGTCCACTTCGTCCACTTTGTCCACTTCGTCCTCTTCGTCCACTTCACCAACTTCGTCAACTTCCTCCACTTCCTCCACTTCGTCAACTTCGTCCACTTCATCCACTTCGTCCACTTCATCCACTTCGTCAACTTACTCCACTTCCTCCACTTCCTCCAAGTCCTCCACTTCCTCCACTTCGTCAACTTCATCCACTTCCTCGACTTCGTCAACTTCATCCACTTCCTCGACTTCGTCAACTTCTTCCACTTCATCCACTTCGTCAACTTCGTCCACTTACTCCACTTCGCCCACTTCCTGCAATTCATCCATCTCATCCACTTAGTCCACTTCCTCCGCTTTGTCCAATTCGTCAACTTCGTCAACTTCGTCAACTTCGTCAACTTCGTCCACTTAGTCCACTTCCTCCACTTCATCCACTTCCTCCACGTCCTCCACTTCGTCCAAATCGTCCACTTAGTCCACTTCCTCCACTTCGTCCACTTCCTCCGCTTCGTTCACTTCGTCCACTTCCTCCGCTTCGTCGACTACGTCCACTTCACCAACTTTGTCAACTTCCTCATCTCCGTCAACTTCGTCTACTTCGTCCACTTCTTCTACTTCGTCGACTTCCTCTACTTTCTCCACTTGCTTCACTTCGTCAACTTCGTCAACTTAGTCCACTTAGTCCACTTAGTCCACTTCCTCCACTACCTCCACTTCCACCACTTCCTCCACGTCCTCCACTTCGTCCAATTCGTCCATTTGGTCCACTTCCTTCACTTCCTCCACATCCTCCACTTCGTCCACTTCACCAACTTCCTCCACTTCCTCCACTTCTCCACTTCTCCACTTCCTCCACTTCGTCCAATTTGTCCACTTCGTCAACTTAGTCAACTCCCTCAACTTCGTCCACTTCGTTAACTTCGTCAACTTCTTCCACTTTGTCAACTTCGTCTACTTTGATCACTTCGTTCACTTCGTCCACTTCGTCCACTTCGTCAGCTTCCTCACTTCGTCCACTTCGTCCACTTCCTCCACTTCATCCACTTCCTCCACTTCGTCAACTTCGTCCACTTCGTCAACATCGTCAACTTCGTACACTTCGTCAACATCGTCAACTTTCTCCACTTAGTCCACTTCCTACGCTTCCTCCACTTTGTCCCCTTACTCAACTTCGTCAAATTCGTCAACTTCGTCCACTTCGTTCGTGCACTTCGTCAACTTCGTCCACTTCATCCACTTCGTCTTCTTTGTCCCCTTCGTACACTTCGTCTACTTCGTCCACTTTGTCAACTTCGTCATCTTCGTCAACTTTGTCTACTTCCCCTACTTCCTCCACTTCGTCGACTTAGACTTCCTCCACTTCCTCCACTTTGTCAACTTCGCCCACTTAGTCCACTTCCTCCACGTCCTCCACTTCGTCCACTTCCATCGCTTCCTCCACTTCGTCCACTTCACAAACTTCATTAACTTTGTCAACTAACTCCGCTTCCTCAACTTCGTCAACTTCGTGAACTTCATCCACTTCGTCAACTTCTTCCACTTCGTCAACTTCGTCCACTTCGTCAACTTCGTCCACTTCGTCCACTTCCTCCACTTCACCCACTTCCTGCACTTCGTCCAGTTCGTCCACTTAGTCCACTTCCTCCGCTTCCTCCACTTCGTCCACTTCGTCCTCTTCATCGTCTTCATCCACTTCGTCCACTTCGTCATCTTCGTCTACTTCCTCCACTTTCTCTACTTCGTCGACTTCCTCCACTTCGTCATCTTTGTCAATTTCGTCCACTTAGTCCACTTCCTCCACGTCCTCCACTTCATCCAAATCGTCCACCCAGTCCGCTTCCTCCACTTCGTCCACTTCATCCCATTCGTCAACTTCAAGAACTTCCTCCACTTCCTCCACTTCGTCCACTTCGTCAACTTCCTCTACTTCGTCCACTTCGTCAACTTTTTCCACTTCGTCGTCAACTTCGTGCACTTCTACAATTTCTTCCACTTCGTCTCCTTCGTCCACTTTGTCCACTTCGTCCTCTTCGTCCACTTCACCAACTTCGTCAACTTCCTCCACTTCCTCCACTTCGTCAACTTCGTTCACTTCGTCCACTTCATCCACTTCGTCCACTTCATCCACTTCGTCAACTTACTCCACTTCCTCCACCTCCACTTCCGCCACTTCCTCCACCTCCACTTCCTCCACTTACTCCACTTCCTCCACTTCCACCAAGTCCTCCACTTCCTCCACTTCGTCAACTTCATCCACTTCCTCGACTTCGTCAACTTCATCCACTTCCTCGACTTCGTCAACTTCTTCCACTTCATCCACTTCGTCAACTTCGTCCACTTCCTCCACTTCGCCCACTTCCTTCAATTCATCCATTTCATCCACTTAGTCCACTTCCTCCGATTCCTCCATTTCCTCCACTTCGTCTTCTTCGTCCTCTTCGTCCACTTCGTCCTCTTCGTCCAGTTCGTCAACTTCGTCTACTTCGTCCACTTCGTCCACTTTGTATCTTCGTCCACTTCCTCCACTTCATGCACTTCATCGATTTCCTCCACTTCCTCCACTTCGTCAACTTCGTCCACTTAGTCCACTTCCTCCACTTCCTCCACGTCCTCCACTTCGTCCAAATCGTCCACTCAGTCCGCTTCCTCCACTTTCTCCACTTCCTCCACTTCCTCCACTTCCTCCACTTCCTCCGCTTCCTCCACTTCGTCCACTTCGTCCACTTCACCAACTTCGTCAACTTCCTCCACTTCATCAACTTCGTCTACTTTGTCCAATTCATCCACTTCGTCAACTTCATCCACTTTGTCAACTTCGTCCACTTCCTGTGCTTTGTCCACTTCGTCCACTTTCCCCACTTCCTCCACTTCGTCCACATCCTCCACTTCGTCAACTTCGTCCACTTCGTCAATTTCTTCCACTTCGTCCACTTTGTCAACTTCGTCAACATCGTCAACTTCGTGCAGTTCGTCTACTTCTTTCGCTTCCTCCACTTCCTCCGCTTCCTCCACTTCCTCAACTTCACAACCTTCGTCAACTTCCTCCACTTCCTCCGCTACGTCAACTTCGTCGACTTCCTCCACTTCGTCAATTTCTTCTACTTCCTCCACCTCGTCAACTTCGTCCACTTCATCCACTTCGTGCACGTCCTCCGCTTAGTCCACATCCTCCACTTTGCCCACTTCCACCACTTCGCTCACTTCGTCCACTTCATCCACTTCGTCCTGTCAGAGCGGCTGCAGCGGAATGGTTAGCGTGGAAACAAACCAAGAGGGGGGGTGAATTGGTTATATTCAAATATTATCCCTTTTTAATATTTTTCTCTTAATTTCTTACTAAGCAGATAATTAAACGTAAATAACAGAGTAAGGGAAAGAGAAAAATTACACAGGTATTTTATCCTGGTTCAGATCACTAAGATCCTACGTCCAGTCGCTTATCTCAAATAAGATAAACCTTTTTCACTATCACAAAACTATTACAAATATTAGTCACACAGAAAAACAATTTGTAACAGTTTAGAAATTACCACCTCTCTTGAAACCACAAGAGATGAAACAACACCTCCTTTGAATCTTCACAAAGGATGATCACCTCCTTCGAATGCTTCACGAAGGATGATTCTCTTCCAGACACTTCCTCAGACACACCAAGGATGATCCAGCTATTCCTCTATCACCGTAGCAGTATTTAACCAACTCTACAGACAGAGTTTCCTTAGCTGAGCAAGAGCACACAATTCTCAAAGAGTTCAGAGATGTTTTGCACAAGGGAAGAGTTTCTGTGTCTCTGGATGTTTTTCTTGAGAGAAAATGAGAGTCTATTTATAGACTCATCCAAAGACTCTTCCATTCACTAAAAGACAAACTTAACGGCTAGTTTCTCCAACGGCCATAAACGGCTAGTTTGTCCAACGGCCATAAACGGCTAGTTTGTCCAACGGTCATAAACGGCTAGTTTCTTCAACGACTAGTTTCCCCAACGTCCGTGTTAAGTGCGATACTCTTACCGTTAACCGTCACTATTCACGTGAATAGTGTTACTATTCATGTGAATAGTACTATAGTGTTTTGTTGCAATGATTTACTATAGTAATTTTACAAAACACTTTTCTTTTTCTGATCTACGTCCTATACATATTTCTAAGAGTATTACAAAAGCTTTCTATCACAATACAAATCTTCAGATCATTTTGATTCTTGATTGGTCTTGACTTGATTTGGACATCATCAAAATTTCATCTGCATCATTTTGCTAACACGTCCACTTAGTCTACTTCCTCCGCTTCCTCCACTTCGTCAACTTTGTCCACTTCGTCGTCAACTTCGTCCACTTTGCCAATTTCTTCCAATTCGTCAACTTCATCCACTTCGTCCTCTTCGTCACCTTCGTCCACTTAGTTTACTTCGTCCACTTCATCCACTTGGTCCAATTCGTCCACTTCGTCAACTTCGTCCACTTCGTCAACTTCTTCCACTTCCTCCACCTCGTCAACTTCGTCCACTTCGTCAACTTCATCCACTGCGTCCACTTCCTCCGCTTAGTCCACATCCTCCACTTCGCCCACTTCCACCACTTCTTTCACTTCGTCCACTTCATCCACTTCGTCCACTTAGTCCAATTCCTCCGCTTTCTCCACTTCGTCAACTTTGTCCACTTCATCGTCAACTTCGTCCACTTTGTCAATTTCTTCCATTTCGTCGAATTCGTCCACTTCGTCCTCTTCGTCACCTTCGTCCACTTCGTCTAGTTCATCCACTTGGTCCACTTCGTCCACTTCGTCAACTTCATCAACTTTGTTCGCTTCGTTCGTCCCCTGCGTCAACTTCGTCCACTTCATCAACTTTTCCCATTTCGTCCTCTTCGTCCACTTCGTCTACTTCGTCAACTTCGTCCACTTCCTCCACTTCCTCCACTTCGTCCACTTCACCAACTTCGTCCACTTTGTCAACTTCGTCAACTTCGTCAATTCGTCCACTTCGTCCACTTCGTCCAGTTCCTCCACTTCGTTCACTTCCTCCACTTTGTCCCCTTCGTCCACTTTGTCAGCTATGTCCACTTCGTCACTTTCGTATGCTTCCTCCACTTCCTCCACTTCGTCCACTTCCTCCATTTCCTCTACTTCGTCCACTTCGTCAACTTTGACAATTGTGTCCACTTCCTCCAACTTCCTCCACTTCCTCCACTTCCTCCACTTCGTCAACTTCGTCAAATTCGTCCACTTCCTCCACTTCCTCCATTTCCTCTACTTCGTCCACTTCGTCAACTTCGACAATTGCGTCCACTTTCTCCAATTCCTCCACTTCGTCCACTTCCTCCACTTTTTCCAATTCGTCCACTTCGTCAACGTCGTCCAGTTCGTCAAATTCGTCAACTTGGTCAACTTCGCCCATTTCTTGCACTTCTTCCACTTCGTACACTTCTTCAACTTCGTCCACTTCGTCAACTTCCTCCAATTCGTCCACTTCGTCAACTTCGTCAACTTCGTCCACTTCGTCAACTTCGTCCACTTCTTCTACTTCGTCCACTTCCTCCACTTCGTCCACTTCGTCCACTTCCTCCACTTCCTCCACATCGTCAACTTCGTCAACTTCGTCAACTTCGTCAACTTCGTCAACTTCGTCCACTTCGTCCTCTTCGTCAACTATATCCACTTCGTCAACTTCGTCTACTTCGTCCACTTCGTCTACTTCATAGACTTCCTTCATTTCCTCAGCTTCCTCCACTTCGTCAACTTCGTCCACTTCCTTCACTTCACCCACTTCCTCCACTTCCTCTACGTCCTCCACTTCGTCCAAATCCTCCACTTAGTCCACTTCCTCCACTTCGTCCACTTCGCCCAAATCGTCCCCTTCCTCCACTTCCTCCACTTCGTCCACTTCGTCAACTTCGTCAATTCGTTCACTTAGTCCACTTCCTCCACTTCCTACACTTCCTCCACTTCGTCCATTTCCTCCACTTTTTCCAATTCATCAACTTCGTCCACTTTGTCAACTTCGTCCAATTCGTCAAATTCGTCAACTTCGTCAACTTCTCCCATTTCTTGCACTTCTTCCACTTCGTCCACTTCTTCAACTTCGTCCACTTCGTCAACTTCCTCCACTTCGTCCACTTCGTCAACTTTGTCCACTTCGTCAACTTCGTCAACTTGGTCCACTTCTTCTACTTCGTCCACTTCCTCCACTTCGTCCACTTCCTCCACTTTGTCCACTTAATCCACTTCCTCCACTTCTCCACTACCTCCACTTCGTCCAATTCGTCCACTTAGTCCACTCCCTCAACTTCCTCTACTTCTTCCAGTTCCTCCACTTCCTCCACTTCCTCCACTTCCTCTACTTCCTTCACTTCGTCCACTTAACCCACTTCGTCCACTTCCTCCACTTCGTCAACTTTGTCATCTTCGTCTACTTCATCTACTTCTTAACCTTCCGCCACTCCGTCAACTTCGTCCACTTCCTCCACTTCGTCAACTTCCTCCACTTCTTCAACTTCCTCCACTTCGTCCACTTCGTCAACTTCGTCCACTTCTTCAACTTCCTCCACTTCGTCCACTCCTTCCACTTCCTCTACATCCTCCACATCGTCAACTTCGTCTGCTTCCCCCAATTCGTGGACTTCCTCCACTTCCTCTCCACTTCCTCCACTTCGTCAACTTCGTCCACTTAGTCCACTTCATTTACTTCCTCGACTTCCTCCTCTTCCTCCACTTCCTCCACTTCATCCACGTCCTCCACTTCGTCCAAATCGTCCACTTCGTCCAATTCGTCATCTACGTCCACTTCGTCAACTTCGTCAACTTCATCAACTTTGTCATCTTCGTCTACTTGGTCTACTTCTTAACCTTCCTCCACTCCGTCAACTTCCTCCACTTCCTCCACTTCGTGAACTTCGTCCACTTAGTCCACTTCCTGAACCTCCTCCACTTCCTGGACTTCCTCCAATTCCTCCTTGTCCTGCATTTTGTCCAATTCGTCCACTTAGTCCACTTCCTGCACTTCCTCCATTTCCTCCACTTACTCCACTTCCTCCACTTAATCCACTTCTTCCACTTCACCAACTTTGTCCACTTCCTCCACTTCGTCAACTTCGTCCACTTAGTCCACTTCCTGAACCTCCTCCACTTCCTGGGCTTCCTCCAATTCCTCCTTGTCCTCCACTTTGTCCAATTCGTCCACTTAGTCCACTTAGTCCACTTCCTGCACTTCCTCCATTTCCTCCACTTACTCCACTTCCTCCACTTAATCCACTTCTTCCACTTCACCAACTTTGTCCACTTCCTCCACTTTCTCCACTCCGTGAACTTTGTCATATTCGTCCACTTCGTTCACTTCGCCAACTTCTTCCTCTTCGTCCACTTCGTCAACTTCGTCCAGTTCGTCACCTTCTTCCACTTCGTCCACTTCTCAACTTCGCCCACTTCCTCCACTTCCTCCACTTCGTCAACTTTGTCCACTTAGTCCACTTCCTCCGCTTCCTCCACTTCGTCCACTTCGATCACTTTGTCCACTTCGTCCACTTCTTCAACTTCGTCCACTTCCTCCACTTCCTCCACTTCGTCAACTTCGTCCACTTAGTCCACTTCGTACACTTCCTCCACTTCCTGCTCTTCCTCCACTTCATCCACGTCCTCTACTTCGTCCAAATCGTTCACTTTGTCCACTTCGTCCACTTCTTCAACTTCCTCTACTTCCTCCACTTCGTGAACTTCGTCCAATTCGTTCACTTCCTCCACTTCGTCATCTTCAACAACTTCGTTCACTTCCTCCACTTCGTAAACTTCCTTCACTTCCTCCACTTCGTAAACTTCGTCCACTTCCTCCACTTCCTCCACTTTGTCAACTTCCTCAACTTCTTCCACTTCGTCAACTTCGTCCACTTCGTCAACGTCGTCCACTTCGTCAACTTCGTCCACTTCGTCAACTTTGTCCACTTCGTCAACCTCGTCCACTTCGTCAACTTCTTCAACTTCGTCCACTTCCTCCACTTCCTCCATGTTGTCCACTTCGTCAACTTCGTCCACTTCGCCCACTTCGTCCTCTTCGTCCACTTCGTCCACGTCGTCCACTTCGTCCAATTCGTCAACTTTGTCTACTTCGTCCACTTCCTCCAATTCGTGGACTTCCTCCACTTCCTCCACTTAGTCCATTTCCTTCACTTCCTCCACTTCCTATTCTTCCTCCACTTCATCCACGTCCTCCACTTCGTCCAAATCGTCCACTTCGTCGACTTCTTACACGTCCTCAACTTCGTCCACTTCCTCCACTTGGTTAACTTCGTCAACTTCGTCCACCTAGTCCACTGCCTCCACTTCCTCAACTTCGTTCATATTGCCAACTTCGTCAACTTCGTCCACTTCGTGCACTTCGTCGTCTTCGACCACTTCGTCCACTTGGTCCACTTGGTCCACTTCGTCCACTTCGATCATTTCGTCCACTTAGTCAACTTTCTCCAGTTCCTCCAATTCCTCCACTTCCTCCACTTCCTCCACATCGTAAAATTTGTCAACTTCTTCAACTTCGTCCACTTCCCCCACTTCCTGGACTTCGTACACTTCGTCAACATCGTCCACTTTGTCAACTTCGTCCACTCCGTCGACTTCCTTCTCTTCCTCCACTTCGTCAACTTCGTCCCCTTTGTCCACTTTGTCCCCTTCCTCCACGTCATCCCCTTTGTTAACTTTGCCCACTTAGTCCACTTCCACCGCTTCCTCCACTTCTTCCACTTCCTCTATTCCCTCTACATCGTCCACTTCATTAACTTCGTCAACTTCGTCCATTTCCTCCACTACCTCCACTTCGTCCAATTCGTCCACTTAGTCCACTTCCTCCACTTCCTCCCTTCCTCTACTTCGTTCACTTCACCAACTTCGTCCACTTCGTCCACTTCCTCCATTTCCTCCACTTCGTCCACTTCGTCAACATCGTCAACTTCGTCCACTTTGTCAACTTCGTCCAGTTCGTCAACTTCTTCCACTTCGTCCACTTCCTCCACTTTCTCCACTTCCTCTACTTCCTCCACTTCCTCCACTTCGTCAACTTCTTCAATTTTGTCCACTGAGTCCACTTCCTCCGCTTCCTCCACTTCGTCCACTTAGTCCACTTCGTCCACTTCGTCAACTTCGTCTACCTCATCCACTTTGTCCACTTTCTCCACTTCGTCCACTTCCTCAACTTCGTCCAATTCCTCAACTTCGTCAATTCGTACACTTCCTCAACTTCCTCCACTTCATGCACTTCGTCCACATCGTCAACTTCGTAAACATCGTCAACTTCGTCCACTTCATCCACTTCGTCCGTGTCCTCCACTTCCTCCGCTTCCTCCACTCCTTCCACTTCCTCTACTTCCTCCACATCGTCAACTTCGTCAAATTCGTCCACTTCCCCCAATTCGTGGACTTCCTCCACTTCCTCTCCACTTCCTCCACTTCGTCAACTTCTTCCACTTAGTCCACTTCCTTCACTTCCTCGATTTCCTCCTCTTCCTCCACTTCATCCACGTCCTCCGCTTCGTCCAAATCGTCCACTTCGTCCTCTACGTCCACTTCCTCCATTTCCTCCACTTACTCCACTTCCTCAACTTCTTTCACTTCGTCCACTTCGTCAACTTCGTCAACTTCTTCCACTTAGTCCACTTCCACAACTTCCTCAACTTCCTTCACTTCCTCCACTTCTTCCACTTTGTCTACTTCGTCCACTTCACCAACTTCGTACACTCCCTCCACTTTCACCACTTTGTCCACGTCGTCGACTTCGTCAACTTCCTCCACTTCGTCCACGTCGTCCACTTCGTCCACTTCGTCAACTTCCTCCACTTCGTCAACTTCGTGCACTTCGTCCACTTCGTCCCCTTCCTCCACGTCATCCACTTCGTCAACTTCACCCACTTAGTCCACTTCTTCCGCTTCCTCCACTTCTTCCACTTCCTCTATTTCCTCCACTTCGTCAACTTCGTCCACTTCCTCCACTACCTCCACTTCGTCCAATTCGTCCACTTAGTCCACTTCCTCCACTTCCTCCACTTCCTCCACTTCCTCTACTTCCTCAACTTCCTCCACTTCCTCTACTTCGTCCACTTCACCAACTTCGTCCACTTCCTCCATTTCCTCCACTTCGTCAACATCGTCCACTTCGTCCACTTCGTCAACTTCGTCCACTTCGTCAACTTCTTCCACTTCGTCCACTTCCTCCAATTCCTCCACTACCTCCACTTCCTCCACTTCCTCTACTTCCACCACTTCCTCCACTTCGTCAACTTCCTCAATTTTGTCCACTTAGTCCACTTCCTCCGCTTCCTCTACTTCGTCCACTTAGTCCACTTCGTCCACTTCGTCAACTTCGTCTACCTCGTCCACTTCGTCCACCTTCTCTACTTCGTCCACTTCGTAAACTTAGTCCACTTCCTCAACTTCGTCCACTTCGTCAATTCGTACACTTCCTCAACTTCCTCCACTTCCTCCACTTCGTCAACATTGTCAAGTTCGTAAACTTCGTCAACTTCGTCCATGATGGACAAATTTGTAAGCACCAAAATATGATGTCACAAACTTGTTTCACAATCGGCAAGTATGACCGAATCGTTCAAGTAATAAAACTTGGTAAGACCAAGTATCGTTCTTCCCAAAGGACTCACGGCCTAGTTTAGTTATGTGATTTGTTGATTAGCTAGGACTTACAAACGAAATATTCAAAGTTTAATATGCAAAGACAAAAATAAACATGTATGCATGAATTGATCAATGGCAAAGACAAAAGATAAACACTTTCAATGAATTATATAAATGAATATGTTGTTGGGGGTCAATTTCATCTCATCCACTCTCATATATTTTAGGAATTCAACATTCAAATCATCATTGTTAATGCCACTCTCTAATGTACCATTCTAGATGGCTTCTCCCTAATCAAATAGTTCATACAATTCCTAGCATTCCTAATGATTAGTTCATTACTGCAGGAGCTTAAAGGCAACCAATATAATGTTGTCAGTAAAATATTGGGAGAAATTCCCCGGATCTAGACTTCCCCGTACGTGTCCGTATCGACAAAACCAATAATCATGCATTAGAATGAGTTAAACAATGCAAGCATTGAGCAAAGAGGAAAAACCCTAACTAATGATGAAAGAAAGCATATGTCTTAATTCAAAGATGTACTCAACAAATCCATATATGAGAGCTTCAAGAGATTACATTGATTCCCCAACAAACATACAAGGTTTAGTTCACCATCGTCATGGTGAACCTAGATGAATAACAATGAAAGAATGAAAGAATAAACCCAATAAAGGTGAAGAGGTAGCCTGAGCATCCAAGATCCTCCTTCAAAGGGGTGGAAGAGAGAGTGTTTGCCTCGTTTCTGCCAAAGATACTAAACTAAAGGACGTGCAAGCCCTTATATACTAATTTAGAGTTACAAAAGATTACAAAAGCCCAAGCCCAAAGAGTACCGCTCAGCGGTATTTACCGCTCAGCGGTAGTTGCGCGTCACAATTCTTCCCCTCAGCGGCCATTTGCCCCTCAGCGTGACTCCCGCAACCTCCTGAGTGCCGCTCAGCGGTAGTTTGCCGCTGAGCGGTGCCTTCGTCTTCTCTTTTTGCACTCTTTCTTGTCTTTTCTAATGTCACTTCTCTCCTTCTTCACTCTTTGCACCAAATTCACCCTAAAACCTGCACAAAAACACTCAAATCAAGTGTAAACCTGTCCAGCTCTCTTATTTCTGAAAATAAAGATAAAAGGTGTGATTTCAAGCTAGTTTCTAAGTCTAAAGGTTGCTTTTAGTATCAATTTTAAGCATGAAAATAACAGTTTTTCAACTGTTATCAGTCCACATCGTGTACTTTGTCCACTTCGTCCACTTCCTCCACTTCGTCCACTTCGTCAACTTCATCACCTTCGTCCACTTCGTCAACTTTGTCCACTTCGTCAAGTTCCTCCACTTCGTCCTCTTCGTCCTCTCCGTCCACTTCGTCCACTTCATCCGCTTCGTCAACTTTGTCATCTTCGGCAACTTCGTCAACTTCGTCCACTTGCTCCACTTCGTCAACTTCGTCCACTTAGTGCACTTCCTTCACTTCCTCCACTTCCTCCTCTTCCTCCACTTCCTCCATGTCCTCCACTTCGTGCAAATCGTCTACTTCCTCCACTTCCTCCACTTCCTCAAATTCCTCCACTTCGCCAACTTAGTCCACTTCCTTCACTTCCTGCACTTCCTCCAGTTCGTCCACTTCCTATGCTTCCTCCACTTCGTCCACTTCACCAACTTTGTCCACTTCGTTAACTTCGTCAATTCATCCACTTACTCCACTTCCTCCACTTCCTCCACTTCGTCTACTTCGTCCACTTGCTCCACTTCATCCACTTTGTCCACTTGGTCAACTTCTTCCACTTCGTCAACTTCGTCCACATCGTAAAATTCGTCAACTTCGTCCACCTCGCCCATTTCATCCATCTCTTCCACTTCCTCCACTTCTTCCACTTCGTCACCTTCTTCCACTTGTCCACTTCGTCCACTTCGTCAACTTCGTCATCATCGTCTACTTCGTCAACTTTGTCCACTTCGTCAACTTCTTCCACTTCGTCCACTTCGTCAACTTCCTCCAATTAGTCCACTTCCTCCGTTTCCTCCGCTTCCTCCACTTCGTCCACTTCGTCTACTTCGTCCACTTCGTCCTCTTCGTCCACTTCGTCCACTCCGTCCACTTCATCCACTTCGTCCACTTCGTCAACTTCGTCTACTTCGTCAACTTCGTCCTCTTCGCCCACTTCGTCCCCTTCGTCCGCTTCGTCAACTTCGTCATCTTCCTCAACTTCGTCGACTTCGTCCACTTCCTCCACTTCGTCCACTTAGTGCAGTTCGTTCACATCCTCCACTTCCTCCTCTTCCTCCTCTTCCTCCACTTCCTCCATGTCCTCCACTTCGTCCAAATCGTCCACTTCGTTCACTTCCTCCACTTCCTCCACTTCGTCCACTTCACCAACTTCGTCAACTTCGTCCACTTTCTGCTCTTCGTCAACTTCATCAATTTCGTCCACTTCATCAATTTCTTCCACTTCGTCCAATTCCTCCACTTCGTCCACTTCCTCCACTTCCTCCACTTCGTCAACTTCGTGAACTTCATACACTTCGTCCATTTCCTTCATGTCCTCCACTTCCTCCTCTTCCTCCACTTCCTCCACGTCCTCCACTTCGTCCAAATCGTCCACTTAGTCCACTTCCTCCACTTCATCCACATCGTCCACTTCGTCCAATTCGTCAACTTTGTCCACTTTCTCCACTTCCTCCGCTTCCTCGACTTCTTCCACTTTCTCTACTTCCTCCAAATCGTCAACTTCGTCAACTTCGTCCACTTCGTCAACTTCGTCCACTTCGTCCACTTCGTCCTCTTCGTCCTCTTCGTCCTCTTCGTCCACTTCGTCCACTTCGTCCACTTCGTCAACTTTGTCTACTTCGTCCTCTTCCTCCAATTCGTGAATTTCTTCCACTTCCTCCACAGCCTCCACTTCGTCAACTTCGTCCACTTAGTCCACTTCCTTCACTTCCTCCACTTCCTTCACTTCCTCCACTTCCTCCTCTTACTCCACTTCATCCAAATCGTCCACTTCATCCAAATCGTCCACTTCGTCCACTTCTTCAACTTCGTCCACTTCGTCCACTTCCTCCACTTGTTAACTTCGTCAACTTCGTCCACCTAGTCCACTTCCTCCACTTCCTCCAGTTCGTCAACTTCGTACACTTCGCCAACTTCGTCAACTTCGTCCACTTTGTACTCTTCGTCCACTTCGTCCACTTCGTCCAGTTCGTCAACTTTGTCAACTTCGTCAACTTCCTCCACTTCCTCCACTTCGTAAACTTTGTCGACTTCCTCCTCTTCCTCCACTTCCTCCACTTCATCCACTTCGTCAAATTCTTTCACTTCGTCCACTTCGTCACTTCATCAACTTTGTCCACTTAGTCCACTTCCTTCACTTCCACCACTTCGTCAACTTCTTCCACTTAGTTCAGTTCCTCCACTTCCGCCATTCGTCCACTTCACCAACTTCGTCCACTTCGTCTAGACCCTGCACTTCCTCCACTTCGTCCACGTCGTCCACTTCGTCCACTTCGTCAACTTCCTCAACTTCGTCAACTTCCTCCACATCGTCAACTTCGTCCACTTCGTCAACTTCTTCCACTTCGTCCCCTTCGCAACTTCGTCCACTTCCTCCATGTCGTCCACGTCGTCATCTTCGTCCACTTAGACCACTTCCTTCGCTTCCTCCACTTCTTCCACTACCTCTATTTCGTCCACTTCGTCAACTTCGTCCACTTAGTCCCACTTCGTCGACTTCGTCCTCTTAGTCCCACTTCCTTGACGTCCTCCACTTCGTCCAAATCATCCACTTAGTCCACTTCCTCCACTTCCTCCACTTCGTCCACTTCCTCCGCTTCCTCCACTTCGTGCACTTCGTCCACTTCACCAACTTCGTCAACTTCGTCAACATCCTTCACTTCCTCCACTTCGTCAACTTCCTCCAATTTGTCTGCTTCGTCCACTACACCAACTTCGTCCACTTCGTAAACTTCGTCCACTTCGTCAACTTCGTCAACTTCGTAAACATTGTCAACTTCGTCAACTTTTTCCACTTCGTCCTCTTCGTCGTCTTCGTCCACTTCGTCAACTTTGTCCACTTCGTCAACTTCGTCCACTTCGTCCACTTCGTCAACTTCGTCCACTTCGTCCTCTTTGTCCTCTTCGTCCAGTTAGTCCCCTTCCTCCGCTTAGTCCACTTCCTCCACTTTGTCCACTTCATCAACTTCGTCCACTTCGTCAACTTCGTCCACTTCGTCAACTTCGTCAACTTTGTCCACTTCGTCCTCTTCGTCTACTTCATCCACTTCGTCCACTTAATCCACTTAGTCCACTTCGTCAACTTTGTCATCTCCGTCACTTCGTCAACTTCCTCCAATTTGTCCGCTTCGTCCACTACACCAACTTCGTCCACTTCGTCCTCTTCGTCGTCTTCGTCCACTTCGTCAACTTCGTCCACTTCGTCAACTTCGTCCACTTCGTCAACGTCGTCAACTACGTCCACTTCGTCCTCTTTGTCATCTTCGTCCAGTTAGTCCCCTTCCTCCGCTTAGTCCACTTCCTCCACTTCGTCCCCTTCATCAACTTCTTGCACTTCGTCAACTTCGTCCACTTCGTCAACTTCGTCAACTTCGTCCACTTCGTCAACTTTGTCCACTTCGTCCTCTTCGTCTACTTCATCCACTTCGTCCACTTAATCCACTTAGTCCACTTCGTCAACTTCGTCATCTCCGTCAACTTCGTCTACTTCTTCAACTTCCTCCACTTCCTCCACTTAGTTAACTTCGTCCTCTTAGTCCACTTAGTCCACTTCCCCAACTTCCTCCACTTCGTCCACTTCCTCCACTTCCTCCACGTCGTCCACTTCGTCCAATTCGTCAACTTAGTCCACTTCCTCCACTTCCTATACTTCATCCACTTCGTTCACTTCACCAACTTCGTCCACTTCCTCCACTTCCTCCCCTTTCTCCACTTCGTCAACTTCATCATATTCCTCCACTTCCTCCACTTCGTCAACTTCGTCCACTTCGTTAACTTCTTTCACTTCGTATACCTCGTTAACTTCGTCAACTTCGTCCATTTCGTCAACTTCGTCAACTTTGTCCACTTCGTCCTTTTCGTCCACTTCATCCACTTCGTCCACTTAATCCACTTAGTCCACTTCGTCAACTTCGTCATCTCCGTCAACTTCGTCTACTTCTTCAACTTCCTTCACTTCGTCGACTTCCTCCACTTAGTCAACTTCGTCCACTTAGTCCACTTCCTCAACTTCCTCCACTTCCTCCACGTCGTCCAATTCGTCCACTTAGTCCACTTCCTCCACTTCATCCACTTCCTCCCCTTCCTCCACTTCGTCAATTTCGTCATACTCCTCCACTTCCTCCACTTCGTCAACTTCGTCCACTTGGTCAACTTCTTCCAGTTGGTACACCTCGTTAACTTTGTCAATTTCGTCCACTTCATCAACTTCCTCTACATCCTCCAATTCCTCCACTTCCTCCACTTCCTCCACTTCGTCCACATCGTCAACTTTGTCCATTTCGTCCTCTTCGTGCACTTCGTCCACTTCGTCCTGTTCGTGCACTTCGTCCACTTCGTCCACTTCGTCAACGTCGTCATCTTCGTCAAATTCGTCTACTTCCTCCACTTCCTCCACTTCCTCCAGGTCCTCCACTTCGTCCAAATCGTCCACTTAGTCCACTTGCTCCACATTGTCCACTTCCTATGCTTCTTCCACTTCACCAACTTCGTCTACTTCGTCAACTTCGTCAATTCATCCACTTAATTCACTTCGTCCACTTCGTCCACTTGCTCCATTTCCTCCACTTTGTCCACTTGGTCAACTTCGTCCACTTCGTAAAATTCGTCAACTTTGTCCACTTCGCCCATTTCTTCCACCTCTTCAATTCCTCCAGTTCTTCCACTTCGTCAAATTCCTCCACTTCGTCGACTTCGTCCACTTCGTCAGCTTCGTCGACTTTGTCCACTTCGTCAACTTCGTCAACATCGTCCACTTCGTCAACTTCGTCCGCTTCGTCAACTTCTTCCACTTCGTCCACTTCGTCAATTTCCTCCACTTAGTCCACTTCCTCCGCTTCCTCCACTTCGTCCAACTTCGTCAACTTCGTCCTCTTTGTCCTCTTCGTCCACTTCGTCTGCTTCGTCAACTTCGTCGTCTTCGTCAACTTCCTCCACTTAGTCCACTTCCTTTACTTCCCCCACTTCCTCCTCTTCCTCCAATTCCTCCACGTCCTCCACTTCGTCCAAATCGTCCACTTCCTCCACTCCCTCCACTTCGTCAACTTAGTCCACTTCCTTCACTTCCTCCACTTCCTCAACGTCCTTCACTTCGTCCAAATCGTCCACTTAGTCCACTTCCTCTACTTCCTCCACTTCCTCCACTTTGTCCACATCGTCCAGTTCCTACGCTTCCTCCACTTCGTCCACTTCGTCAACTTCGTCCACTTCGTCCACTTCCTCCGCTTCGTCCACTTCCCCCACTTCGTCCACTTCGTCCACTTCTCCGCTTCGTCCACTTCCCCCACTTCATCCACTTCCTCCACTTGTCCACTTCTTCAACTTCGTCCACTTCGTCAACTTCGTCAAATTTGTCAACTTTGTCAGCTTCGTCAACTTAGTCCACTTCGTCAATTTCTTCCACTTCCTCCACTTTGTCAACTTCGTCCACTTCGTCCGCTTCGTCCGCTTCCTCCACTTCGTCCACATCCTCCCTCCACTTCGTCAATTTGTCCATTTAGTCCACTTTTTCCACTTCCTCCACTTCCTCCACTTCGTCGACTTCCTCCACTTTCTCCACTTCCACCACTTCATCAACTTCGTCCACTTAGTCCACTTCCTCAACTTCCTCCACTTCATCCACGTCCTCATATTTGTCCACTTAGTCCACTTCCTCCACTTCCTCCACTTCCTCCACTTCATCCACATAGTCCACTTCATCAACTTCGTCCACTTGCTTCACTTCCTCCACTTCCTCCGCTTCGTCAACTTCGTCCACTTCGTCAACATCGTCCACTTAGTCAACTTCCTCCGCTTCCTCGACTTCGTCTACTTCTTCAACTTCATCCACTTCGTCCACTTCTTCAACTTCGTCCACATCGTCAACTTCGTCCACTTCCTCCACTTCGTCAACTTCGTGCATTTCCTTCACTTCCTCCACATCCTCCTCTTCCTCCACTTCCTCGACATCCTCCACTTCGTCCAAATCGTCCACTTAGTCCACTTCCTCCACTTCGTCCACTTCCTCTGCTTCCTCCACTTTGTCCACTTCACCAACCTCGTCCACTTCGTCAACTTTGTCAACTTCGTCCACTTCGTCAACTTCTTCCACTTCGTCCACTTCATCAACTTTGTCAACTTCGTCCACTTCCTCTGCTTCGTCCACTTCGTCCACTTCTTCCACTTCGTCCCCTTTGTCCACTTCGTCCACTTAGTCAACTTCCTCCACTTCGTCCACTTCTTCAACTTCCTCCACTTCGTCCACTTTGTCGACTTCCCCCACTTCCTCCACTTCGTCAACTTCTTCCACTTCGTCCACTTCTTCCACTTCCTCCACTTCGTCCTCTTCGTGCACTTCATCAACTTCGTCCACTTCGTCCACTTCGTCAACTTCGTCCACTTCCTCAACGTCGTCCACTTCCTCAACTTCGTCCACCTCGTCCACTTCGTCCACTTTGTCCACTTCGTCAACTTCGTCCACTTCGTGTACTTATTCAACTTCCTCCACTTCCTCCACTTCGTCCACATCGTCAACTTCGTCCACTTCGTGCATTTCGTCCACTTCGTCTACTTCATCCACTTCGTCCACTTCGTCCACTTCATCAACTTCGTCAACTTCGTCTACTTCGTCAACTTCCTCCACTTCGTGGACTTCCTCCACTTCGTGGACTTCCTCCACTTCCTCCACTTCCTCCACTTGTCAACTTCGTCAACTTTTTGCATTTCCTTCACTTCCTACACTTCCTCCTCTTCCTCCACTTCCACGACGTCCTCCACTTCGTCCAAATTATCCACTTAGTGCACTTCCTCCACATCGTCCACTTCCTCTACTTCCTCCACTTTGTCTGGTTCACCATCCTCGTCAACTTCGTCGACTTCCTCCACATCCTCCACTACGTCAACTTTGTCAACTTCGTCCACTTCTTCCACTTCGTCAACTTCTTCCACTTTGTCCACTTCATCCACTTTGTCAACTTCGTCAACATCGTCCCCTTCGTCCACTTCCTCTGCTTCGTACACTTCCTCCACTTCGTCCACTTCTTCCACATCGTCCACTTCGTCCACTTCGTCAACATCGTCCACTTAGTCAACTTCCTCCACTTCCTCCACTTCGTGCACTTCTTCAACTTCGTCCACTTCGTCAATTTCTTCCACTTTGTCCACTTGGTCAACTTCGTCCACTTCGTCCGCTTCGTCCACTTCCTCCACTTCGTCCACTTCCTGCACTTCGTCCACTTCACCAACTTCGTTTACTTCTTCAACTTCGTCCACTTCCTCCGCTTCGTCCACCTCCCCCACTTCATCCACTTCGTCCACTTCCTCTCCTTCGTCCTCTTCCTCCACTTCGTTCACTTCTTCAACTTCGTCCACTTCGTCTACTTCATCCACTTCGTCAACTTCGTCATCTTCGTCAACTTCGTCTACTTCGTCCATTTTGTCCACTCATCCACTTTGTCCACTTCCTTAACTTCCTCCACTTCGTCAACTTCGTCCACTTAGTCAACTTAGTCCACTTCCTTCACTTCCTCCACTTCCTCCACGTCCTCCACTTGGTCCAAATCGTCCATTTCGTCCAGTTCCTCAAGTTTTTCCACTTGCTCAACTTCGTCCACTTCACCAACTTCGTCCACTCCCTCCACTTCCTGGACGAAGTTGACTAAGTGGTCGAAGTTGAAGAAGTGGACGGAGTGGACAAAGTGGAGGAAGTGGAGGAAGTGGACTAAGTGGACGAATTGGACGAAGTGGAGGAAGTGGACTAAGTGGACGAATTGACGAAGTTCACGAAGTTGACGAAGTGGACGATGCTGGTGAAGTTGACGAAGTGGACGAAGTGGAGGAAGCGGAGGAAACGGACGAAGCGCACAAAGTGGAGGAAGTGGACTAAGTGGACGATTTGGACGAAGTTGAGGATGTGGAGGAAGTGGAGGAAGTGGAGGAAGTGGAAGAAGTTGACGAAGATGACGAAGTCGACGAAGTGGAGGAAGTTGAGGAAGATGACGAAGTTGACGAAGATGACGAAGATGACGAAGTGGACGAAGTGGAGGAAGTGGAAGAAGTAGACGAAGTTGACGAAGTTGACGAAATTGACGAAGTGGATTAAGTGGGCGAAGTGGAAGAAGTGGATTAAGTGGACGAAGTGGACGAAGTGGACGAAGAGGACGAAGTGGACAAAGTTGACGAAGTAGACAAAGTTGACGAAGTTGACAAAGTTGACGAAGTGGACGAAGTTGACGAAGTGGACGAAGCGGAGGAAGCGGAGGAAGCGGAGGAAGTGGACTAAGCAGATGAAGTTGACGAAGTGGACGAAGTGGAAGAAGTTGACGAAGTGGACGAAGTTGATGAAGTGGACGGCGTTCACGAAGTTGACGAAGTGGAAGAAGTGGAAGAAGTGGAAGAGGTGGAAGAAATGGGGGAAGTGGACGAAGTTGACGACTTTGACGAAGTGGACAAAGAGGAGGAAGTGGACGAAGTTGGTGAAGTGGACGAAGTGGAGGAAGCGGTGGATGTGGACGAAGTGGAGGAAGTGGAGGAAGTGGACTAAGTGGACGAATTGGAGGACGTGGAGGAAGTGGAGGAAGTTGACGAAGTGGAGGAAGTAGAGGAAGTGTGAAGGAAGTGGACTAAGTGGACGAAGTTGACGAAGTGGAGGAAATTTAGGAAGTCGAGGAAGTGGACAAAGTATAAGAAATTGACGAAGATGACGAAGTGGACGAAGTGGACGAAGTGGACAATGTGGACGAAGTGGACGAAGAGGACGAAGTTGACGATGTGGACGAAGTGGAGGAACTGCAGGAAGTGAAGGAAGTAGACGAAGTTGAAGAAGTGCACGAAGTGGACGAAGTGGACGAAGCGGAGGAAGTTGACGAAGTGGACGAAGTGGATGAAGTTGAAGAAGTGGACGAACTGGAGGAAGTGGACTAAGTGGACGAATTGACGAAGTGGAGGAAGTGGACTAAGTGAACGAATTGAGGAAGTTGACGAAGTGGACGAAGTGGAGGAAGCGGAGAAAATGGACAAAGCGCACGAAGCGCATGAAGTGGAGGAAGTGGACTAAGTGGACGATTTGGACGAAGTTGAGGACGTGGAGGAAGTGGAGGAAGTGGAGGAAGTGAAGGAAGTGGACTAAGTTGACGAAGTGGAGGAAGTTGAGGAAGTGGAGGAAGTCCACGAAGTGGAGGAAGTGGAGGAAGTAGACGAAGTTGACGAAGATGACGAAGTTGACGAAGTGGAAGAAGTTGACAAAGTAGACAAAGTTTACGAAGTGGACGAAGAGGATGAAGTGGGAAAAATGGAGGACGTGGACGAAGCGGAGGAAGTGGAGGAAGATGAGGAAGTGGACTAAGTGGACGAATTGGACGAAGTGGAGGAAGTCGAGGATGTGGAGGAATTTAACGAAGTGGAGGAAGTCGAGGAAGTGGAGGAAGTGGACGAAGTTTAGGAAGTGGAAGAAGTAGACGAAGTTAATGAAGATGAAGAAGTTCACGAAGTTGACGAAATTGACGAAGGGGATTAAGTGGACGAAGTTGACGAAGTGGACGAAGTGAGCAAAGTGGATGAAGTGGACGAAGAGGAGGTGGAGGACGAAGTGGACGAAATTGACGAAGTACACAAAGTTGACGAAATTGACAAAGTTGACGAAGAGGACGAAGTTGACGAAGTTGACGAAGTGGATGAAGTGGAGCAAGCGGAGGAAGCGGAGGAAGCGTAGCAAGTGGACTAAGCGGATGAAGTTGACGAAGTGGAAGAAGTTGACGAAGTGGACGAAGTTGATGAAGTGGACGACGTTGACGAAGTGGACGAAATGGAGGAAGTTGACGAAGTGGACGAAGTGGAAGAAGTGGAAGAAGTGGAAGAAGTGGAAGAGGTGGAAGAAATGGGGGAAGTTGACGAATTTGACGAAGTGGACAAACTGGAGGAAGTGGAGGTAGTGGAGGAAGTGGACTAAGTGGACGAATTGACAAAGTTGACAAAGTGGAGGAAGTGGAGGAAGTGGACGAAGTTGACAAAGATGACGAAGTGGACGAAGTGGACGAAGAGGACGAAGTGGACGAAGTTGACGATGTGGACGAAGTGGAGGAAGCGGACGAAGCAGATGAAGTGGATGAAGTTGACGAAGTTGACGAAGTTGACGAAGTTGACGAAGTTGACGAAGTTGACGAAGTGGACGACGTTGAAGAAGTGGAGGAAGTGGAGGAAGTGGAGGAAGTGGACGATGTGGATGAAGTGCAAAAAGTGGAGGAAGTGGGGGAAGTGGACAAAGCGGAGGAAGTGGACGAAGTTCACAATGTTGACGAAGTGGACGAAGTTGGTGAAGTGGACGAAGCGGACGAAGTTGACGACGTTGACCAAGTGGACGAAGTGGAACAAATTGACGAAGTGGACGAAGTCGACGAAGTTGATGAAGTCGACGAAGTTGAAGAAGTGGACGAAGTGGAGGAAGCGGAGGAAGTTGACTAAGTGGACGATGTTGACGAATTGGACGAAGTGGACGAAGTAGAAGAAGTAGACGAAGTGGACGAAGTTGACGAAGCGGAGGAAGTGGATAAAGTTGACGAAGTTCACAAAGTTGACGAAGTGGACGAAGTGGAAGAAGTTGATGAAGTGGACGAAGTTGACAAAGTGGACGAAGTGCAGGATGTGGAGGAAGTCGACAAAGTTGACGACGTTGGTGAAGTGGACAAAGTGGAGGAAGCAGAGCAAGTGGAGAAAGTGGACTAATTGGATGATTTGGACGAAGTGGAGGACGTCGAGGAAGTGGAGGAAGTGAAGGAAATGGACTAAGTTGACGAAGTTGATGAAGTGGAGGAAGTGGAGGAAGTCCACGAAGTGGAGGAAGTGGACGAAGTTGACGAAGTTGACGAAGACGACGAAGTTGACGAAGTGGACGAAGTGGAGGAAGCGGAGGAAGTTGACTAAGTGGACGATGTTGACGAATTGGACGAAGTGGACGAAGTAGAAGAAGTAGACGAAGTGGACGAAGTTGACGAAGCGGAGGAAGTGGATAAAGTTGACGAAGTTCACAAAGTTGACGAAGTGGACGAAGTGGAAGAAGTTGATGAAGTGGACGAAGTTGACAAAGTGGACGAAGTGCAGGATGTGGAGGAAGTCGACAAAGTTGACGACGTTGGTGAAGTGGACAAAGTGGAGGAAGCAGAGCAAGTGGAGAAAGTGGACTAATTGGATGATTTGGACGAAGTGGAGGACGTCGAGGAAGTGGAGGAAGTGAAGGAAATGGACTAAGTTGACGAAGTTGATGAAGTGGAGGAAGTGGAGGAAGTCCACGAAGTGGAGGAAGTGGACGAAGTTGACGAAGTTGACGAAGACGACGAAGTTGACGAAGTGGACGAAGTGGACAACGTGGACAAAGTGGACGAAGTGGACGAAGTGGACGAAGTGGAAGAAGTTGACGAAGTGGAAGAAGTTGACGAAATTGACGAAGTGGATTAAGTGGATGAAGTTGGCGAAGTGGACAAAGTGGACGAAGTGGGCGAAGTGGACAAAGTGGGCGAAGAGGACGAAAAGGACGAAGAGGACGAAGTGGACGAAGTTGACGAAGTAGACAAAGTTGACGAAATTGACGAAGTGGAGGAAGTGGAGGAAGTGGACTAAGTGGACGATTTGGACGAAGTGGAGGACGTGGGGGAAGTAGAGGAAGTGTGAAGAAAGTGGACTAAGTGGACGAAGTTGACGAAGTGGAGGAAATTGAGGAAGTGGAGGAAGTGGACGAAGAGGAGGAAGTGGACGAAGTAGAAGAAGTTGACGAAGATGACAAAGTTGACGAAGTGGACGAAGTGGACGAGGTGGACGAAGTGGATGAAGTGGACAAAGTGGACGAGGTGGACGAAGTGGACGAAGAGGACGAAGTGGACGAAGTTGACGATGTGGGCGAAGTTCACGTAGTGGACGAAGTTGACGAAGTGGACGAAGTGGACGAAGTGGACGAAGTGGACGAAGTGGAAGAAGTGGAAGAAGTGGAAGAAGTGGAAGAAATGGGCGAAGTGGAGGAAGTTGACGAATTTGATGAGGTGGACTAAGTTGACGAAGTGGACAAAATGGATGAAGTGCATGAAGTGGAGGAAGTGGAGGAAGTGGAGGAAGTGGAGAAAGTGGACGAATTGACGAAGTTGACGAAGTGGACGAATTGACGAAGTGGACAAAGTGGACTAAGTAGACAAAGTGGACAAAGCAGAAGAAGTTGGCGAAGTGGACGAAGTTGACGAAGTGGACGAAGTGGACGAAGTTGACGAGGTGTACGAAGTGGAAGAAGTTGACGAAGTGGACAAAGTTGACGAAGTGGACGAAGTTGACGAAGTGGACGAAGTGGACGAAGTGGAGGAATATGACGAAGTTGACAAAGTGGAGGAAGCGGACGAAGCAGATGAAGTGGATGAAGTTGACGAAGTTGACGAAGTTGACGAAGTTGACGAAGTGGACGACGTTGAAGAAGTGGAGGAAGTGGAGGAAGTGGACGATGTGGATGAAGTGCAAAAAGTGGAGGAAGTGGGGGAAGTGGACAAAGCGGAGGAAGTGGACGAAGTTCACAAAGTTGACGAAGTGGACGAAGTTGGTGAAGTGGACGAAGCGGACGAAGTTGACGACGTTGACCAAGTGGACGAAGTGGAACAAATTGACGAAGTGGACGAAGTCGACGAAGTTGATGAAGTCGACGAAGTTGAAGAAGTGGACGAAGTGGAGGAAGCGGAGGAAGTTGACTAAGTGGACGATGTTGACGAATTGGACGAAGTGGACGAAGTAGAAGAAGTAGACGAAGTGGACGAAGTTGACGAAGCGGAGGAAGTGGACAAAGTTGACGAAGTTCACAAAGTTGACGAAGTGGACGAAGTGGAAGAAGTTGATGAAGTGGACGAAGTTGACAAAGTGGACGAAGTGCAGGATGTGGAGGAAGTCGACAAAGTTGACGACGTTGGTGAAGTGGACAAAGTGGAGGAAGCAGAGCAAGTGGAGAAAGTGGACTAATTGGATGATTTGGACGAAGTGGAGGACGTCGAGGAAGTTGAGGAAGTGAAGGAAATGGACTAAGTTGACGAAGTTGATGAAGTGGAGGAAGTGGAGGAAGTCCACGAAGTGGAGGAAGTGGACGAAGTTGACGAAGTTGACGAAGACGACGAAGTTGACGAAGTGGACGAAGTGGACAAGGTGGACAAAGTGGACGAAGTGGACGAAGTGGACGAAGTGGACGAAGTGGAAGAAGTTGACGAAGTGGAAGAAGTTGACGAAATTGACGAAGTGCATTAAGTGGATGAAGTTGGCGAAGTGGACAAAGTGGACGAAGTGGCCGAAGTGGACAAAGTGGGCGAAGAGGACGAAAAGGACGAAGAGGACGAAGTGGACGAAGTTGACGAAGTAGACAAAGTTGACGAAATTGACGAAGTGGAGGAAGTGGAGGAAGTGGACTAAGTGGACGATTTGGACGAAGTGGAGGACGTGGAGGAAGTGGGGGAAGTAGAGGAAGTGTGAAGAAAGTGGACTAAGTGGACGAAGTTGACGAAGTGGAGGAAATTGAGGAAGTGGAGGAAGTGGACGAAGAGGAGGAAGTGGACGAAGTAGAAGAAGTTGACGAAGATGACAAAGTTGACGAAGTGGACGAGGTGGACGAAGTGGATGAAGTGGACAAAGTGGACGAGGTGGACGATGTGGACGAAGAGGACGAAGTGGACGAAGTTGACGATGTGGGCGAAGTTCACGTAGTGGACGAAGTTGACGAAGTGGACGAAGTTGACGAAGTGGACGAAGTGGACGAAGTGGACGAAGTGGAAGAAGTGGAAGAAGTGGAAGAAATGGGCGAAGTGGAGGAAGTTGACGAATTTGATGAGGTGGACTAAGTTGACGAAGTGGACAAAATGGATGAAGTGCATGAAGTGGAGGAAGTGGAGGAAGTGGAGAAAGTGGACGAATTGACGAAGTTGACGAAGTGGACGAATTGACGAAGTGGACAAAGTGGACTAAGTAGACAAAGTGGACAAAGCGGAAGAAGTTGGCGAAGTGGACGAAGTTGACGAAGTGGACGAAGTTGACGAGGTGTACGAAGTGGAAGAAGTTGACGAAGTGGACAAAGTTGACGAAGTGGACGAAGTTGACGAAGTGGACGAAGTGGACGAAGTGGAGGAATATGACGAAGTTGACAAAGTGGAGGAAGTGGAGGAAGTGAAGCAAGTGGAGGGAGTGGAGGAAGTTTAGGAAGTGGACTAAGTGGACGAAGTTGAAGAAATGGAGGAAGTGGAGGAAGTCGACGAAGTGGAGGAAGTTCAATAAGTAGACTAAGTTGACGGAGATGACGAAGTAGATTAAGTGGACGGAGTGGACGGAGTGGACGGAGTGGACGAAGTGGACGAAGTGGATGAAGTCGACGAAGTGGACGAAGAGGACGAAGAGGACGAAGAGGACGAAGTGGACGAAGTTGACGAAGTTGACAAAGTTGGCGAAGTTGACGAAGTTGACGAAGTTGACGAAATGGACGAAGTTGACGAAGTGGACGAAGTCGATGAAGTGGATGAAGTTGATGAAGTGGACGAAGTGGAGGAAGCAGAGGAAGTGGACTAAGTGGACGAAGTGAACACAGTGGACGAAGTGAATGCAGTGTACGAAGTGGACAAAGTGGAAGAAGTTGGCGAAGTGGACGAAGTGGACGAAGTGAACGAAATGGACGAAGTCGACGAAGTGAACGAAGTGGAGAAAGTTGACGAAATGGACGAAGGGGAAGAAGTTGACGAAGTGGACGAAGTGGACGAAGTTGACGAGGTGGACGAAGTGGAAGAAGTTGACGAAGTGTAGGAATATGACGAATTTGACGAAGTGGAGGAAGTGGAGGAAGTGAAGGAAGTGGACGAAGTTGGTGAAGTGGACGAAGTGGATGAAGTGGAGGAAGTGGAGGAAGTGGCCTAAATGGATGAATTGGACGAAGTGGAGGACGTGGAGGAAGTGGAGGAAGTTTAAGAAGTGGACTAAGTGGACGAAGTTGACGAAGTGGAGGAAGTTCAAGAAGTAGACGAAGTTGACGGAGATGACGAAGTTGACGGAGATGACGAAGTTGATGGAGATGACGAAGTTGACCAAGTGGATTAAGTGGACGAAGTGGACGAAGAGGACGAAGAGGACAAAGTTGATGAAGTTGACAAAGTTGACGAAGTGGACGAAGTTGACGAAGAGAAGGAAATGGATGAAGTGGACGAAGTTGACGATGTGGAGGAAGGGGAGGAAGTGGAGGAAGTTGACGAATTTGAAGAACTGGATGAAGTGGACTAAGTCGACGAAGTTGACCAAGTGGACGGAGCGGAAGAAGTTGACGAAGTTGACGAGGTGTACGAAGTGGAAACATTTGACGAAGTGGAGGAATATGACGAAGTTGACGAACTGGAGGAAGTGGAGGAAGTGAAGCAAGTGGACGAAGTTGGTGAAGTGGACGAAGTGGATGAAGTGGAGGAAGTGGACGAAGTGGACGAAGAGGACGAAGAGGACGAAGTGGACAAAGTTGACGAAGTTGACAAAGTTGACGAAGTTGACGAAGTTGACGAAGTTGACGAAGTTGACGAAATGGACGAAGTGGACGAAGTTGACGAGGTGGACGAAGTTGACGAAGTGGACAAAGTTGATGAAGTGGACGAAGTGGAGGAAGCAGAGGAAGTGGACGAAGTTGACGAAGTGAACACAGTGGACGAAGTGAATGCAGTGTACGAAGTGGACAAAGTGGAAGAAGTTGGCGAAGTGGAAGAAGTTGACGAAGTGAACGAAATGGACGAAGTCGACGAAGTGAACGAAGTGGAGAAAGTTGACGAAATGGACGAAGGGGAAGAAGTTGACGAAGTGGATGAAGTGGACGAAGTTGACGAGGTGGACGAAGTGGAAGAAGTTGACGAAGTGTAGGAATATGACGAATTTGACGAAGTGGAGGAAGTGGAGGAAGTGAAGGAAGTGGACGAAGTTGGTGAAGTGGACGAAGTGGATGAAGTGGAGGAAGTGGAGGAAGTGGAGGAAGTGGCCTAAATGGATGAATTGGATGAAGTGGAGGACGTGGAGGAAGTGGAGGAAGTTTAGGAAGTGGACTAAGTGGACGAAGTTGACGAAGTGGAGGAAGTTCAAGAAGTAGACGAAGTTGACGGAGATGACGAAGTTGACCAAGTGGATTAAGTGGACGAAGTGGACGAAGAGGACGAAGAGGACAAAGTTGACGAAGTTGACAAAGTTGACGAAGTGGACGAAGTTGACGAAGTTGACGAAGAGAAGGAAATGGATGAAGTGGACGAAGTTGACGATGTGGAGGAAGGGGAGGAAGTGGAGGAAGTTGACGAATTTGGAGAACTGGACGAAGTGGACTAAGTGGACGAAGTTGACGAAGTGGACGGAGCGGAAGAAGTTGACGAAGTTGACGAGGTGTACGAAGTGGAAGAATTTGACGAAGTGGAGGAATATGACGAAGTTGACGAACTGGAGGAAGTGGAGGAAGTGAAGCAAGTGGACGAAGTTGGTGAAGTGGACGAAGTGGAGGAAGTGGAGGAAGTGGAGTATGTGGACGAATTGGACGAAGTGGAGGACGTGGAGGAAGTGGAGGAAGTGGAGGAAGTTTAGGAAGTGGACTATGTGGACCGAAGTTGATGAAGTGGAGGAAGTGGAGGAAGTCGACGAAGTGGAGGAAGTTATAGAAGTAGACGAAGTTGACGGAGATGACAAAGTTTACGAAGTGGATTAAGTGGACGAAGTGGACGAAGAGGACGAAGTGGACAAAGTTGAAGAAGAGGACGAAGTTGACGAAGTTGACGAAGTGGACGAAGTGGACAAAGTGGACGAAGTGGACGAAGTGCACGAAGTGGACGAAGTGCACGAAGTGGACGAAGTGCACGAAGTGGACGAAGTGGACGAAGTTGACAAAGTGGACAAAGTTGACGAAGTGGACGAAGTGGAGGAGGCGGAGGAAGTGGACTAAGTGGACGAAGTTGACAAAGTGGACGAGGTGGACGAAGGGGACGAAGTGGAAGAAGTGGACGAAGTGGACGAAGTGGAAGAAGTGGAAGAAGTGGAAGAAGTGGAAGAAAAGGGCGAAGTGGACGAAGTTGACGAATTTGATGAAGTGGACTAAGTTGACGAAGTGGACGAAGTTGACGAATTGGAAAAAAGTGGATGAAGTGGAGGAAGTGAAGGAAGTGGAGAAAGTGGACGAATTGACGAAGTTGACGAAGTGGACTAAGTGGACGAAGTTGACGAAGTGGTCGAAGCGGAAGAAGTTGACAAAGTGGACGAAGTGGACGAAGTTGACGAAGTGGACGAAGTGGAAGAAGTGCAAGAAGTGGAAGAAATGGGCGAAGTGGAGGAAGTTGACGAATTTGATGAAGTGGACTAAGTTGACGAAGTGGACAAAATGGATGAAGTGCATGAAGTGGAGGAAGTGGAGGAAGTGGAGGAAGTGGAGAAAGTGGACGAATTGACGAATTTGACGAAGTGGACTAAGTAGACGAAGTGGACGAAGCGAAAAAAGTTGGCGAAATGGACGAAGTCGACGAAGTGAACGAAATGGACGAAGGGGAAGAAATTGACGAAGTGGACAAAGTTGACGAGGTGGACGAAGTGGAAGAAGTTGACGAAGTGTAGGAATATGACGAAGTTGACGAAGTGGAGGAAGTGGAGGAAGTGAAGCAAGTGGACGAAGTTGGAGAAGTGGACGAAGTGGATGAAGTGGAGGAAGTGGAGGAAGTGGAGGAAGTGGACTAAATGGATGAATTGGACGAAGTGGAGGACGTGGAGGAAGTGGAGGAAGTTTAGGAAGTGGACTAAGTGGACGAAGTTGACGAAGTGGAGGAAGTTCAAGAAGTAGACGAAGTTGACGGAGATGACGAAGTTGACGGAGATGACGAAGTTGACCAAATGGATTAAGTGGACGAAGTGGACGAAGAGGACGAAGAGGACAAAGTTGACGAAGTTGACAAAGTTGACGAAGTTGACAAAGTTGACGAAGTGGACAAAGTGGACGAAGTGGACGAAGTTGACGAAGAGGAGGAAATGGATGAAGTGGACGAAGTTGATGATGTGGAGGAAGGGGAGGAAGTGGAGGAAGTTGACGAATTTGAAGAACTGGACGAAGTGGACTAAGTGGACGAAGTTGACGAAGTGGACGGAGCAGAAGAAGTTGACGAAGTTGACGAGGTGTACGAAGTGGAAGAATTTGACGAAGTGGAGGAATATGACGAAGTTGACGAATTTGATGAAGTGGACTAAGTTGACGAAGTGGACGAAGTTGACGAATTGGAAAAAAGTGGATGAAGTGGAGGAAGTGGAGGAAGTGGAGAAAGTGGACGAATTGACGAAGTTGACGAAGTGGACTAAGTGGACGAAGTTGACGAAGTGGTCGAAGCGGAAGAAGTTGACAAAGTGGACGAAGTTGACGAAGTGGAAGAAGTGCAAGAAGTGGAAGAAATGGGCGAAGTGGAGGAAGTTGACGAATTTGATGAAGTGGACTAAGTTGACGAAGTGGACAAAATGGATGAAGTGCATGAAGTGGAGGAAGTGGAGGAAGTGGAGAAAGTGGACGAATTGACGAATTTGACGAAGTGGACTAAGTAGACGAAGTGGACGAAGCGGAAAAAGTTGGCGAAATGGACGAAGTCGATGAAGTGAACGAAATGGACGAAGGGGAAGAAATTGACGAAGTGGACAAAGTTGACGAGGTGGACGAAGTGGAAGAAGTTGACGAAGTGTAGGAATATGACGAAGTTGACGAAGTGGAGGAAGTGGAGGAAGTGAAGCAAGTGGACGAAGTTGGAGAAGTGGACGAAGTGGATGAAGTAGAGGAAGTGGAGGAAGTGGAGGAAGTGGACTAAATGGATGAATTGGACGAAGTGGAGGACGTGGAGGAAGTGGAGGAAGTTTAGGAAGTGGACTAAGTGGACGAAGTTGACGAAGTGGAGGAAGTTCAAGAAGTAGACGAAGTTGACGGAGATGACGAAGTTGACCAAATGGATTAAGTGGACGAAGTGGACGAAGAGGACGAAGAGGACAAAGTTGACGAAGTTGACAAAGTTGACGAAGTGGACGAAGTGGACGAAGTTGACGAAGAGGAGGAAATGGATGAAGTGGACGAAGTTGATGATGTGGAGGAAGGGGAGGAAGTGGAGGAAGTTGACGAATTTGAAGAACTGGACGAAGTGGACTAAGTGGACGAAGTTGACGAAGTGGACGGAGCAGAAGAAGTTGACGAAGTTGACGAGGTGTACGAAGTGGAAGAATTTGACGAAGTGGAGGAATATGACGAAGTTGACGAACTGGAGGAAGTGGAGGAAGTGAAGCAAGCAGACGAAGTTGGTGAAGTGGACGAAGTGGATGAAGTGGAGGAAGTGGAGGAAGTGGACTAAGTGGACGAATTGGACGAAGTGGAGGACGTGGAGGAAGTGGAGGAAGTGGAGGAAGTTTAGGAAGTGGACTATGTGGACCGAAGTTGATGAAGTGGAGGAAGTGGAGGAAGTCGACGAAGTGGAGGAAGTTAAAGAAGTAGACGAAGTTGACGGAGATGAAGAAGTTTACGAAGTGGATTAAGTGGACGAAGTGGACGAAGAGGACGAAGAGGACGAAGTGGACAAAGTTGACGAAGTGGACGAAGTTGACGAAGTTGACGAAGTGGACGAAGTGGACGAATTGGACGAAGTGGACGAAGTGGACGAAGTGCACGAAGTGGACGAAGTGCACGAAGTGGACGAAGTGGACGAAGTTGACAAAGTGGACAAAGTTGACGAAGTGGACGAAGTAGACGAAGTAGACGAAGTTGAGGAGGCGAAGGAAGTGGACTAAGTGGACGAAGTTGACAAAGTGGACGAGGTGGACGAAGTGGAAGAAGTTCACGAAGTCGACCAAGTGGACCAAGTTGACGAAGTGGACCAAGTTGACGAAGTGGACGAAGGGGACGAAGTGGAAGAAGTGGACGACGTTGACGAAGTGGACGAAGTGGACGAAGTGGACGAAGTGGAAGAAGTGGAAGAAGTGGAAGAAAAGGGCGAAGTGGACGAAGTTGACGAATTTGATGAAGTGGACTAAGTTGACGAAGTGGACGAAGTTGACGAAGTGGAAAAAAGTGGATGAAGTGGAGGAAGTGGAGGAAGTGGAGAAAGTGGACGAATTGACGAAGTTGACGAAGTGGACTAAGTGGACGAAGTTGACGAAGTGGTCGAAGCGGAAGAAGTTGACAAAGTGGACGAAGTGGACGAAGTTGACGAAGTGGACGAAGTGGACGAAGTGGACGAAGTGGACGAGGTGTACGAAGTGGAAGAAGTTGACGAAGTGGACAAAATTGACGAAGTTGACGAAGTGGACGAAGTGGAGGAATATGACGAAGTGGAGGAAGTGGAGGAAGTGAAGCAAGTTGACGAATTGGAGGAAGTTTAGGAAGTGGACTAAGTGGACGAAGTTGACGAAGTGGAGGAAGTCGACGAAGTGGTGGAAGTTCAAGAAGTAGACTAAGTTGACAGAGATGACGAAGAGAACGAAGTGGACGAAGTTGACAAAGTTGAAGAAGTTGACGGAGTTGACATTGTTGACGAAGTTTACGAAATGGATGAAGTGGACGAAGTTGACGAAGTGGACGAAGTTGACGAAGTGGACGAAGTTGACGAAGTGGACAAAGTGGAGGAAGCGGAGGAAGTGGACGAAGTGGACGAAGTGAGCACAGTGCACGAAGTGGACGAAGTGAACAGAGTGTACGAAGTGGACAAAGTGGAAGAAGTTGATGAAGTGGACGAAGTTGACGAAGTGGACGAAATGGACGAAGTCCATTAATTGGACGAAGTGGAGGAAGTTTAGGAAGTGGACTAAGTTGACGAAGTTGACGAAGCGGAGGAAGTGGAGGAAGTTCAAGAAGTAGACGAAGTTGACGGAGATGACGAAGTTGACGAAGTTGATTAAGTGGACGAAGTGGAGGAAGAGGACGAAGAGGACGAAGTGGACAAAGTTGACGAAGTTGACAAAGTCGACGAAGTTGACGAAGTGGACGAAGTTGACGAAGAGGAGGAAATGGATGAAGTGGACGAAGTTGACGATGTGGAGGAAGGGGAGGAAGTGGAGGAAGTTGACGAATTTGAAGAACTGGACGAAGTGGACTAAGTGGACGAAGTTGACGAAGTGGACGGAGCGGAAGAAGTTGACGAAGTTCACGAGGTGTACGAAGTGGAAGAATTTGACGAAGTGGAGGAATATGACGAAGTTGACGAACTGGAGGAAGTGGAGGAAGTGAAGCAAGCGGACGAAGTTGGTGAAGTGGACGAAGTGGATGAAGTGGAGGAAGTGGAGGAAGTGGACTAAGTGGACGAAGAGGACGAAGAGGACGATGTGGACAAAGTTGACGAAGAGGACGAAGTTGACGAAGTTGACGAAGTGGACGAAGTGGACGAAGTGCACGAAGTGGACGAAGTGCACGAAGTGGACGAAGTGCACGAAGTGGACGAAGTTGACAAAGTGGACAAAGTTGACGAAGTGGACGAAGTAGACGAAGTGGAGGAGGCGGAGGAAGTGGACTAAGTGGACGAAGTTGACAAAGTGGACGAGGTGGACGAAGTGGAAGAAGTTCACGAAGTCGACCAAGTGGACCAAATTGACGAAGTGGACCAAGTTGACGAAGTGGACCAAGTTGACGAAGTGGACGAAGGGGACGAAGTGGAAGAAGTGGACGACGTTGACGAAGTGGACGAAGTGGACGAAGTGGACGAAGTGAGCACAGTGGACGAAGTGAACAGAGTGTACGAAGTGGACAAAGTGGAAGAAGTTGATGAAGTGCACGAAGTTGACAAAGTGGACGAAATGGACGAAGTGGAGGAAGTGGAGGAAGTTTAGGAAGTGGACTAAGTTGACGAAGTTGACGAAGTGGAGGAAGTGGAGGAAGTTCAAGAAGTAGACGAAGTTGACGGAGATGACGAAGTTGACGAAGTTGATTAAGTGGACGAAGTGGACGAAGAGGACGAAGAGGACGAAGTGTACAAAGTTGACGAAGTTGACAAAGTCGACGAAGTTGACGAGGTGGACGAAGTTGACGAAGAGGAGGAAATGGATGAAGTGGACGAAGTTGACGATGTGGAGGAAGGGGAGGAAGTGGAGGAAGTTGACGATTTTGAAGAACTGGACGAAGTGAACTAAGTGGACGAAGTTGACGAAGTGGACGGAGCGGAAGAAGTTGACGAAGTTGACGAGGTGTACGAAGTTGACGAGGTGTACGAAGTGGAAGAATTTGACGAAGTGGATGAATATGACGAAGTTGACGAACTGGAGGAAGTGAAGGAAGTGAAGCAAGTGGACGAAGTTGGTGAAGTGGACGAAGTGGATGAAGTGGAGGAAGTGGAGGAAGTGGACTAAGTGGACGAATTGGACGAAGTGGAGGATTAGAGGAAGTGGAGGAAGTGGAGGAAGTTTAGGAAGTGGACTATGTGGACCGAAGTTGATGAAATGGAGGAAGTGGAGGAAGTCGACGAAGTGGAGGAAGTTAAAGAAGTAGACGAAGTTGACAGAGATGACGAAGTTTACGAAGTGGATTAAGTGGACGAAGAGGACGAAGAGGATGAAGTGGACAAAGTTGACGAAGAGGACGAAGTTGACGAAGTTGACGAAGTGGACGAAGTGGACGAAGTGGACGAAGTTGACAAAGTGGACAAAGTTGACGAAGTGGACGAAGTAGACGAAGTGGAGGAGGCGGAGGAAGTGGACTAAGTGGACGAAGTTGACAAAGTGGACGAGGTGGACGAAGTGGAAGAAGTTCACGAAGTCGACCAAGTGGACCAAATTGACGAAGTGGACCAAGTTGACGAAGTGGACCAAGTTGACGAAGTGGACGAAGGGGACGAAGTGGAAGAAGTGGACGACATTGACGAAGTGGACGAAGTGGACGAAGTGGACGAAGTGGACGAAGTTGAAGAAGTGGAAGAAGTGGAAGAAAAGGGCGAAGTGGACGAAGTTGACGAATTTGATGAAGTGGACTAAGTTGACGAAGTGGACGAAGTGGAAAAAAGTGGATGAAGTGGAGGAAGTGGAGGAAGTGGAGAAAGTGGACGAATTGACGAAGTTGACGAAGTGGACTAAGTGGACGAAGTTGACGAAGTGGTCGAAGCGGAAGAAGTTGACAAAGTGGACGAAGTGGACAAAGTTGACGAAGTGGACGAAGTGGACGAAGTGGACGAGGTGTACGAAGTGGAAGAAGTTGACGAAGTGGACAAAATTGACGAAGTGGACGAAGTGGAGGAATATGACGAAGTTGACGAAGTGGAGGAAGTGGAGGAAGTGAAGCAAGTGGACGAAGTTGGTGAAGTGGACGAAGTGGATGAAGTGGAGGAAGTGGAGGAAGTGGAGGAAGTCGACTAAATGGATGAATTGGACGAAGTGGAGGACGTGGAGGACGTGGAGGAAGTGGTGGAAATTTAGGAAGTGGACGAAGAGGACGAAGAGAACGAAGTGGGCAAAGTTGACGAAATTGACAAAGTTGAAGAAGTTGACATTGTTGACGAAGTTGACGAAATGGACGAAGTGGACGAAGTGGACGAAGTTGAGGAAGTGGACGAAGTGGACGAAGCGGAGGAAGTGGACGATGTTGACGAAGTGGACGAATTGAGCACAGTGGACGAAGTGGACTGATAACAGTTGAAAAACTGTTATTTTTATGCTTAGAATTGATACTAAAGGCAACCTTTACACTTAGAAACTAGCTTGAAATCATGCTTTTATCCATATTTTCAGAAATAAGAGAGCTGGACAGGTTTATGCTTGATTTCAGTGTTTTTGTGCAGGTTTTAAGGTGAATTTAGTGAAAGAAGTGAAGAAGGAGAGAGATGGAATCAGAAAAGAAATCAAAGAGTGCAAAA
This sequence comes from Vigna nakashimae, assembly GCA_034642375.1. Lineage (NCBI taxonomy): Eukaryota > Viridiplantae > Streptophyta > Magnoliopsida > Fabales > Fabaceae > Vigna > Vigna nakashimae. The sequence continues at coordinate 22,606,429 of CM067766.1, forward strand.
GGAGAAGCCGAAGTCACCGCTCAGCGGCACTTTACCGCTGAGCGGCACTCAGGAAGTCACGGGAGGTCCACTGAGGGGCAAAATGGCCGCTGAGGGGAAGAAACGAGACGCGCACTCACCGCTGAGCGGTATATTACCGTTGAGCGGCACACTTATGGGCTTGGGCCTAGATTTTTTGTAATTTTAGAATAGTATATAAGTTTAGGACGTCCTAGGGTTTGTATCTTTGGCAGAAACGAGGCAAACACTCTCTCTTCCACCCCTTTGCAGGAGGATCTTGGATGCTCAGGCTACCTCTTCACCTTTTTAGGGTTTATTCTTTTATTCTTTCATTGCAATTCATCTAGGTTCACCATGAATATGGTGAACTAAACTCTGTATGTTTATTGGGGAATCAATGTAATCTTTTGAAGCTCTCATATATGGAATCTGTTTTTACATCTTTTAATTAAGACTTATGCTTTCTTTCATCATTAGTTAGGGTTTTTCCTCTTTGCTTAATGCTTGCATTGTTTAACTCATTCGATGCATGATTATTGGTTTTGTCGATACGGGAACGTACGGGGAAGTCTAGATCCGGGGAATTTCTCCCAATATTATGTTGGTTGTCGTTAAGCTCCTGTACTTATGAACTGATCATTAGGAATGCTAGGAATTGTATGAACTCGTGATTAGGGAGAAGCCTTCTAGAAAGGTACTTTAGAGAGTGGCATTAACAATGATGATTTGAATGTTGAATTCCTAAAATATATAAGAGTGGATAAGATGAAATTGACCCCCAACAACATATTCATCCATATATTTCATTGAAAGTGTTTATCTTTTGCTTTTGCCATTGATCAAAACTTCATGCATACATGTTTATTTTCTGTCCTGCATATAAAATTTCAATTATTTCATTTGTAAGTCTTAGCTAATCAACAAATCACATAACTAAACTAGGCCGTGAGTCCTTTGGGAGAACGATACTTGGTCTTACCAAGTTTATTACTTGAACGATTCGGTCATACTTGCCGATTGTAAAACAAGTTTGTGACATCATATTTTGGTGCTTACAAATTTGTCCATCATGGACGAAGTGAACATAGTGTACGAAGTGGACAAAGTGGAAGAAGTTGACGAAGTGGACGAAGTTGACGAAGTGGACGAAATGGACGAAGTCGACAAAGTGGACGAAGTGGAGGAAGTTGACGATGTTGACGAAATGGACGAAGTGGAGGAAGTTGACGAAGTAGACGAAGTGGACGAAGTTGACGAAGTGGATGAAGTTGACGAGGTGTACGAAGTGGAAGAAGTGGACGAAGTGGAGGAATATGACGAAGTTGACGAAGTGGAGGAAGTGGAGGAAGTGAAGCAAGTGGACGAAGTTGGTGAAGTGGACGAAGTGGATGAAGTGGAGGAAGTGGAGGAAGTGGAGGAAGTCGACTAAATGGATGAATTGGACGAAGTGGAGGACGTGGAGGAAGTGAAGGAAGTTTAGGAAGTGGACTAAGTTGACGAAGTTGACGAAGTTGATTAAGTGGACGAAGAGGACGAAGTGGACAAAGTTGACGAAGTTGACAAAGTCGACGAAGTGGACGAAGTTGACGAAGAGGAGGAAATGGATGAAGTGGACGAAGTTGACTATGTGGAGGAAGTGGAGGAAGTTCAAGAAGTAGACGAAGTTGACGGAGATGACGAAGTTGACGAAGTGGATTAAGTGGATGAAGTGGACGAATAGGACGAAGGGGACAAAGTTGACGATGTGGAGGAAGTGGAGGAAGTTCAAGAAGTAGACGAAGTTGACGGAGATGACGAAGTGGATTAAGTGGACGAAGTGGACGAAGAGGACGAATAGGACGAAGTGGACAAAGTTGACGAAGTTGACAAAGTTGACGAAGTTGACGAGGTGGCGAAGTTGACGAAGTGGACGAAGTTGACGAAGAGGAGGAAATAGATGAAGTGGACGAAGTTGACGACGTGGAGGAAGTGGAGGAAGTTTAGGAAGTTGACGAATTTGAAGAAGTGGACGAAGTGGACTAAGTGGACGAAGTTGACGAAGTGGACGAAGAGAACGAAGTTGACAAAGTTGACGAAGTTGACAAAGTTGAAGAAGTTGACGAAGTTGACATTGTTGACGAAGTTGACGAAATGGACGAAGTTGACGAAGTGGACGAAGTTGACGAAGTGCACGAAGATGACGAAGAGGAGGAAATAGATGAAGTGGACGAAGTTGACGATGTGGAGGAAGTGGAGGAAGTTTAGGAAGTTGACGAATTTGAAGAAGTGGACGTAGTGGACTAAGTGGACGAAGTTGACGAAGTGGACGAAGAGAACGAAGTGGACAAAGTTGACGAAGTTGACAAAGTTGAAGAAGTTGACGAAGTTGACATTGTTGACGAAGTTGACGAAATGGACGAAGTGGACGAAGTTGACGAAGTGGACGAAGTGGAGGAAGCGGAGGAAGTGGACGAAGTTGACGAAGTGGACGAAGTGAGCACAGTGGACGAAGTGAACACAGTGTACGAAGTGGACAAAGTGGAAGAAGTTGACGAAGTGGACGAAGTTGACGAAGTGGACGAAGTTGACGAAGTGGACGAAATGGACGAAGTCGACAAAGTGGACGAAGTGGAGGAAGTTGACGATGTTGACTGATGGACAAATTTGTAAGCACCAAAATATGATGTCACAAACTTGTTTCACAATCGGCAAGTATGACCGAATCGTTCAAGTAATAAAACTTGGTAAGACCAAGTATCGTTCTTCCCAAAGGACTCACGGCCTAGTTTAGTTATGTGATTTGTTGATTAGCTAGGACTTACAAACGAAATATTCAAAGTTTAATATGCAAAGACAAAAATAAACATGTATGCATGAATTGATCAATGGCAAAGACAAAAGATAAACACTTTCAATGAATTATATAAATGAATATGTTGTTGGGGGTCAATTTCATCTCATCCACTCTCATATATTTTAGGAATTCAACATTCAAATCATCATTGTTAATGCCACTCTCTAATGTACCATTCTAGATGGCTTCTCCCTAATCAAATAGTTCATACAATTCCTAGCATTCCTAATGATTAGTTCATTACAGCAGGAGCTTAAAGGCAACCAATATAATGTTGTCAGTAAAATATTGGGAGAAATTCCCCGGATCTAGACTTCCCCGTACGTGTCCGTATCGACAAAACCAATAATCATGCATTAGAATGAGTTAAACAATGCAAGCATTGAGCAAAGAGGAAAAACCCTAACTAATGATGAAAGAAAGCATATGTCTTAATTCAAAGATGTACTCAACAAATCCATATATGAGAGCTTCAAGAGATTACATTGATTCCCCAACAAACATACAAGGTTTAGTTCACCATCGTCATGGTGAACCTAGATGAATAACAATGAAAGAATGAAAGAATAAACCCAATAAAGGTGAAGAGGTAGCCTGAGCATCCAAGATCCTCCTTCAAAGGGGTGGAAGAGAGAGTGTTTGCCTCGTTTTTGCCAAAGATACTAATCCTAGGGACGTACAACCCCTTATATACTAATCTAGAGTTACAAAAGATTACAAAAGCCCAAGCCCAAAAAGTGCCGCTCAGCGGTATTTACCGCTCAGCGGTGATTGCGCGTCTTCTTTCTTCCCCTCAGCGGCCATTTTGCCCCTCAGCGGTTCCAACGCCACCTCTTGAGTGCCGCTCAGCGGTAGTTTGCCGCTGAGCGGTGCCTTCGTCTTCTCTTTTTGCACTCTTTCTTGTCTTTTCGAATGTCACTTCTCTCCTTCTTCACTCTTTTCACCAAATTCACCTTAAAACCTGCATAAAAACACTGAAATCAAGCATAAACCTGTCCAGCTCTCTTATTTATGAAAATATAGATAAACTGCATGATTTCAAGCTAGTTTTTAAGTCTAAAGGTTGCTTTTAGTATCAATTTTAAGCATGAAAATAACAGTTTTTCAACTGTTATCACAACCCCAAACTTAGAACTTTGCTTGTCCTCAAGCAAACAAAATGTAACTCCATCTCCAACCAATTCATATGATGGTTCACTCATTCAAAAATTCTCTTTTTCAAGATAAGTAACAACTTCACTCAAACTTATGACTAAGAGTTCAATCAAGATGTGCACATGCTTTAGTGTTCACAAAATCATTTAAGTTCCAACAAATGCTATTTTTCATGAATGATCAATCAATTAAGCATGGATGTTCATGTGCTTATGGAATATTTCCTCACTAGGTAAAGTGTTTCACTCAACACACAAGTGTATAAGAGGTAAAGTGTTTCACTCATTCACTCCACTATCACAATGTCACATGAATCAACTTTGCCTTTCATTTTACCACAATCAAACACATTCACAAGTATGCATCATCACAAGGACTTTTCAATGGCTTATAATGTGGCTGGGCTAACAAGAAAATTGGTTTTTCTGGATCACAAAATCCTTGAGTTAAGAGAATCATAACAACACAATTATTCTTATTCATTCCCAACTTTTGTTTGCCTTTTCATTTGCATATTCTTTCTTTTTAGCTCTTAGCTCAATGCTTTTCCTTTTTCATGATTTCCCAATAACCCCAAACTTGAACATTTATCAATACCACACAAGATATTCTACTTAACTCAAGGTAAAGATTTTCAATCAAGGGTTCAGTGTATATTCAAGGCTATGGGTTCAAAGGATAGAACACAAAGTGTTCTCTTTTAGTAGGCTAACTTTATGAATTTGGCCAGTAAAAAGGGTTTCAACAAACACGGCCTTTGATCATATGATGCAAAACAAGCAATTGATTCAATCATAGAAAACCTGGGCAAAGTCATTCAAGCTTCCAAAGTAATAGCATTCAACAATAACAACTCTGGAGCTCAAAACCTCACATATAAGCTCATTCACATTTGACATACACATCCTGCTTAATTTCACAATCACAATCATGATATCTTGCATTTGTTCACAAAGCTTGTGAATCACCTGTATAAGCATTTTAATGTGCACATAATCTCAACATCACTCAATCAATAAGCATCATCAAGCATTACTTATCACACAATCACAATTAGTATCAAACCATCATAAGAAACCGGGTGTTCAATAGAGTACATCAAACCCTATTCTAAAAACAAAAACAAATAAGATACTCACAAAACACTGGGTTGCCTCCCAGTAAGCGCTTGTTTAACGTCCCGAGCCTGACCCAAACTTTCAAGGATCAACTAGCAACATCATTGTAGAACATTGTTGCACCTCTCCCCCCAGATAAGGCTTGAGACGTTGACCATTTACCACCCAACTTCTCTGTGGATTATCAGATGGATTAAATATTTCAATTGCCCCATGCGGATGCACTTCTTTTATCACAAATGGTCCTGTCCATTTTGACTTCAGCTTCCCAGGAAATATCTTCAATCTTGAATTGAACAATAGTACCTGTTGTCCTGGATTGAAAACTCTATTCACCAACTTCCTGTCATGATAAAATTTAATTTTTTCTTTGTAAGCCCTGGATGAATCATATGCATGTAACCGCATTTCTTCAAGCTCCAAAATCTGCCTCCTGCGTGTGCATTGAGTGTCATAAGGATCAAAATTCAAGAATTTCAAAGCCCATAGTGCTCTATGCTCCAATTCAACTGGCAAATGGCATGCTTTCCCATAGACTAATTGAAATGGTGATAATCCCATGGACGTCTTCATTGCTGTTCGATAAGCCCAAAGAGCATCATCCAATTTGAGAGACCAATCCTTTCTTGATGAAGTCACAGTTTTTTCCAGGATTCTTTTTATCTCCCTGTTAGATACCTCCGCTTGTCCATTAGTTTGTGGATGATAAGGTGCAGCTACCTTATGCTTCACTCCATAGTGTTTGAGTACTTTCTCTAGCTGATAATTGCAAAAATGAGATCCTCCATCACTAATCAACACTCTTGGAGTGCCAAAACGTGAGAATATCTGCCTCTTCAGGAATTTAATTACCGTGCTAGCATCATTTTTAGGACAAGCTAATGCTTCCACCCATTTACTCACATAATCCACTGCTACCAGAATATATTCATTGTTGAAAGATGGAGGGAAGGGTCCAACGAAGTCAATACCCCAACAATAAAAAACCTCAACCTCTAAAATACCTTGTAAAGGCATCTCATGACGTTTAGTGATTGTCCCTGCTCTCTGACATTTATCACAATTCCTAGCATGATTATGGGCATCTTTAAATAACGTTGGCCAATAAAACCCTGATTGAAGGACTTTTGCTGCTGTTCTTTCCCCATTAAAATGTCCTCCATAAGGTGAATCATGATAATGCCAGAGAATTCCTTCTGCTTCTTCATTTGTAACACATCTCCTGAGAAGATTATCTGCTCCAATTTTGAACAAATATGGATCATCCCACACAAACTGCTTGGCATCATGCAAAAATTTTTTTCTCTGTTGCCAAGTTAAGTCTTCCGGCATGACTCTCGCAGCTTTGAAATTTGCCATATCAGCAAACCAGGGCCTCTGCTGAATATACATGAGTGATTCATCTGAAAAAGATTCCCAGATTTCAGACTCCTTGCTAGTGACCTCATTGTTGACTAACCGTGACAAATGATCAGCAATTAAGTTCTCACTTCCTTTCTTATCACGGATTTCTACATCAAACTCTTGCAAAAGTAGTACCCATCTAATCAGACGTGGCTTAGAATCTGGTTTTGTCAACAAATATTTGATAGCTGCATGATCCGTATAGACAATCACCTTAGACCCAATAAGATAAGGTCTAAATTTCTCTAGAGCATATACAATGGCAAGAAACTCCTTCTCTGTGGTAGCATAATTCAATTGAGCATCATTCAGCACCTTGCTAGCATAGTAAATTGGATGAAATTTTTGTTCTTTCCTTTGGCCAAGGACAACTCCTATTGCATAATCACTTGCATCACACATCAATTCAAAATTTTGATTCCAATCTGGTGCTACAATTACTGGAGCTGACACTAACTTCTGCTTCAATATATCAAAGGCTTTCAGACAGTCTTCATTCATCACAAAAGGAGCATCCTTCATCAAAAGATTACTCAATGGTTTAGCAATTTTTGAGAAATCTTTGATGAATCTTCTATAAAACCCAGCATGACCAAGAAAACTCCTAATCCCCCTTACATTTGTTGGTGGGGGCAGTTTCTCAATGACTTCTACTTTGGCTTTATCCACCTCAATTCCTTTAGCAGAAATTTTATGCCCCAGTACAATCCCTTCAGTTACCATGAAATGACATTTCTCCCAATTCAAAACCAGATTTGTCTGAACACATCTTTTGAGGACAGTGTTCAAATTAGCTAAACATCTTTGGAAAGAATTTCCAAAAACTGAGAAGTCATCCATGAATACTTCAATGCATTTTTCTAAAAGATCAGAAAAAATTGCCTGCATACACCTCTGAAACGTAGCTGGAGCATTACATAATCCAAAAGGCATCTTTCTATATGCAAAGATACCAAAAGGACAAGTAAAAGCCGTCTTTTCCTGGTCTTTTGGATCTACCACAATTTGATTATATCCAGAATATCCATCTAGAAAACAATAGAAAGCCTGCCCTGATAACCTTTCTAGCATCTGATCCATGAAGGGAAGAGGAAAATGATCTTTCCTAGTAGCTTTATTCAGTTTCCTATAATCAATGCACATACGCCAGCCAGTAACTGTCCGAGTAGGAATCAGCTCATTCTTATCATTATAAATTACTGTCATCCCACCTTTCTTTGGCACCACCTGTACTGGACTCACCCATTCACTGTCAGAGATTGGATAGATGATACCAGCTTCTAGCAGTTTCAACACTTCTTTTCTGACCACATCCTTCATGACAGGATTTAACCTTCTCTGTGGTTGAGCACTTGGTTTATAGTCCTCTTCCATAAAAATCCTGTGCATGCAATAAGTTGGGCTTATACCTTTGAGATCTGATATTGACCACCCAATTGCTTCTTTGTTGGCTTTCAGAATTTCTATCAACTGCTCTTCTTCTTGTAAAGATAAAGAGTTATTGATGATGACTGGCTTTGTTTCACCCTGTTCTAAAAACACATATTTCAGATGTGGTGGCAATCTTTTCAATTCTGATGACTGTGCTTTGATTGTTTCTTCCTTATCAATTGTTTCAAATGTTGGATCTTCCTCTGGATTCTTTTTCAATGTTTCCAAGTCCATCAGACATTCATCAATCAATTTTTCTTCTTCCTCATCCAAATCTTCACATGCATCAATGAGAGTTTTTTCCAATGGAGAAATATTACGCACCATTCTTTCCTGAACCATACAAACTTCATCAAGTTCATCAAATTGAAAACATGCTTTGTCATCATTTGGATATGTCATGGCCTTGGATACATCAAAAGTGACCTCTTCATCATCAACTCTCAGTTTAAGCTTACCATTCTCTACATCAATCAGAACTCTAGCAGTCTTCATAAAAGGTCTCCCCAGAATAAGAGGAACATCACTAGTTCCTTCCATCTCCATCACAATAAAATCCACTGGGAATACAAATTTGTCGACCTTCACTAGAACATCTTCAACCACTCCATATGGATATTTAAGAGACCTGTCTGCCAATTGAAGAGCCATTCTGGTTGGTTTAATTTCCAGCCCCTGAATTGTTCTGCACATGGCTAGCGGCATTAGATTAATGCTAGCTCCCAAATCAATCAATGCTCTTCCAACTTTCACATCTCCTATGGTGCATGGAATAGTGAAGCTTCCTGGGTCTTTAAGTTTAGGAGGTAATTTCTGTATGATTGCACTGCAATTGCCCTGTATATTGATAGTTTCCTTCTCAATGTACTTGTGTTTCTTTGTGAGAAGTTCCTTCAAAAATTTTGCATATGCTGGCATCTGTTGCAATGCTTCAGAGAATGGTATAGTAATCTCCAGCTTCTTAAACAGTTCCATGAATCTTTCCAACTGCTTTTCTTTCTCCTTTCTTGAATAACCCTTTGGATAAGGAAGTGGCTTTTCATACTCTTTTTCTCTCTCTCTCTCTTCTCTCTCATTTTTTTCTCTCCTCTCCTCTTCTTCTTTTCTCTTTTTCTCTCTCTCAACTCTTTCTTTCCACTCACATGATTCTTTTTCACTCTCACTCTCATTTTTTTCTTTCTCTCTCTCTTTTTGTCTCTCCTCTAACACTCTACCACTTCTGGTCACAACAGTTTTACAATCCTTTCCCAGGTTATCATGTTTAATCACGTCAACAATTCTCACAACATGACTCTCCATTTTTTTAAATGCAACATCCACATTATAACAATAGGACGCATTTGCCTTTAAGAATCTCTGTAAAGTCTCTTCAAGCTTTGTTGCTTTCTCAATTGAAGTAAATTGCATCTGCCATTTTTGTTGCTCTTGAACCTTTGAGACCTGTTGTATTTCCTGTGGTATTTGAGAAAGTTTCATGGTTACTTCCTCAATCTGTTGCGAGAGAATTCTATTTTGGACAAGCAAAGCCTCATTTAATTTTGACAACTCCTTCTGATTAGAATCTCCTTTTTCAATATTGAGTTCATTGTCACTAGTAGCCATATTTTCAATAATTTCAGTTGCTTCCTCTGGAGTCTTCCATTTGATATTACCTCCTGCTGAGGCATTCAGCATCATCTTGGTTTGTGAACCAAGCCCTCCAAGGAAAATTAGGACTACTTCATGTTCTTTAAAGCCATGCATGGGAGTTTTACGTAATAAGCTTTTGTACCTGTCCCATGCATGTCCCAGTGATTCCTCCATGCCCTGCTTGAATGAAGATATCTCTTGCTTGCCTTTAGTTACTTTAGATTGTGGGAAGTATTTGTTTAGAAACTTTGTAACCACTGCTTCCCACTCTGTGAAACTTTCTTCTGGAAAAGAGTTTAACCAAAGCTTAGCATTGCCTCCCAAGGAGAAAGGAAACAAGCTAAGTTTGATTGCATCGTCTGGCACCCCATTAATTTTGACCGTATTGCAAATCTCATTAAAGGTAGTCAGGTGCTCATATGGGCTTTCATGTGATAACCCATTAAATTGATTACTCTTTACTAGTTGAATCAGTGCTGGTTTGACCTCCATGTTGGCTGCATTGACTCTCGGTCTAGCTATGCTATTGAAGTGTTGAGGTCCAGCAAGATTAGTGTAATCTGCAAGAGTTCTTCTAACATTATTGCTCTCCATACTTCCTGTGCTATGAACAGAACCTTGTGGTGATGATTGTAAGAGAGTTTCTGGAGAAGGGAAAAGTTCTCTAGACGTTCTGATTCTTCTCCTCCTTCTACTCTCTTCTAGGCCTTCAAGAAGTGGTTCTGTTGTTTTCTTACTCCTATTTCGAATTGCTTCCTGCATGCACAAGAAACAAAACCCTAGAACAGATTTGTTAGCACAAAAAGAAGATATATATTCAAAAGATAAAAAGAGAAAAGATTCAGAAGATAAGAAAATAAAAGATTCAAAAGATAAAAAGATAAAAGATAAAATAAAATTTAAAAATAACATAAAATCTAACCTAAAAGATAAAATAAAATCTAAACTAACCAAATAAAATAAAATCTAATCTAATCTAAAAAGATAAAACATAAAAAGATAAAAACAGAAAATAAAAACAGAAATTTAAAATTAAAGTCAAAGATAATCAATAATCACACAAATTAACCAGTTAAACCACGAATCCCCGGCAACGGCGCCAAAAACTTGATGGACAAATTTGTAAGCACCAAAATATGATGTCACAAACTTGTTTCACAATCGGCAAGTATGACCGAATCGTTCAAGTAATAAAACTTGGTAAGACCAAGTATCGTTCTTCCCAAAGGACTCACGGCCTAGTTTAGTTATGTGATTTGTTGATTAGCTAGGACTTACAAACGAAATATTCAAAGTTTAATATGCAAAGACAAAAATAAACATGTATGCATGAATTGATCAATGGCAAAGACAAAAGATAAACACTTTCAATGAATTATATAAATGAATATGTTGTTGGGGGTCAATTTCATCTCATCCACTCTCATATATTTTAGGAATTCAACATTCAAATCATCATTGTTAATGCCACTCTCTAATGTACCATTCTAGATGGCTTCTCCCTAATCAAATAGTTCATACAATTCCTAGCATTCCTAATGATTAGTTCATTACAGCAGGAGCTTAAAGGCAACCAATATAATGTTGTCAGTAAAATATTGGGAGAAATTCCCCGGATCTAGACTTCCCCGTACGTGTCCGTATCGACAAAACCAATAATCATGCATTAGAATGAGTTAAACAATGCAAGCATTGAGCAAAGAGGAAAAACCCTAACTAATGATGAAAGAAAGCATATGTCTTAATTCAAAGATGTACTCAACAAATCCATATATGAGAGCTTCAAGAGATTACATTGATTCCCCAACAAACATACAAGGTTTAGTTCACCATCGTCATGGTGAACCTAGATGAATAACAATGAAAGAATGAAAGAATAAACCCAATAAAGGTGAAGAGGTAGCCTGAGCATCCAAGATCCTCCTTCAAAGGGGTGGAAGAGAGAGTGTTTGCCTCGTTTTTGCCAAAGATACTAATCCTAGGGACGTACAACCCCTTATATACTAATCTAGAGTTACAAAAGATTACAAAAGCCCAAGCCCAAAAAGTGCCGCTCAGCGGTATTTACCGCTCAGCGGTGATTGCGCGTCTTCTTTCTTCCCCTCAGCGGCCATTTTGCCCCTCAGCGGTTCCAACGCCACCTCTTGAGTGCCGCTCAGCGGTAGTTTGCCGCTGAGCGGTGCCTTCGTCTTCTCTTTTTGCACTCTTTCTTGTCTTTTCTAATGTCACTTCTCTCCTTCTTCACTCTTTTCACCAAATTCACCTTAAAACCTGCATAAAAACACTGAAATCAAGCATAAACCTGTCCAGCTCTCTTATTTATGAAAATATAGATAAACTGCATGATTTCAAGCTAGTTTTTAAGTCTAAAGGTTGCTTTTAGTATCAATTTTAAGCATGAAAATAACAGTTTTTCAACTGTTATCATTGACGAAATGGACGAAGTGGAGGAAGTTGACGAAGTAGACGAAGTGGACGAAGTTGACGAAGTGGATGAAGTTGACGAGGTGTACGAAGTGGAAGAAGTTGACGAAGTGGACGAAGTGGAGGAATATGACGAAGTTGACGAAGTGGAGGAAGTGGAGGAAGTGAAGCAAGTGGACGAAGTTGGTGAAGTGGACGAAGTGGATGAAGTGGAGGAAGTGGAGGAAGTGGAGGAAGTCGACTAAATGGATGAATTGGACGAAGTAGAGGACGTGGAGGAAGTGGAGGAAGTTTAGGAAGTGGACTAAGTTGACGAAGTTGACGAAGTGGAGGAAGTGGAGGAAGTGGACGAAGAGGACGAAGAGAACGAAGTGGACAAAGTTGACGAAGTTGACAAAGTTGAAGAAGTTGACGAAGTTGACATTGTTGACGAAGTTGACGAAATGGACGAAGTTGACGAAGTGGATGAAGTGGACGAAGTGGACGAAGAGGACGAAGAGGACGAAGTGGACAAAGTTGACGAAGTTGACAAAGTCGACGAAGTTGACGAAGTGGACGAAGTTGACGAAGAGGAGGAAATGGATGAAGTGGACGAAGTTGACGATGTGGAGGAAGTGGAGGAAGTTCAAGAAGTAGACGAAGTTGACGGAGATGACTGATGGACAAATTTGTAAGCACCAAAATATGATGTCACAAAATTGTTTCACAATCGGCAAGTATGACCGAATCGTTCAAGTAATAAACTTGGTAAGACCAAGTATCGTTCTTCCCAAAGGACTCACGGCCTAGTTTAGTTATGTGATTTGTTGATTAGCTAGGACTTACAAACGAAATATTTATATTTTAATATGCAAGACCGAAAATAAACATGTATGCATGAAATTTGATCAATGGCAAAGACAAAAGAGAAACACTTTCAATGAAATATATGAATGGATATGTTGTTGGGGGTCAATTTCATCTCATCCACTCTCATACATTTTAGGAATTCAACATTCAAATCATCATTGTTAATGCCACTCTCTAAAGTACCATTCTAGATGGCTTCTCCCTAATCACGAGTTCATACAATTCCTAGCATTCCTAATGATTAGTTCATAAGTGCAGGACCTTAACGACAACCAATATAATATTGGGAGAAATTCCCCGGATCTAGACTTCCCCGTACGTGCCCGTATCGACAAAACCAATAATCATGCATTGAATGAGTTAAACTATGCAAGCATTAAGCAAAAAGGAAAAACCCTAACTAATGATGAAAGAAAGCATAAATCTTAGATTAAGATGCAAGCATAAATTCCATATACGAGAGCTTCAAAAGATTACGTTGATTCCCCAACAAACATACAAGGTTTAGTTCACCATATTCATGGTGAACCTAGATGAATTACAATGAAAGAATGAAAGAATAAACCCAATAAAGGTGAAGAGGTAGCCTGAGCATCCAAGATCCTCCTTCAAAGGGGTGAAAGAGAGAGTGTTTGCCTCGTTTCTGCCAAAGATACTAACTCTAGGACGTGCAAGTCCTTTATATACTATTCTAGAGTTACAAAAGATTACAAAAGCCCAAGCCCATAAAAGTGCCGCTCAGCGGTGACTGCGCGTCCCTTTTCTTCCCCTCAGCGGCCAGTTTGCCCCTCAGCGGACCTCCCGTGACCTCCTGAGTGCCGCTCAGTGGTAAAATGCCGCTCAGCGGTGCCTTCGGCTTCTCCTTTTGCACTCTTTGATCTCTTTTCTGATTCTATCTCTCTCCTTCTTCACTTCTTTCACTAAATTCACCTTAAAACCTGCACAAAAACACTTAAATCAAGCATAAACCTGTCCAACTCTCTTATTTCTGAAAATATGGATAAAAGCATGATTTCAAGCTAGTTTTTAAGTCTAAAGGTTGCTTTTAATATCAATTTTAAGCATGAAAATAACAGTTTTTCAACTGTTATCATGGAGGAAGTGGAGGAAGTGGAGGAAATGGAGGAAGCTTAGGAAGTAGACTAAGTGGACGAAGTTGATGAAGTGGAGGAATTCGACGAAGTGGAGGAAGTTAAAGAAGTAGACGAAGTTGACGAAGTGGATTAAGTGGACGAAGTGGATTAAGTGGACGAAGTGGACGAAGTGGACGAAGTGGACGAAGTGGACGAAGAGGACGAAGAGGACGAAGAGGACGAAGTGGACAAAGTTGACGAAGTGGACGAAGTTTACGAAGTTGACGAAGTTGACGAAGTGGACGAAGTGGACGAAGTGGACGAAGTTGACAAAGTGGACAAAGTTGACGAGGTGGACGAAGTTGAGGAAGTAGACGAAGTGGAGGAGGCGGAGGAAGTGGACTAAGTGGACGAAGTGGAGGAAGTGGACGGAGTGGAAGAAGTTCACGAAGTGGACCAAGTGGACGATGTGGACCAAGTTGACGAAGTGGACGAACGGGACGAAGTGGACAAAGTTGACGAAGTCGACGAAGTTGACGAAGTGGACGAAGTGGAAGAAGTGGAAGAAGTGGAAGAAATGGGTGAAGTGGACGAAGTGGACGAATTTGATGAAGTGGACTAAGTTGACGAAGTGGACGAAGTTGACGAAGTGGACAAAGTGGATAAAGTGGAGGAAGTGGAGTAAGTGGAGAAAGTGGACGAAGTTCACAAAGTGGAGGAAGTGGAAGAAATTGACGAAGTGGATGACGAAGTGGACGAAGTTGGTGAAGTGGACAAAGTTGACGAAGTTGATGAAGTGGACGAAGTTGATGAAGTGGACGAAATGGTGAAAGTGGACGAAGTGGACGAAGTGGGCGAAGTTGACAAATTTGACCAAGTGGACGAAGTGGAAGAAATTGACGAAGTGGACGAAGTGGACAAAGTGGACGAAGTGGACGAAGTTGACGAAGTGGACGAAGCGGAGGAAGTTGACTAAGTGGACGATGTTGACGAAGTGGACGAAGAGAACGAAGTGGACAAAGTTGACGAAGTTGACAAAGTTGAAGAAGTTGACGAAGTTGACATTGTTGACGAAGTTGACGAAATGGACGAAGTTGACGAAGTGGATGAAGTGGACGAAGTGGACGAAGAGGACGAAGAGAACGAAGTGGACAAAGTTGACGAAATTGACAAAGTCGACGAAGTTGACGAAGTGGACGAAGTTGACGAAGAGGAGGAAATGGATGAAGTGGACGAAGTTGACGATGTGGAGGAAGTGGAGGAAGTTCAAGAAGTAGACGAAGTTGACGGAGATGACTGATGGACAAATTTGTAAGCACCAAAATATGATGTCACAAATTTGTTTCACAATCGGCAAGTATGACCGAATCGTTCAAGTAATAAACTTGGTAAGACCAAGTATCGTTCTTCCCAAAGGACTCACGGCCTAGTTTAGTTATGTGATTTGTTGATTAGCTAGGACTTACAAACGAAATATTTATATTTTAATATGCAAGACCGAAAATAAACATGTATGCATGAAATTTGATCAATGGCAAAGACAAAAGAGAAACACTTTCAATGAAATATATGAATGGATATGTTGTTGGGGGTCAATTTCATCTCATCCACTCTCATACATTTTAGGAATTCAACATTCAAATCATCATTGTTAATGCCACTCTCTAAAGTACCATTCTAGATGGCTTCTCCCTAATCACGAGTTCATACAATTCCTAGCATTCCTAATGATTAGTTCATAAGTGCAGGACCTTAACGACAACCAATATAATATTGGGAGAAATTCCCCGGATCTAGACTTCCCCGTACGTGCCCGTATCGACAAAACCAATAATCATGCATTGAATGAGTTAAACTATGCAAGCATTAAGCAAAGAGGAAAAACCCTAACTAATGATGAAAGAAAGCATAAATCTTAGATTAAGATGCAAGCATAAATTCCATATACGAGAGCTTCAAAAGATTACGTTGATTCCCCAACAAACATACAAGGTTTAGTTCACCATATTCATGGTGAACCTAGATGAATTACAATGAAAGAATGAAAGAATAAACCCAATAAAGGTGAAGAGGTAGCCTGAGCATCCAAGATCCTCCTTCAAAGGGGTGAAAGAGAGAGTGTTTGCCTCGTTTCTGCCAAAGATACTAACTCTAGGACGTGCAAGTCCTTTATATACTATTCTAGAGTTACAAAAGATTACAAAAGCCCAAGCCCATAAAAGTGCCGCTCAGCGGTGACTGCGCGTCCCTTTTCTTCCCCTCAGCGGCCAGTTTGCCCCTCAGCGGACCTCCCGTGACCTCCTGAGTGCCGCTCAGTGGTAAAATGCCGCTCAGCGGTGCCTTCGGCTTCTCCTTTTTCACTCTTTGATCTCTTTTCTGATTCTATCTCTCTCCTTCTTCACTTCTTTCACTAAATTCACCTTAAAACCTGCACAAAAACACTTAAATCAAGCATAAACCTGTCCAACTCTCTTATTTCTGAAAATATGGATAAAAGCATGATTTCAAGCTAGTTTTTAAGTCTAAAGGTTGCTTTTAATATCAATTTTAAGCATGAAAATAACAGTTTTTCAACTGTTATCATGGAGGAAGTGGAGGAAGTGGAGGAAATGGAGGAAGCTTAGGAAGTAGACTAAGTGGACGAAGTTGATGAAGTGGAGGAATTCGACGAAGTGGAGGAAGTTAAAGAAGTAGACGAAGTTGACGAAGTGGATTAAGTGGACGAAGTGGATTAAGTGGACGAAGTGGACGAAGAGGACGAAGAGGACGAAGAGGACGAAGTGGACAAAGTTGACGAAGTGGACGAAGTTTACGAAGTTGACGAAGTTGACGAAGTGGACGAAGTGGACGAAGTGGACGAAGTGGACGAAGTTGACAAAGTGGACAAAGTTGACGAGGTGGACGAAGTTGAGGAAGTAGACGAAGTGGAGGAGGCGGAGGAAGTGGACTAAGTGGACGAAGTGGAGGAAGTGGACGGAGTGGAAGAAGTTCACGAAGTGGACCAAGTGGACGATGTGGACCAAGTTGACGAAGTGGACGAACGGGACGAAGTGGACAAAGTTGACGAAGTCGACGAAGTTGACGAAGTGGACGAAGTGGAAGAAGTGGAAGAAGTGGAAGAAATGGGTGAAGTGGATGAAGTGGACGAATTTGATGAAGTGGACTAAGTTGACGAAGTGGACGAAGTTGACGAAGTGGACAAAGTGGATAAAGTGGAGGAAGTGGAGTAAGTGGAGAAAGTGGACGAAGTTCACAAAGTGGAGGAAGTGGAAGAAATTGACGAAGTGGATGACGAAGTGGACGAAGTTGGTGAAGTGGACAAAGTTGACGAAGTTGACGAAGTTGATGAAGTGGACGAAGTTGATGAAGTGGACGAAATGGTGAAAGTGGACGAAGCGGACGAAGTGGGCGAAGTTGACAAATTTGACCAAGTGGACGAAGTGGAAGAAATTGACGAAGTGGACGAAGTGGACAAAGTGGACGAAGTGGACGAAGTTGACGAAGTGGACGAAGCGGAGGAAGTTGACTAAGTGGACGATGTTGACGAAGTGGACGAAGTGGAAGAAGTGGACGAAGTAGACGAAGTTGACGAAGATGACGTAGTTGACGAAGTAGAGGAAGTGGAGGAAGTTGACGAAGTTGACGATGTGGAGGAAGTGGAGGAAGTGGACGAAGTTGAAGAAGTGGACGAAGTTGACAAAGTGGACAAAGTGGACAAAGTTGACGAAGTGGACGAGGTGGACGAATGTGATGAAGTGGATGACGATGACGAAGTGGACGAAGTGGAAGAAGTGGACAAAGTGGAAGAAGTGGACGAAGAGGAGGAAGTAGACTAAGTGGACGAAATTGAAGAAGTTGACGAAGTGGAGGAAGTATAGGAAGTGAAGGAAGTGAAGGAAGTGGACGAAGTGGAGGAAGTGGACGAAGTGGACGAAGTGAACGCAGTGGACAAAGTGGACGAAGTGGGCGAAGTGGATGAAGTGGACGAAGTTGGTGAAGTGGACGAAGTTGACCAAGTGGAAAAACTGGAGGAAGTCGATGAAGTGGAGGAAGTGGACTAAGTGGACGATTATGACGAAGTGGAGGACGTGGAGGAAGTGGAGGAAGTGGAGGAAATGAAGGAAGTAGACCAAGTGGACGAAGGTGACGAAGTGGAGGAAGTTGAGAAAGTGGACGAAGTGGAGGAAGTGGAAGAATTGGAGGAAGTGGACGAATTTGAAGAAGTGGACTAAGTGGACGAAGTTGACGAAGTGGACGAAGTGGAAGAAGTTGACGAAATGGACGAAGTGGACGAAATGGACGAAGTTGACGAGGTGTACGAAGTGGAATAAATTGACGAATTGCACGAAGTTGACGAAGTGGACGAAGTGGAGGAAATTAAGCAAGTGGACGAAGTTGGTTAAGTGGACGAAGTGGATGAAGTTGGTTAAGTGGACGAAGTGGATGAAGTGGAGGAAGTGGAGGAAGTGGAGGAAGTGGAGGAAGTGGACTAAATGGGCGAATTGGACAAAGTGAAGGATGTGGAGGAAGTGGAGGAAGTGGAGGAAGTTTAGGAAGTGGACTAAGTGGACGAAGTTGACGAAGTGGATGAAGTGGATGAAGTAGATGAAGTTGACGAAGATGATGAAGTTGACGAGGTGGACGAAGTGGACGAAGAGGACGAAGTGGATGAAGTTGACGAAGTTGACGATGTGGAGGAAGTGGAGGAAGTGGACGAATTTGAAGAAGTGGACTAAGTGGACGAAGTTGACGAAGTGGACGAAGCGGAAGAAGTTGACGAAGTGGTCGAAGTGGACGAAGTTGACGAAGTGGAGGAAGTCGACGAAGTTGACGAGGTGTACGAAGTGGAAGAAGTTGGCGAAGTGGAGGAAGTTCAAGAAGTAGACTAAGTTGACGGAGATGACGAAGTAGATTAAGTGGACGAAGTGGACAAAGTGCACGAAGTGGACGCGATGGACGAAGTGGACGAAGAGGACGAAGAGGACGAAGTGGACAAAGTTGACGAAGTTGACAAAGTTGACGAAGTTGACGAAATGGACGACGTGGACGAAGTGGACGAAGTTGACGAAGTGGACGAAGTTGACGAAGTGGACGAAGTAGAGGAAGCGGAGGAAGTGGACGAAGTTGACGAAGTGGACGAACTGAACACAGTGGACGAAGTGGACGAAGTCAACACAGTGTACTGAAGTGGACGAAGTGAAGGAAGTTGACGATGTTGACGAAATGGACGAAGTGGAGGAAGTTGACGAAGTAGACGAAGTGGACGAAGTTGACGAAGTGGACGAAGCTGACGAGGTGTACAAAGTGGAAGAAGTTGACGAAGTGGACGAAGTGGACGAATATGACGAAGTGGAGGAAGTGGAGGAAGTGAAGCAAGTGGACGAAGTTGGGGAAGTGGACGAAGTGGATGAAGTGGAGGAAGTGGAGGAAGTGGACTAAATGGATGAATTGGACGAAGTGGAGGAAGTTTAGGAAGTGGACTAAGTGGACGAAGTGGAGGAAGTTCAAGAAGTAGACGAAGTTGACGGAGATGACGAAGTTGACAAAGTGGATTAAGTGGACGAAGTGGACGAAGAGCACAAAGAGGACGAAGTGGACAAAGTTGATGAAGTTGACAAAGTTGACGAAGTTGACGAAGTTGACGAAGTAGACGAAGTGGACGAAGTGGACGAAGTTGACGAAGTAGAGGAATATGACGAAGTTGACGAACTGGAGGAAGTGGAGGAAGTGAAGAAGGTGGACGAAGTTGGTGAAGTGGACGAAGTGGATGAAGTCGAGGAAGTGGAGGAAGTGGAGAAAGTTCATGAAGTGGAGGAAGTGGAGAAAGTGGAGGAAGTCGATGAAGTGAAGGAAGGTAAAGAAGTAGACGAAGTTGACGGAGATGAGGAAGTTTACGAAGTGGATTAAGTGGACGAAGTGGACAAAGTGGATGAAGTGGACGAAGTGGACGAAGAGGACGAAGAGGACGAAGAGGACGAAGAGGACGAAGAGGACTGATGGACAAATTTATGAGCACCAAAATATGATGTCACAAACTTGTTTCATAATCGGCAAGTATGACCGAATCGTTCAAGTAATAAACTTGGTAAGACCAAGTATCGTTCTCCCAAAGGACTCACGGCCTAGTTTAGTTGTATGGTTTGTTGATTAGCTAAGACTTAAGAACGAAATATTTGGAGTTTAATATGCAAGACAGAAAATAAACATGTATGCATGAGTTTTTGATCAATGGCAAAAGGAAAAGATAAACACTTTCAATGAAATATATGAATGGATATGTTGTTGGGGGTCAATTTCATCTTATCCACTCTCATATATTTTAGGAATTCAACATTCAAATCATCATTGTTAATGCCACTCTCTAAAGTACCATTCTAGATGGCTTCTCCCTAATCACGAGTTCATACAATTCCTAGCATTCCTAATGATCAGTTCATAAGTGCAGAAGCTTAACGACAACCAATATAATATTGGGAGAAATTCCCCGGATCTAGACTTCCCCGTACGTGCCCGTATCGACAAAACCAATAATCATGCATCGAATGAGTTAAACCATGCAAGCATTAAGCAAAGAGGAAAAACCCTAACTAATGATGAAAGAAAGCATAAGTCTTAATTAAAAGATGCAAGCATAAATTCCATATATGAGAGCTTCAAGAGATTACATTGATTCCCCAACAAACATACAAGGTTTAGTTCACCATATTCATGGTGAACCTAGATGAATAACAATGAAAGAATGAAAGAATAAACCCTAAAAAGGTGAAGAGGTAGCCTGAGCATCCAAGATCCTCCTTCAAAGGGGTGGAAGAGAGAGTGTTTGCCTCGTTTCTGCCAAAGATACTAATTCTAGGACGTGCAAGCCCTTATATACTATTCTAGAGTTACAAAAGATTACAAAAGTCCAAGCCCATAAAAGTGCCGCTCAGCGGTGACTGCGCGTCCCTTTTCTTCCCCTCAGCGGCCAGTTTGCCCCTCAGCGGACCTCCCGTGACCTCCTGAGTGCCGCTCAGTGGTAAAATGCCGCTGAGCGGTGCTTTCGGCTTCTTCTTTTGCACTCTTTGCTTCCTTTTCTGATTCCATCTCTCTCCTTCTTCACTTCTTTCACTAAATTCACCTTAAAACCTGCACAAAAACACTTAAATCAAGCATAAACCTGTCCAGCTCTCTTATTTCTGAAAATATAGATAAAAGGATGATTTCAAGCTAGTTTTTAAGTCTAAAGGTTGCTTTTAACATCAATTTTAAGCATGAAAATAACAGTTTTTCAACTGTTATCACAACCCCAAACTTAGAACTTTGCTTGTCCTCAAGCAAACAAAATGTAACTCAATCTCCAACCACTTTATATGATGGTTCACTCATTCAAAAATCCTCTTTTTCAAGATAAGTAACAACTTCACTCAAACTTATGACCAAGAGTTCAATCAAGATGTGCACATGCTTTAGTGTTCACAAAGTCATTTAAATTCCAACAAATGCTATTTTTCATGAATGATCAATCAATTAAGCATGGATGTTCATGTGCTTATGGAATATTTCCTCACTAGGTAAAGTGTTTCACTTAA
This sequence comes from Vigna nakashimae, assembly GCA_034642375.1. Lineage (NCBI taxonomy): Eukaryota > Viridiplantae > Streptophyta > Magnoliopsida > Fabales > Fabaceae > Vigna > Vigna nakashimae. The sequence goes on from CM067766.1 coordinate 22,627,913, forward strand.
CACACAAGTGTATAAGAGGTAAAGTGTTTCACTCATTCACTCCACTATCACAATGTCACATGAATCAACTTTGCCGTTCATTTTACTACAATCAAAAACATTCACAAGCATGCATCATCACAAGGACTTTTCAATGGCTTATAATGTGGCTGGGCTAACAAGAAAATTGGTTTTTCTGGATCACAAAATCCTTGAGTTAAGAGAATCATAACAACACAATTATTCTTATTCTTCCCAACTTTCTTTTGCCTTTGCATTTGCATTGAGCTTTGCTTTTTCTTTTCTTTTCTTTTTCTTTGCATATTCTTACTTTTTAACTCTTAGCTCAATGCTTTTCCTTTTTCATGTTTTCCCAACAACCCCAAACTTGAACATTTAACAATACCACACAAGATCTTCTACTTAACTCAAGGTAAAGATTTTCAATCAAGGGTTTTCAGTGTATATTCAAGGCTAAGGGTTCAAAGGATAGAACACAAAGTGTTCTCTTTTAGTAGGCTAACTTTATGAATTTGGCCAATAAAAAGGGTTCCAACAAACAGCCTTGATCATATGATGCAAAACAAGCAATTGATTCAATCATAGAAAACCTGGGCAAAGTCATTCAAGCTTCCAAAGTAATAGCATTCAACAATAACAACTCTGGAGCTCAAAACCTCACATATAAGCTCATTCACATTTGACATACACATCCTGCTTAATTTCACAATCACAATCATAATATCATGCATTTGTTCACAAAGCTTGTGAATCACCTGTATAAGCATTTTAATGTGCACATCATCTCAACATCAATCAATCAATAAGCATCATCAAGCATTACTTATCACACAATCACAGTTAATAGCAAACCATCATAATAAACCAGGTGTTCAATAGAGTACATCAACCCTAATTTAAAAACAAAAACAAATAAGTTCAGAAAACTTAAACCACAAAAGCATAATCATATGATAGCATTCATCAGTAAATGCTATCTCAGCTCCTCATCAGTCTGAGTTGTCCTCTATATCTTCCTCTTCTTCCTCATCATCATCATCATCATCAAATGCATCCTCCTCCTCAGCTTCATCTTCTTCTGTGTCTCGAGCTGAAGCTTCAGCTGCTTCAGCTACTCCTCCATGCAATGGTTCTTCTGGCCAAGCTACTACATTATGGAATTCATCCATAGTCCACCTGTGGGCTGGAGGTGTGTCATACATTCCCACTATCATCTCAGCAGTGGCCACCTGCCCTCTGTGAATGGACTGCAACTGAGCACCTATAAGAGACATATACATGTCCCTCATCTGGAATGGTTCTGCTTCATGTGTATCAGCAGATGTCCTGCTCTGTGCTGGCCCTCTCTCTCTACGAGCATGGCGTGGTGGAACTGGCTGAGCTACATCCTCACCTCCACAGTACTGTCTGTAATAAGCCTCATCAATAGCTTTTCTTGGCCTCTCAAATGGTGGAACAGAAGTGTCCACCCCAGCTTGCTTGCAAAGGTGAGTGATCAAAGAAGGATGTCCTAGCGGTGCTTTGTTGTTTGAGGTGTTAGCACACACACTAATCTCATCAGCTATCACCTGCCCAATATTAACATTCAAATTTCTGATAGCACAGTAGATGAATAGTGCCCTGCTGAGAGTGATATCTGACACATGTGAACATGGCTGAATGTTGGCATGAGAAAATGCCATCCAATACTTTGCAAGAGGAGTCAAATCTGTCCTCCTAATGTTAACCACTGCGCCAGATCTATTCCTTTGGAAGTGTCCTCCAGGTATACACAGCACTCTCTCCACATCCTCAAAATCAGCACCTTCCTCCATGCAAAGAGCAAACTGGCATTGCTCACCAGCCCACACAGTATCCAGGAAGTTGTTGATAGAATCAGGATCATACCTGATAGCATGGCCTCTGACATAGCCCAAATAATTCTCAGCTGGATAATCACCAATCTTCTTTGCATTGGTGTAAAATTCCTTTACCACAGCTATATTGGCAGGTGCAGGATAAGTGGCTAGCTTTCCCTAATCATTCCCTAACACTTGCTCTCCAAATTGAGGAGGAAAGTTAGGTATCATTCCAACCTTTCTCTCCATCAGAAGTCTTCTGTCCTGAACCACCCTAAAGTGCTTCTCATGTTTCCTAGAGAGGAACCTGCTATTATGGGGTTGCTCTGGTTCCTTTTCCTTTCTCTTGGTTGCCATGGTTTTCAATCTCTTTCCTGAAGAGGATGCCATTCCTGCATTCAAACACAATTATAAAACCACAGAACATGATGTTAATCATTAGTAAACACAATGAAGAAATCAGCCCCTTCAATGATGCTCTCTCCCAACCCCAAACTTAGATGGAAAACTAGTGAGCAAGTGAGTGGAAGGGAGATTTTCTAAAGAGGGATGAGGGGAAAATTGTAGAGAACCTTTGAAAAGGTATGTAGGAGTGTGTGTGCAGAGAAGAGTCTGAAAAGAGAAACCAAAATGCAACTTAGGGTATAAAAATACCCTAATGGGCTCGGGTCCCGCTAAGGGGAACTAAAGCCCATCTGCGAGAGTACCGCTCAACGGTAAGTTGCCGCTCAGCGGCACTTTCGTGATGTGCTCTTCTCCTTCTTTTCTTAACCTACGTGCCTCCTAGACATGTCCCTCACTGGTTCCCTGCAATTCAATATTTAAAATACTTATGCAAACCCTAACTAAAATAAAACAAACAAAAACAATCAATCAACTGGGTTGCCTCCCAGGTAGCGCTTGTTTAACGTCACGAGCCTGACCCAAAATCCACCAACACCCATCAGTAGGTGTTTCAAACTTACCAGCACCCATCAGTAGGTGCAAAATCTTCTCACCAACACCCATCAGTAGGTGTTACAAACTTAGCATCCTTAAGTAGATACTTAACCACCTAGCATCCTTCAGTAGATGCTGTATCCAACAAAATATTCACAAAATAATGTCCACAAATTAAAAGTTACAAAACCAAATCAAAAGTCAAAAGTTTGTAAATCACTGGGTTGCCTCCCAGCAAGCGCTCTTTTAACGTCATTAGCTTGACCCAAAAAAGTTCACGTTCCATCTTCTTTATAGTTGATGTTGTCAGTCCACCAACTTCTCAACTGCTTCCTTTGAACTGTTTTGGTTCTTCTAGAATATGGAGACTCTATCTCTATCATCTCCTTTTCTTTAAAGCCCTTTACAACCCACAACTTGTTCTTGAATCTTACAGGTGTGCCAAGTTGGAGTCTTCTTTTCTTCCAGTTTCTAGGAATTTCTTCTCCTCTTCCAATTTCTTCTTCCTTGGGTACCTGAAACAACAAACAATGGTTACCTGAAACCTCAAGATTTTCATTTTTACCTCTAGTTATGGGTGCATCTCGAAATGCAACTTTATAACTTGCTTCTTCCTCCTTTGCTTGTGTCTCTGATGAATCATTATTTTCTTCACTTCACTTAGTTTATTGTACTAGAATTAATCAGGGAATTGCGCTTAAAAGTCCAGTATTTTCCCATTTTTACTATTTGTGCTTATAATTTGATCGGAAATTCTTATTTTAACTAATTTGAATTATCTGAGCTAATTATTTTACAAGGAAAATTTGGAGATACAATTTGGGACATTTGAAGGTTAAATGAGAATTGGCAATTGAGCCCAATCTATTTCAGCCATTTCAGTTTTCGCTGGTTGCTGCGTGAATTTTGTGTCAACTTGTTTGTCCTCGTTTGAGTTCAATTCTTATCCTTTTTCCATGCAATTTTTTTCATAGTTTCGTCTAGATGTCTATTTTCACATATAGTTTTTCGTTTGTTCATATTCATTTTGTGTTGTTCCCAGTATTTTTTTTACTCTCCTATGTCAGTCCAGTAATTGCTGTTTGAGTGTTCTAATATGTTTGCATTGTTTGCTTGCTATTTAGTACTTGTGGTGGCTCGCATTTATCATTGGAAGGTGTTAAGATCTTCCAACACTCTTAAGCAAGGTTTATGTGCCACATTCACATAGAAAAGATTTTTTAAAACCATCTTGGCTGGAATGCAAAATTCCACGTAAAGCTTTCATTTTGGAAAAATAATATTAGGTGGAGTAAAGGAGAAAGAAGTGGTGACACGGCCCACATAGAAAGAGGTGGAATCCTTTGGCTTGGAGTGCAGAATTTTTGACGTGATGTTTCACTTTGGCTTTGCATATTCATTTTTTTAAGGAAGCTCACGGTCCCTACACTTTTGCACATCCATTTAATTGAAGAAAGTGGAACAAAGGCTTATCACACTTTTTGGTTTTAATTGGTTTGAGAAAGCATTTCATGGGGCTGTTACGGAAGTGGTGTTTTCAATTTGGAAAAGTGAATTACATGGTCAAATAAAAGACGAAACGTGGTGCCACAACTTCTAAACATTTGTCACGGTAAAAGAAGCATAAAGAATGAAGTGTTATTACATTTGAAGAAGGGCTTCACGCAGCTCACAGCTTTTACAATTATTAAACAAGTTAAGCTTGATGGGAAATCATGGGCCACCACTCACTCATTTCACGTAGCTTTTTGATTTGGAACACATTCCACATTTTAAAAGTTCACGCCCAGATGGATGCAAAGGCTTATAGAAACAAAATGGAGAACGGTTGAGCTGCAGCTACCGAGAGGGAGAGCTGGAACGTGTGCACAACAAAGAGAAGTCTTCATCTTCCAGCACCTTCACGCAACACTTGAAGAAGACAGTCCAGCCACATGAAGAAGCATCCAGCAAGAAGCTAGGAGGAGCACGCTGCCATGGCTGCTTGGAAGAATGAAGGAGATGAAGCTGGAATGTGCATAAGGAGAAAGCTCACTGTCCAGCTTGAAGCCACCTTCACTTCCAGTAGCAAACTTCCAAACACAGCAGCTGAGTTTGAAGAGGAAACAATAATCTTAGAATGGAAGCACATCCAGTAGCTGGTCCAGTAGAAGAGATGCTGCAAGGTCTTAGTCTAGTTGAAGAAATTCTTCAAGCAAATGGGAAAGAAAAGACAAACCGTGAAAGCTGGAGCAAAGTTCACGGACCAGCAACTTGAAGTGGGAACCCACGGCTGCAAATCATTTCCTTGAAAGAGGAAGAAGTGTCACGGCAACAAGTGAAGAAGAAGACAAGTTGAGTTGAAAAATGGAGGGCCCTCACCTATTTTCATTCCTTCAAGGAAGTGAATGTTTGGTTAAAAAAGTCTTCAAAGCTACGAAAAACACACAAAGTCTAGAAGAATAGGAAGGAAGCTAGGGGGACAACAGACAAACAAAAGCTGAATTGAAGGAGGATGATACGAGAGAGTTGGATATAAAAGAGAAGCAGCAGAGCAGAGAAAGATTATTAGATTTTAGGAGTAGTTTTAGGGAGAGCAATCACGGACGTTTTTTATTTTGAGTGTTCATTTTTCCTCCTTCCCTCTGGGGGAGGTTCTGTGTTTGATTCAAATTCCAGTTTCCAAGTTGAATTTTAATTGTATTTTTCAGTTTGCGTTTTTCAATCAATGTTCGTTGAATTTTATTTTCCTTTACCATTTTCTACACAATTACTGTTTCTGCAATTTAATTACCGTTTTACTGTTTTGAATTTTATTTCAGCACTTTTTATTTAGTTTTGCAATTTACGGTTTTTTTGTACTTTATTTATTCACTGCATTTACGTTTTCTGCACTGTTGTTTTAATTTTAATTTAATTTTCCCGTATACAAACCCCCCACTTAGTGTGAAACAAATCTGAGACTGAACCAACACAATTGGTCCTTGAGAGACGACCTAGGAGTCAAATCCTAGCTATACTGCATATTTTCGTGCAATCAACTTTTGTGAGCGGTGCGACCCGTTCATCAAAAAAAATGGCGCCGTTGCCGGGGACCAAAGACGGTTTGGTTTTAGATTCTTGTTGTGTAAATTTTTGTTCTGTTAATATGTGTATTTTGTGTGTTTTGTGTTTTGTATTTTTGTAGGCGACAACGACACCTTCAGCAAATTTTGGCGGCGTTGTCACTCAGTTCCAGGTTTTTTGTTTTAGATTTTTGCTGTGTTTTTCGATTATGTTGTGTTAATATATGTTTTGTCTTTTATATTTTTATTGTGTTGTGTTTTGTATTTAGTTGTTATATTTAAAAAAAAAAAGTTTTGTTGATGTTCTGTCTTGTTTGTGCCTGTAGCATGTTTAATTGTGTTGTGATGTTCTATTTTTTGTATGTGTGTCGTATGTATTTTGTCTGTTAATTAAAAAAAAGTAAAAAAAAAAAATTAATTTTAAAAAAATAATAATAATAAAATTATTTTTATGTTCTGTTTTGTGTGTGCCTGTAGCATGTATAAATGTGTTGTATTTTGTTTGTCTAGTAATTTTTAGTGTTTAATTTTTATTTTTATTTTCCATGTCTACCGATTTTAATTTTGTGAAAAATGCTTATTCTGTCTATGCCCATAATTATGATTCTCCTTTTGCATGTTACTCTGATTATAATTCTGTTGATTTCTATGTCGGGAATTATATGGATCATCCTCAAATTACTGAGAGCGCTCCTAGTGAGCCGGTCCCACCTACAAAGGATGATATTCATTGCGTTCTAAGCGCTGGACTGATATATCTGCTCCCTAAGTTTCATGGATTTGCAGGAGAATGCCCACATGAACATTTGGAAAATTTCTATAGAATTTGTTCTGCAATGAAACCTCCAAATGTCCCAGATGATTACATTTTCTTGACGGCGTTTCAGCATTCATTACAAGGAGCAGCTAAGGATTGGTTGAATTGTCTTCCTCGAGGACTCATTACCAGATGGGAAGATCTTGAGCAAAATTTTCTGATTGAATTTTTCCCTGCACAAGATGGATACAGCAACGGTCCTGGAGGGAATGACCCTACCTTGGGATGGTACAGTGCTCCACAGTATCGATATCAAGAACCACCATTCCAGAATACTTTGATGCCTCCACTAGTCCAGCAAGAACAGCAGATGCAGTTCTATGATGCTACTGCTCAATTTACTCCTCAGCCTTCGATTTCTGAGCCTACAATAAAGGAGTTACTGGAGCAGATGACCATGCAGAACGTTCAGTTACAGAAAGGGAACATGCAGTTCAAGAAAAATACCATAGAGTTTCAGCAGGAAACTCAAGCGGCAATTCAGAATCTGACTGATCAGATCGGGCAGATGGCCACTATTGCACCTAAGGAGACTGATGAAGATTTTGAGGCCCAGGCAGGAATAAGCAATACTTTTGAGCCAGGTAGACCACCTTCATCCTCCACTACTTTACAAATCTTCAAGGAAGTGGAGGTAAGCATACCACAATTTGATTATTCTGTTGATTGTGATGATGATCGGTATGCTAATGATTATATTGTTGTTGAGTCTGATTTTAATTTTTTCTCTGTGCATGATGAGAATTGCTTTTTACTATCACATTCAAATGTTTATTCTCCATGCACTGAACATGAATATGAGTCTGTGGTTGATAATGCATGTAATTTTAAAATTGATTCATGTTCTGAGGATGTATCTGAGGTTCAGCTTGTTACACTGGATTTGGGTGTTTTACCTCTGCATGAAATTTCGGTGGAACCATTTTGCACTAACCCTATTGCAGGAGGTACAAATGAATTTGACCAATATGCACCCACAGTGGAAGACAAAGGTGCCACCGCTCACCAAAGTTTCAACAACAATAGGCACCTGCTGAACCTGTTCATCAACAATAACTGCATAAATCCAGCAGTGGAAAACATTTCACTGCTTGATCAAATTTGGAGGATGAAGCAGTTCGTCCTCAAAACTTCCTTGCTGGATTCTGAAGACATCTCCCTGAAAGTCCAAAATTGGCAGCTTCCACCATAACCTGCGGGAGTTTGCATTTTCTTTCTCTCCCTTTTTCCTTACTTTTATTGCACTTGTCCATAATATGTTTCCTGTTTTGATTGCTGATGTATGCTTAGAACACATTGAGGACAATGTGTAGTTTAAGTGTGGTCTATTGGGAGAGATTCTGAATTTTATTTGTTTTGTGTGTGAAATTTTTTCTGTTTTGAGTGTTAAATTTTTTCTATTTTAAGTTGTTTTTAGTGTGTTTTGGGTGAAATAAATTTTACATTTTTCTCTTGATTTCTGGATGATGTCTAAGTTGTAGATTTTTCCTCCACTTCATTGATACTTAGTTTGAAATCCTTGTTTTTCTCTGCTTGGAAAGATGATTATGCGTTTGAGAGGTTGATTTGATTGTGACAAACACCCTGTGTGAGATTTGAGCCACTTAATGTACTTTCTTATGTGAGATATGTATCTTGATTGCTTGCACATATGCCTTGGCTTGATTCTTTTTGATATACTTGATTGATATGCATGTTTTAGAAGTGATAAAGGCATTTTGTTCTTGAGCCTCTTTAGCCAAATAAGCCTACCTTGTTATTATCCTTTGATACCCCTTTTGAGCCTATACTGTATCCATTTCTTTGTGTTAAAGCTCATACACTGATCCTAAGTGAAAAACAAATGATTACCTAAACCTTAGGGAAGTCTGGAGCTATAGAAGTGTTTTGTGAATAAGTGTGGTCTCCTTGGGGATTCTGATAAATTAGCTAGTTGATTCCTCATCATGTTGTGAAAATATAATTTATATCCTGTTGTGTGAAAAAGAGAGAAAAGAGACAGGATGAAAAAAAAATGATGAGAAAAAGAGAAAATTGAAAAATAATCCTGTGAATAATGGAGTCGAGAAGAGGATTGAATTAGAGGTTTGGGTGAGATTTGACTGTATTTCGATTTATTCCCCGTTGCTCCTCTATTTCTTCTGAGCTATAGCTACTTATCCATATTTATCCTCCCCTGTCCTTGGCACATTACAACCAAGTAAAGACCTTTTGATCTGAATATGCATATGTTTTAAGTATTGATAATTAGAAACTTGCCAAGTCTGCTTGTATTTGCTTTCTTGAGTGCATAGAGTTGAAATGTTTACGCTAGACACTTGAGAGAAACACTGTAGTGCATCTGTGAGGTTATGTTATTTTTAAATCACCTCTTGAGCCAACTAATCATTTTGCCATACTTTGAATTGCTTGGATGATTTCTGTAAGTATCTGCTTTTCTTTGATTTTGTGTTGGATATTTTCTACTTCTTTTCTCTGTCCAGAATTCTTGAGAACTGTGTAAATCATGTTTATTTTCTTGCGAATTTTTATTTTCTGTATGCTGCATCTGTGTTACGCCTTTCAAGTCCTTTGAACAATTCCCTGATTTGCGTCTTGATTTTGCCCAGGAGTGCAAAAGACTAAGTGTGGTCTATTTTGATGAATCATTATTTTCTTCACTTCACTTAGTTTATTGTACTAGAATTAATCAGGGAATTGCGCTTAAAAGTCCAGTATTTTCCCATTTTTACTATTTGTGCTTATAATTTGATCGGAAATTCTTATTTTAACTAATTTGAATTATCTGAGCTAATTATTTTACAAGGAAAATTTGGAGATACAATTTGGGACATTTGAAGGTTAAATGAGAATTGGCAATTGAGCCCAATCTATTTCAGCCATTTCAGTTTTCGCTGGTTGCTGCGTGAATTTTGTGTCAACTTGTTTGTCCTCGTTTGAGTTCAATTCTTATCCTTTTTCCATGCAATTTTTTTTCATAGTTTCGTCTAGATGTCTATTTTCACATATAGTTTTTCGTTTGTTCATATTCATTTTGTGTTGTTCCCAGTATTTTTTTTTACTCTCCTATGTCAGTCCAGTAATTACTGTTTGAGTGTTCTAATATGTTTGCATTGTTTGCTTGCTATTTAGTACTTGTGGTGGCTTGCATTTATCATTGGAAGGTGTTAAGATCTTCCAACACTCTTAAGCAAGGTTTATGTGCCACATTCACATAGAAAAGATTTTTTAAAACCATCTTGGCTGGAATGCAAAAGTCCACGTAAAGCTTTCATTTTGGAAAAATAATATTAGGTGGAGTAAAGGAGAAAGAAGTGGTGACACGGCCCACATAGAAAGAGGTGGAATCCTTTGGCTTGGAGTGCAGAATTTTTGACGTGATGTTTCACTTTGGCTTTGCATATTCATTTTTTTAAGGAAGCTCACGGTCCCTACACTTTTGCACATCCATTTAATTGAAGAAAGTGGAACAAAGGCTTATCACACTTTTTGGTTTTAATTGGTTTGAGAAAGCATTTCATGGGGCTGTTACGGAAGTGGTGTTTTCAATTTGGAAAAGTGAATTACATGGTCAAATAAAAGACGAAACGTGGTGCCACAACTTCTAAACATTTGTCACGGTAAAAGAAGCATAAAGAATGAAGTGTTATTACATTTGAAGAAGGGCTTCACGCAGCTCACAGCTTTTACAATTATTAAACAAGTTAAGCTTGATGGGAAATCATGGGCCACCACTCACTCATTTCACGTAGCTTTTTGATTTGGAACACATTCCACATTTTAAAAGTTCACGCCCAGATGGATGCAAAGGCTTATAGAAACAAAATGGAGAACGGTTGAGCTGCAGCTACCGAGAGGGAGAGCTGGAACGTGTGCACAACAAAGAGAAGTCTTCATCTTCCAGCACCTTCACGCAACACTTGAAGAAGACAGTCCAGCCACATGAAGAAGCATCCAGCAAGAAGCTAGGAGGAGCACGCTGCCATGGCTGCTTGGAAGAATGAAGGAGATGAAGCTGGAATGTGCATAAGGAGAAAGCTCACTGTCCAGCTTGAAGCCACCTTCACTTCCAGTAGCAAACTTCCAAACACAGCAGCTGAGTTTGAAGAGGAAACAATAATCTTAGAATGGAAGCACATCCAGTAGCTGGTCCAGTAGAAGAGATGCTGCAAGGTCTTAGTCTAGTTGAAGAAATTCTTCAAGCAAATGGGAAAGAAAAGACAAACCGTGAAAGCTGGAGCAAAGTTCACGGACCAGCAACTTGAAGTGGGAACCCACGGCTGCAAATCATTTCCTTGAAAGAGGAAGAAGTGTCACGGCAACAAGTGAAGAAGAAGACAAGTTGAGTTGAAAAATGGAGGGCCCTCACCTATTTTCATTCCTTCAAGGAAGTGAATGTTTGGTTAAAAAAGTCTTCAAAGCTACGAAAAACACACAAAGTCTAGAAGAATAGGAAGGAAGCTAGGGGGACAACAGACAAACAAAAGCTGAATTGAAGGAGGATGATACGAGAGAGTTGGATATAAAAGAGAAGCAGCAGAGCAGAGAAAGATTATTAGATTTTAGGAGTAGTTTTAGGGAGAGCAATCACGGACGTTTTTTATTTTGAGTGTTCATTTTTCCTCCTTCCCTCTGGGGGAGGTTCTGTGTTTGATTCAAATTCCAGTTTCCAAGTTGAATTTTAATTGTATTTTTCAGTTTGCGTTTTTCAATCAATGTTCGTTGAATTTTATTTTCCTTTACCATTTTCTACACAATTACTGTTTCTGCAATTTAATTACCGTTTTACTGTTTTGAATTTTATTTCAGCACTTTTTATTTAGTTTTGCAATTTACGGTTTTTTTGTACTTTATTTATTCACTGCATTTACGTTTTCTGCACTGTTGTTTTAATTTTAATTTAATTTTCCCGTATACAAAACATCCACAAACCCCCCACTTAGTGTGAAACAAATCTGAGACTGAACCAACACAATTGGTCCTTGAGAGACGACCTAGGAGTCAAATCCTAGCTATACTGCATATTTTCGTGCAATCAACTTTTGTGAGCGGTGCGACCCGTTCATCAGTCTCATCTTTGAATACATCCACCACCACTCTCTCCTCTCTATCCTGGAGCACCACTATACCTTCATTTACATCTATGATAGCCCTGGCCGTTTTCATAAACGGTCTTCCAAGTATGATAGGTATTTTCTCGGTTTCCATCTTCATCACCACAAAGTCTGCCAAAAACTGAAGTTTGCCAACACAAACTACAATGTCTTCTGCAATCCCACATGGCTCCTTTGAAGATCCATCGGCCATTACTAAATTAACCTTGACATATTTCATTTTAACATTGCCAATTTGCTCCAGTAAAGCATAAGGTATCAAGTTAACACTTGAACCTAAATCAAGGAGAGCTTTCTTTACCTTTTTCTTCCCTATAGTACAAGGGATAGAAAAACTACCTGGATCTGATGCTTTAGGTGGGAATGATTCTTCCTTAACAGTTATACACTTTTTATCCTCATCATCTCTACGTCTCTTCTTTGTAGAGATTCCTTCATTAGATTTGGTGTAAACCGTAATCTGTTGCAAAATTTGCTCCCAAGGTGCATCATTATCCACCATTTTGAATAACTCTGTGAAGTCCATTGGTTTCCCTTGATGGATTGGAAAAGGAAACGTGCTTTTGCTCTCTGATTCACTTCTCTCTTCTGTATCTAACTCAACTTTCTCATCATCAACACTCTCTACCACCTTGCACTCTTCTCTGGGGTTAACCTCAGTATTAGCCCCAAAGTTTCTGTTCGGCCTTTTTTCCAATTGCTTGGTAATCTGACCCATTTGAATCTCCAAATTCTTTATAACAGCTTCAGTGCTCTTTTGAGAAGATTCAGTTTTCTGAATGAATTGCTGAAGAGTTTCTTCCAACCTTGTTGATCTTTCATTAAGCATAGATAACTGTTGCCACAAGGTTGGTTGCTGCTGCTGCTTATTATATTGATTAGCTTGCCCAGTTTGTCCTTGACCAATGCTTGAATGTGGTTTCCAACCCTGATTATAATTCCCTTGACGGTATGGAAATTGATTAGCCATGAAATTAACATCCTCCACGGCTTCCACAGGAAAAGCACATTGGCCATTGATATGATCACCTCCACATAATTCGCACAACTGGGTTTGTATCTGTGCAGCAGATTTCAACTCTTTAGGTAGTTGAGCAAGAGTTTTAGTCAAAGTCTCCAGCTGTTGAGTTAGAATTTTATTCTGAGCTAGCAAGGCATCATGTGTTTGTAATTGATGAACCCCTTTTTTGTTGCATAGGAGTTCCTCTTTCACTGTGTAGCTCATTATCACTAGTAGCCATGTTTTCTATGATTTCAGTTGCTTCCTCTGGAGTTTTCCATTTAATATTGCCTCCTGCTGAGGCATCCAGCATCATCTTGGTTTGTGAACCAAGCCCTCCAAGGAAAGTTAAGCCTACTTTTTGATCTTCAAAGCCATGCGTGGGAGTTTTACGTAACAAGCTTTTATACCTGTCCCATGCATGCCCCAGTGATTCTTCCATGCCCTGCTTGAATGAAGAAATCTCTTGCTTTCCTTTAGTCACCTTAGATTGTGGGAAGTATTTGTTTAAGAATTTTGTAACCACTGCTTCCCACTCTGTGAAACTTTCTTCTGGAAAAGAATTCAACCAAAGCTTAGCATTGCCTCCCAATGAGAAAGGAAACAAGCTAAGTTTGATAGCTTCGTCTGGCACCCCATTAATCTTGACTGTGTTGCAAATCTCATTAAATTGATTACTCTTCACCAGTTGAATCAGTGCTGGTTTGACCTCCATATTGGCTGCATTGACTCTAGGTCTAGCTATGCTGTTAAAGTGTTGAGGCCCAGCAATATTGGTATAGTCTGCAAGAGTTCTTCTACCATTATTGTTCTCCATACTTCCTGTGCTATGAACAGAACCTTGTGGTGATGATTGTAAGAGAGTTTCTGGAGAAGGGAAAAGTTCTCTGGACGTTCTGATTCTTCTCCTCCTTCTACTCTTGTCTAGACCTTCAAGAAGAGGTTCTGTTGTTTTCTTACTCCTAGTTCGAATTGCCTCCTGCATACACAAGAAAACAAAACCCTAGAAACTATTTGTTAGCACAAAAAGATATAAGAGAAGATATATATTCAAAAGATAAAAAGATAAAAGATTCAGAAGATAGAAAGATAAAAGATTCAGAAGATAAAAAGATAAAAGATTTAAAAGACAGAAGATAAAATAAAATAAAATCTAATCTAAAAATAAAATCAAATCAAATCTAATCTAATCAAATAAAATAAAATAAAATAAAATCTAATCTAATCTAATAAAAACCGAAAAAAATAAAAACAGAAAATAAAAACAGAAATTTAAAATTAAAGTCAAAGATAATCAATAATCACACAAATTAACCAGTTAAACCACGAGTCCCCGGCAACGGCGCCAAAAACTTGATGGACAAATTTATGAGCACCAAAATATGATGTCACAAACTTGTTTCACAATCGGCAAGTATGACCGAATCGTTCAAGTAATAAACTTGGTAAGACCAAGTATCGTTCTCCCAAAGGACTCACGGCCTAGTTTAGTTGTATGGTTTGTTGATTAGCTAAGACTTAAGAACGAAATATTTGGAGTTTAATATGCAAGACAGAAAATAAACATGTATGCATGAGTTTTTGATCAATGGCAAAAGCAAAAGATAAACACTTTCAATGAAATATATGAATGAATATGTTGTTGGGGGTCAATTCCATCTTATCCACTCTCATATATTTTAGGAATTCAACATTCAAATCATCATTGTTAATGCCACTCTCTAAAGTACCATTCTAGATGGCTTCTCCCTAATCACGAGTTCATACAATTCCTAGCATTCCTAATGATCAGTTCATAAGTGCAGGAGCTTAACGACAACCAATATAATATTGGGAGAAATTCCCCGGATCTAGACTTCCCCGTACGTGCCTGTATCAACAAAACCAATAATCATGCATCGAATGAGTTAAACCATGCAAGCATTAAGCAAAGAGGAAAAACCCTAACTAATGATGAAAGAAAGCATAAGTCTTAATTAAAAGATGCAAGCATAAATTCCATATATGAGAGCTTCAAGAGATTACATTGATTCCCCAACAAACATACAAGGTTTAGTTCACCATATTCATGGTGAACCTAGATGAATAACAATGAAAGAATGAAAGAATAAACCCTAAAAAGGTGAAGAGGTAGCCTGAGCATCCAAGATCCTCCTTCAAAGGGGTGGAAGAGAGAGTGTTTGCCTCGTTTCTGCCAAAGATACTAATTCTAGGACGTGCAAGCCCTTATATACTATTCTAGAGTTACAAAAGATTACAAAAGCCCAAGCCCATAAAAGTGCCGCTCAGCGGTAAATACCGCTCAGCGGTGACTGCGCGTCCCTTTTCTTCCCCTCAGCGGCCAGTTTGCCCCTCAGCGGACCTCCCGTGACCTCCTGAGTGCCGCTCAGCGGTAAAATGCCGCTGAGCGGTGCTTTCGGCTTCTTCTTTTGCACTCTTTGCTTCCTTTTCTGATTCCATCTCTCTCCTTCTTCACTTCTTTCACTAAATTCACCTTAAAACCTGCACAAAAACACTTAAATCAAGCATAAACCTGTCCAGCTCTCCTATTTCTGAAAATATAGATAAAAGCATGATTTCAAGCTAGTTTTTAAGTCTAAAGGTTGCTTTTAACATCAATTTTAAGCATGAAAATAACAGTTTTTCAACTGTTATCAAGGACGAAGTGTACAAAGTTGACGAAGTTGACGTAGTTGACGAAGTTGACGTAGTTGACGAAGTTGACGAAGTGGACAAAGTAGACGAAGTTGACAAAGTGGACATTAAAAAGGACGGAGGAAGAAAAGTGGACTAAGTGGACCAAGTTAACGAAGTGGACGAAGTGGATTAAGTGGACAAAGTTAACGAACTGAACGAAGTGGAAGAAGTTCACGAAGTCGACGAAGTGGACCAAGTTGACGAAGTGGACGAAGTTGACGAACTGGACGAAGGGGACGAAGTGGAAGAAGTTGACGAAGTGGACGAAGTGCACGAGGTGGAAGAAGTTGACGAAGTGGACAAGTTGACGAAGTGGACGAAGTGGAAGAAGTGGAAGAAATGGGCGAAGTGGACGAAGTTGACGAATTTGATAAAGTTGACTAAGTTGACGAAGTGGACAAAGTGGATGAAGCGGAGGAAGTGGAGGAAGTGGAGAAAGTGGATGAATTGACGAAGTTGACGAAGTGGATGAAGTTGGTGAAGTGGACGAAGTGGAGGGAGGAAGTGGACGAAGAGGAGGAAGTGGACAAAGCGAACGAAGTTGACGAAGTTCACAAAGTGGAGGAAGTGGAAGAAATTGACGAAGTGAACGACGAAGTTGACGAAGTGGACGAAGTTAAAGAAGTGGACGAAGTGGAGGAAGTTGACGAAGTGGACGAGGTGGACGAAGTGGAGGGAGTTGGGGAAGTGGACGCAGCGGAGGAAGTGGACGAAGTGGGCGAAGTTGACGAATTTGACCAAGTGGATGAAGTGGAAGAAATTGACGAAGTGGACGAAGTTGAAGAAGTGGACGAAGTGGAGGAAGCGGAGGAAGTTGACTAAGTGGACGATGTTGACGAAGTGGACGAAGTGGAAGAAGTGGACGAAGTGGAGGAAGTGGACGAAGCGGAGGAAGTGCAAAAAGTTCACGAAGTTGACGAAGTGGAAGAAGTTGACGAAGTGGACGAAGTTGACAAAGTTGACGAAGTGGAGGATGTGGAGGAAGTCGACGAAGTTGACGATGTTGGTGAAGTGGACAAAGTGGAGGAAGCAGAGGAAGCAGAGGAAGTGGACGAAGTGGAGGAAGTGGACGATTTGGAGGACGTCGAGGAAGTGGAGGAAGTGAAGGAAATGGACTAAGTGGACGAAGTTGACGAAGTGGAGGAAGTGGAGGAAGTCCACGAAATGGAGGAAGTGGACGAAGTAGACGAAGTTGACGAAGATGACGAAGTTGACGAAGTGGACGAAGTTGACGAGGTGTACGAAGTGGAAGAAGTTGACGAAGTGGAGGAATATGAAGAAGTTGACGAACTGGAGGAAGTGGAGGAAGTGAAGCAAGTGGACGAAGTTGGTGAAGTGGACGAACTGCATGAAGTGGAGGAAGTGGAGGAAGTGGACTAAGTGGACGAATTGGACAAAGTGGAGGACGTGGAGGAAGTTTAGGAAGTGGACTAAGTGGACGAAGTTGATGAAGTGGAGGAAGTGGAGAAAATGGAGGAAGTCGACGAAGTGAAGGAAGTTAAAGAAGTAGATAAAGTTGACGGAGATGACCAAGTTTACGAAGTGGATTAAGTGGACGAAGTGGACGAAGAGGACGAAGAGGACGAAGTGAACAAAGTTGACGAAGTTGACGAGGTGGACGAAGTTGACGAAGTTGACGAAGTGGACGAAGTTGACGAAGTGGAAAAAGTTGACGAAGTGGACGAAGTTGACGAAGTAGACGAAGTGGAGGAGGCGGAGGAAGTGGACTAAGTGGACGAAGTTGACGAAGTGGACAAAGTGGAAGAAGTTCACGAAGTCGACGAAGTGGACCAAGTTGACGAAGTGGACGGAGGGGACGAAGTGGAAGAAGTTGACGAAGTGGACGAAGTGGACGAAGGTGACGAAGTGGACGAAGCTGACGAAGTGGACAAAGTTGACGAAGTGGACGAAGTTGACGAAGTGGACGAAGCTGACGAAGTGGACAAAGTGGACGAAGTGGAAGAAGTGGTAGAAATGGGCGAAGTGGACGAAGTTGACGAATTTGATGAAGTGGACGAAATGGTGGAAGCGGACGAAGCGGACGAAGTGGACGAAGTTGACCAAGTGGACGAAGTGGAAGAAATTGACGAAGTGGACGAAGTGGACGAATTTGACGAAGTGGACGAAGTTCAAGAAGTGGACGAAGTGGAGGAAGCGGAGGAAGTTGACTAAGTGGACGATGTTTGACGAAGTGGACGAAGTGGAAGAAGTGGACGAAGCGGAGAAAGTGGACAAAGTTGACGAATTTGACAAAGTTGCCGAAGTGGACGAAGTAGAAGAAGTTGACGAAGTGGACGAAGTGGATGAAGTTGACAAAGTTGACGAAGTGGAGGATGTGGAGGAAGTCGACGAAGTGGACAAGGTTGACGAAGTTGACAAAGTGGAGGAAGCGGAGGAAGCGAACGAAGTGGAGGAAGTGGACTAAGTGGACGATTTGGACGAAGTGGAGGACGTCGAGGAAGTGGAGGAAGTGGAGGAAGTGAAGGAAATGGACTAAGTGGACGAAGTTGACGAAGTTGACGAAGTGGAGGAAGTGGAGGAAGTCCACGAAAGGGAGGAAGTGGACGAAGTAGACGAAGTTGACGAAGATGACGAACTTGACGAAGTGGACGAAGTTGACGAGGTGTACGAAGTGGAACAGTTGACGAAGTGGAGGAATATGAAGAAGTTGACGAACTGGAGGAAGTGGAGGAAGTGAAGCAAGTGGACGAAGTTGGTGAAGTGGACGAAGTGGATGAAGTGGGGGAAGTGGAGGAAGTAGACTAAGTGGACGAAATTGAAGAAGTTGACGAAGTGGAGGAAGTGGACGAAGTGAACGCAGATGACGAAGTGGATGAAGTGGAAGAAGTTCACGAAGTGGACAAAGTTGACGAAGTGCACGAAGTGGAGGAAGTTTACGATGTTGACAAAGTGGAGGAAGTGGAGGAAGTGGAGGGAGTTGGTAAAGTGGACGAAGTGGACCAAGTGAAAAAACTGGAGGAAGTGGACGAAGTGGAGGATTTGGATGAAGTGGAGGACCTGGAGGAAGTAGAGGAAGTGAAGGAAGTGGAGGAAGTGGACGAAGTGGACGAAGTAGACGAAGTGGACGAAGATGACAAAGTTGACGAAGTGGACGAAGAGGACGAAGAGGACGAAGTGGACAAAGTTGAAGAAGTTGACAAAGTTGACGAAGTGGACGAAGATGACGAAGTTGACGAAGTGGACGAAGTGGACGAAGTGGACAAAGTGGAAGAAGTGGAGGAAGCGGAGGAAGTGGACTAAGGGGACGAAGTATACGAAGTGGACGAAGTGGAAGAAGTTGACGAAGTCGACGAAGTGGACCAAATTGACGAAGTGGACGTAGTTGACGAAGTGGACGAAGTGGAAGAAGTGGACGAAGTTCATGAAGTGGACGAAGTTGACGAACTGGAGGAAGTGGACGAAGTGGACGAAATGGAAGAAGTGGAAGAAATTGAAGAAATGGGCGAATTGGCGAAGTTGATGAATTTGACGAAGTGGACTAAGTTGATGAAGTGGACAAAGTTGACGAAGTGGACAAAGTGGAGGAAGTGGAGGAAGTGGAGGGAGGAAGTGGACGAAGTTCACAAAGTGGAGGAAGTGGAAGAAATTGACGAAATGGACGAAGTTGACGAAGCTAACGAAGTTGACGAAGTTGACGAAGTTGACGAAGTTGACGAAGTTGACGAAGTTGATAAAGTTGACTAAGTGGAGGAAGTGGAGGAAATGGACGAAGTGGACGAAGTAGGGGAAGTGGACGAAGCGGAGGAAGTGGACGAAGTTGACGTAGTTGACGAAGTGGACGAAGTTGGTGAAGTGGACGAAGTGGAGGAAGTGGACGCAGCGGACGATGTGGACGAAGTTGACGAAGTGGACGAAGTGGAAGAAATTGACGAAGAGGACGAAGTGGATGAAGTTGACGAAGTGGACGAAATTGACGAAGTTGACGAAGTGGACGAAGTTCAAGAAGTGGACGAAGTGGAGGAAGCTGAGGAAGTTGACTAAGTGGACGATGTTAACGAAGTGGACGAAGTGGAAGAAGTGGACGAAGTGGACGAAGCGGAGGAAGTGGACGAAGTTGACGAAGTAGACAAAGTTGACGAAGTCGACGAAGTGCAACAAGTTGACAAAGTTGACGAGGTGTAGGATGTGGAGGAAGTCGACGAAGTTGACGAGGTTGGTGAAGTGGACAAAGTGGAGGAAGCAGAGGAAGTGGACGAAGTGGAGGAAGTGGACGAAGTGGAGGAAGTGGACTAAGTGGACTATTTGAACGAAGTGGAGGACGTCGAGAAAGTGGAGGAGTGGAGGAAGTGGAGGAAGTGAAGGAAAGGGACTAAGTGGACAAAGTTGACGAAGGAGGAGGTCCACGAAGTGGAGGAAGTGGACGAAGTATACGAAGATGACGTAGTTGACGAAGTGGATGAAGTGGACGAAGTTGACGACGTGGAGGAAGCGGAGGAAGTGGACAAAGTTGAAGAAGTCCACGAAGTTGAAGAAGTGGACAAAGTGGACGAAGTTGACGAAGTGGACGAGGTGGACGAAGTTGACGAAGTGGACGACGTTGACGAAGTGGACGACGTTGACGAAGTGGACGAAGTTGACGAAGTGGACGAAGTGGACAAAGTGGAAGAAGTGGACCAAGTTGACGAAGTGGACGAAGTGGACAAAGCGGAGGAAGTGGACTAAGTGGACGAAATTGAAGAAGTTCACGAAGTGGAGGAAGTGGACGAAGTGGTGGAAGTGGATGAAGTGGACGAAGTGAACGCATTGGACGAAGTGGAAGAAGTTGACGAAGTGGACGAAGTTGACGAAGTGCACGAAGTGGACAATGTTGACGAAGTGGAGGAAGTTGATGATGTTGAAGAAGTGGGGGAAGTGGACGAAGTGGACGAAGTTGGTGAAGTGGACGAAGTTGACCAAGTGGAAAAACTGGAGGAAGTGGACGAAGTGGAGGAAGTGGACTAGGCGGACGATTATGACGAAGTGGAGGACGTGGAAGATGTGGAGGAAGTGGAGGAAATGAAGGAAGTGGACTAAGTGGACGAAGTTGACGAAGTGGAGGAAGTTGACGAAGTGGACGAAGTTGACGAAGTGCACGAAGTGGACAAAGTTGACGAAGTGGAGGAAGTTGACGATGTTGAAGAAGTGGGGGAAGTGGACGAAGTGGACGAAGTTGGTGAAGTGGACGAAGTTGACCAAGTGGAAAAACTGGAGGAAGTGGAGGAAGTTGACGAAGTGGAGGAAGTGGACTAGGCGGACGATTATGACGAAGTGGAGGACGTGGAAGATGTGGAGGAAGTGGAGGAAATGAAGGAAGTGGACGAAGTTGACGAAGTGGAGGAAGTTGACGAGGTGGAGGAAGTGGAGGAAGTGGATGAAGTGGACGAAGTTGACGAAGTTGACGATGTGGAGGAAGTGGAGGAAGTGGACGAATTTGAAGAAGTGGACTAAGTGGACGAAGTTGCCGAAGTGGACGAAGCGGAAGAAGTTGACGAAGTGGACGAAGTTGACGAAGTGGACGAAGTTGACGAAGTTGACGAGGTGTACGAAGTGGAAGAAGTTGACGAAGTGGACAAAGTTGACGAAGTGGACGAAACGGAGGAATATGACGAAGTTGACGAAGTAGAGGAAGTGGAGGAAGTGAAGCAAGTGGACAAAGTTGACGAAGCTGACGAGGTGTACGAAGTGGAATAAGTTGACGAAGTGCACGAAGTTGACGACGTGGACGAAGTGGAGGAATATGACGAAGTGGACGAAGTGGAGGAAGTTCAAGAAGTAGACTAATTTGACGGAGATGACGAAGTAGATTAATTGGACGGAATGGACGAAGTGGACGAAGTGGACGCAGTGGACGAAGAGGACGAAGAGGACGAAGTGGACAAAGTTGACAAAGTTGACGAAGTTGACGAAGTTGACGAAGTTGACGAAGTTGACGAAGTTGACGAAGTTGACGAAATGGACGAAGTGGACGAAGTGGAGGAAGCGGAGGAAGTGGACTAAGTGGACTAAGTGGACGAAGTTGACGAAGTGGACGAACTGAACACAGTGGACGAAGTGAACACAATGTACGAAGTGGACAAAGTGGAAGAAGTTGACGAAGTGGACGAAGTGGACGAAATGGACGAAGTCGACGAAGTGAAGGAAGTTGACGATGTTGACGAAATGGACGAAGTGGAGGAAGTTGACGAAGTAGACGAAGTGGACGAAGTTGACGAAGTGGACGAAGTTGACGAGGTGTACGAAGTGGAAGAAGTTGACGAAGTGGACGAAGTGGAGGAATATGACGAAGTGGAGGAAGTGGAGGAAGTGAAGCAAGTGGACGAAGTTGGTGAAGTGGATGAAGGGGAGGAAGTGGAGGAAGTGGACTAAATGGATCAATTGGACGAAGTGAAGGACGTGGAGGAAGTGGAGGAAGTTTAGGAAGTGGACTTAGTGGACGAAGTTGACGAAGTGGAGCAAGTGGAGGAAGTTCAAGAAGTAGACGAAGTTGACGGAGATGACGAAGTTGATGAAGTGGATTAAGTGGACGAAGTGGACGAAGAGGACGAAGAGGACGAAGTGGACAAAGTTGATGAAGTTGACAAAGTTGAGGAAGTTGAGGAAGTTGACGAAGTGGACGAAGTGGACGAAGTGGACGAAGTTGACGAGGTGTACGAAGTGGAAGAAGTTGACGAAGTGGACGAAGTTGGCGAAGTGGAGGAATATGACGAAGTTGACGAACTGGAGGAAGTGGAGGAAATGAAGCAAGTGGACGAAGTTGGTGAAGTGGACGAAGTGGATGAAGTGGAGGAAGTGGAGGAAGTGGACTAAGTGGACGAATTGGACGAAGTGGAGGACGTGGACGAAGTGAAGGAAGTGGTGGAAGTGGGCTAACTGGACGAAGTGGATGAAGTGGAGGAAGTGGAGAAAGTGGAGGAAGTCGACGAAGTGGAGGAAGTTGGAGAAGTAGACGAAGTTGACGGAGATGACGAAGTTTACGAAATGGATTAAGTTGACAAAGTGGACAAAGTGGACGAAGTGGACGAAGAGGATGAAAAGGACGAAGAGGACGAAGTTGACGAAGTGGACGAAGTTGACAAAGTGGACAAAGTTGACGAAGTGGACGAAGTTGACGAAGTTGACGAAGTGGACGAAGTGGAGGAAGTGGAGGAAGTGGACGAAGTGGACGAAGTTGACGAAGTGGACGAAGTTGACGAAGTGGACGAAGTTGACGAAGTGGACGAAGTTGACGAAGTGGACGAAGTTGACGAAGTGGACGAAGTGGACGAAGTGGACGAAGTGGACGAAGTGGACGAAGTGAACGAAGTGGAAGAAGTTCATGAAGTCGACGAAGTGGACCAAGTGGACGAAGTGGGCGAAGTTGACGAAGTGGACGAAGGGGACGAACTGGAAGAAGTTGACGAAGTGGACGAAGTTGACGAAGTGGACGAAGTTTATGACGTGGACGAAGTGGACGAAATTGACGAAGTGGACGAAGTGGAAGAAGTGGAAGAAATGGGCGAAGCGGACGAAGTTGACGAATTTGCTAAAGTGGACTAAGTTGACGAAGTTGACGAAGTGGACAAAGTGGATGAAGTGGAGGAAGTGGAGGAAGCAGAGAAAGTGGACGAATTGACGAAGTTGACGAAGTGGATTAAGTTGGTGAAGTGGACGAAGTGGAGGGAGGAAGTGGACGAAGAGGAGGAAGCGGACGAAGCGAACAAAGTGGACGAAGTTGACGAAGTTCACAAAGTGGAGGAAGTGGAAGAAATTGACGAAGTGGATGACGAAATTGACGAAGTGGGCGAAGTTGAAGAAGTGGACGAAGTGGAGGAAGTTGACGAAGTGGACGAAGTGGAGGGAGTGGGGGAAGTGGACGAAGCGGAGGAAGTGGACGAAGTGGACGAAGTTGACGAAGTTGACGAAGTTGACGAAGTTGACGAAGTGGACGAAGTGGACGAAGTTGGTGAAGTGGACGAAGTGGAGGAAGTGGACGAAATGGTGGAAGTGGACGAAGCGGACGAAGTGGACGAATTTGACCAAGTGGACGAAGTGGAAAAAATTTGACGAAGTGGACGATCTGGACGAAGTTGACGAAGAGGACGAA
This sequence comes from Vigna nakashimae, assembly GCA_034642375.1. Lineage (NCBI taxonomy): Eukaryota > Viridiplantae > Streptophyta > Magnoliopsida > Fabales > Fabaceae > Vigna > Vigna nakashimae. Next base: position 22,651,445 of record CM067766.1, read on the forward strand.
GTTGAAGAAGTGGACGAAGTGGAGGAAGCGGAGGAAGTTGACTAAGTGGACGATGTTGACGAAGTGGACGAAGTGGACAAAGTGGAAGAAGTGGACGAAGTGGACGAAGCGGAGGAAGTGGACAAAGTTGACGAAGTTGACAAAGTTGACGAAGGGGAAGAAGTTGACAAAGTGGACGAAGTTTTCAAAGTTGACGAAGTTGACGAAGTGGACGAACTGGACAAAGTTGACGAAGTGGAGGAATTGATGATGTTGAAGAAGTGGACGAAGTGGAGGAAGTGGAGGAACTGCAGGAAGTTTGTGGAGTGGACGAAGTTGACCAAGTGGAAAAACTGGAGGAAGTGGACGAAATGGAGGAAGTGCACTAGGTGGACGATTATGACGAAGTGGAGGACGTGGAAGATGTGGAGGAAGTGGAGGAAATGAAGGAAGTGGACTAAGTGGACGAAGTTGAGGAAGTTGACGAAGTGGAGGAAGTGAACGAAGTGGATGAAGTGGACGAAGAGGACGAAGTTGACGAAGTTGACGATGTGGAGGAAGTGGAGGAAGTGGAGGAAGTGGACGAATTTGAAGAAGTGGAGTAAGTGGACGAAGTTGACGAAGTGGACGAAGCGGAAGAAGGTGACGACGTGGACGAAGTGACGAAGTGGACGAAGTTGACGAAGTTGACGAGGTGTACGAAGTGGAAGAAGTTGACGAAGTGGACGAAACGGAGGAATATCACGAAGTTGACGAAGTAGAGGAAGTGGAGGAAGTGAAGCAAGTGGACGAAGTTGGTTAAGTAGACGAAGTGGATGAAGTGGAGGAAGTAGTGGAAGTAGAGGAAGTTTAGGAAGTGGACTAAGTGGACGAAGTTGAGGAAGTGGAGGAAGTCGACGAAGTGGACGAAGTGGAGGAAGTGGACTAAATGGATGAATTGGACGAAGTGGAGGACGTGGAGAGGGTGGAGGAAGTGGAGGAAGTGGAGGAACTCGACGAAGTGGAGGAAGTTCAAGAACTAGACGAAGTTGACGAAGTTGATTAAGTGTACGAAGTGGACGAAGTGGACGAAGAAGACGAAAAGCACGAAGTTGACAACGTTGACGAAGTTGACGGAGTGGACGAAGTGGACGAAGTTGACGAAGTGGACGAAGGTGACAATGTGGACGAAGTTGACGAAGTGCACGAAGTTGACGAAGTGGACGAAGTGGAGGAAGCGGAGGAAGTGGACTAAGTAGACGAAGTTGACGAAGTGGACGAAGTGAACACAGTGGACGAAGTGGAAGAAGTTGACGAAGTGGACGAAGTTGACGAAGTGGAGGAAGTGGACGATGTTGACGAAATGGACGAAGTGGAGGAAGTTGACGAAGAGGAGGAAGTGGACGAAGTTGACGATGTGGGCGATGTGGACGAAGTTGACGAGCTATATGAAGTGGAAGAAGTTGACGAATTGGACGAAGTTGACGAAGTGGACGAAGTGGAGGAATATGAGGAAGTTGACGAGGAAGTGGAGGAAGTGAAGCAAGTGGACGAAGTTGGTGAAGTGGAGGAAGTGGAGGAAGTGGAGGAAGTTTAGGAAGTGGACTAAGTGGACGAAGTTGACGAAGTGGAGGAAGTGGTAGAAGTTCAAGAAGTAGACGAAGTTGACGGAGATGACGAAGTTGTTGGAGTGGACGAAGTGGACGAAGTGGACGAAGTGGACGAAGTGGACAAAGAGGACGAAGAGGACGAAGAGGACGAAGTTGACGAAGTTGACGAAGTTGACGAAGTTGACAAAGTTGACGAAGTGAACGAAGTGGACGAAGTGGACGAAGTTGACGAATTGGACGAAGTTGACGAAGTGGACGAAGTGGACGAAGTTGACGAGGTGGACGAAGTGGAGGAAGCGGAGGAAGTGGACTAAGTGGACGAAGTGGACGAAGTGAACGCAGTGGACGAAGTGGAAGATGTTGACGAAGTGGATGAAGTGTTGGAAGTTGACGATGTTGACGATGTGGAGGAAGTGGAGGAAGTGGAGGAAGTACTATAAGTGGACGATTTGGATGAAGTGGAGTACGTGGAGGAAGTGGAGGAAGTGAAGGAAGTGGACTAAGTCGATGAAATTGACAAAGTGGAGGAAGTAGAGGAAGTGGAGGAAGTGGAGGAAGTGGATGAAGTGGACGAAGAGGATGAAGTGGACGAAGTTGCCATGTGGAGGAAGTGGAGGAAGTGGGGGAAGTGGAGGAAGTTGACGAATTTGAAGAAGTGGACGAAGTGGACTAAGTGGACGAAGTGGACAAAGCGGAAGAAGTTGACGAAGTGGACGAAGTTGACGAAGTTGACGAAGTGGACGAGGGGTACGAAGTGGAAAAAGTTGACGAAGTGGACAAAGTTGACGAAGTGGAGGAATATGACGAAGTTGACGAAGTGGAGGAAGTGGAGGAAGTGAAGCACGTGGACGAAGTTGGTGAAGTAGAGGAAGTGGATGAAGTGGAGGAAGTGCAGGAGGTGGACTACGTGGACGAATTGGACGAACTAGAGGACGTGGAGGAAGTGGAGGAAGTTGATGAAGTGGAGGAAGTGGAGAAAGTGGAGGAAGTGGACGAAGTTGACGAAGTGGATTAAGTGGACGAAGTGGACGAAGTGGACGAAGTGGACGAAGTGGACAAAGTGGACGAAGTGGACGAAGAGGACGAAGTGGACGAAGAGGACGAAGTGGACAAAGTTGACGAAGTTGACGAAGTTGACGAAGTTGACGAAGTGGACGAAGTTGACGAAGTGGACGAAGTTGACGAAGTGGACGAAGTTGACGAAGTGGACGAAGTTGACGACGTGGACGACGTAAGTGTACGAAGTGGACGAAGTGGAGGAAGCGGAGGAAGTTGACGAAGTTGATGAAGTGGACGAAGTGGACGAAGTTGACGAAGTGGACGAAGAGGATGAAGTGGACGAAGTTGACATGTGGAGGAAGTGGAGGAAGTGTGGGAAGTGGAGGAAGTTGACGAATTTGAAGAAGTGGACGAAGTGGACTAAGTGGACGAAGTGGACGAAGCGGAAGAAGTTGACGAGGTTGACGAAGTGGACGAAGTGGACGAGGGGTACGAAGTGGAAAAAGTTGACGAAGTGGACAAAGTTGACCAAGTGAAGGATTATGACGAAGTTGACGAAGTGGAGGAAGTGCAGGAAGTGAAGCAAGTGGACGAAGTTAGTGAAGTAGAGGAAGTGGATGAAGTGAAGGAAGTGCAGGAAGTGGACTAAGTGGACAAATTGGACGAACTGGAGGACGTGGAGGAAGTGGAGGAAGTGGAGGAAGTTGATGAAGTGGAGGAAGTGGAGAAAGTGGAGGAAGTGGAGGAAGTGGACGAAGTTGACGAAGTGGATTAAGTGGACGAAGTGGACGAAGTGGACAAAGTGGACAAAGTGGACGAAGAGGACGAAGTGGACAAAGTTGACGACGTTGACCAAGTTGACGAAGTTGACGAAGTTGACGAAGTGGACGAAGTGGACGAAGTGGACGAAGTTGACAACGTGGACGACGTAAGTGTACGAAGTGGACGAAGTGGAGGAAGCGGAGGAAGTGGACTATGTGGACGAAGTTGACGAAGTGGTAGAGGTTGACGAAGTCGACGAAGTGGACAAGGTTGACGAAGTCGACGAAGTTGACCAAGTTGACGAAGTGTGGACGAAGTTGACGAAGTGGACAAAGTGGAGGTAGTGGACGAAGTAGAGGAAGTGGACAAAGTGGACTAAGTCGACGAATTGACGAAGTTGGTGAACTGGATGAAGTGGGGGGAGGAATTGGACGAAGTTGAGGAAGCGGACGAAGTTGACGAAGAGGACGAAGCGGACGAAGTTGACGAAGTGGACGAAGTATTGGAAGTTGACGATGTTGACGAAGTGGACGAAGTGGAGGAAGTGGACGAAGTGGAGGATGTTGACGAAGTTGGTGAAGTGGACGAAATTGACCAAGTGGAAAAACTGGAGGAGGTGGACGATTTGGACGCAGTGGAGGACGTGGAGGAAGTGGAGGAAGTGGACGATTTAAACGCAGTGGAGGACGTGGAGGAAGTGGAGGAAGTGGAGGAAGTGAAGGAAGTGGACTAACTGGACGAAATTGACGAAGTGGAGGAAGTTGAGGAGGTGAGGGAAGTGGACGAAGTGGAGGAAGTGGACGAAGTTGACGAAGATGACGAAGTTGACGAAGTGGACGAAATGGACGAAGTGGACGAAGAGGATGAAGTGGACTGATGAGTCGATATTTTCTTCACTTCACTTAGTTTATTGTGTTAAAATTAGTCGGGGAATTGTGCTTAAACGTCCGGTATTTTTCTGTTTTTGCTAAATGTGCTTAATTTGATCGGAAATTCTTATTTTAATTAATTTGAATTATCTGAGCTTATTATTTTGCATTATTAATTACGGGAAAATTTTGGATATCTTATTGGGACATTTGAAGGCTAAATGAGAAATGACAATTGAGCCCAATGCATCTCAGCCATTTCAATTTTCGCTGGTTGCTGCGTGAATTTTGTGTCAACTTGTTTGTCTTCGTTTGAGTTCAATTCTTATCCGTTTTCCATGCAATTTTTTTTCATAGTTTCGTCTGGATGTCTATTTTCATGTATAGTTTTTACTTTGTTCAAATTCATTACGTGTTGTTCCCAGTATTTTGTTTACTCCCATATGTCAGTCTAGTGCTTACTGTTTGAATGACTTCTAATTTGTTTGCATTGTTTGTAATGCTTGTCATAGATGGAATAGCACACGGATCACATGTGCAAGTGTCCACGGTTTTCTCAAGTAATTTTGGAAGACAATAGCAATTCACGTGGCAAACATCAAAGGGTATAATGGACTTGTGAAATGAAAGGAGAATGGAGCTACCACTTTGAAATTAAGCTCACGGCAATTGCATTATACTGCAACTCATTTCTTTCAAATGAAGAATACATTAAAAGAACATGTTTTGCAAGGAGGGACCACTTTTACCACATTCTCACGTCCACATGTATCTATAAAGGGAAGTGGCCACATGGAAAAGAAGGTCATGGCCACTTGCTAGCACATTCACGTAGAAGCATAAGGAAATCAAGCATCATCACTTTAATTGAAGAAAGTGGGATCCACCACCAATGAAAGGGCACGGCAATGTATTTCTCCTTGGTTTCAATTGAAGAATTTTGCAAATGACAAAACAAGGCAATTGGAATCAAAGTGGGATCCACCATTTAGCATTGGAAAATCTTTCTTTTGCCTTATGAATTGAAAACCGTGAAGCTTGCTGGAATGAAGGGGCAGTTCACGTAAAGAAGGAAGCCCACGGGTGGAAGGGTGTGCTGCGTGAAGACAAGAAATGGAGGGCCCCTATCCTAATTCTTTGGCACATTTAGGAGTGGAAGGAATTCAGGCTGGCAATTGGACAAAAGAAAAAAACCTTGCTAAAAACAAGGAGGGCTCACGGGAGTATGACAGAAGTAGCTATAAAATGCAAGAAGCAGCAGATTAGATGGGAGTTAGAATTTTAGGAAGACAACCACGGGTGTTTTATTTTCTGCAGCTCATTTTTCCTCCTCCCCGTTAGGGAGGTTTGGGATTTGTTTAATTTTACAATTTCATGTATTTGGTTTTAATTGATGTTAATTGCAAATTCCATTCTGTCAATTTTCTATTTACGGTTTCAAAACTTCATTCATGTGTTTCTAAATTTTATTTTCACTGCACTAGTTAAATTAAATTTTTAGAAAAAGTTAAATTTCATTTTCATTTAATTGTTTTATTTTTACCGTCTTTTTCCGTTTGGTTTTACTGCTTTAAAATTTATTTCAACGTTTTTTAATTCAGTCGTGTTTAATTTTATCTGCACAAAACATCATCAAACCCCCCCCACTTCGTGTATAAAATCTGAGACTAAACCGACACAAATTGGTCTTTGAGAGACGACCTAGGAGTCACCTCCTAGTAAACTATACTGCATTTCTTTTATGCACAATTTTTGTGAGCGGTGCGACCCGTTCGTTCATGGACGAAGTTGACGAAGTTGACATGTGGAGGAAGTGGAGGAAGTGGAGGAAGTGGGTGAAGTGGAGGAAGTTCACCGATTTGAAGAAGTGGACGAAGTGGACTAAGTTGACGAAGTGGACGAAGCGAAAGAAGTTGACGAAGTTGACGAAGTGGACGAAGTGGACGAAGTGGACGAAGTGGACGAAGTTGACAAGGTGTACGAAGTGGAAGAAATTGACGAAGTGGACGAAGTTGACGAAGTTGACGAAGTTGACGAAGTTGACGAAGTGGAGGAATATGACGAAGGTGACGAAGTGGAGGAATGGAGGAAGTGGAGGAAGTGAAGCAAGTGGACGAAGTTGGTGAAGTGGACTAAGTGGACGAATTGGAGGAACTGGACGAACTGGAGGACGTGGAGGAAGTGGAGGAAATGGAGGAAGTTTAGGAAGTGCAGTAAGTGGACGAAGTTGATGAAGTGGAGGAAGTTGAGGAAGTGGAGGAAGTTCAAGAAGTAGACGAAGTTGACGGAAATGACGAAGTTGTTGAAGTGGACGAAGTGGAGGAAGTGGAAAAGAGGACGAAGTGGACAAAGTTGACAAAGTTGACAAAGTTGACGACGTTGACGAAATGGACGAAGTGGACGAAGTGGACGAAGTGGATGAAGTTGACGAAGTAGACAAAGTTGACGAAGTGGACGAAGTTGACGAAGTGGACGAAGCGGAGGAAGTGGACGAAGTGGAGGAAGTGGACGAAGCGAACGCAGTGGACGAAGTGGAAGAAGTTGACGAAGTGGACGAAGATGACGAAGTGGACGAAGTTGAGGAAGTTTACGAGGTTGACGAAGTGCACGAAGTGGAGGGAGTGGAGGAAGTGGACGAAGTTGGTGAAGTGGACGAAGTTCAGCAAGTGGAACAACTGGAGGAAGTGGACGAAGTGGGGGAGGTGAAGGAAGTGGACAAAGTAGACGATTTGGACCAAGTGGAGGACCTGGAGGAAGTGGACGAAGTGAAGGAAGTTGACTAAGTGGACGAAGTTGACGAAGTGGAGGAAGTTGACGAAGTGGAGGAAGTTGAGGAAGTGGACGAAGTGGACGAAGTAGACGAAGATGACGAAGTGGATGAAGTAGACGAAGTGGACGAAGTTTAAGAAGTGGACGAACTGGAGGAAGTGGAGGAAGTGGGGGAAGTGGACGAAGCGGAGGAAGTGGACGAAATTGACGAAATGGACGAAGTTGGTGAAGTGGACGAAGTTGAGGAAGTGGACGAAGCGAACGAAGGGGACGAAGTTGACGAAGTTGACGAAGTTGACCAAGTGGACAAAGTGGAAGAAATTGACGAAGTGGACGAAGTTGACGAAGTGGACAAAGTTGAAGAAGTGGACGAAGTGGAGGAAGCGGAGGAAGTTGACTAAGTAGACGATGTGGACGAAGCGAACGCAGTGGACGAAGTGGAAGAAGTTGACGAAGTGGACGAAGCGGAGGAAGTGGACTAAGGGGACGAAGTTGACGAACTTGACAAAGTTGACGAAGTGCACGAAGTGGGCGAAGTGGAAAAAGTTGACGAAGTGGAAGAAGTGGATAAAATTGACAAAGTTGACGAAGTGGAGGATGTGGAGGAAGTCGACGAAGTGGACGAGGTTTGTGAAGTGGACAAAGTGGAGGAAGTAGAGGAAGTGGACGAAGTGGAGGAAGTGGACTAATTGGACGATCTGGACGAAGTGGAGAATGTCGAGGAAGTGGAGGAAGAGGAGGAAGTGGAGGAAGTGGAGGAAGTGAAGGACATCGAAAAAGTTGACGAAGTGGAGGAAGTCCTCGAAGTTGAGGAAGTGGACGAAGTAGACGAAGTTGACGAAGATGACGAAGTTGACGGAGTGGACAAGTGGACGAAGTGGACGAAGTGGACGAAGTGGAGGAAGTGGAAGAAGTTGACGAATTGGACGATGTTGACGAAGTGGATGAAATTTTGGAAGTTGACGATGTTGACGATGCGGAGGAAATTGAGGAAGTGGAAGAAGTGGACGAAGTGGAGGAAGTTCACGAAGTTGGTGAAGTGGACGAAATTGATCAAGTGGAAAAACTGGAGAAAGTGGAGGAAGTGCACGAAGTGGAGGAAGTGGTGGAAGTAGACTAAGTGGACGATTTGGACGAAGTGGAGGACGTGGAGGAAGTGGAGGAAGTGAAGGAAGTGGACTAAGTGGACGAAATTGACGAAGTGGAGGAAGTTGAGTAAGTGGAGGAAGTGGATGAAGTGGATGAAGTGGATGAAGTGGATGAAGTGGAAGAAGTGGACAAAGTTGACGAAGATGACAAAGTGGACGAAGTGGACGAAGTGGACAAAGAGGACGAAGTGGACGAAGTTGACAAAGTTGACGACATTGACGAAATGGACGAAGTAGATGAAGTTGACGAAGTGGACTAAGTGGACGAAGTAGACGAAGTTGAGGAAGTAGAGGAAGTCGACGAAGTGGACGAAGCGGAGGAAGTGGATGAAGTGGAGGAAGTGGAGGAAGTGGAGGAAGTGGAAGAAGTTGACAAAGTGGACGAAGTGGACGAAGTGGACGAAGTGGACGAAGTGGACGAAGTGGACGAAGTGGAGGAAGTTGACGAGGTTGACGAAGTGCGGAAAGTGGAGGGAGTGGACGAAGTTGGTGAAGTGGACGAAGTTGAGCAAGTTGAAAAACTGGAGGAAGTGGAGGAAGTGGACGAAGTGGAGGAAGTGAAGGAAGTGGACTAAGTGGACTAAGTTGACGAAGTGGACGAAGCGCAAGACGTTGACGAAGTTGACGAAGTTGACAAAGTTGACGAAGTGGACGAAGTTGACGAAGTTGATGAGGTGTACGAAGTGGAAGAAATTGACGAAGTGGACGAAGTTGACGAAGTGGAGGAATATGACGAAGTTGACGAAGTGGAGGAATGGAGGAAGTGGAGGAAGTGAAGCAAGTGAACGAAGTTGGTGAAGTGGACTAAGTGGACGAATTGGACGAAGTTGACGAAGTGGACGAAGTAGACGAAGTTGACGAAAATGACGAAGTTGACGAAGTGGACAAGTGGACGAAGTGGACGAAGTGGAGGAAGTGGAAGAAGTGGACGAAGTGGAGGAAGTTGACGAAGTTGGTGAAGTGGACGAATTTGACCAAGTGGAAAAACTGGAGAAAGTGGAGGAAGTGGAGGAAGTGGAGGAAGTAGAGTAAGTGGACGATTTGGGCGAAGTATAGGACATGGAGGAAGTGGAGGAAGTGAAGGAAGTGGACTAAGTGGACGAAATTGACGAAGTGGAGGAAGTTGGGTAAGTGGAGGAAGTGGAGGAAGTGGAAGAAGTGGACGAAGTTGACGAAGATGACGAAGTTGACGAAGTTGACGAAGTGGAGGAAGTGGAGGAAGAGGACGAAGTGGACGAAATTGACGAAGTCGACAAAGTTGACGACATTGACGAAATGGATGAAGTAGACCAAGTTGACGAAGTGGACTAAGAGAACGAAGTAGACGAAGTTGAGGAAGTGGAGGAAGTCGACGAAGTGGACGAAGCGGAGGAAGTGGACGAAGTGGAGGAAGTGGACGAAGTGGAAGAAGTTGACGAAGTGGACGAAGTGGACGAAGTGGATGAAGTGGACGAAGTTGACGAAGTGGACGAAGTGGAGGAAGTTGACGAGGTTGACGAAGTGCACGAAGTTGAGGGAGTGGAGGAAGTGGACGAAGTTTGTGAAGTGGACGAAGTTGAGCAAGTGGAAAAACTGGAGGAAGTGGACGAAGTGGACGAAGTGAAGGAAGTTCACTAAGTGGACGATTTGGACCAAGTGGAGGACGTGGAGGAAGTGGAGGAAGTGGAGGAAGTGAAGGAAGTGGACTAAGTGGACTAAGTTGACGAAGTGGACGAAGCGGAAGAAGTTGACGAAGTTGACGAAGTGGACGAAGTTGACGAAGTTGATGAGGTGTACGAAGTGGAAGAAATTGACGAAGTGGACGAAGTTGACGAAGTGGAGGAATATGACGAAGTTGACGAAGTGCAGGAATGGAGGAAGTGGAGGAAGAGAAGCAAGTGGACGAAGTTGGTGAAGTGGACTAAGTGGACGAATTGGACGAACTGGACGAACTGGAGGACGTGGAGGAAGCGGAGGAAATGGAGGAAGTTTAGGAAGTGCAGTAAGTGGACGAAGTTGATGAAGTGGAGGAAGTGGACAAAGTTCATGAAGTAGACGAAGTTGACGGAGATGACGAAGTTGATGAAGTGGACGAATTTGACGAAGTGGACGAAGCGGAGGAAGTGGACGAAGTGGAGGAAGTGGACAAAGAGGACGAAGTGGACAAAGTGGACGAAGTTGACAAAGTTGACGACGTTGACGAAATGGACGAAGTTGACGAAGTGGACGAAGTGGACGAAGTTGACGAAGTGGACGAAGTGGACGAAGTGGACGAAGTTGACGAAGTGGACGAAGTGGACGAAGTGGAGGAAGTGGACGAAGTGGAGGAAGTGGAGGAAGTGGACGAAGTGGACGCAGTGGACGAAGTGGAAGAAGTTGACGAAGTGGACGAAGTGGAGGAAGTTGACGAGGTTGACGAAGTGCACGAAGTGGAGGGAGTGGAGGAAGTGGACGAAGTTGGTGAAGTGGACGAAGTTCAGCAAGTGGAAAAACTGGAGGAAGTGGAGGAAGTGGGGGAAGTGAAGGAAGTGGACTAAGTAGACGATTTGGACCAAGTGGAGGACCAGGAGGAAGTGGAGGAAGTGAAGGAAGTGGACTAAGTGGACGAAGTTGACGAAGTGGAGGAAGTTGTGGAAGTGGACGAAGTGGACGAAGTGGACGAAGTGGACGAAGTAGACGAAGTTGACGAAGATAAGGAAGTTGACGAAGTGGACAAAATGGACGAAGTTGAAGAAGTGGATGAAGTGGAGGAAGCAGAGGAAGTTGACTAAGTGGACGATGTCGACGAAGTGGACGAAGTGGACGAAGCGGACGAAGCGGACGAAGCGGACGAAGTGGACGAAGTTGACGAAGATGACGAAGTGGACGAAGTGGACGAAGTGGACGAAGTGGACGAAGTGGACGAAGTGGACGAAGTGGACGAAGTGGACGAAGTGGACGAAGTGGAGGAAGTGGACGAAGTGGAGGAAGTGGACGAAGTGGACGAAGTGGACGAAGTGGAGGAAGTGGAGGAAGTGGACGAAGTGGAAGAAGTTGACGAAGTGTACGAAGTTGAAGAAGTGGACGAAGTGGAGGAAGTTGACGAGGTTGAGGAAGTGCACGAAGTGGAGGGAGTGGACGAAGTTGCTGAAGTGGACGAAGTTGAGTAAGTGGAAAAACTTGAGGAAGTGGAGGAAGTGAAGGAAGTGGACTAAGTGGACGATTTGGACCAAGTGGAGGAAGAGGAGGAATTGGAGGAAGTGGAGGAAGTGAAGGAAGTGGACTAAGTGGAGGAAGTGGAGGACGTTGAGGAAGTGGACGAAGTGGATGAAGTGGACGAAGTGGACGAAGTAGACGAAGTTGACGAAGATGACGAAGTTGACGAAGTGGATAAAGTAGACGAAGTGGACGAAGTTGAAGAAGTGGAGGAAGTGGAGGAAGTGGACGAAGTGGAGGAAGTGGACGAAGTTGACGAAGTGGACGAAGTTGGTGAAGTGGAGGAAGTGGACGAAGTTGACAAAGTTGACCAAGTGGACAAAGTGGAAGAAATTGACGAAGTGGACGAAGTGGACGAAGTTGACGAAGTGGACGAAGTTGAAGAAGTGGACGAAGTGGAGGAAGCGGAGGAAGTTGACTAAGTGGACGATGTTGACGAAGTGGACGAAGTGGAAGAAGTGGACGAAGTGGCCTAAGGGGGCGAAGTTGACGAAGTTGACAAAGTTGACGAAGTGGACGAAATGGACGAAGTGGAAGAAATGGGCGAAATTGACAAAGTTGACGAAGTGGAGAATGTGGAAGAAGTCGACGAAGTGGAGGAAGCAGAGGAAGTGGCTGAAGTGAACGAAGCAGAGGAAGTGCAGGAAGTGGACTAAGTGGACGATTTGGACGAAGTGGAGGACGTCGAGGAAGTGGAGGAAGAGGACGAAGTGGAGGAAGTGAAGGAAATCCAAAAAGTTGACGAAGTTGACGAAGTGAAGGAAGTGGAGGAAGTCCACGAAGTTGAGGAAGTGGACGAAGTAGACGAAGATGACGAAGTTGACGAAGTTGACAAGTGGAAGAAGTGGACGAAGTGGACGAAGTGGATGAAGTGGACGAAATGGACGAAATGCACGAAGTGGAGGAAGTGGACGAAGTTGACGATGTGGACGAAGTGGAGGAAGTGGAGGAAGTGGAGGAAGTGGAGGAAGTGGGGGAAGTGGACTAAGCGGAGGAAGTGGACAAAGTGGCCGAAATGGACGAAGTGGACGAAGCGGAGGAAGTGGAGGAAGTGAAGCAAGTGGACGAAGTTGGCGAAGTGGATGAAGTGGAGGAAGTGGAGGAGGTGGAGGAAGTGGACTAAGTGGACGAATTGGACGAAGTGGAGGACGTGGAGGAAGTGGAGGAAGTGGACCAAGTGGACGAAGTTGACGAAGTGGAGGAAGTGGAGGAAGTCGACGAAGTGGAGGACGTTCAAGAAGTAGACGAAGCGAACGGAGATGACGAAGTTGGCGAAGTGGACGAAGTGGACGACGTGGACGAAGTTGACGAAGTTGACGGAGTGGACGAAGTGGAGGAAGCGGAGGAAGTGGACAAAGTGGACGAAGTTGACAAAATGAACAAAGTGAACACAGTGGACGAAGTGGAAGAAGTTGACGAAGTGGACAAAATTGACGAAGTGGACGAAGCGGACGAAGTTGACAAAGTGGACGAAGTGGAGGAAGTTGACGATGTTGACGAAATGGATGAAGTGGACAAAGTAGACGAAATGGACGAAGTGGACGACGTGGACGAAGTAGACGAAGTGGACGAAGTGGACGACGTTGACGAAGTTGACGAAGTGGAGGAATATGACGAAGTGGAGGAAGTGAAGCAAGTGGACGAAGTTGGTGAAGTGGAGGAAGTGGATGAAGTGGAGGAAGTGGAGCAAGTGGACTAAGTGGAGGATGTTGACGAAGTTGTTGAAGTGGACGAAGTTGACCAAGTGTAAAAAGTGGAGGAAGTGGACGAAGTGGACTAAGTGGACGATTTGGACTAAGTGGAGGACGTGGGGGAAGTGGAAGAAGTGGAGGAAGTGAAGGAAGTGGACGAAATTGATGAAGTGGAGGAAGTTGAGGAAGTTGAGGAAGTGGAGGAAGTGGAGGAGGTGGAGGAAGTGGACGAAGTTGGCGAAGTGGACGAAGTGGACGAAGTGGACGAAGTGGACGAAGTGGACGAAGTGGACGAAGTTGACGAACATGACGATGTGGAGGAAGTGGAGAAAGTTGACGAATTTAAAGAAGTGGACGAAGTTGACGAACTGGACGAAGCGGAAGAAGTTGACGAAGTGGACAAGTGGACGAAGTTGACGAAGTGGACGAAGTTGACGAAGTTGACGAGGTTTACGAAGTGGAAGAAGTTGACGAAGTTGACGAAGTGGACGAATTGTTGGAAGTTGACGATGTTGACGAAGTGGACGAAGTGGAGGAAGTGGACGAAGTGGACGAAGTTGACGAAGTTGGTAAAGTCGACAAAATTGACCAAGTGGAAAAACTAGAGGAATGTGGACGAAGTGGACGAAGTGGAGGAAGTAGACTAAGTGGACGATTTGGACGAAGTGGAGGACGTGGAGGAAGTGGAGGAAGTGGAGGAAGTGGAGGAAGTGAAGGAAGCGGACTAAGTGGACGAAATTGACGTAGTAGAGGAAGTGGACGAAGTAGACTAAGTGGACGATTTGGACGAAGTGGAGGAAGTGGAGGAAGTGGAGGAAGTGAAGGAAGTGGACTAAGTGGACGAAATTGACGAAGTGGAGGAAGTTGAGGAGGTGGAGGCTGTGGACGAAGTGGATGAAGTGGACGAAGTGGACGAAGTAGACAAAGTTGACGAAGTTGATGAAGTGGACGAAGAGGATGAAGTGTGTGAAGTAGACTAAGTGGAGGATTTGGACGAAGTGGAGCAAGTGGATGAAGTGGAGGAAGTAGAGGAAGTGGACTAAGTGGACGAATTGGACGAGGTGGAGGACATGGAGGAAGTGGAGGAAGTTGACGAAGTGGAGGAAGTGGAGGAAGTCGACAAAGTGGAGGAAGATCAAGAAGTAGACGAAGTTGACAGAGATGACGCAGTTGACGAAGTGGATTAAGAGGACAAAGTGGACGAAGAGGAGGAAGAGGACGAAGTGGACAAAGTTAACGAAGTTGACGAAGTTGACGAAGTTGACGAAGTGGACGAAGTTGACGAAATTGACGTAGTGGAGGAAGTGGACGAAATGGAGGAAGTAGACTAAGTGGACGATTTGGACGAAGTGGAGGAAGTGGAGGAAGTGGAGGAAGTGAAGGAAGTGGACTAAGTGGACGAAGTTGACGAAGTGCAGGAAGTGGAGGAAGTGGAGGAAGTCGACGAAGTGGAGGAAGAAGTTCAAGAAGCAGACGAAGTTGACGGAGATGACGAAGTTGTTGAAGTGGACGAAGTTGACGAAGTGGACGAAGAGGAGGAAGAGGACGAAGTTGACGAAGTTGACGAAGTGGACGAAGTTGACGAAGTGGACGAAGTTGACAAAGTGGACGACGAAGTGGACGAAGTGGACGAAGTGAACGTAGTGGACTGATAACAGTTGAAAAACTGTTATTTTCATGCTTAAAATTGATACTAAAAGCAACCTTTAGACTTAGAAACTAGCTTGAAATCACACCTTTTATCTTTATTTTCAGAAATAAGAGAGCTGGACAGGTTTACACTTGATTTGAGTGTTTTTGTGCAGGTTTTAGGGTGAATTTGGTGCAAAGAGTGAAGAAGGAGAGAAGTGACATTAGAAAAGACAAGAAAGAGTGCAAAAAGAGAAGACGAAGGCACCGCTCAGCGGCAAACTACCGCTGAGCGGCACTCAGGAGGTTGAGGGAGTCACGCTGAGGGGCAAATGGCCGCTGAGGGGAAGAATTGTGACGCGCAACGACCGCTGAGCGGTAAATACCGCTGAGCGGTACTCTTTGGGCTTGGGCTTTTGTAATCTTTTGTAACTCTAAATTAGTATATAAGGGCTTGCACGTCCTTTAGTTGAGTATCTTTGGCAGAAACGAGGCAAACACTCTCTCTTCTCACCCCTTTGAAGGAGGATCTTGGATGCTCAGGCTACCTCTTCACCTTTATTGGGTTTATTCTTTCATTCTTTCATTGTTATTCATCTAGGTTCACCATGACGATGGTGAACTAAACCTTGTATGTTTGTTGGGGAATCAATGTAATCTCTTGAAGCTCTCATATATGGATTTGTTGAGTACATCTTTGAATTAAGACATATGCTTTCTTTCATCATTAGTTAGGGTTTTTCCTCTTTGCTCAATGCTTGCATTGTTTAACTCATTCTAATGCATGATTATTGGTTTTGTCGATACGGACACGTACGGGGAAGTCTAGATCCTGGGAATTTCTCCCAATATTTTACTGACAACATTATATTGGTTGCCTTTAAGCTCCTGCAGTCATGAACTAATCATTAGGAATGCTAGGAATTGTATGAACTATTTGATTAGGGAGAAGCCATCTAGAATGGTACATTAGAGAGTGGCATTAACAATGATGATTTGATTGTTGAATTCCTAAAATA
The DNA here is from genome assembly GCA_034642375.1 of Vigna nakashimae. NCBI lineage: Eukaryota > Viridiplantae > Streptophyta > Magnoliopsida > Fabales > Fabaceae > Vigna > Vigna nakashimae. Next base: position 22,667,073 of record CM067766.1, read on the forward strand.
TATGAGAGTGGATGAGATGAAATTGACCCCCAACAACATATTCATTCATATAATTCATTGAAAGTGTTTATCTTTTGTTTTTGCCATTGATCAATTCATGCATACATGTTTATTTTCTGTCTTGCATATTAAACTTTGAATATTTCGTTTGTAAGTCCTAGCTAATCAACAAATCACATAACTAAACTAGGCCGTGAGTCCTTTGGGAAGAACGATACTTGGTCTTACCAAGTTTTATTACTTGAACGATTCGGTCATACTTGCCGATTGTGAAACAAGTTTGTGACATCATATTTTGGTGCTTACAAATTTGTCCATCAAGTTTTTGGCGCCGTTGCCGGGGAATTGGGGATTGAACCCGAGTCCTAGCAACGGCTATTAAGTTTGGGTCATCAAGTTTTTGGCGCCGTTGCCGGGGACTCGTGGTTTAACTGGTTAATTTGTGTGATTATTGATTATCTTTGACTTTAATTTTAAATTTCTGTTTTTATTTTCTGTTTTTATCTTTTTCTGTTTTATCTTTTTAGATTAGATTTTATTTTATTTAGTTAGTTTAGATTTTATTTTATTTTTTTTTTTAATTTTATTTTAGTTTATCTTTTAGGAATAGATTTTATTAGGTTAGATTTTATTTTATTTTTTTTTTATTTTTTTTTATCTTTTAGGTTATATTTTATTTTTAGGATTAGATTTTATTTTATTTTATCTTTCTATCTTCTAAATCTTTTATCTTTTTATCTTCTGAATCTTTTATCTTTCTATCTTTTGAATATATATCTTCTCTTATATCTTTTTGTGCTAACAAATATTTTCTAGGGTTTTGTTTTCTTGTGCATGCAGGAAGCAATTCGCACTAGAAGAAAGAAAACAACAGAACCACTTCTTGAAGGCCTAGAAGAGAGTAGAAGGAGGAGAAGAATCAGAACGTCTAGAGAACTTTTCCCTTCTCCAGAAACTCTCTTGCAATCATCACCACAAGGTTCTGTTCATAGCACAGGAAGTATGGAGAGCAATAATGTTAGAAGAACTCTTGCAGATTACACTAATCTTGCTGGACCTCAACACTTCAATAGCATAGCTAGACCTAGAGTCAATGCAGCCAACATGGAGGTCAAACCAGCACTGATTCAACTAGTAAAGAGTAATCAATTTAATGGGTTATCACATGAAAGCCCATATGAGCACCTTACTACCTTTAATGAGATCTGCAACACGGTCAAAATTAATGGGGTGCCAGACGAAGCAATCAAACTTAGTTTGTTTCCTTTCTCCTTGGGAGGCAATGCTAAGCTTTGGTTAAACTCTTTTCCAGAAGAAAGTTTCACAGAGTGGGAAGCAGTGGTTACAAAGTTTCTAAACAAATACTTCCCACAATCTAAAGTAACTAAAGGCAAGCAAGAGATATCTTCATTCAAGCAGGGCATGGAGGAATCACTGGGACATGCATGGGACAGGTACAAAAGCTTATTACGTAAAACTCCCACGCATGGCTTTGAGGATCAAGAAGTAGTCCTAACTTTCCTTGGAGGGCTTGGTTCACAAACCAAGATGATGCTAGATGCCTCAGCTGGGGGCAATATCAAATGGAAGACTCCAGAGGAAGCCACTGAGATTATTGAAAATATGGCTACAAGTGATAATGAGCTTCACAATGAAAGAGGCGCCCCTATGCAACAGAAAGGGGTTCTTCAATTACAAACCCATGATGCTCTGCTAGCCCAAAATAAAATTCTGACTCAACAGCTGGAGACTCTGACCAAAACTCTTGCTTCATTACCAAAAGAGTTAAAATCTGCTGCACAGGTACAAACCCAGTTGTGCGAACTATGTGGAGGAGATCACATCAATGGCCAATGTGCTTTTCCTGTGGAAGCCGTGGAGGATGTTAACTTCATGGCTAATCAGTTTCCATACCGTCAAGGTAATTATAATCAGGGTTGGAAACCACATCCAAGTATTGGCCAAGGACAAACTGGGCAGGCTAATCAATTTAATAAGCAACAGCAGCAGCAACCAACCATGTGGCAACAAATTTCTATGCTCAATGAAAGATCTACAAGGTTGGAAGAAACTCTTCAACAATTTATTCAGAAAACTGAATCTTCCCAAAAGAGCACTGAAGCTGCTATAAAGAACTTGGAGATTCAGATGGGTCAGATCACTAAGCAGTTGGAAGAAAGACCACACAGAAACTTTGGGGCTAATACTGAGGTTAACCCTAGAGAAGAATGCAAAGTGGTCAAGAGTGTAAATGAAGAGAGTATTGAGTCAGAAGAAGATGAAACAGAAGAGAGAAGAGAAGAAGAAAGAAAGGATACTTTTCCTTTTCTAACAAATCAGGAGAAACCAATGGATTTCACAGACTTATTCAGAATGGTTGATAATGAAGCTCCTTGGGAACAAATCTTACAGAAAATAGCAGTGTACACAAAATCTGATGAGGGAACCTCTACAAAAAGAAAACGTAGAGATGATGATGATGAAAAGTGTGTAACTGTTAAGAAAGAATCATTCCCACCAAAAGCTGCTGATCCAGGTAGTTTTTCTATCCCTTGCACTATAGGGAAGAAAAAGGTGAAGAAAGCTCTCCTTGACTTAGGCTCAAGTGTTAACTTGATGCCTTACTCTCTATTGGAGCAAATTGGCCATGTGAAAATAAAACCTGCAAAGGTTAATCTGGTAATGGCTGATGGATCTTCAAAGGAGCCATGTGGGATTGCAGAAGACATTGTAGTTTGTGTTGGCAAACTTCAGTTCTTGGCAGACTTTGTGGTGATGAAGATGGAGACCGAAAAGATACCTTTCATACTGGGAAGACCGTTTATGAAAACGGCCAGGGTTATTATAGATGTTAATGAAGGTATAGTGGTGCTCCAGGACAGAGAGGAGAGAGTGGTGGTGAATGTGTTTAAAGATGAGATACAAGCAAAGGAGGAAGAGGCCAGTTATAAAGCTGCATTTCAAGATGCACCCATAACTAGAGGTAAACATGAAAATTTTAAAGTTTCTGATAACCATTGTTTGTATTTTCAGGTACCCAAGGTAGATGAAAGTGGAAAAGGAAAGGAAGTTCTTAGAGACTGGAAGGAAAGAGGACTCCAACTTGGCACACCTGTAAGATTCAAGAACAAGTTGTGGGTTGTAAAAGGTTTTAAAGAGAAGGAGATGATAGAGATAGAGTCTCCATATTCCAGAGAATCCAAAACAGTCCTAAGGAAGCAGTTGATAAGTTGGTGGAAGGATAACATCAACTTTAAAGAAGATGGAACGTGAGCTTTATTGGGTCAAGCTAGTGACGTTAAAAAAGCGCTTGCTGGGAGGCAACCCAGTGGATTTACAAACTTTTGTTTTAATATTTTGTAATTTTTAAACTGTGAACATTATTCTGGACATTATTTTGTTGTTATAGCATCTACTGAAGGATGCTAGGTGGTTAAGTATCTACTGAAGGATACTAGGTTTGTAACACCTACTGATGGGTGTTGCTGAGAAGATTTTGCACCTACTGATGGGTGCTGGTAAGTGAAACACCTACTGATGGGTGTTTGTGGATTTTGGGTCAGGCTCGTGACGTTAAACAAGCGCTACCTGGGAGGCAACCCAGTTGATTGATTATCTTTGTTTGTTTTTATGTTTGTTTTATTCTAATTAGGGATTGCATAAGCATGTTTAACAATGAAATTGCAGGGAACCCATGAGGAGTATGCTAGGAAGGCACGTAGGGCAAGAAAAGAAGGAGAAGGGCACATCACGAAAGTGCCGCTGAGCGGCAATTACCGCTGAGCGGTACTAACGCTGATGGGCTTAAGTTCCCCTTAGCGGAACCCGAGCCCATTGGGGTATTTTTAAACCCTAACCTGCGCGTTTTGACATTTTTTTCAAGCCCTTCTCTGCAGAAACACTCCCTCATACTCTCTCTTAGGTTTCCCACATCTTTTTACTCTTCCCTCTTAGAAAAATTTCTCTTCCACTCACTTTTTCACTAGTGTGCCATCAAAGTTTGGGGTTGGAAGAGAGTATTCTAGTTTGGAAGCATTCTCATATCATCTAGGATCTCCACCCAAGTAAGTAAAATGCATTTTGTCATTCTAGGGTTCTTGAATTTGAATGTGATTGTCAAAGCATGAGTATTTAGGGCTTTTGATTTCTATGCATGATTTGATGATATATTTGATGTTTGAACCAATTAAACTGCTTGATTATGTACTGGAAAACTGAAAATTGCATTTGGGTGGAGTTAGGGCAGTTTAAAAACGAGTTTTGCAAAAATCTGCAGGTCACCGCTGAGCGGTATTTACCGCTGAGCGGCACTCTGCCAGATTTGCTTTTTCTGGCTTTTTGCGTGTTGGTGTGTTGCACTGGTGGCGCTGAGGGGAAATTCTGGCCCTCAGCGGTGGTTTAGCTTCGAAAGGAGTTGTGTCCTATATGTTACTAATGATTAACATCATGTTCTGTGGTTTTGGATTTGTGTTTGAATGCAGGAATGGCATCCTCTTCTGGAAAGAGATTGAAAACCATGGCAACCAAGAGGAAGGGAAAGGAACCAGAGCAGCCACATAATGGCAGGTTCCTTTCCAGGAAACATGAGAAGCACTTTAGGGTGGTTCAGGACAGGAGACTTCTGATGGAGAGAAAGGTCGGAATGATACCTAACTTTGCTCCTCAATTTGGAGAGCAAGTGTTAGGGAATGACTGGGGGAAGCTAGCCACTTATCCAGCACCTGCCAACATAGCTGTGGTTAAGGAATTCTACACTAATGCCAAGAAGATTGGTGACTATCCAGCTGAGAACTATTTGGGATATGTTAGAGGCCATGCCATCAGGTATGATCCTGATTCCATTAATAACTTCCTGGATACTGTGTGGGCTGGTGAGCAATGTCAGTTTGCTCTTAGCATGGAGGAAGGTGCTGACTTTGAGGATGTTGAGAGAGTGTTGTGCATACCTGGAGGACACTTTCAAAGGAATAGATCTGGAGCAGTGGTTAACATTAGGAGGACAGATTTGACTCCTCTTGCAAAGTATTGGATGGCATTTTCTCATGCCAACATTCAGCCATGCTCACATGTGTCAGATATCACTCTCAGCAGGGCACTATTCATCTACTGTGCTATCAGAAGTTTGAATGTTAATATTGGGCAGGTGATAGCTGATGAGATTAGTGTGTGTGCTAACACCTCAAACAACAAAGCACCACTGGGACATCCTTCTTTGATCACTCACCTCTGCAAGCTAGCTGGGGTGGACACTTCTGTTCCACCATTTGAGAGGCCAAGAAAAGCTATAGATGAGGCCTATTACAGACAGTATTGTGGAGGTGAGGAGGCAGCTCAGCCCGTTCCACCACGCCAGGCTCGTAGAGAGAGAGGACCAGCACAGAACCGGACATCTGCTGATACACATGAGGCAGAACCATTCCAGATGAGGGACATGTATATGTCTCTTATAGGTGCTCAGTTGCAGTCCATCCACAGAGGGCAGGTGGCCACGGCTGAGATGATAGTGGGGATGTATGATACCCCTCCAGCACACAGGTGGACTATGGATGAATTCCATAACGTCGTAGCTTGGCCAGAAGAACCATTCCATGGAGGAGCTGGAGGAGCTGAATCTTCAGCTCGAGACATGGAAGAAGAAGAAGCTGAGGAGGAGGATACTTTTGATGAAGATGATGATGAAGAGGAGGAGGAAGATACAGAGGACAGCTCAGACTGATGAGGAGCTGAGATAGCATTTACTGATGAATGCTATCATATGTTTTATGCTTTTGCAGTTTAAACTTTCTGAACTTATTTATTTTTGTTTCTAGATTAGGGTTTGATGTACTCTATTGAATACTTGGTTTGTGTGATGGTTTGCTATTAACTGTGTTTATGTGATAAGTAATGCTTGATGATGCTTATTGACTGATTGATGTTGAGATGATGTGCACATTAAAATGCTTATACAGGTGATTCACAAGCTTTGTGAACAAATGCAAGATATCATGATTGTGATTGTGAAATTAAGCAGGATGTGTATGTCAAATGTGAATGAGCTTATATGTGAGGTTTTGAGCTCCAGAGTTGTTATTGTTGAATGCTATTACTTTGGAAGCTTGAATGACTTTGCCCAGGTTTTCTATGATTGAATCAATTGCTTGTTTTGCATCATATGATCAAAGGCCGTGTTTGTTGAAACCCTTTTTACTGGCCAAATTCATAAAGTTAGCCTACTAAAAGAGAACACTTTGTGTTATATCCTTTGAACCTATAGCCTTGAATATACACTGAACCCTTGATTGAAAATCTTTACCTTGAGTTAAGTAGAATATCTTGTGTGGTATTGATAAATGTTCAAGTTTGGGGTTATTGGGAAATCATGAAAAAGGAAAAGCATTGAGCTAAGAGCTAAAAAGAAAGAATATGCAAAAGAAAAGAAAAGAAAAGAAGTAAAGCTCAATGCAAATGAAAAGGCAAACAAAAGTTGGGAATGAATAAGAATAATTGTGTTGTTATGATTCTCTTAACTCAAGGATTTTGTGATCCAGAAAAACCAATTTTCTTGTTAGCCCAGCCACATTATAAGCTATTGAAAAGTCCTTGTGATGATGCATGCTTGTGAATGTTTTTGATTGTGGTAAAATGAAAGGCAAAGTTGATTCATGTGACATTGTGATAGTAGAGTGAATGAGTGAAACACTTACCTCTTATACACTTGTGTGTTGAGTGAAACACTTTACCTGGTGAGGAAATATTCCATGAACACATGAACATCCATGCTTAATTGATTGATCATTCATGAAAAATAGCATTTGTTGGAACTTAAATGACTTTGTGAACACTAAAGCATGTGCATATCTTGATTGAACTTTTGATCATAAGTTTGAGTGAAGTTATTACTTATCTTGAAAAGAGGATTTTGAATGAGTGAACCATCATATGAATTGCTTGGAGATGGAGTTACATTTTGTTTGCTTGAGGACAAGCAAAGTTCTAAGTTTGGGGTTGTGATAACAGTTGAAAAACTGTTATTTTCATGCTTAAAATTGATACTAAAAGCAACCTTTAGACTTAGAAACTAGCTTGAAATCACACCTTTTATCTTTATTTTCAGAAATAAGAGAGCTGGACAGGTTTACACTTGATTTGAGTGTTTTTGTGCAGGTTTTAGGGTGAATTTGGTGCAAAGAGTGAAGAAGGAGAGAAGTGACATTAGAAAAGACAAGAAAGAGTGCAAAAAGAGAAGACGAAGGCACCGCTCAGCGGCAAACTACCGCTGAGCGGCACTCAGGAGGTTGCGGGAGTCACGCTGAGGGGCAAATGGCCGCTGAGGGGAAGAATTGTGACGCGCAACGACCGCTGAGCGGTAAATACCGCTGAGCGGTACTCTTTGGGCCTTTAGTTGAGTATCTTTGGCAGAAACGAGGCAAACACTCTCTCTTCTCACCCCTTTGAAGGAGGATCTTGGATGCTCAGGCTACCTCTTCACCTTTATTGGGTTTATTCTTTCATTCTTTCATTGTTATTCATCTAGGTTCACCATGACGATGGTGAACTAAACCTTGTATGTTCGTTGGGGAATCAATGTAATCTCTTGAAGCTCTCATATATGGATTTGTTGAGTACATCTTTGAATTAAGACATATGCTTTCTTTCATCATTAGTTAGGGTTTTTCCTCTTTGCTCAATGCTTGCATTGTTTAACTCATTCTAATGCATGATTATTGGTTTTGTCGATACGGACACGTACGGGGAAGTCTAGATCCGGGGAATTTCTCCCAATATTTTACTGACAACATTATATTGGTTGCCTTTAAGCTCCTGCAGTCATGAACTAATCATTAGGAATGCTAGGAATTGTATGAACTATTTGATTAGGGAGAAGCCATCTAGAATGGTACATTAGAGAGTGGCATTAACAATGATGATTTGATTGTTGAATTCCTAAAATATATGAGAGTGGATGAGATGAAATTGACCCCCAACAACATATTCATTCATATAATTCATTGAAAGTGTTTATCTTTTGTTTTTGCCATTGATCAATTCATGCATACATGTTTATTTTCTGTCTTGCATATTAAACTTTGAATATTTCGTTTGTAAGTCCTAGCTAATCAACAAATCACATAACTAAACTAGGCCGTGAGTCCTTTGGGAAGAACGATACTTGGTCTTACCAAGTTTTATTACTTGAACGATTCGGTCATACTTGCCGATTGTGAAACAAGTTTGTGACATCATATTTTGGTGCTTACAAATTTGTCCATCAAGTTTTTGGCGCCGTTGCCGGGGAATTGGGGATTGAACCCGAGTCCTAGCAACGGCTATTAAGTTTGGGTCATCATGGACGAAGTGGATGAAGTGGAAGAAGTTGACGAAGTGGACGAAGTTGACGAAGTGGACGAAGTGGACGAAGTGTTGGAAGTTGACGATGTTGACGAAGTGGACGAAGTGGAGGAAGTGGACGAAGTGGACGAACTGGAGGAAGTTGACGAAGTTGGTGAAGTCGACAAAATTGACCAAGTGGAAAAACTGGAGGAATGTGGACGAAGTGAAGGACGTGGAGGAAGTGGAGGAAGTGGAGGAAGTGAAGGAAGTGGACTAAGTGGACGAAATTGACGTAGTGGAGGAAGTGGAGGAAGTGGACGAAGTGGAGGAAGTAGACTAAGTGGATGATTTGGACGAAGTGGAGGAAGTGGAGGAAGTGAAGGAAGTGGACTAAGTGCACGAAATTGACGAAGTGGAGGAAGTAGAGGAAGTGGACGAAGCGGAAGAAGTTGACGAAGTTGACGAAGTTGATGAGGTGTACGAAGTGGAAGAAATTGACGAAGTGGACGAAGTTGACGAAGTGGAGGAATATGACGAAGTTGACGAAGTGCAGGAATGGAGGAAGTGGAGGAAGAGAAGCAAGTGGACGAAGTTGGTGAAGTGGACTAAGTGGACGAATTGGACGAACTGGACGAACTGGAGGACGTGGAGGAAGCGGAGGAAATGGAGGAAGTTTAGGAAGTGCAGTAAGTGGACGAAGTTGATGAAGTGGAGGAAGTGGACAAAGTTCATGAAGTAGACGAAGTTGACGGAGATGACGAAGTTGATGAAGTGGACGAATTTGACGAAGTGGACGAAGCGGAGGAAGTGGACGAAGTGGAGGAAGTGGACAAAGAGGACGAAGTGGACAAAGTGGACGAAGTTGACAAAGTTGACGACGTTGACAAAATGGACGAAGTTGACGAAGTGGACGAACTGGACGAAGTTGACGAAGTAGACGAAGTCGACGAAGTGGACGAAGTTGACGAAGTGGACGAGGTGGAAGAAGCGGAGGAAGTGGACGAAGTGGAGGAAGTGGAGGAAGTGGACGAAGTGGACGAAGTGGACGAAGTGGAAGAAGTTGACGAAGTGGACGAAGTGGAGGAAGTTGACGAGGTTGACGAAGTGCACGAAGTGGAGGGAGTGGAGGAAGTGGACAAAGTTGGTGAAGTGGACGAAGTTCAGCAAGTGGAAAAACTGGAGGAAGTGGAGGAAGTGGGGGAAGTGAAGGAAGTGGACTAAGTAGACGATTTGGACCAAGTGGAGGACCAGGAGGAAGTGGAGGAAGTGAAGGAAGTGGACTAAGTGGACGAAGTTGACGAAGTGGAGGAAGTTGTGGAAGTGGACGAAGTGGACGAAGTGGACGAAGTAGACGAAGTTGACGAAGATAAGGAAGTTGACGAAGTGGACAAAATGGACGAAGTTGAAGAAGTGGATGAAGTGGAGGAAGCAGAGGAAGTTGACTAAGTGGACGATGTCGACGAAGTGGACGAAGTGGACGAAGCGGACGAAGCGGACGAAGCGGACGAAGCGGACGAAGCGGACGAAGTGGACGAAGTTGACGAAGATGACGAAGTGGACGAAGTGGACGAAGTGGACGAAGTGGACGAAGTGGACGAAGTGGACGAAGTGGACGAAGTGGACGAAGTGGATGAAGTGGAGGAAGTGGACGAAGTGGAGGAAGTGGACGAAGCAGAGCAAGTGGACGAAGGGGAGGAAGTGGAGGAAGTGGACGAAGTGGAAGAAGTTGACGAAGTGTACGAAGTTGAAGAAGTGGACGAAGTGGAGGAAGTTGACGAGGTTGAGGAAGTGCACGAAGTGGAGGGAGTGGACGAAGTTGCTGAAGTGGACGAAGTTGAGCAAGTGGAAAAACTTGAGGAAGTGGAGGAAGTGAAGGAAGTGGACTAAGTGGACGATTTGGACCAAGTGGAGGAAGTGGAGGACGTGGAGGAAGTGGAGGAAGTGAAGGAAGTGGACTAAGTGGAGGAAGTGGAGGACGTTGAGGAAGTGGACGAAGTGGATGAAGTGGACGAAGGGGACGAGGTAGACGAAGTTGACTAAGATGACGAAGTTGACGAAGCGGATAAAGTAGACGAAGTGGACGAAGTTGAAGAAGTGGAGGAAGTGGAGGAAGTGGACGAAGTGGAGGAAGTGGACGAAGTTGACGAAGTGGACGAAGTTGGTGAAGTGGAGGAAGTGGACGAAGTTGACAAAGTTGACCAAGTGGACAAAGTGGAAGAAATTGACGAAGTGGACGAAGTGGACGAAGTTGACGAAGTGGACGAAGTTGAAGAAGTGGACGATGTGGAGGAAGCGGAGGAAGTTGACTAAGTGGACGATGTTGACGAAGTGGACGAAGTGGACGAAGTGGACGAAGTGGCCTAAGGGGACGAAGTTGACAAAGTTGACGATGTGGACGAAATGGACGAAGTGGAAGAAATGGACGAAATTGACAAAGTTGACGAAGTGGAGAATGTGGAAGAAGTCGACGAAGTGGAGGAAGCAGAGGAAGTGGCTGAAGTGAACGAAGCAGAGGAAGTGGAGGAAGTGGACTAAGTGGACGATTTAGACGAAGTGGAGGACGTCGAGGAAGTGGAGGAAGAGGAGGAAGTGGAGGAAATGAAGGAAATCCAAAAAGTTGACGAAGTGAAGGAAGTGGAGGAAGTCCACGAAGATGAGGAAGTGGACGAAGTAGACGAAGATGACGAAGTTGACGAAGTGGACAAGTGGAAGAAGTGGACGAAGTGGATGAAGTGGACGAAATGGACGAAATGCACGAAGTGGAGGAAGTGGACGAAGTTGACGATGTGGACGAAGTGGAGGAAGTGGACGAAGTGGAGGAAGTGGAGGAAGTGGGGGAAGTGGACTAAGCGGAGGAAGTGGACAAAGTGGCCGAAATGGACGAAGTGGACGAAGCGGAGGAAGTGGAGGAAGTGAAGCAAGTGGACGAAGTTGGCGAAGTGGATGAAGTGGAGGAAGTGGAGGAGGTGGAGGAAGTGGACTAAGTGGACGAATTGGACGAAGTGGAGGACGTGGAGGAAGTGGAGGAAGTTGAGGAAGTGGACCAAGTGGACGAAGTTGACGAAGTGGAGGAAGTGGAGGAAGTCGACGAAGTGGAGGACGTTCAAGAAGTAGACGAAGCGAACGGAGATGACGAAGTTGGCGAAGTGGACGAAGTGGACGACGTGGACGAAGTGGACGAAGTTGACGGAGTGGACGAAGTGGAGGAAGCGGAGGAAGTGGACAAAGTGGACGAAGTTGACAAAATGAACAAAGTGAACACAGTGGACGAAGTGGAAGAAGTTGACGAAGTGGACAAAATTGACGAAGTGGACGAAGCGGACGAAGTTGACAAAGTGGACGAAGTGGAGGAAGTTGACGATGTTGACGAAATGGATGAAGTGGACAAAGTAGACGAAATGGACGAAGTGGACGACGTGGACGAAGTAGACGAAGTGGACGAAGTGGACGACGTTGACGAAGTTGACGAAGTGGAGGAATATGACGAAGTGGAGGAAGTGAAGCAAGTGGACGAAGTTGGTGAAGTGGAGGAAGTGGATGAAGTGGAGGAAGTGGAGCAAGTGGACTAAGTGGAGGATGTTGACGAAGTTGTTGAAGTGGACGAAGTTGACCAAGTGTAAAAAGTGGAGGAAGTGGACGAAGTGGACTAAGTGGACGATTTGGACTAAGTGGAGGACGTGGGGGAAGTGGAAGAAGTGGAGGAAGTGAAGGAAGTGGACGAAATTGATGAAGTGGAGGAAGTTGAGGAAGTGGAGGAAGTGGAGGAAGTGGATGAAGTGGAGGAAGTGGACGAAGTTGGCGAAGTGGACGAAGTGGACGAAGAGGATGAAGTGGACGAAGTGGACGAAGTGGACGAAGTTGACGAACATGACGATGTGGAGGAAGTGGAGAAAGTTGACGAATTTAAAGAAGTGGACGAAGTTGACGAACTGGACGAAGCGGAAGAAGTTGACGAAGTGGACAAGTGGACGAAGTTGACGAAGTGGACGAAGTTGACGAAGTTGACGAGGTTTACGAAGTGGAAGAAGTTGACGAAGTTGACGAAGTGGACGAATTGTTGGAAGTTGACGATGTTGACGAAGTGGACGAAGTGGAGGAAGTGGACGAAGTGGACGAAGTTGACGAAGTTGGTAAAGTCGACAAAATTGACCAAGTGGAAAAACTAGAGGAATGTGGACGAAGTGGACGAAGTGGAGGAAGTAGACTAAGTGGACGATTTGGACGAAGTGGAGGACGTGGAGGAAGTGGAGGAAGTGGAGGAAGTGAAGGAAGCGGACTAAGTGGACGAAATTGACGTAGTAGAGGAAGTGGACGAAGTAGACTAAGTGGACGATTTGGACGAAGTGGAGGAAGTGGAGGAAGTGGAGGAAGTGAAGGAAGTGGACTAAGTGGACGAAATTGACGAAGTGGAGGAAGTTGAGGAGGTGGAGGCTGTGGACGAAGTGGATGAAGTGGACGAAGTGGACGAAGTAGACAAAGTTGACGAAGTTGATGAAGTGGACGAAGAGGATGAAGTGTGTGAAGTAGACTAAGTGGAGGATTTGGACGAAGTGGAGCAAGTGGATGAAGTGGAGGAAGTAGAGGAAGTGGACTAAGTGGACGAATTGGACGAGGTGGAGGACATGGAGGAAGTGGAGGAAGTTGACGAAGTGGAGGAAGTGGAGGAAGTCGACGAAGTGGAGGAAGATCAAGAAGTAGACGAAGTTGACAGAGATGACGCAGTTGACGAAGTGGATTAAGAGGACAAAGTGGACGAAGAGGAGGAAGAGGACGAAGTGGACAAAGTTAACGAAGTTGACGAAGTTGACGAAGTTGACGAAGTGGACGAAGTTGACGAAATTGACGTAGTGGAGGAAGTGGACGAAATGGAGGAAGTAGACTAAGTGGACGATTTGGACGAAGTGGAGGAAGTGGAGGAAGTGGAGGAAGTGAAGGAAGTGGACTAAGTGGACGAAGTTGACGAAGTGCAGGAAGTGGAGGAAGTGGAGGAAGTCGACGAAGTGGAGGAAGAAGTTCAAGAAGCAGACGAAGTTGACGGAGATGACGAAGTTGTTGAAGTGGACGAAGTTGACGAAGTGGACGAAGAGGAGGAAGAGGACGAAGTTGACGAAGTTGACGAAGTGGACGAAGTTGACGAAGTGGACGAAGTTGACAAAGTGGACGACGAAGTGGACGAAGTGAACGTAGTGGACGAAGTGGATGAAGTGGAAGAAGTTGACGAAGTGGACGAAGTTGACGAAGTGGACGAAGTGGACGAAGTGTTGGAAGTTGACGATGTTGACGAAGTGGACGAAGTGGAGGAAGTGGACGAAGTGGACGAACTGGAGGAAGTTGACGAAGTTGGTGAAGTCGACAAAATTGACCAAGTGGAAAAACTGGAGGAATGTGGACGAAGTGAAGGACGTGGAGGAAGTGGAGGAAGTGAAGGAAGTGGACTAAGTCGACGAAATTGACGTAGTGGAGGAAGTGGAGGAAGTGGACGAAGTGGAGGAAGTAGACTAAGTGGATGATTTGGACGAAGTGGAGGAAGTGGAGGAAGTGAAGGAAGTGGACTAAGTGCACGAAATTGACGAAGTGGAGGAAGTAGAGGAAGTGGAGGCTGTGGACGAAGTGGACGAAGTAGACAAAGTTGACGAAGATGACGAAGTGGACGAAGAGGATGAAGTGGACAAACTGGACGAAGTTGACATGTGGAGGAAGTGGAGGAAGTGGGGGAAGTGGAGGAAGTTGATGAATTTGAAGAAGTTGACGAAGTGGACTAAGTGGACGAAGTTTACGAAGTTGACGAAGCGGAAGAAGTGGACGAAGTTGACGAGGTGTACGATGTGGAAGAAGTTGACGAAGTGGACGAAGTTGACCAAGTGGAGGAAGTGGAGCAAGTGGAGGAAGTGAAGCAAGTGGACGAAGTTGGTGAAGTGGACCAAGTGGATGAAGTGGAGGAAGTGGAGGAAGTCGACTAAGTGGACGAATTGGACGAACTGGAAGACGTGGAGGAAGTGGAGGAAGTTTAGGAAGTGGACTAAGTGGACGAAGTTGATGAAGTGGAGGAAGTGGAGGAAGTCGACGAAGTTGAGGAAGTTCAAGAAGTAGACGAAGTTGACGAAGATGACGAAGTTGACGAAGTGGATTAAGTGGACGAAGTGGACAAAGTGGACAAAGTGGACGAAGAGGACGAAGTGGACAAAGTTGACGAAGTTGACGAAGTTGACGAAGTTGACGATGTGGACGAAGTGGACGAAGTTGACGAAGTGGACAAAGTGGACGAAGTTGACGAAGTGGAGGAAGTGGAGGAAGCGGAGGAAGTGGACTAAGTGGCCGAAGTTGACGAAGTGGACGAAGTGGTAGAAGTTGACGAAGTGGAGAAGTGGACCAAGTTGACGAAGTGGACGAAGTTGACGAAGTGGACGAAGTGGAAGAAGTGGACGAAGTTCACGAAGTGGAAGAAGTGGAAGAAATGGGCAAAGTGGACAAAGTTGACAAATTTGACGAAGTGGACTAAGTTGACGGAGGGGACGAAATTCACGAAGTGGACAAAGTGGAGGAAGTCGAGGAAGTGGAGGAAGTGGAGGAAGATGAGAAAGTAGACTAAGTGGACGAAGTTGACGAAGTGGAGGAAGTTGACGAAATGGAAGAAGTTGACGAAGTTGACGAAGTGGAGGAAGTTGACGAAGTTGGTGAAGTGGACGAAGTGCACGAAGTGGAGGAAGCGGAGGAAGTGGAGGAAGTTGACTAAGTGGACGATTTGGACGAAGTGGAGGACGTCGAGGAAGTGGGACTAAGTGGACGAAGTCGAGGAAGTGGGACTAAGTGGACGAAGTTGACGAAGTGGACGAAATAGAGGTAGTAGAAGAAGTGGAGGAAGCGAAGGAAGTGGACTAAGTGGACGAAGTTGACGAAGTGGACGAAATAGAGGTAGTAGAAGAAGTGGAGGAAGCCAAGGAAGTGGACTAAGTGGACGAAGTTGACGACGTGGAGGACGTGGACGAAGTAGACGAAGTGGAGGAAGTGGAGTAAGTGGACGAAGTAGACGAAGTTGACGAAGTTGACGAAGGGGACGAAGTGGAAGAAGTTGACGAAGTGGACGAAGTTGACGAAGTGGAGGAAGTTGACGAAGTTGACGAAGTGGCCGAAGTGGACGACGTGGACGAAGTGGAGGAAGTGTAGGGAGTAGACGAAGTGGACAAAGTTGGTAAAGTGGACGAAGTCTACGAAGTGGACGAATGGCGGAAGTGGAGGAACTGGACTAAGTGGAAGAAGTTGACGAAGTGGTGGAAGTGAAGGAAGTGGACTAAGTGGACGAAGTTGATGAAGTGACGAAGTGGACGAAGTGAAAGAATTTGACGAACTGGACGAAGTTGACGAAGTGGAGTAAGTGGAGGAAGTGGAAGAAGAGCAGGACGAAGTTGAAAAACTGGAGGAAGTGGAGGAAGTGGACTAGGTGGACGAAGTTGACGAACTTAACAAGTGGAGGAAGTGGACGAAGCTGAAGAAGTGGACGAAGTGGACGATTTGGATGAAGTGGACGATTTGGATGAAGTGGAGGAAGAGGAGGAAGTGGAGGAAGTGAAGGAAGTGGAGGAAGTGAAGGAAGTGGACTAAGTGGACGTTAAAAGGTATAGGCAGAATCCAATACAGAGTCAGCAAAAGCAGATACTCAAAGAATCATCCAAACAATTCAGTACAAGGAAAGCAGTCAATCAGTTCAAGAGATGAATCAACAGCAACAGAGCCTCACAGATGCACACAATCAGTGTTTCTCTCAAGTGTTTAAGGTAAATCAATGTCACTCAATGCACTCAAGAAAGCAAACAACAACAGACTTGGCAAGCCTCTAATATCAACACTCAAACACATATGCATGTTCAAATCAAAAGGTCTTTTCATGGTTGTAATGGGGCCAAGGACAAGGAAGTGAAGGAAAGCAGTCAATCAGTTCATAAGTGCAGGAGCTTAACGACAACCAATATCATATTGGGAGAAATTCCTCGGATCTAGACTTCCCCGTACGTGCCCGTATCGACAAAACCAATAATCATGCATCGAATGAGTTAAACAATGCAAGCATTAAGCAAAGAGGAAAAACCCTAACTAATGATGAAAGAAAGCATAAGTCTTAATTAAAAGATGCAAGCATAAATTCCATATATGAGAGCTTCAAGAGAATAAATGTGTTGTGTTTTATTTGTTTCGTAATTTGTAGTATTTTTCTTTTTCCATGTCTACCTATTCTGATTTCGTGAATACTGCTTGTTTTTCTAGTGCCTCTGATTATGATTCTCCTTCTGCATGTTACTCTGATTGTAATTCATATTCTGCTGATTTCTATGTTGAGAACAATATGACTCATCCTCTAATTTCTGAGAGTGCTCTTTGTGAGCCGGTTTCACTTAAGGAGGATGATCTTCATTGCGATCTCACCCCTGGACTGATACATTTGCTGCCTAAGTTTCATGGTTTTGCAGGAGAATGCCCACACAGACATTTGGAGGAGCTCCACATCATGTGCTCTTCGATGAAGCCTCCAGATGTCCCTCTTGATTACATTTTCTTGAGCGCATTTCCGCATTCATTACAAGGAGCAGCTAAGGATTGGAAAGACTCTCTTCCTCTGAGATCCGTTACCGATTGGGGATATCTTGAGCATCAGTTTCTGAGCAAATTTTTCCCTGTGCAATATGCTTACAGCAACGGTCTTGGATGGAGTGACCCTACCTTGGGATGGTATGATGCTCCACAGCATCAATATCAAGAACCACCATTCCAGAGTACTTTTATGCCTCCACCAGTCCAGCAATACGAGAGTCAGCAGTATAGTGCTCCTGCCGAAATAGCTCCTCAGGCTTCTACTTCTGAGCCTACCTTGAAGGAGTTGTTGGAGCAGATGACCATGCAGAACTTTCAGTTCCAACAAGAGAACATGCAGTTCCAGCAAGAAATAGGAGCTGCCATTCAGAGTATGACTGATCAGATAGGGCAGATGGCCACTCAACTCACTGAAGAACAGTCTCAAGATTCAGAGTTACCATTTCAGATTGTTCAGATTCCAGATGATGATGATAGTGGCATCAACATAGAAGATGGGGAGAAGAGTCATGAGCTTACTACTGTTCCATCTACTTTCCCATCATCCTATGTCCCTACCCTTGCACCTGAGGAGACTGATGAATATTTTAAGGAGCAGGCAGAAATAAGCAGTAACCCTGAACCAGGTAGACCACCTTCATCTTCCCACACTTTAGCAATTTTCAAGGAAGAGGAGGTAAACATACCTCAATTTGATTATGTTGATGATTATGTTGTTGTTGAGTCTGATTTTAATTTTCCCTCTATGCATGATGAGAACCAATTTTTGCTATCGCATCCGAATGTTTATTCTCCATGCATTGAACATGAATCTGAGTCTGTTATTGATATTGCTTGTGATTTTGAAATTGATTCATGTTCTGAGGATGTATCTGAGGTTCAATATGATAATTTGGGTGTTATACCCCTGCATGTTATTTCTTTGGAACCACATTGCACTAACCCTATTGCAGGAGATACAAATGAATTTGACCAACATGCACCCATGCTGGAAGATAAAGGTGCTAACACTGACAAAAGCTTTAAGATCAATAGGCACCAGCTGAACCTGCTCATCAACAATCTTTGCTTCTTAGATCCAGCTGTGGATGATATCTCCCTGCTAGATCAAATCTGGAGGATGAAGCAATTCTTCCTCAAAACTTCCTTGTTGGATCCAATGGTGGAAGACATCTCCCTGCAAGTCCAAAATTGGCAACTGCCACCATGATCAGGGGAGTTTTCTTTCTCTCTTCTCCCCCTTTCCCTACTTTTATTGCACTTGTCCATGATTTGTTGATTGTTCTGATTTCTGATCTTATGCTTATGACACATTGAGGACACTGTGTAGTTTAAGTGTGGTCTATTGGGGGAGATTCTGATTTTTCTTTGTTAGTTTTTGTTTTCCGTGTTAAATTTTTTCTTTTCTAGGCAGTTTTTGTTGTGTCTTGTGTACAGTTTTGCATGCTTTTCGTGAATTCTGGATTGTGGTTAGGTTGTCAGTTTTCCTTCACTTCATTGATACTCTGAGATGTTGGATTCCTTGCTTTTCTTTGCTTGGAAGATGATCATGATGTTTGAGAGTTGAATTGATTATGACAAAAATGCCCTGTGTGAGAATTTGAGCCACTTTATGTTCTTTCTTGTGTGTGATATGTCTCTTGATTGCTTGCACATATGCCTTGGCTTGACTCTTGTTGATAATTCTTGATTGATATGCATGTTTGGAAATGATAAAGGCAGTTTTGTTCTTGAACCCCTCTAGCCAAATAAGCTTACCTTGTTCTAATCCTTTGAAAACCCTTTTTAAGCCTATACTTTCCCCCATTTCTTTATTTCGAATGCTCATACACTAGCCCTAAGTGAAAAACCATGATTACCTTAACCTTAGGGAATTTTGGAGCTTTGGAAGTGTTTTGGGAACAAGTGTGGTCTCTTGGAGGTTTCTGATGAGTTGGCTAGTTGGTTCCTCTCTTGTTTTGTTTTGGTAAATATATGTGTATCTTGTCTTTTACAGTTTTGTTTTGAAAAGGGAGAAAAGAAAAGAGACAGGATGAAAAAAAAAAGAGAGCAGAAAAATAGTGAAAAAAAAATAATAAAAAAATTTGTGTGAATAATTGTGGATAATGGAGTCAAGAAGAGGATGGTACTAGAGGTTGTGGGTGTGTTTGAATGTGTTTACACTTGTTCCCCATTGCTCCTCTGTTCCTTATGGTTTGTAGCTTCTTATCCAGATATACCCTCCCTTGTCCTTGGCCCCATTACAACCATGAAAAGACCTTTTGATTTGAACATGCATATGTGTTTGAGTGTTGATATTAGAGGCTTGCCAAGTCTGTTGTTGTTTGCTTTCTTGAGTGCATTGAGTGACATTGATTTACCTTAAACACTTGAGAGAAACACTGATTGTGTGCATTTGTGAGGCTCTGTTGCTGTTGATTCATCTCTTGAACTGATTGACTGCTTTCCTTGTACTGAATTGTTTGGATGATTCTTTGAGTATCTGCTTTTGCTGACTCTGTGTTGGATTCTGCCTATACCTTTTACCATCTAGAATTTTGTGAGAATTGTGCAACTGTGTTTCTGTTTTGGAGTCTTTGTTGTCTGTCTTTCGAGTCTGTGTCAGCTTCCTGATGTTTGAGTAGTTCCCTGGTTTTCGGTTTGGTTTTGCCCAGGAGTGCAAAAGACTAAGTGTGGTCTATTTTGATGAGTCGTTATTTCTTGAATTATATTTAGTTTATTGCACTTAAATAAACCAGGGAATTGTGTTTAATTATTTGTTATTTCCCCGTTTTCCGAATTCTGCTTAATTTGGTCGGAAATTTGTAATTGTGCTAATTTGGGTTTTCTGAGCTGATTAAGTGCATTTTTGAAGTGCAGGAAAATTTCGGAAATACATTTTGGGACATCAGGAAGAATACCAAATAAATTCAAGACTCTCCACACAGACATTTTAGAATTAATTAAATTGTAATTCAGTAGTTTAGAATTTCTGTATCAACTCTTATATTTTGGGTCAATTTTTGGTAAATTAGAGTA
The DNA here is from genome assembly GCA_034642375.1 of Vigna nakashimae. Classification (NCBI taxonomy): domain Eukaryota; kingdom Viridiplantae; phylum Streptophyta; class Magnoliopsida; order Fabales; family Fabaceae; genus Vigna; species Vigna nakashimae. The sequence continues at coordinate 22,686,987 of CM067766.1, forward strand.
GACCCAAAAATTAGAAGTTAGTGACTTGGACCTAGGGTTTGATTGTGTGTGGACCCTACCCTAAAAATGAGGACACACGGCCCTTAGAAAGGGAGCCCAGCCGCCACACGCTGGTTTCATGAGGAATGAGAGATACTTTTCCAATTTTATTTTTTTTGTGTGCAAGGGCTGGAACGTTTCATTTAGTTTTTGATTGAATGAACAAGGATTCAACACCTTTGCATTTAATACTCTTTTATCCTTTAGATTCCAATGCTGTCACGGCTGCACACATGGAGGAAGGTTAAACATTTATTTTCTTGGAGAATGAAATGTACTAACCCAGTAGTGAGATATCTTTTATTGTCTTTCTTTAATTAATATATACATGTGTGATGGACAAATTTATGAGCACCAAAATATTATGTCACAAACTTGTTTCACAATCGGCAAGTATGACCGAATCGTTCAAGTAATAAACTTGGTAAGACCAAGTATCGTTCTCCCAAAGGACTCACGGCCTAGTTTAGTTATGTGATTTGTTGATTAGCTAAGACTTAAGAACGAAATATTTGGAGTTTAATATGCAAGACAGAAAATAAACATGTATGCATGAGTTTTTGATCAATGGCAAAAGCAAACGATAAACACTTTCAATGAAATATATGAATGAATATGTTGTTGGGGGTCAATTTCATCTCATCCACTCTCATATATTTTAGGAATTCAACATTCAAATCATCATTGTTAATGCCACTCTCTAAAGTACCATTCTAGATGGCTTCTCCCTAATCACGAGTTCATACAATTCCTAGCATTCCTAATGATCAGTTCATAAGTGCAGGAGCTTAACGATAACCAATATAATATTGGGAGAAATTCCCCGGATCTAGACTTCCCCGTACGTGCCCGTATCGACAAAACCAATAATCATGCATCGAATGAGTTAAACCATGCAAGCATTAAGCAAAGAGGAAAAACCCTAACTAATGATGAAAGAAAGCATAAGTCTTAATTAAAAGATGCAAGCATAAATTCCATATATGAGAGCTTCAAGAGATTACATTGATTCCCCAACAAACATACAAGGTTTAGTTCACCATATTCATGGTGAACCTAGATGAATAACAATGAAAGAATGAAAGAATAAACCCTAAAAAGATGAAGAGGTAGCTGAGCATCCAAGATCCTCCTTCAAAGGGATGGAAGAGAGAGTGTTTGCCTCGTTTCTGCCAAAGATACTAACCCTAGGACGTGCAAGTCCTTAAATAGAGCATAAAAATAACATAAAACAAGTCCAAGCCCATAAAAACAAAAGAAAACCGGTCCAAGCCCACTTAGAATGCCGCTCAGCGGTATTTTACCGCTGAGCGGTACTAGCGCATGATCCATTTTGCCCCCCAACTGCTGTTTTGCCCCTCAGCGGTGATTTCGGCACCCGAAAAGTGCCGCTCAGCGGTATTTTGCCGCTCAGCGCCACTCGGTCAGACTTTTTCTGCGTTCTGGTTGGTTTTTCAGCATTCTGGTTGACTGGTTGACTTTTCTGGTTGACTGTTGACTTTTCTGGTTGACTGGTTGACTTTTTAGCATTCCAATCATTCGGTACTTCAATTCTTCTTTCAAATCATTCAATTAGCCTACAAAATCAAGGGAATCTTGCACAAAACCATTAAATTCACTTTCAACTCTCTCCTTCTTCACTTCTTTCACTAAATTCACCTTAAAACCTGCATAAAAACACTGAAATCAAGCATAAACCTGTCCAACTCTCTTATTTCTGAAAATATGGATAAAAGCATGATTTCAAGCTAGTTTCTAAGTGTAAAGGTTGCTTTTTGTGTCAATTTTAAGCATGAAAATAACAGTTTTTCAACTGTTATCAATGTGCGGTGTTAATGTTTTGAAGAAGAAAATGAACTCTTTTGCATTTAAGAGTAATAGGTGTGCATGGTATTTTAGGGGCAGAGAGCCGTGTGAGTTGCTGAGGGTTCTAGTAGTTTTTAGGCTCCAGTAGAAGAGAGGCAGTAGTGTAGGATGGAGCTCCAGCAGTGTAGTTCCAATGGGTAGTGTGGTGTAACTTTTCAGCAGTGTACGTTTCAATGAGTAGAGTAGGAGTAGATAGTAGAGAGTTTGGAAGGAGAGTAAGACCGAGAGAATGCTGAACACCAAGAGCTGGAACTGGATAGTAGGAGCTGGAACGTGAAGGAGGAAACACTCTGATGGAGGACTACGGTTGAGGCAAAGTGGTGTGCATGTTTCAATTTTAATTTTCTTGTTTGCTTTACTAAATTATTGCACAATTTAAATTCAATGCAAAATTTGGTTTCGTGTTCTATTGTTAAAATTTCCAGATCAGTTTACCGTTTTTGTTTAGCTGTTGTAATTGATTCTACTGCAATTTAATCCCTGATGTTGTTTGTCTGCGATTTAAATTTTAACTGTTTGTTTTTACTCATGTTTTTAATTATGCGTTAATGTTTTACGTTTTCTGCACGTTTAATGTTTTGCGTATATTTGATTTTGATGTCTTTTACCGTTCGGTTTTTGCTGTTTTGAAATTTACTTCGCCGTTTTTTTTTTATGCGGTCGTGTTTTATTTAATTTCCAGTTAATTTAATTTTACCGCAACCAAAAAAATCACAAAACCCCCCTTCCGTGTGTGATCTGAGACTGAACCGCAATATTGGTCCTTGAGAGACGACCTAGGAGTCACTTCCTAGTCTATACTGCATTCTTTTATGCACAACTTTTGTTGGGAGGTGCGACCCTCTCATCAATGACCGAATCGTTCAAGTAATAAACTTGGTAAGACCAAGTATCGTTCTCCCAAAGGACTCACGGCCTAGTTTAGTTATGTGATTCGTTGATTAGCTAAGACTTAAGAACAAAATAATTGGATTGTATTATGCAAGACAGAAAATAAACATGTATGCATGAGTTTTTGATCAATGGCAAAAGCAAAAGATAAACACTTTCAATGAAATATATGAATGAATATGTTGTTGGGGGTCAATTTCATCTCATCCACTCTCATATATTTTAGGAATTCAACATTCAAATCATCATTGTTAATGCCACTCTCTAAAGTACCTTTCTAGAAGGCTTCTCCCTAATCACGAGTTCATACAATTCCTAGCATTCCTAATGATCAGTTCATAAGTGCAGGAGCTTAACGACAACCAATATCATATTGGGAGAAATTCCTCGGATCTAGACTTCCCCGTACGTGCCCGTATCGACAAAACCAATAATCATGCATCGAATGAGTTAAACAATGCAAGCATTAAGCAAAGAGGAAAAACCCTAACTAATGATGAAAGAAAGCATAAGTCTTAATTAAAAGATGCAAGCATAAATTCCATATATGAGAGCTTCAAGAGATTACATTGATTCCCCAACAAACATACAAGGTTTAGTTCTCCATATTCATGGTGAACCTAGATGAACAATAATGAAAGAATGAAAGAATAAACCCTAAAAAGGTAAAGAGGTAGCCTGAGCATCCAAGATCCTCCTTCAAAGGGGTGGAAGAGAGAGTGTTTGCCTCGTTTCTGCCAAAGATACAAACCCTAGGACGTCCTAAAGCTTATATACTATTCTAAAATTACAAAAAATCTAAGCTCAAGCCCATAAGTGTGCCGCTCAGCGGTAAAGTACCGCTCAGCGGTGAGTGCGCGTCTCGTTTCTTCCCCTCAGCGGCCATTTTGCCCCTCAGCGGACATCCCGTGACCTCCTGAGTGCCGCTCAGCGGTAAAATGCCGCTGAGCGGTGACCACGGCTTCTCCTTTTGCACTCTTTGATTTCTTTTCTGATTCCATCTCTCTCCTTCTTCACTTCTTTCACTGAATTCACCTTAAAACCTGCACAAAAACACTGAAATCAAGCATAAACCTGTCCAGCTCTCTTATTTCTGAAAATATGGATAAAAGCATGATTTCATGCTAGTTTCTAAGTATAAAGGTTGCTTTTAGTATCAATTTTAAGCATGAAAATAACAGTTTTTCAACTGTTATCACAACCCCAAACTTAGAACTTTGCTTGTCCTCAAGCAAACAAAATGTAACTCAATCTCCAACCAATTCATATGATGGTTCACTCATTCAAAAATCCTCTTTTTCAAGATAAGTAACAACTTCACTCAAACTTATGACCAAGAGTTCAATCAAGATGTGCACATGCTTTAGTGTTCACAAAGTCATTTAAATTCCAACAAATGCTATTTTTCATGAATGATCAATCAATTAAGCATGGATGTTCATGTGCTTATGGAATATTTCCTCACTAGGTAAAGTGTTTCACTCAACACACAAGTGTATAAGAGGTAAAGTGTTTCACTCATTCACTCCACTATCACAATGTCACATGAATCAACTTTGCCTTTCATTTTACCACAATCAAAAACATTCACAAGCATGCATCATCACAAGGACTTTTCAATGGCTTATAATGTGGCTGGGCTAACAAGAAAATTGGTTTTTCTGGATCACAAAATCCTTGAGTTAAAAGAGTCATAACAACACAATTATTCTTATTCTTCCCAACTTTCTTTTGCCTTTGCATTTGCATTGAGCTTTGCTTCTTTTTCTTTTCTTTTCTTTTTCTTTGCATATTCTTACTTTTTAGCTCTTAGCTCAATGCTTTTCATGTTTTCCCAACAACCCCAAACTTGAACATTTAACAATACCACACAAGATCTTCTACTTAACTCAAGGTAAAGATTTTCAATCAAGGGTTTCAGTGTATGTTCAAGGCTAAGGGTTCAAAGGATAGAACACAACGTGTTCTCTTTTAGTGGGCTAACTTTATGAATTTGGCCAATAAAAAGGGTTTCAACAAACGGCCTTGATCATATGATGCAAAACAAGCAATTGATTCAATCATAGAAAACCTGGGCAAAGTCATTCATGCTTTCAAAGTAATAGCATTCAACAATAACAACTCTGGAGCTCAAAACCTCACATATAAGCTCATTCACATTTGACATACACATCCTGCTTAATTTCACAATCACAATCATGATATCATGCATTTGTTCACAAAGCTTGTGAATCACCTGTATAAGCATTTTAATGTGCACATCATCTCAACATCAATTAATCATAAGCATCATCAAGCATTACTTATCACACAATCACAGTTAATAGCAAACCATCATAACAAACCAGGTGTTCAATAGAGTACATCAAACTCTAATCTAAAAACAAAAACAAATAAGTTCAGAAAACTTAAACCACAAAAGCATAATCATATGATAGCATTCATCAGTAAATGCTATCTCAGCTCCTCATCAGTCTGAGTTGTCCTCTGTATCTTCCTCTTCCTCCTCATCTTCATCATCATCAAATGCATCCTCCTCCTCAGCTTCATCTTCTTCCATATCTCTAGCTGAAGCTTCAGCTGCTCCAGCTCCTCCTCCATGTACTGGTTCTTCTGGCCAAGCTACTACATTATGGAATTCATCCATAGTCCACCTGTGGGCTGGAGGTGTATCATACATCCCCACTATCATCTCAGCAGTGGCCACCTGCCCTCTGTGAATGGACTGCAACTGAGCACCTATAAGAGACATATACATGTCCCTCATCTGGAATGGTTCTGCTTCATGTGTATCAGCAGATGTCTGGCTCTGTGCTGGCCCTCTCTCTCTACGAGCTCGGCGTGGTGGAACTGGCTGAGCTACATCCTCACCTCCACAGTACTGTCTGTAATAAGCCTCATCAATAGCTTTTCTTGGCCTCTCAAATGGTGGAACAGAAGTGTCCACCCCAGCTAGCTTGCAAAGGTGAGTGATCAAAGAAGGATGTCCTAGTGGTGCTTTGTTGTTTGAGGTGTTAGCACATACACTAATTTCATCAGCTATCACCTGCCCAATATTAACATTCAAATTTCTGATAGCACAGTAGATGAATAGTGCCCTGCTGAGAGTAATATCTGACACATGTGAACATGGCTGAATGTTGGCATGAGAAAACGCCATCCAATACTTTGCAAGAGGAGTCAAATCTGTCCTCCTAATGTTAACCACTGAGCCAGATCTATTCCTTTGGAAGTGTCCTCCAGGTATATGCCATTCCTACATTCAAGACACAAACAAAACCACAGAACATGATGTTAATCATTAGTAAAGCACAAAACACAACTCCTTTCGAAGCTAAACCACCGCTGAGGGCCAGAATTTCCCCTCAGCGCCACCAGTGCCACATTCCAACACGCAAAAATTCAGAAAAACCAAATCTGGCAGAGTGCCGCTCAGCGGCAGTTTACCCCTCAGCGGTAACTCTGCAGATTTTTGAAAAATCTGTTTTAAAGCTGTCCTAACTCCACCCAAATGCAATTTTCAGTTTTCCAGTTCATAATCATGCAGTTTAATCGGTTCAAACATCAAATATATCATCAAATCATGCATAAAAATCAAAACCCCTAACTATTCATGCTTTGACAATCACATTCAAAATCAAGAACCCTAGAATGAACAAAATGCATTTTACTTACTTGGGTGGAGATACTAGATGCAATGAGAATGCTTCCAAGCTAGAATACTCTCTTCCCACCCCAAACTTTGATGGCACTCTAGTGAAAAAGTGAGTGGAAGAGATATTTTCTTAAGAGGGAAGAGTGAAAAGATGTGGAAAACCTAGGAGAAGGTATGTGGGAGTGTTTGTGCAGAGAAGAGCTTGAAAGAATAAGAAATTGCGCAGCTTAGGGTATAAAAATACCCTAATGGGCTCAGGTTCCGCTAAGGGGAACTAAAGCCCATTCTGCGAGACTACCGCTCAACGGTAGTTTGCCGCTCAGCGGCACTTGCGGAAATTGCTCTTCTCTTTCTTTTCTTGACCTACGTGCCTCCTAGACATACCCCTCACTAGTTCCCTGCAATTCAATGTTAAAAATGTTTATGCAAACCCTAACAAACAGAAAACAATCAATCAACTGGGTTGCCTCCCAGGTAGCGCTTGTTTAACGTCACGAGCCTGACCCAAAATCCACCAACACCCATCAATAGGTGTTTCAAACTTACCAGCACCCATCAGTAGGTGCAAAATCTTCTCACCAACACCCATCAGTAGGTGTTTCAAACTTACCAGCACCCATCAGTAGGTGCAAAATCTTCTCACCAACACCCATCAGTAGGTGTTACAAACTTAATATCCTTCAGTAGATACTTAACCACCTAGCATCCTTCAGTAGATGCTGGATCCAACAAAATATTTACAAAATAATGTCCACAAATTAAAAATTACAAAACCAAAATCAAAATCAAAAGTTTGTAAATCCACTGGGTTGCCTCCCAGCAAGCGCTCTTTTAACGTCATTAGCTTGACCCAGTAAAGCTCAAGTTTCTTCTTCTTTATAGTTGATGTTGTCATTCCACCAACTTTTCAACTGCTTCCTTTGAACTGTTTTGGTTCTTCTAGAATATGGAGACTCTATCTCTATCATCTCCTTTTCTTTAAAGCCCTTCACAACCCACAACTTGTTCTTGATTCTTACAGGTGTGCCAAGTTGGAGTCTTCTTTTCTTCCAGTCTCTAGGAATTTCTTCTCCTCTTCCAATTTCTTCTTCCTTGGGTACCTGAAACAACAAACAATGGTTACCTGAAACCTCAAAATTTTCATCTTTACCTCTAGTTATGGGTGCATCTCGAAATGCAGCTTTATAACTAGCTTCTTCCTCCTTTGCTTGCGTCTCATCTTTGAAGACATCCACCACCACTCTCTCCTCTCTGTCCTGGAGTACCACTATACCTTCATTTACATCTATGATAGCCCTGGCCGTTTTCATAAACGGTCTTCCAAGTATGATAGGTATTTTCTCGGTCTCCATCTTCATCACCACAAAGTCTGCCAAAAACTGAAGTTTGCCAACACAAACTACAATGTCTTCTGCAATCCCACATGGCTCCTTTGAAGATCCATCGGCCATTACTAAATTAACCTTTACAGGTTTCATTTTAACATTGCCAATTTGCTCCAGTAAAGAATAAGGCATCAAGTTAACACTTGAACCTAAATCAAGGAGAGCTTTCTTTACCTTTTTCTTCCCTATATTACAAGGGATAGAAAAACTACCTGGATCTGATGCTTTAGGTGGGAATGACTCTTTCTTAACAGTTATACACTTTTCTTCCTCATCATCTCTACGTCTCTTCTTTGTAGAGGTTCCTTCATCAGATTTTGTGTAAACTGCAATTTTCTGTAGAATTTGTTCCCAAGGTGCTTCATTGTCCACCATTCTGAATAATTCTGTGAAGTCCATTTGTTTCTCTTGATTTGTTGGAAAAGGAAAAGTGTTCTTCCTTTCTACTTCTCTTCTTTCTTCCGTTTCTCCTTCTTCTAACTCAACTATCTCTTCATTCACACTCTTTACCACTTTGCACTCTTCTCTGGGGTTAACCTCAGTATTAGCCCCAAAACTTCTATTTGGCCTTTCTTCCAATTGCTTGGTAATTTGACCCATTTGAATCTCCCAATTCTTTATAGCAGCTTCAGTGCTCTTTTGAGAAGATTCAGTTTTCTGTATGAACTGCTGAAGAGTTTCTTCCAACCTTGTTGATCTTTCATTAAGCATAGATAACTGTTGCCACAAGGTTGGTTGCTGCTGCTGCTTATTATATTGATTAGCTTGCCCAGTTTGTCCTTGGCCAATGCTTGGATGTGGTTTCCACCCTTGATTATAATTCCCTTGACGGTATGGAAATTGATTAGCCATGAAATTAACATCCTCCACAGCTTCCACTGGAAAAGCACACTGACCATTGATATGATCACCTCCACATAATTCGCACAACTGGGTTTGTACCTGTGCAGCAGATTTCAACTCTTTAGGTAGTTGAGCCAGAGTTTTAGTCAGAGTCTCCAGCTATTGAGTTAGAATTTTATTCTGGGCTAGCAAGGCATCATGTGTTTGTAATTGAAGAACCCCTTTTTGTTGCATAGGAGTTCCTCTTTCACTGTGTAGCTCATTATCACTAGTAGCCATGTTTTCTATAATTTCAGTTGCTTCCTCTGGAGTTTTCCATTTAATATTGCCTCCTGCTGAGGCATCCAGCATCATCTTGGTTTGTGAACCAAGCCCTCCAAGGAAAGTTAAGACTACTTCTTGATCTTCAAAACCATGCGTGGGAGTTTTACGTAACAAGATTTTATACCTGTCCCATGCATGCCCCAGTGATTCTTCCATGCCCTGCTTAAATGAAGAAATCTCTTGCTTGCCTTTAGTCACCTTAGATTGTGGGAAGTATTTGTTTAAAAATTTTGTAACCACTGCTTCCCACTCTGTGAAACTTTCTTCTGGAAACGAATTCAACCAAAGCTTAGCATTGCCTCCCAATGAGAAAGGAAACAAGCTAAGTTTGATAGCTTCGTCTGGCACCCCATTAATCTTGACTGTATTACAAATCTCATTAAAGGTAGTAAGGTGCTCATATGGGCTTTCATGAGATAACCCATTAAATTGATTACTTTTTACCAGTTGAATCAGTCCTGGTTTTACCTCCATATTGGCTGCATTGACTCTAGGTCTAGCTATGCTGTTAAAGTGTTGAGGCCCAGCAATATTGGTGTAATCTGCAAGAGTTCTTCTAACATTATTGTTCTCCATACTTCCTGTGCTATGAACAGAACCTTGTGGTGATGATTGTAAGAGAGTTTCTGGAGAAGGGAAAAGTTCTCTAGACGTTCTGATTCTTCTCCTCCGTCTACTGTCTTCTAATCCTTCAAGAAGAGGTTATGTTGTTTTCTTACTCCTTGTTCTAATTGCTTCCTGCATACACAAGAAAACAAAACCCTAGAAAATATTTGTTAGCACAAAAAGATATAGGAGAAGATATATATTCAGAAGATAAAAGATTCAGAAGATAAAATATTCAGAAGATAAAATAAGATATAATAAAATAAAATAAAATCTAATCTACTAAAATAAGATAAAATAAAAATCAAATAAGATAAAATAAAAACCGAAAAAATAAAAACAGAAAATAAAAACAGAAATTCAAAATTTAAAGTCAAAGATAATCAATAATCACACAAATTAACCAGTTAAACCACGAGTCCCCGGCACCGGCGCCAAAAACTTGATGGACAAATTTATGATCACCAAAATATGATGTCACAAACTTGTTTCACAATCGGCAAGTATAACCGAATCGTTCAAGTAATAAACTTGGTAAGACCAAGTATCGTTCTCCCAAAGGACTCACGGCCTAGTTTAGTTATGTGATTTGTTGATTAGCTAAGACTTAAGAACAAAATAATTGGATTGTATTATGCAAGACAGAAAATAAACATGTATGCATGAGTTTTTGATCAATGGCAAAAGCAAAAGATAAACACTTTCAATGAAATATATGAATGAATATGTTGTTGGGGGTCAATTTCATCTCATCCACTCTCATATATTTTAGGAATTCAACATTCAAATCATGATTGTTAATGCCACTCTCTAAAGTACCTTTCTAGAAGGCTTCTCCCTAATCACGAGTTCATACAATTCCTAGCATTCCTAATGATCAGTTCATAAGTGCAGGAGCTTAACGACAACCAATATCATATTGGGAGAAATTCCTCGGATCTAGACTTCCCCGTACGTGCCCGTATCGACAAAACCAATAATCATGCATCGAATGAGTTAAACAATGCAAGCATTAAGCAAAGAGGAAAAACCCTAACTAATGATGAAAGAAAGCATAAGTCTTAATTAAAAGATGCAAGCATAAATTCCATATATGAGAGCTTCAAGAGATTACATTGATTCCCCAACAAACATACAAGGTTTAGTTCTCCATATTCATGGTGAACCTAGATGAACAATAATGAAAGAATGAAAGAATAAACCCTAAAAAGGTGAAGAGGTAGCCTGAGCATCCAAGATCCTCCTTCAAAGGGGTGGAAGAGAGAGTGTTTGCCTCGTTTCTGCCAAAGATACAAACCCTAGGACGTCCTAAAGCTTATATACTATTCTAAAATTACAAAAAATCTAAGCCCAAGCCCATAAGTGTGCCGCTCAGCGGTAAAGTACCGCTCAGCGATGAGTGCGCGTCTCGTTTCTTCCCCTCAGCGGCCATTTTGCCCCTCAGCGGACATCCCGTGACCTCCTGAGTGCCGCTCAGCGGTAAAATGCCGCTGAGCGGTGACCACGGCTTCTCCTTTTGCACTCTTTGATTTCTTTTCTGATTCCATCTCTCTCCTTCTTCACTTCTTTCACTGAATTCACCTTAAAACCTGCACAAAAACACTGAAATCAAGCATAAACCTGTCCAGCTCTCTTATTTCTGAAAATATGGATAAAAGCATGATTTCATGCTAGTTTCTAAGTATAAAGGTTGCTTTTAGTATCAATTGTAAGCATGAAAATAACAGTTTTTCAACTGTTATCAAAGTTCACGATTTAGAGGAAGTAGAGAAAGTGGAAGAAGTCGAGGAAGCGAAGGAAGTGGACGAAGTGGACAAAGTTGACGAATTGGACGAAGTGGAGGACGTGGACGAAGTGGAGGAAGTGGACTAAGTGGACGATTTAGAGGACGTGGAGGAAGTGGAGGAAGAGGAGGAAGTGGAGGACGTGAAGGAAATGGACTAAGTGGACAAAGTTCACGAAGTTGACGAAGTGGAAGAAGTGGACGAAGTGGAGGAATGGGACGAAGCGGAAGAACTTGACGAAGTTGACGAAGTTTACGAAGTGGACAAAGTGCAAGAAGTTGACAAAGTGGACGAAGTTGACAAAGTTGAGAAAGTGGAGGAAGTTGACGAAGTTGGTGAAATGGACGAAGTGGAGCAAGCGGAGGAAGTGGACAAAGTGGAGGAAGTGGACGATTTGGACGAAGTGGAGGACGTGGAGGAAGTGGAGGAAGAGGAGGAAGTGGAGGAAGTGACGGAAGTGCACTAAGTGGACGAAGTTGACGAAGTGGAGGAAGTGGACGAAGATGACGAAGTTGACGAAGCGGACGAAGTGGACGAAATGGACGAAGAGGACGAAGAGGACGAAGTAGACGAAGTTGACGAAGTAGACGAAGTTGACGAAGTTGACGAAGTGGAGGAAGCGGAGGAAGTGGACTAAGTGGACGAAGTTTACGAAGTGGACGAAGTGGAAGAAGTTTAGAAGTGGACGAAGTTGACGAAGTGGACGAAGTCGACGAAGTGGAGGAAGTTGACGAAGTGGAAGAAGTGGAGGAAGTGGAAGAGATGGATGAAATGGGCGATGTGGACGAAGTGGACGAAGTTGACGAAGTGGAGGAAGTGGAGCAAGTGGACGAAGTTGACGAAGTGGAGGAAGCGGAGGAAGTGGAGTAAGCGGACGAATTGGCGAAGTTAACGAAGTGGACGAAGTTGGTGAAGTGGACGAAGTGGACGAAGGGTAGGAAGTGGAGGAAGTGGAGGAAGTGGAGGAAGTGAAGGAAGTGGACTAAGTTGGAGAAGTGGAGGAATTTGAGGAAGCAGAGGAAGTGGAGGAAGTGGACGACGTGGAGGAAGTGGAGGAAGAGGAGGAAGTGGAGGAAGTGAAGGAAGTGGACTAAGTGGACGAAGTTGACGAAGTGGAGGAAGTCCACGAAGTGGAGGAAGTGGACGAAGAAGACGAAGTTGACGAAGATGACAAAGTTGACGAAGCGGACGAAGTGGACGAAGAGGACGAAGTGGCGTAGTTGACGAAGTGGACAAAGTAGACGAAGTGGATGAAGTGGACGAAGTTGATGAAGTTTACGAAGTTGACGATGTGGACGAAGTGGAGGAAGTGGAGGAAGTTGAGGAAGTGTACGAATTGACAAAGTGGACGAAGTTTGGGAAGTGGACGAACTTGACGAAGTGGACAAAGTGGAGAAAGTGGACGAAGTGGAGGAGGTAGACGAAGTTGACGAAGTAGACGAAGTGGACTAAGTGTACGAAGTGGAGGAAGTGGACTGAGTGGACAAAATTGAAGTTGACGAAGTGGAGGAAGTGGAGGAAGTAGAGGAAGTGGAGGATGTGGACGAAGTGGATGAAGTGGAGAAGTTGACGAAGTGGACGAAGCTGACATAGTGGACGAAGTGGACGAAGTTGACGATGTTGACGAAGTGGACGAAGTGGAGGAAATGGAGGAAGTGGACGAAGTGGACGAAGTTGGTGAAGTGGACGAAGTAGAGGAAGTGGAGGAAGTAGAGGAAGTGGAGGAAGTGGAGGAAGTGGAGTAAGTGGACTAAGTGGACGAATTGGACGAAGTGGAGGTAGTGGAGGAAGTGGACGAAGTTGACGAAGTTGACGAAGTTGACGAAGTGGAGGAAATAAAGGAAGTGGAGGAAGTAGAGGAAGTGGACTAAGTGGGCGAAGTGGGTAACGTGGAGGAAGGGGACGAAGTGGAAGACGTGGACGAAGTGCACGAAGTTGACGAAGTGGAGGAAGTTGACGAAGTGGACGAAGTGGACGAAGTTGGTGAAGTGGACGAAGTCGACCAAGTGGAGGAAAAGGAGGAAGTGGAGGAAGTTGAGGAATTGGTGGAAGTGGAAGAAGTTGACGAAGTTCACGAAGTGGTGGAAGTAAAGGAAGTGGACTAAGTAGACGAAGTGGACAAAGTTGATGAAGTTGACGAAGTGGACAAAGTGAAAGAAGTTGACGAAGTGGAGGAAGTGGACGAAGTGGACGAAGTGAAGGAAGTGGACGTAGAGGACGAAGTGGACGAATTGGACGAAGTGGAGGACGTGGATCAAGTGGACGAAGAGGAGGAAGTCGAGGAAGTGAAGGAAGTGGACTAAGTGGACGAAGTTGAAGAAGTGGAGGAAGTAGAGAGGAAGTGGAGGAAGTCCACGAATTGGGGGAAGTGGACGAAGTTGACGATGTGGAGGAAGTAGAAGAAGTGGAAGGAGTGGAGGAAGCGGAGGAAGTGGAGGACATGGACGAAGTGGACGAAGGGGACGAAGTGGACGACGTGGACGAAGTGTTGAAAGTGGAGGGAGTGGACGAAATTGGTGAAGTGGACGAAGTCGACGAAGTGGAGGAAGTGGAGGAAGTTGAGGAAGTGGTGGAAGTGGACTAAGTGGAAGAAGTTGACGAAGTTCACGAAGTGGTGGAAGTGAAGGAACTGGACTAAGTGGACGAAGTGGAGGAAGTGAAAGAAGTTGACGAAGTGGACGAAGTGGAGGAAGTGGAGGAAGTGGAGGAAGAGGAGGAAGTCAACGAAGTTGACAAAGTGGACGAAGTTCACGAAGTGGACGAAGTCGAGGAAGTGGAGGAAGTGGACGAAGTTGAAGAAGTTGACAAGGTTTACGAAGTGGACGTAGTGGACGAAGTGGAGGAAGTTGAGGAATTGGAGGAAGTTGACGAAGTGGACGAAATGGACGAAGTGGATGAAGTGGACGAAGTGGACCAAGAGGACCAAGAGGACGAAGTGCACGAAGTGGACGAAGTGGACGAAGTTGGCGATATGAACGAAGTTGACGAAGTCGAGGAAGTGGAGGAAGTCGACTAGGTGGAGGAAGTCGACTAAGTGGACGAAGTTGACGAAGTTAACAAAGTGGAGGAAGTGGACGAAGTTGAGGAAGTGTACGAAGTGGACGATGTGGACGATTTGGACGAAGTGGAGGACGTGGATGAAGTGGAGGAAGAGGAGGAAGTGGAGGAAGTGAAGGAAGTGGACTTAGTGGACGAAGTTGACGAAGTGGAGGAAGTGGAGGAAGTGGAGGATGTCCACGAATTGGAGGAAGTGGACGAAGTAGAAAAAGTTGACGAAGTGGATGAAGTGGCGAAGTGGCCGAAGAGGACGAAGTGGACGAAGTTGATGAAGTGGAGGATGTTGCCGAAGTGGACGAAGTGGACGACGTGGACAAAGTGGAAGAAGTGGAAGAAATGGGCGAAGTGGACGAAGTTGACGAATTTCACAAAGTGGACGAAGTTGACGAAGTGGACTGATAACAGTTGAAAAACTGTTATTTTCATGCTTAAAATTGATACTAAAAGCAACCTTTAGACTTAGAAACTAGCTTGAAATCACACCTTTTATCTTTATTTTCAGAAATAAGAGAGCTGGACAGGTTTACACTTGATTTGAGTGTTTTTGTGCAGGTTTTAGGGTGAATTTGGTGCAAGGAGTGAAGAAGGAGAGAAGTGACATTAGAAAAGACAAGAAAGAGTGCAAAAAGAGAAGACGAAGGCACCGCTCAGCGGCAAACTACCGCTGAGCGGCACTCAGGAGGTTGCGGGAGTCACGCTGAGGGGCAAAATGGCCGCTGAGGGGAAGAAAAGGACGCGCAACTACCGCTGAGCGGTAAATACCGCTGAGCGGTACTCTTTGGGCTTGGGCTTTTGTAATCTTTTGTAACTCTAAATTAGTATATAAAGGGTTGTACGTCCCTAGGATTAGTATCTTTGGCAGAAACGAGGCAAACACTCTCTCTTCTCACCCCTTTGAAGGAGGATCTTGGATGCTCAGGCTACCTCTTCACCTTTATTGGGTTTATTCTTTCACTCTTTCATTGTTATTCATCTAGGTTCACCATGACGATGGTGAACTAAACCTTGTATGTTTGTTGGGGAATCAATGTAATCTCTTGAAGCTCTCATATATGGATTTGTTGAGTACATCTTTGAATTAAGACATATGCTTTCTTTCATCATTAGTTAGGGTTTTTCCTCTTTGCTCAATGCTTGCATTGTTTAACTCATTCTAATGCATGATTATTGGTTTTGTCGATACGGACACGTACGGGGAAGTCTAGATCCGGGGAATTTCTCCCAATATTTTACTGACAACATTATATTGGTTGCCTTTAAGCTCCTGCAGTAATGAACTAATCATTAGGAATGCTAGGAATTGTATGAACTATTTGATTAGGGAGAAGCCATCTAGAATGGTACATTAGAGAGTGGCATTAACAATGATGATTTGAATGTTGAATTCCTAAAATATATGAGAGTGGATGAGATGAAATTGACCCCCAACAACATATTCATTTATATAATTCATTGAAAGTGTTTATCTTTTGTCTTTGCCATTGATCAATTCATGCATACATGTTTATTTTTGTCTTTGCATATTAAACTTTGAATATTTCGTTTGTAAGTCCTAGCTAATCAACAAATCACATAACTAAACTAGGCCGTGAGTCCTTTGGGAAGAACGATACTTGGTCTTACCAAGTTTTATTACTTGAACGATTCGGTCATACTTGCCGATTGTGAAACAAGTTTGTGACATCATATTTTGGTGCTTACAAATTTGTCCATCAAGTTTTTGGCGCCGCTACCGGGGACTCGTGGTTTAACTGGTTAATTTGTGTGATTATTGATTATCTTTGACTTATTTTTTTATTTTTAATTTAAATTTCGAATTTTTTATATATATATTTTTTTTTCTGTTTATATTTTACAGTTTGTATCTTATTTGATTTTATTTTATTTTATTTTATTTGATTAGATTTTATTTTATTTGATTTTTTTTTAGATTAGATTAGATTAGATTTTATTTTATTTGGTTAGGTTAGATTTTATTAGATTTTATTTTATCTTTTTAGATTAGGTTAGATTTTATTTTTTAGATTTGATTAGATTTGATTTTATCTTTTTAGATTTTATTTTTAGATTAGATTTTATTTTATCTTTTAGGATTAGATTTTATTAGGTTAGATTTTATTTTATTTTTTTATTTTTTTTTTATCTTTTAGGTTATATTTTATTTTTAGGATTAGATTTTATTTTATTTTATCTTTCTATCTTCTAAATCTTTTATCTTTTTATCTTCTGAATCTTTTATCTTTCTATCTTTTGAATATATATCTTCTCTTATATCTTTTTGTGCTAACAAATATTTTCTAGGGTTTTGTTTTCTTGTGCATGCAGGAGGCAATTCGAACTAGAAGTAAGAAAACAACAGAACCACTTCTTGAAGGCCTAGAAGAGAGTAGAAGGAGGAGAAGAATCAGAACGTCTAGAGAACTTTTCCCTTCTCCAGAAACTCTCTTGCAATCATCACCACAAGGTTCTGTTCATAGCACAGGAAGTATGGAAGGCAATAATGTTAGAAGAACTCTTGCAGATTACACTAATCTTGCTGGACCTCAGCACTTTAATAGCATAGCTAGACCTAGAGTCAATGCAGCCAACATGGAGGTCAAACCAGCATTGATTCAACTGGTGAAGAGTAATCAATTTAATGGGTTATCACATGAAAGCCCATATGAGCACCTTACTACCTTTAATGAGATCTGCAATACAGTCAAGATTAATGGGGTGCCAGACGAAGCAATCAAACTTAGCTTGTTTCCTTTCTCATTGGGAGGCAATGCTAAGCTTTGGTTGAACTCTTTTCCGGAAGAAAGTTTCACAGAGTGGGAAGCAGTGGTTACAAAGTTTCTAAACAAATACTTCCCACAATCTAAAGTAACTAAAGGCAAGCAAGAGATATCTTCATTCAAGCAGGGCATGGAGGAATCACTGGGACATGCATGGGACAGGTACAAAAGCTTATTACGTAAAACTCCCACGCATGGCTTTGAGGATCAAGAAGTAGTCCTAACTTTCCTTGGAGGGCTTGGTTCACAAACCAAGATGATGCTAGATGCCTCAGCTGGGGGCAATATCAAATGGAAGACTCCAGAGGAAGCCACTGAGATTATTGAAAATATGGCTACAAGTGATAATGAGCTTCACAATGAAAGAGGCGCCCCTATGCAACAGAAAGGGGTTCTTCAATTACAAACCCATGATGCTCTGCTAGCCCAAAATAAAATTCTGACTCAACAGCTGGAGACTCTGACCAAAACTCTTGCTTCATTACCAAAAGAGTTAAAATCTGCTGCACAGGTACAAACCCAGTTGTGCGAACTATGTGGAGGAGATCACATCAATGGCCAATGTGCTTTTCCTGTGGAAGCCGTGGAGGATGTTAACTTCATGGCTAATCAGTTTCAATACCGTCAAGGTAATTATAATCAGGGTTGGAAACCACATCCAAGTATTGGCCAAGGACAAACTGGGCAGGCTAATCAATTTAATAAGCAACAGCAGCAGCAACCAACCATGTGGCAACAAATTTCTATGCTCAATGAAAGATCTACAAGGTTGGAAGAAACTCTTCAACAATTTATTCAGAAAACTGAATCCTCCCAAAAGAGCACTGAAGCTGCTATAAAGAACTTGGAGATTCAGATGGGTCAGATCACTAAGCAGTTGGAAGAAAGACCACACAGAAACTTTGGGGCTAATACTGAGGTTAACCCTAGAGAAGAATGCAAAGTGGTCAAGAGTGTAAATGAAGAGAGTATTGAGTCAGAAGAAGATGAAACAGAAGAGAGAAGAGAAGAAGAAAGAAAGGATACTTTTCCTTTTCTAACAAATCAGGAGAAACCAATGGATTTCACAGACTTATTCAGAATGGTTGATAATGAAGCTCCTTGGGAACAAATCTTACAGAAAATAGCAGTGTACACAAAATCTGATGAGGGAACCTCTACAAAAAGAAAACGTAGAGATGATGATGATGAAAAGTGTGTAACTGTTAAGAAAGAATCATTCCCACCAAAAGCTGCTGATCCAGGTAGTTTTTCTATCCCTTGCACTATAGGGAAGAAAAAGGTGAAGAAAGCTCTCCTTGACTTAGGCTCAAGTGTTAACTTGATGCCTTACTCTCTATTGGAGCAAATTGGCCATGTGAAAATAAAACCTGCAAAGGTTAATCTGGTAATGGCTGATGGATCTTCAAAGGAGCCATGTGGGATTGCAGAAGACATTGTAGTTTGTGTTGGCAAACTTCAGTTCTTGGCAGACTTTGTGGTGATGAAGATGGAGACCGAAAAGATACCTTTCATACTGGGAAGACCGTTTATGAAAACGGCCAGGGTTATTATAGATGTTAATGAAGGTATAGTGGTGCTCCAGGACAGAGAGGAGAGAGTGGTGGTGAATGTGTTTAAAGATGAGATACAAGCAAAGGAGGAAGAGGCCAGTTATAAAGCTGCATTTCAAGATGCACCCATAACTAGAGGTAAACATGAAAATTTTAAAGTTTCTGATAACCATTGTTTGTATTTTCAGGTACCCAAGGTAGATGAAAGTGGAAAAGGAAAGGAAGTTCTTAGAGACTGGAAGGAAAGAGGACTCCAACTTGGCACACCTGTAAGATTCAAGAACAAGTTGTGGGTTGTAAAAGGTTTTAAAGAGAAGGAGATGATAGAGATAGAGTCTCCATATTCCAGAGAATCCAAAACAGTCCTAAGGAAGCAGTTGATAAGTTGGTGGAAGGATAACATCAACTTTAAAGAAGATGGAACGTGAGCTTTATTGGGTCAAGCTAGTGACGTTAAAAAAGCGCTTGCTGGGAGGCAACCCAGTGGATTTACAAACTTTTGTTTTAATATTCTGTAATTTTTAAACTGTGAACATTATTTTGGACATTATTTTGTTGTTATAGCATCTACTGAAGGATGCTAGGTGGTTAAGTATCTACTGAAGGATACTAGGTTTGTAACACCTACTGATGGGTGTTGCTGAGAAGATTTTGCACCTACTGATGGGTGCTGGTAAGTGAAACACCTACTGATGGGTGTTGGTGGATTTTGGGTCAGGCTCGTGACGTTAAACAAGCGCTACCTGGGAGGCAACCCAGTTGATTGATTATCTTTGTTTGTTTTATTCTAATTAGGGATTGCATAAGCATGTTTAACAATGAAATTGCAGGGAACCCATGAGGAGTATGCTAGGAAGGCACGTAGGGCAAGAAAAGAAGGAGAAGGGCACATCACGAAAGTGCCGCTGAGCGGCAATTACCGCTGAGCGGTACTAACGCTGATGGGCTTAAGTTCCCCTTAGCGGAACCCGAGCCCATTGGGGTATTTTTAAACCCTAAGCTGCGCGTTTTCACACTCTTTCAAGCCCTTCTCTGCACAAACACTTCCACATACCCTCTTTTAGGTTTTCCTACATCTTTCTACTCTTCCCTCTTAGAAAAATTTCTCTTCCACTCACTTTTTCACTAGTGTGCTATCAAAGTTTGGGGTTGGAAGAGAGCATTATAGTTTGGAAGCATTCTCATATCATCTAGCATCTCCATCCAAGTAAGTAAAATGCATTTTGTCATTCTAGGGTTCTTGAATTTGAATGTGATTGTCAAAGCATGAGTATTTAGGGCTTTTGATTTCTATGCATGATTTGATGATATATTTGATGTTTGAACCGATTAAACTGCTTGATTATGTACTGGAAAACTGAAAATTGCATTTGGGTGGAGTTAGGGCAGTTTAAAAACGAGTTTGGCAAAAATCTGCAGGTCACCGCTGAGCGGTATTTACCGCTGAGCGGCACTCTGCCAGATTTGCTTTTTCTGGCTTTTTGCGTGTTGGTGTGTTGCACTGGTGGCGCTGAGGGGAAATTCTGGCCCTCAGCGGTGGTTTAGCTTCGAAAGGAGTTGTGTCCTGTATGTTACTAATGATTAACATCATGTTCTGTGGTTTTGGATTTGTGTTTGAATGCAGGAATGGCATCCTCTTCTGGAAAGAGATTGAAAACCATGGCAACCAAGAGGAAGGAAAAGGAACCAGAGCAGCCACATAATGGCAGGTTCCTCTCCAGGAAACATGAGAAGCACTTTAGGGTGGTTCAGGACAGGAGACTTCTGATGGAGAGAAAGGTCGGAATGATACCTAACTTTGCTCCTCAATTTGGAGAGCAAGTGTTAGGGAATGACTGGGGGAAGCTAGCCACTTATCCAGCACCTGCCAACATAGCTGTGGTTAAGGAATTCTACACTAATGCCAAGAAGATTGGTGACTATCCAGCTGAGAACTATTTGGGATATGTTAGAGGCCATGCCATCAGGTATGATCCTGAGTCCATTAATAACTTCCTGGATACTGTGTGGGCTGGTGAGCAATGTCAGTTTGCTCTTAGCATGGAGGAAGGTGCTGACTTTGAGGATGTTGAGAGAGTGTTGTGCATACCTGGAGGACACTTTCAAAGGAATAGATCTGGAGCAGTGGTTAACATTAGGAGGACAGATTTGACTCCTCTTGCAAAGTATTGGATGGCATTTTCTCATGCCAACATTCAGCCATGCTCACATGTGTCAGATATCACTCTCAGCAGGGCACTATTCATCTACTGTGCTATCAGAAGTTTGAATGTTAATATTGGGCAGGTGATAGCTGATGAGATTAGTGTGTGTGCTAACACCTCAAACAACAAAGCACCACTGGGACATCCTTCTTTGATCACTCACCTCTGCAAGCTAGCTGGGGTGGACACTTCTGTTCCACCATTTGAGAGGCCAAGAAAAGCTATAGATGAGGCCTATTACAGACAGTATTGTGGAGGTGAGGAGGCAGCTCAGCCCGTTCCACCACGCCAGGCTCGTAGAGAGAGAGGACCAGCACAGAGCCGGACATCTGCTGATACACATGAGGCAGAACCATTCCAGATGAGGGACATGTATATGTCTCTTATAGGTGCTCAGTTGCAGTCCATCCACAGAGGGCAGGTGGCCACGGCTGAGATGATAGTGGGGATGTATGATACCCCTCCAGCACACAGGTGGACTATGGATGAATTCCATAACGTCGTAGCTTGGCCAGAAGAACCATTCCATGGAGGAGCTGGAGGAGCTGAATCTTCAGCTCGAGACATGGAAGAAGAAGAAGCTGAGGAGGAGGATGCTTTTGGTGAAGATGATGATGAAGAGGAGGAGGAAGATACAGAGGACAGCTCAGACTGATGAGGAGCTGAGATAGCATTTACTGATGAATGCTATCATATGTTTTATGCTTTTGCGGTTTAAACTTTCTGAACTTATTTATTTTTGTTTCTAGATTAGGGTTTGATGTACTCTATTGAATACCTGGTTTGTGTGATGGTTTGCTATTAACTGTGTTTATGTGATAAGTAATGCTTGATGATGCTTATTGACTGATTGATGTTGAGATGATGTGCACATTAAAATGCTTATACAGGTGATTCACAAGCTTTGTGAACAAATGCAAGATATCATGATTGTGATTGTGAAATTAAGCAGGATGTGTATGTCAAATGTGAATGAGCTTATATGTGAGGTTTCGAGTTCCAGAGCTGTTATTGTTGAATGCTATTACTTTGGAAGCTTGAATGACTTTGCCCAGGTTTTCTATGATTGAATCAATTGCTTGTTTTGCATCATGTGATCAAGGCCATCTTTGTTAAACCTTTTTATTGGCCAAATTTATAAAGCTAGCCTACTAAAAGAGAACACTTTGTGTTCTAGCCTTTGAACCCTTAGCCTTGAATATACACTGAACCCTTGATTGAAAATCTTTACCTTGAGTTAAGTAGAAGATCTTGTGTGGTATTGATAAATGTTCAAGTTTGGGGTTATCATGAAAAAGGAAAAGCATTGAGCTAAGAGCTAAAAAGTAAGAATATACAAAGAAAAAAAAGAAAAGAAAAGAAAAAGAAGTAAAGCTCAATGCAAATGCAAATGCAAAGGCAAAAGAAAGTTGGGAATGAATAAGAATAATTGTGTTGTTATGATTCTCTTAACTCAAGGATTTTGTGATCCAGAAAAACCAATTTTCTTGTTAGCCCAGCCACATTATAAGCCATTGAAAAGTCCTTGTGATGATGCATGCTTGTGAATGTTTTTGATTATGGTAAAATGAAAGGCAAAGTTGATTCATGTGACATTGTGATAGTAGAGTGAATGAGTGAAACACTTACCTCTTATACACTTGTGTGTTGAGTGAAACACTTTACCTGGTGAGGAAATATTCCATGAACACATGAACATCCATGCTTAATTGATTGATCATTCATGAAAAATAGCATTTGTTGGAACTTAAATGACTTTGTGAACACTAAAGCATGTGCATATCTTGATTGAACTCTTGATCATAAGTTTGAGTGAAGTTATTACTTATCTTGAAAAGAGGATTTTGAATGAGTGAACCATCATATGAATTGGTTGGAGATGGAGTTACATTTTGTTTGCTTGAGGACAAGCAAAGTTCTAAGTTTGGGGTTGTGATAACAGTTGAAAAACTGTTATTTTCATGCTTAAAATTGATACTAAAAGCAACCTTTAGACTTAGAAACTAGCTTGAAATCACACCTTTTATCTTTATTTTCAGAAATAAGAGAGCTGGACAGGTTTACACTTGATTTGAGTGTTTTTGTGCAGGTTTTAGGGTGAATTTGGTGCAAGGAGTGAAGAAGGAGAGAAGTGACATTAGAAAAGACAAGAAAGAGTGCAAAAAGAGAAGACGAAGGCACCGCTCAGCGGCAAACTACCGCTGAGCGGCACTCAGGAGGTTGCGGGAGTCACGCTGAGGGGCAAAATGGCCGCTGAGGGGAAGAAAAGGACGCGCAACTACCGCTGAGCGGTAAATACCGCTGAGCGGTACTCTTTGGGCTTGGGCTTTTGTAATCTTTTGTAACTCTAAATTAGTATATAAAGGGTTGTACGTCCCTAGGATTAATATCTTTGGCAGAAACGAGGCAAACACTCTCTCTTCTCACCCCTTTGAAGGAGGATCTTGGATGCTCAGGCTACCTCTTCACCTTTATTGGGTTTATTCTTTCACTCTTTCATTGTTATTCATCTAGGTTCACCATGACGATGGTGAACTAAACCTTGTATGTTTGTTGGGGAATCAATGTAATCTCTTGAAGCTCTCATATATGGATTTGTTGAGTACATCTTTGAATTAAGACATATGCTTTCTTTCATCATTAGTTAGGGTTTTTCCTCTTTGCTCAATGCTTGCATTGTTTAACTCATTCTAATGCATGATTATTGGTTTTGTCGATACGGACACGTACGGGGAAGTCTAGATCCGGGGAATTTCTCCCAATATTTTACTGACAACATTATATTGGTTGCCTTTAAGCTCCTGCAGTAATGAACTAATCATTAGGAATGCTAGGAATTGTATGAACTATTTGATTAGGGAGAAGCCATCTAGAATGGTACATTAGAGAGTGGCATTAACAATGATGATTTGAATGTTGAATTCCTAAAATATATGAGAGTGGATGAGATGAAATTGACCCCCAACAACATATTCATTTATATAATTCATTGAAAGTGTTTATCTTTTGTCTTTGCCATTGATCAATTCATGCATACATGTTTATTTTTGTCTTTGCATATTAAACTTTGAATATTTCGTTTGTAAGTCCTAGCTAATCAACAAATCACATAACTAAACTAGGCCGTGAGTCCTTTGGGAAGAACGATACTTGGTCTTACCAAGTTTTATTACTTGAACGATTCGGTCATACTTGCCGATTGTGAAACAAGTTTGTGACATCATATTTTGGTGCTTACAAATTTGTCCATCATGGACGAAGTGGACGAAGTTGACGATTTGGACAAAGTGGAGGAAGTGGACGAAGTGGACAAAGTGAACGGAGTGGACGAAGTGGAGGAAGCGGAGGAAGTGGACAAAGTGGACCAAGTGGACCAAGTGGAAGAAGTTGACGAAGTGGACGAAGTTGACGAAGTGGAGGAAGTGGAGGAAGTGGAGGAAGTGGAGGAAGTGGACGTAGAGGACGAAGTGGACGATTTGGATAAAGTGGAGGACGTGGATGAAGTGGACGAAGAGGAGGAAGTCGAGGAAGTGAAGGAAGTAGACTAAGTGGACGAAGTTGACGAAGTGGAGGAAGTGGAGAGGAAGTGGAGGAAGTCCACGAATTGGGGGAAGTGGACGAAGTGGACGAAGTTGACAAATTTGACGATGTGGAGGAAGTAGAAGAAGTGGAAGGAGTGGAGGAAGCGGAGGAAGTGGAGGACATGGACGAAGTGGACGAAGCGGACGAAGTGGACGAAGTTGACGAAGTTTACGAAGTTGACGATGTGGACGAAGTGGAAGAAGTGGAGGAAGTTGAGGAAGTGTACGAATTCACGAAGTGGACGAAGTTGAGGAAGTGGACGAAGTTGACGAAGTTGATGACGTGGAGAAAGGGGACGAAGTTGATGAAGTGAACGAAGGGGACGAAGTGGACGACGTGGACGAAGTGGCGAAAGTGGAGGGAGTGGACGAATATGGCGAAGTGGACGAAGTCGACGAAGTGGAGGAAGTGGAGGAAGTTGAGGAAGTGGTGGAAGTGGACTAAGTGGAAGAAGTTGACGAAATTGACGATGTGGTGGAAGTGAAGGAAGTGGACTAAGTGGACGAAGTTGATGAAGTTGACGAAGTGGACGAAGTGGAGGAAGTGAAAGAAGTTGACGAAGTGGACGAAGTTGACGAAGTGGAGGAAGTGGAGGAAGAGGAGGAAGTCGACGAAGTTGACAAAGTGGACGAAGTTGACGAAGTGGACGAAGTCGAGGAATTGGAGGAAGTGGACGAAGTTGAAGAAGTTGACAAGGTTTACGAAGTGGACGTAGTGGACGAAGTGGAGGAAATGGAGGAATTGGAGGAAGTTGACGAAGTGGACGAAATGGACGAAGTGGACGAAGTGGACCAAGAGGACGAAGTGGACCAAGAGGACGAAGTGGACGAAGGGGACGAAGTGGACGAAGTTGACGAAGTTGGCGATATGAACGAAGTAGACGAAGTCGAGGAAGTGGAGGAAGTCGACTAAGTGGACGAAGTTGACGAAGTTAACAAAGTGGAGGAAGTGGACGAAGTTGAGGAAGTGTACGAAGTGGACGATGTGGACGATTTGGACGAAGTGGAGGACGTGGATGAAGTGGAGGAAGAGGAGGAAGTGGAGGAAGTGAAGGAAGTGGACTTAGTGGACGAAGTTGACGAAGTGGAGGAAGTGGAGGAAGTGGAGGAAGTCCACGAATTGGAGGAAGTGGACGAAGTAGAAAAAGTTGACGAAGTGGACGAAGTGGACAAAGTGAACGAAGTGGACGAAGTGGAGGAAGCGGAGGAAGTGGACAAAGTGGACCAAGTGGAAGACGTTGACGAAGTGGACGAAGTTGACGAAGTGAAGGAAGTACACTAAGTTGACGAAGTGAACGAAGTTGACGAAGTGGAGGAAGTTGAGGAAGTGGAGGAAGTGGAGGAAGTCCACGAAATGGAGGAAGTGGACGAAGTTGACGAAGATGACGAAGTTGACTAAGTGGACGAAGTGGACGAAGAAGACGAAGATGGAGAAGTGGACGAAGTGGACGAAATGGACGAAGTGGACGAAGAGGACGAAGTGGACCAAGGTTGCCAAGTGGACGAAGTGGACGAAGTGGAGGAAGCGGAGGAAGTGAACTAAGTGGACGAAGTTGACGAAGTGGAAGAAGTGGATGAAGTTAACGAATTGGACGAAGTGGAAGAAGTGGACGAAGTTGACGAAGTGGACGAAGTGGAAGAAGTTGACGAAGTGGAGGAATATGACAAAGTTGACGAAGTGGAGGAAGTGGAGGAAGTTGGTGAAGTGGAGGAAGTGGATTAAGTGGAGGAAGTGGACTAAGTGGACTAAGTGGCCGAAGTGGAGGACGTGGAGGAAGTGGAGAAAGTTGAGAAAGTGGAGGAAGTTGAGGAAGTGGACTAAGTGAATGAAGTGGACGAAGTGGAGGAAGTTGACGAAGTGGAGGAAGGTTAAGAAGTAGACGAAGTTGACGAAGATGAAAAAGTTGACGAAGTTGACGAAGCGAATTAAGTGGACGAAATGGACGAAGTGGACGAAGTGGATGTAGAGGACGTAGAGAATGAAGTGGAGGACGCAGTGGACGATTTGGACGAAGTGGAGGACGTGGATGAAGTGCAGGAAGAATAGGAAGTGGAGGAAGTGAAGGAAGTGGACTAAGTAGACGAAGTCGAAGAAGTGGAGGAAGTGGAGGAAGTCCACGAATTGGAGGAAGTGGACGAAGTAGACAAAGTTGACGAACTCGACGAAGTGGACGAAAAGGACAAAAAGGACGAAGTAGACGAAGTTGGCGAAGTGGACGAAGTTGACGAAGTGGACGAAGTGGACGAAGTGGATGAAGTGGACGATTTGGACAAAGTGGAGGACGTGGAGGAAGTGGAGGAAGAGGAGGAACTGGAGGAAGTGAAGGAAGTGGACTAAGTGGACGAAGTTGACGAAGTTGACAAAGTGGAGGAAGTGGAGGAAGTCCACGAAGTCGAGGAAATGGACGAAGTAGACGAAGTGACGAAGATGACGAAGTTGACGAAGTGGACGAAGTAGACGAAGTGGACGAAATAGACGAAGAGGACGAAGTGGGAAAAGTTGACGAAGTAGACGAAGTTGACGAAGCGGATGAAGTTGACCAAGTTGAGGAAGTTAACGAAGTTGAGGAAGTGGATGACGTTGACGAAGTTGATAAAGTCGACGAAGTTGAGGAAGTGGACGAAGTTGACGAAGTGGACAAAGTGGGCGAAATGGACGAGGTGGACGAAGTTGACTAAGTGGACGACGTGGTGGAAGTGGACGAAGTGGACGAAGGGACAGAACTGGGAAAAGAAGAAGAAGAAGAAGCAGAAGAAAATGAAGAAGAAGAATAAGAGGAAGAAGTGGAAGAAGTGAAAGAAATAGACGAAGTTGATGAATTTGACGAAGTGGAGGAAGTGGAGGAAGTGGAGGAAGTGGAGGAAGTGGACTAAGTGGACTAAGTGGACGAATTGGCAAAAGTGGGAGAAGAAGAAGAAGAAGCAGAAGAAAATGAAGAAGAAGAATAAGAGGAAGAAGTGGAAGAAGAGGAAGAAGTGAAAGAAATGGACGAAGTTGACGAATTTGACGAAGTGGACGAAGTGGAGACAGTGGACGAAGTGGACGCAGTGGACAAAGTGGAGAAAGTGGACGAAGTGCGCAAAGTGGACGAAGTGGACGAAGTTGACGAAGTGGAAGAAATTGACGAAGTGGACAAAGTTGACGACGAAGTGGACGAAGTTGACGAAGTTGACGAAGTTGACGAAGTGGAGGAAGTTGAGGAAGTGGAGTAAGTGGAGGAAGTTCGTGAAGTGGACGAAGTAGACAAAGTGGACGAAGTGGGAAAAGTTGACGAAGTGGACGAAGTGGACGAACGAAGCGGACGAAGTTGAAGAAGTTGACGAAGTGGCCGAAGGTGACGAAGTGGACGACGTTGAAGAAGTGGACGAAGTTGACGAAGTCGACGAAGTGGAGGCAGTGGACGAAGTGGACGCAGTGGACGAAGTGCACAAAGTGGTCAAAGTGGACGAAGTTGACGAAATGGAGGAAGTGACGAAGTGGACTAAGTGGACAAATTGGAAAAAGTGGGAGAAGAAGAAGAAGAAGCAAAAGAAAATGAAGAAGAAGAATAAGAGGAAGAAGTGGAAGAAGTGGAAGAAATGAAAGAAATGAACGAAGTGGACGAAGTTGACGAATTTGACGAAGTGGACGAAGTAGACGAAGTGGACGAAGTTGACGAAGTGGACGAAGTTGACGAAGTGGACGAAGTTTACGAAGTGGACGAAGTGGATGCAGTGGACGAAGTTGACGACGAAGTGGATGAAGTTGACGAAGTTGACCAAGTGGACGAAGTGGAGGAAGTTGACGAAGTTGAGGAATTGGAGGAAGTGGAGGAAGTTCGTCAAGTGGACGAAGTAGACAAAGTGGACGAAGTGGACGAAGTTAACGAAGTGGACGAAGTTGACGAAGTGGACGAAGAGGGAAAAGTTGACGAAGTGGACGTACGAAGCGGACGAAGTTGAAGAAGTTGACGAAGTGGACGAAGTTGACGAAGTGGACGAAGTTGAGGAAGTGGGCGAAGTTGACGAAGTCACGAAGTGGACAACGTGGACGAGGTAGACAAAGTGGACGAGGTGGACGAAGTTGACGAAGTGGACGACATGGACGAAGTGGAGGAAGTGGACGAAGGGGAAGAAGTGGGTGAAGAAGAAGAAGAAGCAGAAGAAAATCAAGAAGAAGAATAAGAGGAATAAGTGGAAGAAGTGGAAGAAGTGGAAGAAGTGCAAGAAATGGACGAAGTGGACGAAGTTGATGAATTTGACGAAGTGGACGAAGTTAACAAAGTGGACGAAGTTGACGAAGTGGAGGAAGTGGACGAAGTTGATGAAGTCGACAAAGTGGAGGAAGTGGACGAAGTGGACAAAGTGGACGCAGTGGACGAAGTAGAGGAAGTGGACGAAGTCGATGAAGTGGACGAAGTGGAAGAAGAGGACGAAGTGGAAGAAATTGACGAAGTGGACTAAGTTGACGACAAAGTGGACGAAGTGGACGAAGTTGACGAAGTTGATGAAGTTGACGAAGTGGAGAAAGTTGACGAAGTGGAGCAATTTGACGAAGTTGAGGAAGTGGAGGAAGTGGAGGAACTAGAGGAACTGGAGGAAGTCGATTAAGTGGACGAATTGGACGAAGTGGAGGACGTGGAGAAAGTGGAGGAAGAGGGAAAAGTTGACGAAGTGGACGAACGAAGCGGACGAAGTTGACGTAGTTGACAAAGTTGACGAAGTGGACAAAGTTGACGAAGTGGACGACGTTGACGAAGTGGACGACGTTGACGAAGTGGACGAAGTTCACGAAGTGGACGAAGTTGAGTAAGTGGACGAAGTTGACGAAGTGAACGAGGTGGACGAAGTGGACGGAGTGGAGGAGGTGGACGAAGTGGAAGAAGTGGAGGAAGTGGAGGACGTGGAGGAAGTGGACGAAGGGGAAGAAGTGGGCGAAGAAGAAGAAGAAGCAGAAGAAAATGAAGAAGAAGAATAAGAGGAAGAAGTGGAAGAAGTGGAAGGAGTGGAGGAAGTGGAGGAAGTGGAGGACATGGACGAGGTGGACGAAGTGGACGAAGCGGACGTAGGGGACGAAGTTGACGAAGTTCACGAAGTTGACGATGTGGACGCAGTGGAGGAAGTTGAGGAAGTGTACGAATTGACGAAGTGGACGAAGTTGACGAAGTTGATGACGTGGAGGAAGGGGACGAAGTTGACGAAGTGAACGAAGGGGACGAAGTGGACGACGTGGACGAAGTGGAGAAAGTGGAGGGAGTGGACGAAGTTGGTGAAGTGGACGAAGATGACGAAGTGGAGGAAGTGGAGGAAGTGGAGGAAGTTGAGGAAGTGCACGAAGTGGTCAAAGTAGACGAAGTGGACGAAGTGGACGAAGTTGACGAAGTGGAGGAAGTGGAGGAAGTGGACTAAGTGGACGAATTGGAAAAAGTGGGAGAAAAATAAGAAGAAGCAGAAGAAAATGAAGAAGAAGAATAAGAGGAAGAAGTGGAAGATGTGGAAGAAGTGAAAGAAATGGACGAAGTGGATGAAGTTGACGAATTTGACGAAGTGGACGAAGAGGACGAAGTGGAAGAAGTGGAGGAAGTTGACGAAGTTGAGGAAGTGGAGGAAGTGGAGGAAGTTCGTGAAGTGGTCGAAGTAGACAAATTGGACGAAGTGGACGAAGTTGACGAAGTTGACGAAGTGGACGAAGTGGACGAAGTGGACGAAGTGGACGAAGTGGACGAAGAGGACGAAGTGGGAAAAGTTGACGAAGTGGTCGAAGTTGACGAAGTGGACGAAGTGGACAAACAAAGCGGACGAAGTTGAAGAAGTTGACGAAGTTGACAAAGTTGACGAAGTGGACGAAGGTGACGAAGTGGATGACGTTGACGAAGTGGACGAAGTTGACGTAGTCGACGAAGTGGTGGCAGTGGACGAAGTGGACGCAGCGGACAAAGTGGAGGAAGTGGAGGAAGTTGACGAAGTGGACGAAGTGCACGAAGTGGTCAAAGTGGACGAAGTGGATGAAGTTGACGAAGTGGAGGAAGTGGAGGAAGTGGAGGAAGTGGACGAAGTGGACTAAGTGGATGAATTGGAAAAAGTGGGAGAAGAAGAAGAAAAAGCAGAAGAAAATGAAGAAGAAGAATAAGAGGAAGAAGTGGAAGAAGTGGAAGAAGTGAAAGAAAAGAACGAAGTGGACGAAGTTGACAACGTGGACGAAGTAGACGAAGTGGACGAAGTTGACAAAGTGGAAGAAAGTGGAGGCAATGGACGAAGTTGAAGGCAAAGTGGATGAAGTTGACGAAGTTGACCAAGTGGACGAAGTGGAGGAAGTTGACGAGGTTGAGGAAGTGGAGGAAGTTCGTGAAGTGGACGAAGTAGACAAAGTGGACGAAGTGGACGAAGTTGACGAAGTGGATGAAGTTGACGAAGTGGACGAAGTTGGAAAAGTTGACAAAGTGGACGAAGTTGACGAAGTGGACGAAGTAGACGAACGAAGCGGACGAAGTTGAAGAAGTTGACGAAGTGGACGAAGTTGACGAAGTGGACGACGTTGACGAAGTGGACGAAGTTGACGAAGTGGACGAAGTGGAGGAAGTGGACGAAGTTGACGAAGTGGACGAAGTGGACAAAGTGGACGAAGTTGACGAAGTGGACGACATGGAGGAAGTGGAGTAAGTGGACGAAGAGGAAGAAGTGGGTGAAGAAGAAGAAGAAGCAGAAGAAAATGAAGAAGAAGAATAAGAGGAATAAGTGGAAGAAGTGGAGATGTGAAAGAAATGGACGAAGTGGACGAAGTTGACAAATTTGACGAAGTGGACGAAGTTAATGAAGTGGACGAAGTGGAGGAAGTGGACGAAGTGGACAAAGATGACGCAGTGGACGAAGTAGAGGAAGTCGATGAAGTGGAGGAAGTGAACAAAGTGGACAAAGTGGACGCAGTGGACGAAGTAGAGGAAGTGGACGAAGTCGATGAAGTGGACGATGTGGAAGAAGAGGACGAAGTGGAAGAAATTGACGAAGTGGACGAAGTTAACGAGGAAGTGGACGAAGTTAACGAAGTGGAGGAAGTTGACGAAGTGGAGGGACTAGAGGAACTGGAGGAACTGGAGGAAGTCGAATAAGTGGACGAATTGGACGAAGTGGAGGACGTGGAGGAAGTGGAGGAAGTACTGGAAGTGGAATAACTGGACGAAGTTGACAAAGTTGACGAAGTGGAGGAAGTGGAGTAGGTGGAGGAAGTCGGCGCAGTGGAGGAAGTGGAGGAAGTACACGAAGTTGAGGAAGATAACGAAGTTGACGAAGTTGACGAAGTTGATGAAGTTGACGAAGTGGACAAAGTAGACGAAGTGGACGAACGAAGCGGACGAAGTTCACGTAGTTGACAAAGTTGACGAAGTGGACAAAGTTGACGAAGTGGACGACGTTGACGAAGTGGACGAAGTTCACGAAGTGGACGAAGTTGAGTAAGTGGACGAAGTTGACGAAGTGGACAAAGTGGACAAAGTGGACAAAGTGGACGAGGTGGACGAAGTGGAAGAAGTGGAGGAAGTGGAGGACGTGGAGGAAGTGGACGAAGGGGAAGAAGTGGGTGATAACAGTTGAAAAACTGTTATTTTCATGCTTAAAATTGGTACTAAAAGCAACTTTTAGACTTAAAAACTAGCTTGAAATCATGCTTTTATCTATATTTTCAGAAATAAGAGAGCTGGACAGGTTTATGCTTGATTTAAGTGTTTTTGTGCAGGTTTTAAGGTGAATTTAGTGAAAGAAGTGAAGAAGGAGAGAGATGGAATCAGAAAAGGAAGCAAAGAGTGCAAAAGGAGAAGCCGAAGGCACCGCTCAGTGGCATTTTACCGCTGAGCGGCATTCAGGAGGTCCGCTGAGGGTCAAACTGGCCGCTGAGGGGAAGAAAAGGGACGCGCAGTCACCGCTGAGCGGTATTTACCGCTGAGCGGCACTTTTATGGGCTTGGGCTTTTGTAATCTTTTTGTAATTCTAGAATAGTATATAAGGACTTGCACGTCCTAGGATTAGTATCTTTGGCAGAAACGAGGCAAACACTCTCTCTTCCACCCCTTTGAAGGAGGATCTTGGATGCTCAGGCTACCTCTTCACCTTTTTAGGGTTTATTCTTTCATTCTTTCATTGTTCATCTAGGTTCACCATGAATATGGTGAACTAAACTCTGTATGTTTGTTGGGGAATCAACGTAATCTTTTGAAGCTCTCATATATGGAATTTATGCTTGCATCTTTTAATTAAGACTTATGCTTTCTTTCATCATTAGTTAGGGTTTTTCCTCTTCGCTTAATGCTTGCATGGTTTAACTCATTCGATGCATGATTATTGGTTTTGTCGATACGGGCACGTACGGGGAAGTCTAGATCCAGGGAATTTCTCCCAATATTATGTTGGTTGTCGTTAAGCTCCTGTACTTATGAACTGATCATTAGGAATGCTAGGAATTGTATGAACTCGTGATTAGGGAGAAGCCATCTAGAATGGTACTTTAGAGAGTGGCATTAACAATGATGATTTGAATGTTGAATTCTTAAAATATATGAGAGTGGATAAGATGAAATTGACCCCCAACAACATATTCATTCATATATTTCATTGAAAGTGTTTATCTTTTGCTTTTGCCATTGATCAAAAACTCATGCATACATGTTTATTTTCTGTCTTGCATATTAAACTCCAAATATTTCGTTCTTAAGTCTTAGCTAATCAACAAACCACACAACTAAACTAGGTCGTGAGTCCTTTGGGAGAACGATACTTGGTCTTACCAAGTTTATTCATTGAACGATTCGGTCATACTTTCCGATTGTGAAACAAGTTTGTGACATCATATTTTGGTGCTCATAAATATGTCCATCAAGTTTTTGGCGCCGTTGCCGGGGACTCTGGTTTGACTGGTTAATTTGTGTGATTATTGATTATCTTTGACTTTAATTTTAAATTTCTGTTTTTATTTTCTGTTTTTATTTTTTCGGTTTTTATTAGATTAGATTAGATTTTATTTTATTTTATCTTTTTAGATTAGATTAGATTTTATTTTATTTTATCTTATTTTTAGATTAGATTTTATTTTATTTTATTTTATCTTCTATCTTCTAAATCTTTTATCTTCTTATCTTCTGAATCTTTTATCTTTTTATCTTTTGAATATATATCTTCTCTTATATCTTTTTGTGCTAACAAATATTTTCTAGGGTTTTGTTTTCTTATGTATGCAGGAGGCAATTCGAACTAGAAGTAAGAAAACAACAGAGCCTCTTCTTGAAGGTCTAGACGAGAGTAGACGGAGGAGAAGAATCAGAACGTCTAGAGAACTTTTCCCTTCTCCAGAAACTCTCTTACAATCATCACCACAAGGTTCTGTTCATAGCACAGGGAGTATGGAGAACAATAATGGTAGAAGAACTCTTGAAGACTACACCAATATTGCTGGGCCTCAACACTTTAACAGCATAGCTAGACCTAGAGTCAATGCAGCCAATATGGAGGTAAAACCAGCACTGATTCAACTGGTGAAGAGTAATCAATTTAATGGGTTATCTCATGAAAGCCCATATGATCACCTCACTACCTTTAATGAGATTTGCAACACAGTCAAGATTAATGGGGTGCCAGACGAAGCAATCAAACTTAGCTTGTTTCCTTTCTCATTGGGAGGCAATGCTAAGCTTTGGTTGAATTCTTTCCCAGAAGAAAGTTTCACAGAGTGGGAAGCAGTGGTCACAAAATTTTTAAATAAGTACTTCCTACAATCTACGGTGACTAAAGGCAAGCAAGAGATTTCTTCATTTAAGCAGGGCATGGAAGAATCACTGGGGCATGCATGGGACAGGTATAAAAGCTTGTTACGTAAAACTCCCACGCATGGTTTTGAAGATCAAGAAGTAGTCTTAACTTTCCTTGGAGGGCTTGGTTCACAAACCAAGATGATGCTGGACGCCTCAGCAGGAGGCAATATTAAATGGAAAACTCCAGAGGAAGCAACTGAAATTATAGAAAACATGGCTACTAGTGATAATGAGATGCACAGTGAAAGAGGAGCTCCTATGCAACAAAAAGGGGTTCTTCAATTACAAACACATGATGCCTTGCTAGCTCAGAATAAAATTCTAACTCAACAGCTGGAGACTCTGACTAAAACTCTTGCTCAATTACCCAAAGAGTTGAAATCTGCTGCACAGGTACAAACCCAGTTGTGCGAATTATGTGGGGGTGATCATATCAATGGCCAATGTGCTTTTCCTGTGGAAGCCGTGGAGGATGTTAATTTCATGGCTAATCAATTTCCATACCGTCAAGGGAATTATAATCAGGGGTGGAAACCACATCTAAGCATTGGTCAAGGACAAATTGGGCAAGCTAATCAATT
This sequence comes from Vigna nakashimae, assembly GCA_034642375.1. NCBI lineage: Eukaryota > Viridiplantae > Streptophyta > Magnoliopsida > Fabales > Fabaceae > Vigna > Vigna nakashimae. Next base: position 22,721,906 of record CM067766.1, read on the forward strand.
TAATAAGCAGCAGCAGCAACCAACCTTTTGGCAACAGTTATCTATGCTTAATGAAAGATCAACAAGGTTGGAAGAAACTCTTCAGCAATTCATTCAGAAAACTGAATCTTCTCAAAAGAGCACTGAAGCTGCTATAAAGAATTTGGAGATTCAAATGGGTCAGATTACCAAGCAATTGGAAGAAAGGCCAAACAGAAACTTTGGGGCTAATACTGAGGTTAACCCCAGAGAAGAGTGCAAGGTGGTAGAGAGTGTTGATGATGAGAAAGTTGAGTTAGATACAGAAGAAAGAAGTGAAAAAGAGAGCAAAAGCACGTTTCCTTTTCCAATCCATCAAGGGAAACCAATGGACTTCACAGAGTTATTCAAAATGGTGGATAATGATGCACCTTGGGAGCAAATTTTGCAACAGATTACGGTTTACACCAAATCTAATGAAGAGAGCTCTACAAAGAAGAGACGTAGAGATGATGAGGAAAAAAAGTGTATAACTGTTAAGGAAGAGTCATTCCCACCTAAAGCATCAGATCCAGGTAGTTTTTCTATCCCTTGTACTATAGGGAAGAAAAAGGTAAAGAAAGCTCTCCTTGATTTAGGTTCAAGTGTTAACTTGATACCTTATTCTTTACTGGAGCAAATTGGCAATGTTAAAATGAAACCTGTAAAGGTTAATTTAGTAATGGCTGATGGATCTTCAAAGGAGCCATGTGGGATTGCAGAAGACATTGTAGTTTGTGTTGGCAAACTTCAGTTTTTGGCAGACTTTGTGGTGATGAAGATGGAAACCGAGAAAATACCTATCATACTTGGAATACCGTTTATGAAAACGGCCAGGGCTATCATAGATGTAAATGAAGGTATAGTTGTGCTCCAGGATAGAGAGGAGAGAGTGGTGGTGGATGTCTTCAAAGATGAGACACAAGCAAAGGAGGAAGAAGCCAGTTATAAAGCTGCATTTCGAGATGCACCCATAACTAGAGGTAAAGATGAAAATTTTGAGGTTTCAGGTAACCATTGTTTGTTGTTTCAGGTACCCAAGGAAGAAGTAATTGGAAGAGGAGAAGAAATTCCTAGAAACTGGAAGAAAAGAAGACTCCAACTTGGCACACCTGTAAGAATCAAGAACAAGTTGTGGGTTGTGAAGGGCTTTAAAGAAAAGGAGATGATAGAGATAGAGTCTCCATATTCTAGAAGAACCAAAACAGTTCAAAGGAAGCAGTTGAGAAGTTGGTGGACTGACAACATCAACTATAAAGAAGATGGAACTTGAACTTTACTGGGTCAAGCTAATGACGTTAAAAGAGCGCTTGCTGGGAGGCAACCCAGTGGATTTACAAACTTTTGATTTTGATTTTGGTTTTGTAACTTTTAATATGTGGACATTATTTTGTAAATATTTTGTTGGATCCAGCATCTACTGAAGGATGCTAGGTGGTTAAGTATCTACTGAAGGATACTAAGTTTGTAACACCTACTGATGGGTGTTGGTGAGGAGATTTTTGCACCTACTGATGGGTGCTGGTAAGTTTGAAACACCTACTGATGGGTGTTGGTGGATTTTGGGTCAGGCTCGTGACGTTAAACAAGCGCTACCTGGGAGGCAACCCAGTGGATTGATTGTTTTCTGTTTGTTTATTTTAGTTAGGGTTTGCATAAGCATTTTTAACATTGAATTGCAGGGAACCAGTGAGGGGTATGTCTAGGAGGCACGTAGGTCAAGAAAAGAAGGAGAGGAGCACTTCACAAAAGTGCCGCTGAGCGGCATTTACCGCTGAGCAGTACTATCGCAGAATGGGCTTTAGTTCCCCTTAGCGGAACCCGAGCCCATTAGGGTATTTTTAAACCCTAAGCTGCGCAATCTTTCATTCTTTCAAGCTTTTCTCTGCACCAACACTCCCACATACCTTCTGTCAGAGGCGGCTGCAGCGGAAGGGTTAGCGTGGAATAACAAACCAAGAGGGTTTTTAATACGAACGTGTGCCTTTTAATTTCTACTCAAATAAACTTACTAAACAAATAATAAAGACAAATAAAGCGAGAGTAAGGTTGAGAGAAATTTGCACAGATGATTTTATCCTGGTTCGGATCTTACCAATCCTACGTCCAGTCGTTTATCTCAAACAAGATAAACAATTCACTAATCACAAAACAATTACAAATTACAATCACAAAGAAACAATTTGTAAGAGTTTAGAAACCACCTCTCTTGATACCACAAGAGATGAACCTACACCTCCTTTGAGTCTTCACAAAGGATGAACACCTCCTCCGAATACTTCACGAAGGATGATTCTCTTCCGAACACCTCCTTAGACACACCAAGGATGAACCGGCTATTTCCTCTGTCACCGTAGCAGCACTTCACCAGCTCCACAGACAAGAGTTTCACAAGCCGAACAAGAACACACAAGTCTCAAGAATTTCTGAGTATTTGAGCACAAGGGAAGAGTTTCTGTGTCTCTAGATATTAAGAGGAAATGAGAGTCTATTTATAGACTCATCCAAAGGCTCTTCCATTCACTAAAAGACAAACTTAACGGCTAGTTTGTCCAACGGCCATAAACGGCTAGTTTGTCCAACGGCCATAAACGGCTAGTTTGTCCAACGACCATAAACGGCTAGTTTGTCCAACGGTCATAAACGGCTAGTTTCTTCAACGACTAGTTTCTCCAACGTCCGTGTTAAGTGCGATACTCTTACCGTTAACCGTCACTATTCACGTGAATAGTGTTACTATTCATATGAATAGTACTATAGTGTTTTGTTGCAATGATTTACTATAGTAATTTTACAAAACACTTTTCTTTTTCTAATCTAAGTCCTATACATATTTCTAAGAGTATTACAAAAGCTTTCCATCACAATATAAGTCTTCATAACATCTTGAATCTTGATTTCTCTTGACTTGATTTGGACATCATCAAAACTTCATCTTGATCATTTTGCTAACACCTTCTCTTAGGTTTTCCACATATTTTCACTCTTCCCTCTTAAGAAAATATCTCTTCCACTCCCTTTTTCACTAGTGTGCCATCAAAGTTTGGGGTTGGAAGAGAGTATTCTAACTTGGAAGCATTCTCATTGCATCTAGTATCTCCACCCAAGTAAGTAAAATGCATTTTGTTCATTCTAGGGTTCTTGAATTTGAATGTGATTGTCAAAGCATGAATATTTAGGGGTTTTGATTTCTATGCATGATTTGATGATATATTTGATGTTTGAACCGATTAAACTGCATGATTATGAACTGGAAAACTGAAAATTGCATTTGGGTGGAGTTAGGAAAGCTTTAAAATAGATTTTTCAAAAATCTACAGAGTTACCGCTGAGCGGCATTTACCGCTGAGCGGCACTCTGCCAGATTTGGTTCTTTTGAATTTTTGCGTTCTGGACTGTGGTACTGGTGGCGCTGAGGGGAAATTCTGGCCCTCAGCGGTGGTTTAGCTTCGAAAGGAGTTGGGTTCTGTGTTTACTAATGATTAACATCATGTTTTGTGGTTTTGTAATTGTGTTTGAATGCAGGAATGTCATCCTCTTCAAGAAAGAGATTGAAAACCATGGCAACCAAGAGAAAGGAAAAGGAACCAGAGCAACCCCATAATAGCAGGTTCCTCTCTAGGAAACATGAGAAGCACTTTAGGGTGGTTCAGGACAGGAGACTTCTGATGGAGAGAAAGGTTGGAATGATACCTAACTTTGCTCCTCAATTTGGAGAGCAAGTGTTAGGGAATGATTGGGGAAAGCTAGCCACTTATCCTGCACCTGCCAACATAGCTGTGGTAAAGGAATTTTACACCAATGCAAAGAAGATTGGTGATTATCCAGCTGAGAATTATTTGGGCTATGTCAGAGGCCATGCTATCAGGTATGATCCTGATTCTATCAACAACTTCCTGGATACTGTGTGGGCTGGTGAGCAATGCCAGTTTGCTCTTTGCATGGAGGAAGGTGCTGATTATGAGGATGTGGAGAGAGTGCTGAGTATACCTGGAGGACACTTCCAAAGGAATAGATCTGGCGTAGTGGTTAACATTAGGAGGACAGATTTGACTCCTCTTGCAAAGTATTGGATGGCATTTTCTCATGCCAACATTCAGCCATGTTCACATGTGTCAGATATCACTCTCAGCAGGGCACTATTCATCTACTGTGCTATCAGAAATTTGAATGTTAATATTGGGCAGGTGATAGCTGATGAGATTAGTGTGTGTGCTAACACCTCAAACAACAAAGCACCACTAGGACATCCTTCTTTGATTACTCACCTGTGCAAGCTAGCTGGGGTGGACACTTCTGTTCCACCATTTGAGAGGCCAAGAAAAGCTATTGATGAGGCTTATTACAGACAGTACTGTGGAGGTGAGGATGCAGCTCAGCCAGTTCCACCACGCCGGGCTCGTAGAGAGAGAGGGCCAGCACAGAGCCGGACATCTGCTGATACACATGAAGCAGAACCATTCCAGATGAGGGACATGTATATGTCTCTTATAGGTGCTCAGTTGCAGTCCATTCACAGAGGGCAGGTGGCCACTGCTGAGATGATAGTGGGGATGTATGATACACCTCCAGCACACAGGTGGACTATGGATGAATTCCATAATGTAGTAGCTTGGCCAGAAGAACCATTGCATGGAGGAGGAGCTGAAGCAGCTGAAGCTTCAGCTCGAGACATGGAAGAAGATGAAGCTGAGGAGGAGGATGCATTTGATGATGATGAAGATGAGGAGGAAGAGGAAGATACAGAGGACAGCTCAGACTGATGAGGAGGTGAGATAGCATTTACTGATGAATGCTATCATATGATTATGCTTTTGTGGTTTAAGTTTTCTGAACTTATTTGTTTTTGTTTTTAGATTAGGGTTTGATGTACTCTATTGGAAACCTGGTTTATTATGATGGTTTGCTATTAACTGTGAGTGTATGATAAGTAATGCTTGATGATGCTTATTGATTGATTGATGTTGAGATGATGTGCACATTAAAATGCTTATACAGGTGATTCACAAGCTTTGTGAACAAATGCATGATATCATGATTGTGATTGTGAAATTAAGCAGGATGTGTATGTCAAATGTGAATGAGCTTATATGTGAGGTTTTGAGCTCCAGAGTTGTTATTGTTGAATGCTATTACTTTGAAAGCATGAATGATTTTGCCCAGGTTTTCTATGATTGAATCAATTGCTTGTTTTGCATCATATGATCAAGGCCATTTGTTGGAACCCTTTTTATTGGCCAAATTCATAAAGTTAGCCTACTAAAAGAGAACACTTTGTGTTCTATCCTTTGAACCCTTAGCCTTGAACATACACTGAAAACCCTTGATTGAAAATCTTTACCTTGAGTTAAGTAGAAGATCTTGTATGGTATTGTTAAAAGTTCAAGTTTGGGGTTGTTGGAAAAAGGAAAAGCATTGAGCTAAGAGCTAAAAAGTAAGAATATGCAAAGAAAAAGAAAAAGAAAAGAAAAGAAAAAGAAGTAAAGCTCAATGCAAATGCAAAGGCAAAAGAAAGTTGGGAATGAATAAGAATAATTGTGTTGTTATGATTCTCTTAACTCAAGGATTTTGTGATCCAGAAAAACCAATTTTCTTGTAAGCCCAGCCACATTATAAGCCATTGAAAAGTCCTTGTGATGATGCATGCTTGTGAATGTTTTTGATTGGTGGTAAAATGAAAGGCAAAGTTGATTCATGTGACATTGTGATAGTGGAGTGAATGAGTGAAACACTTTACCTCTTATACACTTGTGTGTTGAGTGAAACACTTTACCTAGTGAGGAAATATTCCATAAGCACATGAACATCCATGCTTAATTGATTGATCATTCATGAAAAATAGCATTTGTTGGAATTTAAATGACTTTGTGAACACTAAAGCTTGTGCACATCTTGATTGAACTCTTGGTCATAAGTTTGAGTGAAGTTGTTACTTATCTTGAAAAAGAGAATTTTTGAATAAGTGAACCATCATATGAATTGGTTGGAGATTGAGTTACATTTTGTTTGCTTGAGGACAAGCAAAGTTCTAAGTTTGGGGTTGTGATAACAGTTGAAAAACTGTTATTTTCATGCTTAAAATTCATACTAAAAGCAACCTTTAGACTTAAAAACTAGCTTGAAATCATGCTTTTATCTATATTTTCAGAAATAAGAGAGCTGGACAGGTTTATGCTTGATTTAAGTGTTTTTGTGCAGGTTTTAAGGTGAATTTAGTGAAAGAAGTGAAGAAGGAGAGAGATGTAATCAGAAAAGGAAGCAAAGAGTGCAAAAGGAGAAGCCGAAGGCACCGCTCAGCGGCATTTTACCGCTGAGCGGCATTCAGGAGGTCCGCTGAGGGGCAAACTGGCCGCTGAGGGGAAGAAAAGGGACGCGCAGTCACCGCTGAGCGGTATTTACCGCTGAGCGGCACTTTTATGGGCTTGGGCTTTTGTAATCTTTTGTAATTCTAGAATAGTATATAAGGACTTGCACGTCCTAGGATTAGTATCTTTGGCAGAAACGAGGCAAACACTCTCTCTTCCACCCCTTTGAAGGAGGATCTTGGATGCTCAGGCTACCTCTTCACCTTTTTAGGGTTTATTCTTTCATTCTTTCATTGTTCATCTAGGTTCACCATGAATATGGTGAACTAAACTCTGTATGTTTGTTGGGGAATCAACGTAATCTTTTGAAGCTCTCATATATGGAATTTATGCTTGCATCTTTTAATTAAGACTTATGCTTTCTTTCATCATTAGTTAGGGTTTTTCCTCTTTGCTTAATGCTTGCATGGTTTAACTCATTCGATGCATGATTATTGGGTTTGTCGATACGGGCACGTACGGGGAAGTCTAGATCCGGGGAATTTCTCCCAATATTATGTTGGTTGTCGTTAAGCTCCTGTACTTATGAACTGATCATTAGGAATGCTAGGAATTGTATGAACTCGTGATTAGGGAGAAGCCATCTAGAATGGTACTTTAGAGAGTGGCATTAACAATGATGATTTGAATGTTGAATTCCTAAAATATATGAGAGTGGATAAGATGAAATTGACCCCCAACAACATATTCATTCATATATTTCATTGAAAGTGTTTATCTTTTGCTTTTGCCATTGATCAAAAACTCATGCATACATGTTTATTTTCTGTCTTGCATATTAAACTCCAAATATTTCGTTCTTAAGTCTTAGCTAATCAACAAACGACACAACTAAACTAGGCCGTGAGTCCTTTGGGAGAACGATACTTGGTCTTACCAAGTTTATTACTTGAACGATTCGGTCATACTTGCCGATTGTGAAACAAGTTTGTGACATCATATTTTGGTGCTCATAAATTTGTCCATCAGTGGGCGAAGAAGAAGAAGAAGCAGAAGAAAATGAAGAAGAAGAATAAGAGGAAGAAGAGGAAGAAGTGGAAGAAGTGGAAGGAGTGGAGGAAGCGGAGGAAGTGGAGGACATGGACGAAGTAGACGAAGTGGACGAAGCTGACGAAGTGGACGGAGTTGACGAAGTTTACGAAGTTGATGATGTGGACGCAGTGGAGGAAGTGGAGGAAGTTGAGGAAGTGTACGAATTGACGAAGTGCACGAAAATGACGAAGTTGATGACGTGGAGGAAGGGGACGAAGTTGACGAAGTGAACGAAGGGGACAAAGTGGACGACGTGGACGAAGTGGAGAAAGTGGAGGGAGCGGACGAAGTTGGTAAAGTGGAGGAAGTTGAGGAAGTGGAGGAAGTGCAAGAAGTGGTCAAAGTGGACGAACTGGACGAAGTTGACGACGTGGAGGAAGTGGACAAAGTGGACGAATTGGAAAAAGTGGGAAAAGAAGAAGAAGAAGAAGCAGAAGAAAATGAAGAAGAAGAATAAGAGGAAGAAGTGGAAGAAGTGAAAGAAATGGACGAAGTTGACGAAGTGAACGAAGTGGACGAAAGAAGCGGACGAAGTTGAAGAAGTGGACAAAGTGGAGGAAGTTGACGAAGTGGACGACGTTGACGAACTGGACAAAGTTGACGAAGTCGACGAAGTTGACGAAGTCGACGAAGTTGAGGAAGTGGACGAACTGGACGAAGTGGACAAAGTGGACGAAGTGGACAAAGTGGACGAAGTGGACGAGGTGGACGAAGTTGACGAAGTGGACGACATGGAGGAAGTGGAGGAAGTGGACGAAGGGGAAGAAGTGGGTGAAGAAGAAGAAGAAGCAGAAGAAAATGAAGAAGAAGAATAAGAAGAAAAAGTGGAAGAAGTGGAAGAAGTGAAAGAAATGGACGAAGTGGACGAAGTTGATGAATTTGACGAAGTGGACGAAGTTAACGAAGTGGACGAAGTGGACGAAGTTAATGAAGTGGACGAAGTGGAGGAAGTTTAGGAAGTTGACGAAGTCGACGAAGTGGAGGAAGTGGACGAAGTGGACAAAGTGGACGCAGTGGACGAAGTAGAGGAAGTGGACGAAGTCGATGAAGTGGACGAAGTGGACGATGTGGAAAAGAGGACGAAGTGGAAGAAATTGACGAAGTGGACGAAGTTGACGACGAAGTGGAGGAAGTTCACGAAGTGGAGGAAGTTGACGAAGTGGAGGAAGTTGACGAAGTGGAGCAAGTTGACGAAGTGGAGGAAGTGGAGGAACTAGAGGAACTGGAGGAACTAGAGGAAGTCGAGTAAGTGGACGAATTGGATGAAGTGGAGGACGTGGAGGAAGTGGAGGAAGTGGAGGAAGTAGAGGAAGTGGACTAATTGGACGAAGTTGACAAAGTTGACGAAGTGGAGGAAGTGGAGTAGGTGGAGGAAGTCGACGCAGTGGAGGAAGTGGAGGAAGTACACGAAGTTGACGAAGATAACGAAGTTGACGAAGTTGATGATGTGGACAAAGTGGACGAAGAGGGAAAAGTTGACGAAGTGGACGAATGAAGCGGACGAAGTTGACGAAGTTGAAGTAGTTGACAAAGTTGACGAAGTGGACAAAGTTGATGAAGTGGACGACGTTGACGAAGTGGACGAAGTTCACGAAGTGGAAGAAGTTCACGAAGTGGACGAAGTTGAGTAAGTGGACGAAGTTGATGAAGTGGACAAAGTGGACGAAGTGGACGAGGTGGACGAAGTGGACGAAGTGGAAGAAGTGGAGGAAGTGGAGGACGTGGAGGAAGTGGACGAAGGGGAAGAAGTGGGCGAAGAAGAAGAAGAAGCAGAAGAAAATGAAGAAGAAGAATAAGAGGAAGAAGTGGAAGAAGTGGAAGAAGTGGAAGGAGTGGAGGAAGTGGAGGAAGTGGAGTACATGGACGAAGTGGACGAAGTTGACGATGTGGACGCAGTGGAGGAAGTTGAGGAAGTGTTTGAATTGACGAAGTGGACGAAGTTGACGAAGTTGACGAAGTTGATGACGTAGAGGAAGGGGACGAAGTTGACGAAGTGAACGAAGGGGACGAAGTGGACGACGTGGACGAAGTGGATTAAGTGGAGGGAGTGGACGAAGTTGGTAAAGTGGACGAAGTCGACGAAGTGGAGGAAGTGGAGGAAGTGGAGGAAGTTGAGGAAGTGGAGGAAGTGCACGAAGTGGTCAAAGTGGAGGAAGTGGACGAAGTGGACTAAGTGGACGAATTGGAAAAAGTGGAAGAAGAAGAAGAAGAAGAAGCAAAAGAAAATGAAGAAGAAGAATAAGTGGAAGAAGTGGAAGAAGTGGAAGAAGTGAAAGAAATGGACGAAGTGGACGAAGTTGACGAATTTGACGAAGTGGACAAAGTTGACGAAGTGGACGAACTGGAGGCAGTGGGCGAAGTGGACGCAGTGGACGAAGTGGAGGAAGTGGAGGAAGTGGACGAAGTTGACGAAGTGGACGAAGTGCGCGAAGTGGACAAAGTGGACGAAGTGGACGAAGTGGACGAAGTTGACGAAGTGGAAAAAATTGACGAAGTGGACAAAGTTGACGACGAAGTGGACGAAGTTGACGACGTTGACGAAGTGGAGGAAGTTGACGAAGTTGAGGAAGTGAAGGAAGTGGAGGAAGTTGACGAAGTGGACGAAGTAGTCAAAGTGGACGAATTGGAAAAAGTGGGAGAAGCAGAAAAAAATGAAGAAGAAGAATATGAGGAAGAAGTGGAAGAAGTGAAAGAAATGAACGAAGTGGAAGAAGTGAAAGAAATAAACGAAGTGGACGAAGTTGACGAAGTGGACGAAGTGGAGGCAGTGGACGAAGTTGACGGCGAAGTGGATGAAGTTGACGAAGTTGACCAAGTCGACGAAGTGGAGGAAGTTGACGAAGTTTAGGAAGTGGAGGAAGTTCGTGAAGTGGACGAAGTAGACAAAGTGGACGAAGTGGACGAAGTTGACGAAGTTGACGAAGTGGACGAAGAGGATGAAGTGGGAAACGTTGAAGAAGTGGACGAAGTTGATGAAGTGGACGAAGTGGACGAACGAAGCGGACGAAGTTGAAGAAGTTGACGAAGTGGACGAAGTTGACGAAGTGGACGACGTTGACGAAGTAGACGAAGTTGATGAAGTCGACGAAGTCGAGGAAGTGGACGAAGTTGACGAAGTGGACGAAGTGGACAAAGTGGACGAAGTAGACAAAGTGGACGAAGTGGAGGAAGTGGACGAGGTGGACGAAGTTGACGAAGTGGACGACATGGAGGAAGTGGAGGAAGTGGACGAAGTGGGTGAAGAAGAAGAAGAAGCAGAAGAAAATGAAGATGAAGAATAAGAGGAATAAGTGGAAGAAGTGAATGAAATGGATGAAGTGGACGAAGTTGACGAATTTGACGAAGTGGACGAAGTGGAAGAAGTGGAGGAAGTCGACGAAGTTGACGAAGTCGACGAAGTGGACGAAGTGGACAATATGGACGCAGTGGACGAAGTAGAGGAAGTGGACGAAGTCGATGAAGTGGACGATGTGGAAGAAGAGGACGAAGTGGAAGAAATTGACGAAGTGGACGAAGTTGACGAAGTGGAGGAAGTGGAGGAAGTTGACGAAGTGGAGCAAGTGGAGGAAGTGGAGGAAGTAGAGGAACTAGAGGAAGTGGAGGAACTAGAGGAAGTCGAATAAGTGGACGAATTGGACGAAGTGGAGGGCGTGGAGGAAGTGGAGGAAGTACAAGAAGTGGACTAACTGGACGAAGTGGACAAAGTTGACGAAGTGGAGGAAGTCGACGCAGTGGAGGAAGTGGAGGAAGTACACGAAGTTGACGAAGATAACGAATTTGACGAAGTTGATGATGTGGACAAAGTGGACGAAGAGGGAATGTTGACGAAGTGGACGAACGAAGCGGACGAAGTTGACGTAGTTGACAAAGTTGACGAAGTGGACAAAGTTGACGAAGTGGACGACGTTGACGAAGTGGACGAAGTTCACAAAGTGGACGAAGTTGAGTAAGTGGACGAAGTTGACGAAGTGGACAAAGTGGACAAAGTGGACGAAGTGGACGAGGTGGACGAAGTGGAAGAAGTGGAGGAAGTGGAGGAAGTGGAGGAAGTGGACAAAGGGGAAGAAGTGGGCGAAGAAGAAGAAGAAGCAGAAGAAAACGAAGAAGTAGAATAAGAGGAAGAAGTGGAAGAAGTGGAAGAAGTGGAAGGAGTGGATGAAGCGGAGGAAGTGGAGGAAGTGGAGGACATGGACGAAGTGGACGAAGCGGACGAAGTGGACGAAGTGGACGAAGTTGACGAAGTTGACGAAGTTGACGAAGTTAACTGTGTGGACGAAGTGGAGGAAGTGGAGGAAGTTGAGGAAGTGTACGAATTGACGAAGTTGACGAAGTTGTTGACGTGGAGGAAGGGGGCGAAGTTCACGAAGTTGATGAAGTGAACGAAGCGGACGAAGTGGACGACGTGGAGGAAGTGGAGAAAGTGGAGGGAGTGGACGAAGTTGGAGAACTGGAGGAAGTGGAGGAAGTGGAGGAAGTTGAGGAAGTGGTGGAAGTGGACTAAGTGGAAGAAGTTGACGAAGTTGACGAAGTGGTGGAAGTGAAGGAAGTGGACTAAGTTGATGAAGTTGACGAAGTCGACGAAGTTGACAAAGTGGACGAAGTTGACGAAGTTTACGAAGTGGACAAAGTCCAGGAAGTGGATGAAGTTGAAGAAGTTGACGAAGTTGACAAAGTTGACAAAGTTTACGAAGTGGACGTAGTGGAGGAAGTGCACCAAGTGGACGAAGTGGACGAAATGGACGAAGTGGACCAAGTTGGCCAAGTGGATGAAGTGGACGAAGTGGAGGAAGCGGAGGAAGTGGACTAAGTGGACGAAGTTGACGAAGTGGAAGAAGTGGACGAAGTTAACGAATTGGACAAAGTGGAAGAAGTGGACGAAGTTGACGAAGTGGACGAAGTGGAGGAATATGACAAAGTTGATGAAGTGGAGGAAGTGGACGAAGTTGGTGAAGTGGAGGAAGTGGATTAAGTGGAGGAAGTGGACTAAGTGGACGAAGTGGAGGACGTGGAGGAAGTGGAGGAAGTTGAGGAAGTGGAGGAAGTTGAGGAAATGGACTAAGTGGATGAAGTGGACGAAGTTGAGGAAGTTGACGAAGTGGAGGAAGGTTAAGAAGTGGACGAAGTTGACGAAGATGAAAAAGTGGACGAAGTTGACGAAGTGAATTAAGTGGACGAAATGGACGAAGTGGACGAAGTGGACGTAGAGGACGTAGAGGACGTAGAGGACAAAGTGGAGGACGTAGTGGACGATTTGGACGATGTGGAGGATGTGGATGAAGTGGAGGAAGAATAGGAAGTGGAGGAAGTGAAGGAAGTGGACTAAGTGGACGAAGTCGACGATGTGGAGGAAGTGGAGGAAGTAGAGGAAGTCCACGAATGGGAGGAAGTGGACGAAGTAGACAAAGTTGACGAACTGGACAAAGTGGACGAAAAGGACGAAGTAGATGAAGTTGACGAAGTTGGTGAAGTGGACGAAGTTGACGAAGTGGATGAAGTAGACGATTTGGACAAAGTGGAGGACGTGGAGGAAGTGGAGGAAGAGGAGGAACTGGAGGAAGTGAAGGAAGTGGACTAAGTGGACGAAGTTGACGAAGTTGACAAAGTGGAGGAAGTGGACGAACTGGATGAAATCAACGAAGTGCATGATGTGGAGGAAGTAGACGAAGATGACGAAGTGGACGAAGTGGATGAAGAGGACGAAGTGGATGAAGTGGACGAAGAGGACGAAATGGAGGAAGCGGGGGAAGTGGACTAAGTGGACGAAATGGACGAAGTGCAGGAAGTGGGCGAAGTGGAAGAAGTGGATGAAGTGGAAGAAGTTGACGAAGTCGAGGAAGTGGACGAAGTTGACGAAGTCGAGGAAGTGGATGAAGTTGACGAAGTTGACGAAGTGGAGGAAGTGGAGGAGTTGGAGGAAGTGGAGGAAGTGGAGTAAGTGGAGGAAGTGGAGGAAGTAGACGAAGTTGACGAAGTGGACGAAATGGACGAAATGGACGAAGTGGACGAAGTGGACAAAGTTGACAAAGTTGACGAAGTTGACGAAGTTGACGTAGTTGACGAAATGGATGAAGTTGACGAAGTGGACAAAGTAGAGGAAGTGGAGGAAGTGGAGGAAGTGGACGAAGTGGACGAAGTGAACGAAGCGGACTGATGAGTCAATATTTTCTTCACTTCACTTAGTTTATTGTACTAGAATTAATCAGGGAATTGTGCTTAATCGTCCGTTATTTTCCTATTTTTCCTAATTGTGCTTAATTCGATCAGAAATTCTTATTTTAACTAATTTGAATTATCTGAACTTATTATTTTGCATTATTAATTATGGGAAAATTTTGGATATCTTTTTGGGACATTTGAAGGCTAAATGAGAAATGACAATTGAGCCCAATGCATTTCAGCCACTTCAATTTTCGCTGGTTGCTGTGTGAATTTTGTGTCAACTTGTTTGTCCTCGTTCGAGTTCAATTCGTATCCGTTTTCCATTCAATTTTTTTTCATAGTTTCGTCTAGATGTTTAGTTTCATGTATAGTTTTTACTTTGTTCAAATTCGATCTGTACCGTTCCCAGTAATTTGTTTACTCTCCTATGTCATCCCAGTGCTGCGTGAATGTTGTGTCAACTTGTGTGTCTTCGTTTGAATACAATTCTTATCCGTTTTGCATGCAATTTTTTTTCATAGTTTCGTATGGATGTCTATTTTCATGTATAGTTTTTACTTTGTTCAAATTCGTTATGTGTTGTTCCCAGTAATTGTTTTACTCCCCTGTGTCAGTCAAGTTCATACTGTTTAAGTGGCTTCTAATTTGTTTGCATTGTTTGCTTGTTGTTTCATACTTGTGGTGGTTAGGAATTGATAATTGAACGGTGCTAAGACCTCCCAACACTCAAGGATTCAACACTCATATTGACACATTTTATAGCTCATTTCAAGAAGCAATATTGGTTTGTTTGGAAACCAGGTTGCAACTCACTGGCTTTTGAAGAAAGTGGCTGCCATAAGTCTTCAGCATTCACAGCCATTCATCTTGCCAAGCCAATACATTGGAATTTCATGATGAAGTGCACACGGCAATATACACAAAAGGAAAGGCCATTTGCAAAATTAGCTTATTCTTTGGCAAGCATTTAAAATGGAAAGTTGGGGCCACCATGGTTGAAGCTAACGTCCAACACTTGAAAAAATGGAATGGTGAATGGTTTGTTTTTATCTCCATTTGTTTTTGGCTAGACAACATGGGAGCCACCACTTTGAAAAGTTTACGTGAAGGTGTAAGAGCTCCAAAATGCTATGCTTTTAATTCTTCATAAACACATGCCCCATATTATTTTGGGCAAAGCATTCACCACATATGTTGAATTAAAGAGGGGCCACCACTTTGTTCAAGTTCACGGGAGAAGCTTGCAAAAATTTGAATTTTATATTATTAAGGGAAGTGGTGTTACTGATATGTTTTGCCAAGCCAACAAACCACTTAATGGAGCTCATGGTATTGATGGTAGAAAATACATTATGGCCCACTTTGCACTCATCTCACAATTGCTTCAGAAACAACACACACCACACTTCTTTCCTAAAACGAAAATTGGCTTGCATATATGCAATGAGTTCACGGCTTTGAGAAGTTTGGTGCAGAATTTTTGAAGTGTTTTCCACAAAGTAGCTCACGGCCTAGATGCTGTCATAGCCTGGTTTGGTTTCATATTCTAACAGCACCATCTACATAGAAGCAAGGCATAAAGGTGGCTGAAAGATGCACAGCAGCTTGAAGCTTGAAAGCTTGAAACTAGAAGCAGCAAAATGAAGAGAAGCAAGTTGGGAGAAGAGGACAAATATTAGTTGGAAAAAGGAGAGACTCACGGGTTCAGATGTTTTGTTATAAAACCACCACAAGCAGCAAAGAAGGGGTATCCGTTTTTAGAAAGTAGGAGTAGTTTAGGAACTCACGTCTCGGAGGAGGCTCTTGCCTCTTCCTCTTCCAAACTCTCTGTAATTTAATTTCAACAGTGCCAAAAGCCAAGTTTTCATTTCTGAATGTGTCACTCTTGATCGTTTCATTTTTAATTGTACTGTCCAGAATTTTAATTTAATGTTTAATCTTTGATGAATTTTATTTTCATGTTAAATGTTTTAAATTTTACTTTCTTTTCTATTTTTACCGTTTACTATTTTCTAAAACGTTAAAATTCTGTCAATGTATTTTTATGTTCGTTTTAATTTCAAACGTCATTATACCATTTATTGTTTTCTGCATCGTTTAATTTTACCGTTTTTGCATATTTACTGTTATGTTTTTACCATCTTTTACCGTTCAGTTTTTATTGTCTTTAAAGTTTATTTCAGTATTTTTAAATTTTGTGTTATTTAATTTCTAGTCAACTTTAATTTTACCACAACGAAAAACAATCACAAAACCCCCCCCACTTCGTGTTAAAATCTGAGACTGAACCGGCACATAAATTGGTCCTTGAGAGACGACCTAGGAGTCACCTCCTAGTAAACTATACTGCATTTCTTTTATGCACAATTTTTGTGAGCGGTGCGACCCGTTCATCACGGACGAAGTTGATGAACTGGACGAGGTTGACGAAGTTGACGAAGTGGACGAAGTGGAGGAAGCGGAGGAAGTGGACTAAGTGGACGAAGTTGACGAAGTGGAGGAAGTGGAGGAAGAGGAGGAAGTGGACGAAGTTGACGAAGTGGACGAAGTGGACAAAGTTGACGAAGTGGAGGAAGTAGACTAAGTTGACGAAGTTGGTGAAGTGGACGAAGTGGACGAAATGGACGAAGTGGAAGAAATTGTAGAAGTGGACGAAGTTGACGACGAAGTGGAAAAGGTTGACGAAATTGACGAAGTGGACGAAGTAGATGAAGTTGACGAAGTGGACGAAGTGGAGCAAGCGGACTGGGTGGACGATTTGGACAAAGTGGAGGACGTGGAGGAAGTGGAGGAAGTGGACTATGTGGACGAAGTTGACAAAGATGACGAAGTGGAGGAAGTGGACGAAGTGGAGGAAGTCGCGAAGTGGATGAAGTGGAGGAAGTAGACGAAGATGACGAAGTTGACGAAGTGGATGAAGTGGACGAAGAGGCTGAAGAGGACGAAGTGGACGAAGTGGACGAAGTGGAGGAATCGGAGGAAGTGGACTAAGTGGACGAAGTGGACGAAGGGCAGGAAGTGGGCGAAGTGGAGAAAGTGGACGAAGCCGAGGAAGTGGACGAAGTGGATGAAGTTGACGAAGTGGATGAAGTCGAGGAAGTGGATGAAGTTGACGAAGTTGACGAAGTGGAGGAAGAGGAGGAAGTTGACGGAATGTTTGAAGTGGATGAAGTGGACGAAGTGGAGGAGGCGGTAGAAGTGGACTAAGTTGACGATTTGGACGAAGTGGAGGACGTGGAGGAAGTGGAGGAAGTGGACTAAGTGGTCGAAGTTGACGAAGTGGAGGAAGTCGACGAAGTGGAGGAAGTGGAGGAAGTAGAAGAAGTTGACGAAGATGACGAAGTTGACGAAGTGGACGAAGTAGACGAAGTGGACGAAGGGGACGAAGAGCACGAAGTGGACGAAGTGCACGAACGAAGTGGACGAGGTGGACGAAGTGGACGAAGGGGATGAAGTGGAGGAAGTGGAGGAAGTAGACGAAGTTGACGAAGATGACGAAGTTGACGAAGTAGACGAAGTGGACGAAGGGGACGAAGAGGACGAAGTGGACGAAATTGACGAAGTGCACGAACGAAGTGGACGAAATGGAGGAAGCGGAGGAAGCGGAGGAAGTGGACGAAGTGGAAGAAGTTCACGAACTGGACGAAGTGGATGAAGTTGACGAAGTTGACGAAGTTGAGGAAGCGGAGGAAGTTGACAAAGTTGATGAAGTTTGTGAACTGGACGAAGTGGACGAAGTGGAGGAAGTGATGGAAATGGACTAAGTGGACGATTTGGACGAAGTGGAGGACGTGGAGGAAGTGGAGGAAGTGGACTAAGTGGGCGAAGTTGACGAAGTGGAGGAAGTGGAGGAAGTCTAAGTCGGCGAAGTGGAGGAAGTAGACGAAGTTGACGAAGATGACGAAGTTGACGAAGTGGACGAAGTGTACGAAGGGGACGAAGAGGACAAAGTGAACGAAGTTGGCGATATGAACAAAGTTGACGAAGTCGAGGAAGTGGACTAGTTGGACGAAGTTGACGAAGTTAACAAAGTGGAGGAAGTGGACGAAGTTTAGGAAGTGTACGAAGTGGACGAAGGGGACCATTTGGACAAAGTGGAGGACGTGGATGAAGTTTAGGAAGAGGAGGAAGTGGACTTAGTGGACGAAGTTGACGAAATGGAGGAACTGGAGGAAGTGGAGGAAGTCCACGAATTGGAGGAAGTGGACAAAGTAGAAAAAGTTGACGAAGTGGATGAAGTGGCGAAGTGGACGAAGAGGACGAAGTTGACGAAGTGGAGGATGTTGCCGAAGTGGACGACGTGGACGAAGTGGAAGAAGTGGAAGAAGTTGAAGAAGTGGAAGAAATGGGCAAAGTGGACGAAGTTGACGAATTTCACGAAGTGGACGAAGTTGACGAAGTTGACAAATTGGACAAAGTGGAGGAAGTGGACGAAGTGGAGGAAGTGGAGGAAGCGGAGGAAGTGGACAAAGTCGACGAAGTGGACGAAGTGGACCAAGTGGAAGAAGTTGACGAAGTGGACGAAGTTGACGAAGTGAAGGAAGTAGACTAAATTGACGAAGTGAACGAAGTTGACGAAGTGGAGGAAGTTGAGGAAGTGGAGGAAGTCCACGAAATGGAGGGAGTGGACGAAGTGGATGAAGTTGACGAAGATGACGAAGTTGACGAAGTGGACGAAGTGGACGAATTGGACGAAGTAGACATAGTGGAGGAAGTGGACGAAGAAGACGAAGTTGAAGAAGTGGACGAAGTTGACGAAGTGGACGAAGTGGACGAAATGGACGAAGTGGACGAAATGGAGGAATATGTCAAAGTTGACGAAGTGGAGGAAGTGGAAGAAGTTGGTGAAGTGGAGGAAGTGGACTAAGTGGACTAAGTGGACGAAGTGGAGGACGTGGAGGAAGTGGAGGAAGTTGAGGAAGTGGAGGAAGTTGAGGAAGTGGACTAAGTGGATGAAGTGGACGAAGTGGAGGAAGTTAACGAAGTGGAGGAAGGTTAAGAAGTAGACGAAGTTGACGAAGATGAAAAAGTTGACGAAGTGAATTAAGTGGACGAAATTGACAAAGTGGACGAAGTGGACGTAGAGGACGTAGAGGATGAAGTGGAGGACGTAGTGGACGATTTGGACGAAGTGGAGGACGTGGATGAAGTGGAGGAAGAATATGAAGTGGAGGAAGTGAAGGAAGTGGACTAAGTGGACGAAGTGGAGGAAGTGGAGGAAGTGGAGGAAGTCCACGAATGGGAGGAAGTGGACGAAGTAGACAAAGTTGACGAACTGGACGAAGTGGACGAAAAGGACGAAGTAGACGAAGTTGACGAAGTTGGCGAAGTGGACGAAGTTGACGAAGTGCATGAAGTGGACGATTTGGACAAAGTGGAGGACGTGGAGAAAGTGGAGGAAGAGGAGGAACTGGAGGAAGTGAAGGAAGTGGACTAAGTGGACGAAGTTGACGAAGTTAACAAAGTGGAGGAAGTGGACGAACTGGAGGAAATCAACGAAGTGCATGAAGTGGAGGAAGTAGACGAAGATGACGAAGTTGACAAAGTGGACGAAGTGGATGAAGAGGACGAAGTGGATGAAGTGGACGAAGAGGACGAAGTGGACGAAATGGAGGAAGCGGAGGAAGTGGACTAAGTGGACGAAGTGAACGACGTGCAGGAAGTGGGCGAAATGGACGAAGTGGACGAAGTGGATGAAGTGGAAGAAGTTGACGAAGTCGAGGAAGTAGATGAAGTTGACGAAGTCGAGGAAGTGGATGAAGTTGACGAAGTTGACGAAGTGGAGGAAGTGGAGGAAGTGGAGGAGGTGGAGGAGGTGGAGGAAGTGGAGGAAGTGGAGTAAGTGGAGGAAGTGGACGAAGTTGACGAAGTGGACGAAATGGACGAAGTGGACTGATGAATCAATATTTTACTCACTGCACTTAGCTTATTGTACCGAATTTAGTCAGGGAATTGTGCTTAATTGTCCAGTATTTTCCCGTTTTTCATAATTGTGATTAATTTGATCGGAAATTCTTATTTTAATTAATATTGAATCATCTGAGCTAATTATTCGCATTAGTAATTGCAAGGAAAATTTTGGACATTTAGAAGGTTGCCAAATAATTACTCTCCATTAAAAAGTATGTACAATGAGGACATTATGGTCATTTTACCCTTTGAAAGGGGTGCTCCATTATTGAAAAAGAGTTACATCTAGCAAAGTGAAAAGATGCTTGAAGGATATATGCACGTTGCACACGGAAATCACTCCACACTTAAGCAACTTTTGACTTGAACTTTTAATGGTTTTGGGAGGCACTCGGCCACGAGATGCGTCCAGAGGTGCTATTACGGGATGCATTCAAATTGGAGCATCTGGAAGCAGCTTGAGAGGTGCAATATCTTCTTCCAGCAGTAGCAACCAGCAGAGAGAGAAGCGTTCCAGCTTGGGAGCAGAAGGTGTGAAGCGGTGCAGCAACTTCCATCCATGCAAGCTTTCCAAGAGCTTCTAGGCAGCACCACCACCAGCGGAAGATGGAGTGGTGTTCTCGGACAGCTGCAGCAGCACCAGAAACCTTGGCAGCAGGTTGGAGAAAGCTTGGAGCAGCCACCACGTTGAAGGAAGAAAGCTCATGGTTTTCTCTATGTTTTGGCTGCAACTCACGGTTGGAAAGAAGAGTAGCTCACGACTTTCTTGAAGAGCATCACGTCCAGCAGCTTTGGAGAGCACCATGGTGATTGATGATGGAAGCACGTCCACCAGCAGTAGTAGCCATCAAACGTCCAGCACTTCACCATGGACAGCAGTAGCAAAATGCATCCAGCAGCTATGAAGAAGGAGCAACTATCGAGAGGGAGAGGTGTCTCGGCCTGGAGCTGGTACTGGAACCACCATTCAAGGTTTTGTTGCATGATTGGAGAGCTGCTGCATTTGAGGGAGAAGCTCACGACACTTACATGCAGAAAAGAAAGAAATTATTTGTTTTGTCTTATTTTGAAAAGTGGAGTAACCTTGCCTATTGATTCACACGTCCGTGAAGAGTAAGTGGTTGAAGAAAGTCAAAAATCAATAAAAATGCAAGGAGGAAAAGGACAAAAGGTGAGCAACATGTTTTCTTCTTTGGTGCATGTGATATGGAGCACTTGGAGAATGGAAATGGGAATGTCCAGAGAAACACACGGATAGCACACAAAATGGAGGGCCCCTCACTACATTCTTCCAAAATTAAAAAATCATGGTCTTGTAGTATAAGAGGGAGGAAGTACCGAGAGAAAAAGAGGAGGAGAAGGGGGCCGTGAGGGAGCTGGACAGCTGCTGAAACGTGGACAGCAGGGGGCTGGAACAGTAGTGAAGAAACACAGTACAGAGATGGAAGGTTACGGTTGATGCACTGATTCATCTTCTTTGCTGTAATGTGGAATTTCTAATTTAGTTTTCCTCTTCTTTTGTTGTAATAAACTCTTCTATAATTTTAATCCAATGCACTATTTTTTTTTCCTGTTGTTAAAATTTCTAGAATTGTTTTACTGTTTCTTTTTACTGCCGTAATTTAATTTCTGTGGTAATTTAATTTCAGTTGTTGTTTTCTGTAATTTAATTTATGTTGTTCTTTATTTTTGCATGTTGATCATTTACTGTAATTTTATTTTCTGTATTTTACTGCAGTGATTTTGATTCTATTTTTACTGTTTTTACTGTTTTCTGTATTTATCTTTTTCTGTATTTTATGTTTTTATGTATTTTCGTTTTTACTATTCCAGATTTATTTTTACTAATTCATGTTACTGTATTTTCATTTTTACTATTTTACTATTTTTACTGTTTTACTGTTTTTACTGTTCTCTGTATTTTGTGTTTTTCTGTATTTTTGTTTTCTGTATTTTTAAGTTTTCTGTCCAGATTTAATTTCACTGTTTTATGTTACTGTATTTTCGTTTTCACTGTAGCAATTTCATTTTTACTGTTTTAAAAGTGTTTTACTATTTTAATTTCGTTTTTACCATTTTCACTATTTTAAATTTTACGGTTTTGTTTTTACTGATGCCCCTATTTTTGCGTTTAATGTTTTACGTTTTGTTCACGTTTAATGTTCCCGCGTTAATTTTTGATATCTTTTACCATTTTTTTACCGTCTTTTACCGTTCAATTTTTACCGTCATTAAAATTTATTTCATCGTTTTTAATTTTGCTTTATTTAATTTCTAGTCCGTTTTAATTTTATTACCGCAACCAAAACAACCATCAAAACCCCCCCCCTTTTCGTGTGTGATCTGAGACTGAACCGCAATATTGGTCCTTGTGAGACGACCTAGGAGTCACTTCCTAGTCTATACTGCATATTTTCGTGCAAACAATTTTTGTGAGCGGTGCGACCCGTCGATCATGGACGAAGTGGACAAAGTTGACAAAGTGGACAAAGTTGACAAAGTTGACAAAGTTGACAAAGTTGACGAAATGGACGAAGTTGACAAAGTTGACGAAGTGGACAAAGTAGAGGAAGTGGAGGAAGTGGAGGAAGTGGAGTAAGTGGACGAAGTGGAGTAAGTGGAGGAAGTGGACGAAGTGAACGAAGTAGACGAAGTTGACGAATTGGACGAGGTTGACGAAGTTGACGAACTGGATGAAGTGGACTAAGTGGACGAAGTTGACGAAGTGGAGGAAGTGGAGGAAGAGGAGGAAGTGGACGAAGTTGACAATGTGGACGAAGTGGAGGAAGTGGACGAAGCGGAGGAAGTGGACGAAGTGGACGAAGTTGACGAAGTGGACAAAGTTGACGAAAAGGAGGAAGTGGACGAAGTGGACGAAGTTGACGAAGTTGGTGAAGTGGACGAAGTGGACAAAGTGGACGAAGTGGACGAAATGGACGAAGTGGAAGAAACTGTAGAAGTGGACGAAGTTGACGACGAAGTGGAAAAAGTTGACGAAATTGACGAAGTGGACGAAGTGGAGGAAGCGGACTGGGTGGACGATTTGGACAATGTGGAGGACGTGGAGGAAGGGGAGGAAGTGGACTAAGTGGACGAAGTTGACAAAGATGACGAAGTGGAGGAAGTGGATGAAGTGGAGGAAGTCGACGAAGTGGAGGAAGTGGAGGAAGTAAACGATAATGACAAAGTTGACGAAGTGGACGAACACGATGAAGAGGACGAAGTGGACGAAGTGGAGGAAGCGGAGGAAGTGGACTAAGTGGACGAAGTGGACGAAGTGCAGGAAGTGGGCGAAGTGGAGGAAGTGGACCAAGCGGAGGAAGTGGACGAAGTGGACGAAGTTGACGAAGTGGACGAAGTGGACGAAGTTGACGAAGAAGACGAAGTTGACGAAGTGGACGAAGTGGAAGAAGTGGACGAAGTCGAGGAAGTGGATGAAGTTGACGAAGTGGCGGAAGAGGAGGAAGTTGACGGAATTTGTGAAGTGGACGAAGTGGAGGAAGCGGTGGAAGTGGAGTAAGTTGACGATTTGGACGAAGTGGAGGACGTCGTGGAAGTGGAAGAGGTGGAGGAAGTGGACTAAGTGGACGAAGTTGACGAAGTGGAGGAAGTGGAGGAAGTAGACGAAGTTGACGAAGATGACGAAGTTGACGAAGTGGACGAAGTAGACGAAGTTGACGAAGGGGACGAAGAGCACGAAGTGGATGAAGTTGACGAAGTGCACGAACGAAGTGGACGAGGTGGACGAAGTGGACGAAGGGGACGAAGTGGAGGAAGTGGAAGAAGTAGAGGAAGTTGACGAAGATGACGAAGTTGACGAAGTGGACGAAGTAGACGAAGTGGACGAAGGGGACGAAGAGGACGAAGAGGACGAAGTGGACGAAGTTGACGAAGTGCACGAACGAAGTGGACGAAGTGGACGAAATGGAGGAAGCGGAGGAAGTGGACTAAGTGGATGAAGTGCAGGAAGTGGGCGAAGTGGACGAAGCGGAGGAAGTGGACGACGTGGACGAAGTGGATGAAGTTGGCGAAGTTGACGAAGTTGAGGAAGCGGAGGAAGTTGACAAAGTTGATGAAGTTTGTGAACTGGACGAAGTGGAGGAAGCGATGGAAGTGGACTAAGTGGACGATTTGGACGAAGTGGAGGACGTGGAGGAAGTGAACTAAGTGGGCGAAGTTGACGAAGCGGAGGAAGTGGAGGAAGTCTAAGTCGACGAAGTGGAGGAAGTGGAGGAAGTAGACGAGGTTGACGAAGATGACGAAGTTGACGAAGTGGACGAAGTAGAGGAAGTGTACGAAGAGGACGAAGAGGACGAAGTGGACGAAATTGACGAAGTGCGCGAACGAAGTTCAGGAAGTTGACGAATTTGACGAAGTTGACGAAGTGGACGAAGTTGACGAAGGGGACGAAGTGGAGAAAGAAGAGGAAGTGGACTAAGTGGAGAAAGTTGATGATGTTGACGAAGTGGACGAAGTTGACGATGTTGACGAAGTGGACGAAGTTGACGAAGTGGAGGAAGTGGATGAAGTGGAGGAAGTGGAGGAAGTGGAGGAAGTGGACGAAGTGGAGGAAGCTGACGAAGTGGAAGAAGTGGACGAAGTGAACGAAGTGAACAAAGTAGACGAAGTTGACAAAGTGGAAGAAGTTGACGAAGTGGACGAAGTTGACGATGTGGACGAAGTTGAGGAAGTTGACGAAGTGGACGAAGTTGAGGAAGTTGACTAAGTTGACGAAGTGGAGAAAGTGGACGAAGTGGAGGAAGTGGAGAAGTGGAGGAAGTGGATGAAGTTGGCGAAGTGGACAAAGTGGAGGAAGTGAAGGAAGTGGACCAATTAGACGAAGTGGAGGACGAGGAGGAAGTGTGGAAGTGGAGGTAGTGGAGGAAGTGGACTAAGTGGACTAAGTTGACGAAGTGGAGAAAGTGGAGGAAGTGGAGGAAGTCGACGAAGTAGAGGAAGCGGACGACGTAGACGAGGTTCACGGAGATGAGGAAGTTGACGAAGTTGGTGAAGTGGACGAAGTCGACTAAGCGGAGGAAGTGGACGAAGTGAACGAAGCGAAGGAAGTGGACGAAGTGGAGGAAGTGGACTAAGTGGACGATTTGGATGAAGTGGAGGACGGGGAGGAAGTGGATGAAGTGGAGGAAGTGGACTAAGTGGACGAAGTTGACGAATTTGACGAAGTGGACGAAGCGGAGGAAGCGGAGGAAGTGGACTAAGTGGAGGAAGTTGACGAAGTGGAAGAAGTGGAAGAAGTGGACGAAGTTGAGGAAGTGGACGACGTGGACGAAGTGGAGGAAGTTGACGAAGTTGGTGAAGTGGACGAAGTGGAGGAAGCCGAGGAAGTGGACGGAGTGGAGGAAGTGGAGGAAGTGGAGGAAGCGGACTGACTGGACGATTTGGACGAAGTGGAGGACGTGGAGGAAGTGGACTAAGTGGACGAAGTTGACAAAGATGACGAAGTGGAGGAAGTGGAGGAAGTAGACGAAGATGACGAAGTGGACGATGTGGAAGAAGAGGACGAATTGGACGAAGTGGAGGAAGCGGAGGAAGTGGACTAAGTGGACGAAGTGCAGGAAGTGGGCGAAGTGGAGGAAAGAGAGGAAGTGGAGGAAGTAGACGAAGTGGACGAAGTAGACGAAGTGGAAGAAGTTGACGAAGTCGAAGAAGTGGATGAAGTTGACGAAGTGGAGGATGCGGAGGAAGTTGACGAAGTTGACGAAATTTGTGAAGTGGACGAAGTGGACGAAGTGGAGGAAGCGGTGGAAGTGGAATAAGTCGACGATTTGCACGAAGTGGAGGACGTGGAGGAAGTGGACTAAGTGGACGAAGTTGACGAAGTTGACGAAGTGGAGGAAGTGGAGGAAGTCGACGAAGTGGAGGAAGTGGAGGAAGTAGACGAAGGTGACGAAGATGACGAAGTGGACGAAGTAGACGAAGTGGACGAAGTAGACGAAGTGGACGAAGGGGACGAAGAGGATGAAGTGGACGAAGTGCACGAACCAAGTGGACGTAGGGGACGATGTGGAGGAAGTGGAGGAGGTAGACGAAGGTGACGAAGATGACGAAGTTGACGAAGTGGACGAAGTAGGCGAAGTGGACGAAGTGGACGAGGGGGACAAAGAGGACGAAGTGGACGAAGTTGACGAAGTGCATGAACAAAGTGGACGACGTGGACGAAGTGGACGAAGTTGACGAAGTGGAAGAAGTGGAGTAAGTGGACGAAGTTGACGAAGTAGACGATGTTGACGAAGTGGAGGAAGTGGAGGAAGTTGACGAAGTTGACGAAGTTGCTGAAGTGGAGGAAGCGGAGGAAGTGGACGAAGTGGAGGAAGCGGACTGAGCGGACGATTTGGTCGAAGTGGAGGACGTGGAGGAAGTGGAGGAAGTAGACTAAGTTGACGAAGTTGACGAAGTGGAGGATGTGGACGAAGTGGAGGAAGTCGACGAAGTGGAGGAAGTACACGAAGATGACGAAGTTGACGAAGTTGACGAAGTGGACGAAGTGCACGAAGTTGACTGATGGACAAATTTATGAGCACCAAAATATGATGTCACAAACTTGTTTCATAATCGGCAAGTATGACCGAATCGTTCAAGTAATAAACTTGGTAAGACCAAGTATCGTTCTCCCAAAGGACTCACGGCCTAGTTTAGTTATGTGGTTTGTTGATTAGCTAAGACTTAAGAACGAAATAATTGGATTGTATTATGCAAGACGGAAAATAAACATGTATGCATGAGTTTTTGATCAATGGCAAAAGCAAAAGATAAACACTTTCAATGAAATATATGAATGAATATGTTGTTGGGGGTCAGTTTCATCTTATCCACTCTCATATATTTTAGGAATTCAACATTTAAATCATCATTGTTAATGCCACTCTCTAAAGTACCATTCTAGATGGCTTCTCCCTAATCACGAGTTCATACATTTCCTAGCATTCCTAATGATCAGTTCATAAGTTCAGGAGCTTAACGACAACCAACATTATATTGGGAGAAATTCCCCGGATCTAGACTTCCCCGTACGTGCCCGTATCGACAAAACCAATAATCATTCATAGAATGAGTTAAACCATGCAAGCATTAAGCAAAGAGGAAAAACCCTAACTAATGATGAAAGAAAGCATAAATCTTAGATTAAGATGCAAGCATAAATTCCATATATGAGAGCTTCAAGAGATTACATTGATTCCCCAACAAACATACAAGGTTTAGTTCACCATATTCATGGTGAACCTAGATGAATAACAATGAAAGAATGAAAGAATAAAACCTAAAAAGGTGAAGAGGTAGCCTGAGCATCCAAGATCCTCCTTCAAAGGGGTGGAAGAGAGAGTGACTGCGAGTCCCTTTTCTTCCCCTCAGCGGCCATTTTGCCCCTCAGCGGACCTCCCGTGACCTCCTGAGTGCCGCTCAGCGGTAAAATGCCGCTGAGCGGTGCGTTCGGCTTCTCCTTTTGCACTCTTTGATTCCTTTACTGATTCCATCTCTCTCCTTCTTCACTTCTTTCACTAAATTCACCTTAAAACCTGCACAAAAACACTTAAATCAAGCATAAACCTGTCCAGCTCTCTTATTTCTGAAAATATGGATAAAAGCATGATTTCAAGCTAGTTTTTAAGTCTAAAGGTTGCTTTTAATATCAATTTTAAGCATGAAAATAACAGTTTTTCAACTGTTATCACAACCCCAAACTTAGAACTTTGCTTGTCCTCAAGCAAACAAAATGTAACTCAATCTCCAACCAATTCATATGATGGTTCACTCATTCAAAAATCCTCTTTTTCAAGATAAGTAATAACTTCACTCAAACTTATTACCAAGAGTTCAACCAAGATGTGCACATGCTTTAGTGTTCACAAAGTCATTTAAATTCCAACAAATGCTATTTTTCATGAATGATCAATCAATTAAGCATGGATGTTCATGTGCTTATGGAATATTTCCTCACTAGATAAGGTGTTTCACTCAACACACAAGTGTATAAGAGGTAAAGTGTTTCACTCATTCACTCCACTATCACAATGTCACATGAATCAACTTTGCCTTTCATTTTACCACAATCAAAAACATTCACAAACATGCATCATCACAAGGACTTTTCAATGGCTTATAATGTGGCTGGGCTAACAAGAAAATTGGTTTTTCTGGATCACAAAATCCTTGAGTTAAGAGAGTCATAACAACACAATTATTCTTATTCTTCCCAACTTTGTTTTGCCTTTGCATTTGCATTGAGCTTTGCTTCTTTTTCTTTTCTTTTCTTTTTCTTTGCATATTCTTACTTTTTAGCTCTTAGCTCAATGCTTTTCATGTTTTCCCAACAACCCCAAACTTGAACATTTAACAATACCACACAAGATCTTCTACTTAACTCAAGGTAAAGATTTTCAATCAAGGGTTTCAGTGTATGTTCAAGGCTAAGGGTTCAAAGGATAGAACACAAAGTGTTCTCTTTTAGTGGGCTAACTTTATGAATTTGGCCAATAAAAAGGGTTCCAACAAACGGCCTTGATCATATGATGCAAAACAAGCAATTGATTCAATCATAGAAAACCTGGGCAAAGTCATTTAAGCTTCCAAAGTAATAGCATTCAACAATAACAACTCTGGAGCTCAAAACCTCACATATAAGCTTATTCACATTTGACATACACATCCTGCTTAATTTCACAATCACAATCATGATATCATGCATTTGTTCACAAAGCTTGTGAATCACCTGTATAAGCATTTCAATGTGCACATCATCTCAACATCAATCAATCAATAAGCATCATCAAGCATTACTTATCACACAATCACAGTTAATAGCAAACCATCATAATAAACCAGGTGTCCAATAGAGTACATCAACCCTAATCTAAAAACAAAAATACTTACAAGATACTGGGTTGCCTCCCAGTAAGCGCTTGTTTATCGTCCCGAGCCTGACCCAAACTTTCAAGGATCAACCAACAACATCATTGTGGAAAATTGTTGCACCTCTCCCCCTAGATAGGGCTTGAGACGTTGACCATTTACCACCCAACTTCTCTGTGGATCATCAGCAGATGGATTAAATATTTCAATGGCTCCATGCGGATGCACTTCTTTTATCACAAATGGTCCTGTCCATTTTGACTTCAGCTTCCTAGGAAATATCTTCAATCTTGAATTGAACAATAGTACCTGTTGTCCTGGATTAAAAACTCTATTCACCAACTTCCTGTCATGATAAAATTTAATTTTGTCTTTGTAAGCCTTGGATGAATCATATGCATGTAACCGCATTTCTTCAAGCTCCAAAATCTGCCTTCTGCGTGTGCATTGAGTTTCATAAGGATCAAAATTCAAGAATTTCAAAGCCCATAATGCTCTATGCTCCAATTCAACTGGCAAATGACATGCTTTCCCATAGACTAATTGAAATGGTGATAGTCCCATGGACGTCTTCATTGCTGTCCTATAAGCCCAAAGAGCATTATCCAATTTGAGAGACCAATCCTTTCTTGATGAAGTCACAGTTTTTTCCAGGATTCTTTTTATCTCCCTGTTAGACACCTCAGCTTGTCCATTGGTTTGTGGATGATAAGGTGCAGCTACCTTATGCTTTACTCCATAGTGTTTGAGTACTTTCTCTAGCTGATAATTGCAAAAATGAGATCCTCCATCACTAATCAACACTCTTGGAGTGCCAAAACGTGAGAATATCTGCCTCTTCAGGAATTTAATTACCGTGCTAGCATCATTTTTAGGACAAGCTAATGCTTCCACCCATTTACTCACATAATCCACTGCTACCAGAATATATTCATTGTTGAAAGATGGAGGGAAGGGTCCAACAAAGTCAATACCCCAACAATCAAAAACCTCAACCTCTAAAATACCTTGTAAAGGCATCTCATGACGTTTAGTGATTGTCCCTGCTCTTTGACATTTATCACAATTCCTAGCATGATTATGGGCATCTTTAAATAAAGTTGGCCAATAAAACCCTGATTGAAGGACTTTTGCTGCTGTTCTTTCCCCATTAAAATGTCCTCCATAAGGTGAATCATGACAATGCCAGAGAATTCCTTCTGCCTCTTCATTTGTAACACATCTCCTTAAAAGATTATCTGCTCTAATTTTGAACAAATATGGATCATCCCACACAAACTGCTTGGCATCATGCAGAAATTTCTTTCTCTGTTGCCAAGTTAAGTCTTCCGGCATGACCCTTGCAGCTTTAAAATTTGCCATATCAGCAAACCAAGGCCTCTGCTGAATATACATGAGTGATTCATCTGAAAAAGATTCCCAGATTTCAGACTCCTTGCTAGTGACCTCATTGTTGACTAACCGTGACAAATGATCAGCAATTAAGTTCTCACTTCCTTTCTTATCACGGATTTCTACATCAAATTCTTGCAATAGTAGTACCCATCTAATCAGACGTGGCTTAGAATCTGGTTTTGTCAACAAGTATTTGATAGATTCATGATCTGTATAGACAATCACCTTAGACCCAATAAGATAAGGTCTAAATTTCTCTAGAGCATATACAATGGCAAGAAACTCTTTCTCTGTGGTAGCATAATTCAATTGAGCATCATTCAACACCTTGCTAGCATAATAAATTGGATGAAACTTTTGTTCTTTCCTTTGGCCAAGGACAACTCCTATTGCATAATCACTTGCATCACACATTAATTCAAAATTTTGATTCCAATCTGGTGCTACAATTACTGGAGCTGACATTAGCTTCTTCTTCAATATATCAAAAGCTTTCAGGCAGTCTTCATTCATCACAAAAGGAGCATCCTTCATCAAAAGATTACTCAATGGTTTAGCAATTTTTGAAAAATCTTTGATAAATCTTCTATAAAACCCAGCATGACCAAGAAAACTCCTAATCCTCTTTACATTTGTTGGTGGAGGTAGTTTCTCAATAACTTCTACTTTGGCTTTGTCTACCTCAATTCCTTTAGCAGAGATTTTATGCCCCAATACAATTCCTTCAGTTACCATGAAATGACATTTCTCCCAATTCAAAACCAGATTTGTCTGAACACTGATAACAGTTGAAAAACTGTTATTTTCATGCTTAAAATTGACACAAAAAGCAACCTTTACACTTAGAAACTGGCTTGAAATCATGCTTTTATCCATATTTTCATAAATAAGAGAGCTGGACAGGTTTATGCTTGATTTAAGTGTTTTTGTGCAGGTTTTAAGGTGAATTTAGTGAAAGAAGTGAAGAAGGAGAGAGATGAAATCAGAAAAGAAATCAAAGAGTGCAAAAGGAGAAGCCGAAAGCACCGCTCAGCGGCATTTTACCGCTGAGCGGCACTCAGGAGGTCACGGGAGGTCCGCTGAGGGGCAAACTGGCCACTGAGGGGAAGAAACAAGACGCGCAGTCACCGCTGAGCGGTATTTACCGCTGAGCGCCATTCTTAATGGGCTTGGACTTGTTTTCTGGCACTTTTATGGGCTTGGGCTAAGATCTTTTGTAATTCTAAAATAGTATATAAGGACTTGCACGTCCTAGGATTAGTATCTTTGGCAGAAACGAGGCAAACACTCTCTCTTCCACCCCTTTGAAGGAGGATCTTGGATGCTCAGGCTACCTCTTCACCTTTTTAGGGTTTATTCTTTCATTCTTTCATTGATATTCATCTAGGTTCACCATGAATATGGTGAACTAAACCTTGTATGTTTGTTGGGGAATCAATGTAATCTCTTGAAGCTCTCATATATGGAATTTATGCTTGCATCTTTTAATTAAGACTTATGCTTTCTTTCATCATTAGTTAGGGTTTTTCCTCTTTGCTTAATGCTTGCATGGTTTAACTCATTCGATGCATGATTATTGGTTTTGTCGATACGGGCACATACGGGGAAGTCTAGATCCGGGGAATTTCTCCCAATATTATGTTGGTTGTCGTTAAGCTCCTGCACTTATGAACTGATCATTAGGAATGCTAGGAATTATATGAACTCGTGATTAGGGAGAAGCCATCTAGAATGCTACTTTAGAGAGTGGCATTAACAATGATGATTTGAATGTTGAATTCCTAAAATATATGAGAGTGGATAAGATGAAATTGACCCCCAACAACATATTCATACATAAATTTCATTGAAAGTGTTTATCTTTTGCTTTTTGCCATTGATCAAAAACTCATGCATACATGTTTATTTTCTGTCTTGCATATTAAACTCCAAATATTTCGTTCTTAAGTCTTAGCTAATCAACAAACCACACAACTAAACTAGGCCGTGAGTCCTTTGGGAGAACGATACTTGGTCTTACCAAGTTTATTACTTGAACGATTCGGTCATACTTGCCGATTGTGAAACAAGTTTGTGACATCATATTTTGGTGATCATAAATTTGTCCATCAAGTTTTTGGCGCCGTTGCCGGGGACTCGTGGTTTAACTGGTTAATTTGTGTGATTATTGATTATCTTTGACTTTAATTTTGAATTTTTGTTTTTATTTTTCTGTTTTTATTTTATTTTATTTTATCTTATTTGATTAGATTAGATTTTATTTTATTTTATTTTATTTGATTAGATTTTATTTTATTTTATTTTATCTTATTTGATTAGATTAGATTTGATTTGATTTTATTTTATTTGATTAGATTAGATTTGATTTGATTTGATTTTATCTTATTAGATTAGATTAGATTTCAATTTATTTTATTCTATCTTATTTTATTTTATCTTCTGAATCTTTTATCTTCTGAATATATATCTTCTCCTATATCTTTTTGTGCTAACAAATATTTTGTAGAGTTTTGTGCCTAATGTTTGCAGGATGCAATTCGAACAAGAATTTAATGGGCACTCAATTCTACCAAAGTAATCTCAACCACTGGTGGGAACATGACTCAAGCATGGATCAAAGCCAATTTTGGCAAGCTGCCGGACAATTTGAGAACCAACCACAACAACAATGGCAGCAACAAAGCTTTAAAATCAACAAAGGAAAGCAAGAGATCTCTTCATTTAGACAAGGCATGGAAGAATCACTGGGGCATGCATGGGACAGGTACAAAAGCCTATTAAGAAAGACTCCCACGCATGGATTTAACGAAGGAGAAGTAGTCCTAATCTTCCTTGGAGGTCTTGGTTCACAAACCATGATGATGCTTGACGCCTCAGCTGGAGGCAATATCAAATGGAAGACTCCAGAGGAAGCCACAGAAATAATTGAAAGCATGACTACTAATGACAATAAGTGGAACAGTGAAAGAGGAGCTCCTAT
This sequence comes from Vigna nakashimae, assembly GCA_034642375.1. NCBI lineage: Eukaryota > Viridiplantae > Streptophyta > Magnoliopsida > Fabales > Fabaceae > Vigna > Vigna nakashimae. The sequence continues at coordinate 22,754,612 of CM067766.1, forward strand.
TCAACAAAAAGGAGTTCTACAGTTGCAATCCAAATATGCCTTGATAGCTCAAAACAAGTTAATAACTCAACAATTGGAGAATCTCACAAAGATACTTGAACAACTGCCAAAAGAGTTAAAGACTGTTGCACAGGTTCAATCACAGTTGTGTGAATTATGTGGAGGTGATCATATCAATGGTCAATGCGCCTGTCCAGCAGAAGCTTTAGAGGATGTTAACTTCATGGCCAATCAATTTCCATACAGTCAGGAGAATTTCAATGAAGGGTGGAAACCACACCCAAGTGTTGGTCAAAGACAAAGTGGGCAAGCTGGACAAACTGGGCAATTTAACAAGCAACAACAACAACCAACCTTATGGCAACAAATTTCTATATTTAATGAAAGAACAATAAGGTTGGAAGAAACTCTTCAGCAATTTATACAGAAAACTGAATCTTCTCAAAAGAGCACTGAAGCTGCTATTAAGAACTTGAAGATTCAAATGGGGCAGATTACCAAGCAGTTGGAAGAAAGGCCTGACACGGATTTTGGGGCTAATACTGAGGTTAACCCCAGGGGAGAGTGTCAAGAGCGAGTGAGTGTAAATGTTGAAAAAGTTGAGTTGGAAAAAGAAGAGAGAAAAGAGAGAGAAGAGAAAGAAGAAGAGAAAATTTGTGTGAAGATTGAGAAGGTGAGTAGAAAAAGAAAAGAAAAAAAGAAAGTGAGAGAAAAGAGAAAGAGGACGAGAGAAAAAAAATAAAGAATCATATGAAAAATCTCGTCCCCATCCAAAGAAGTATCATAGGAAGAAGGAATTTGAGTGCTGTATGAAAATCTTCAAGAAATTGGAGATTAAAGTTCCTATGATTGAGACACTGCAACAAGTTCCTGGTTTGATCAAATTTCTGAAGAAGTTCAGTAGAAAGAAGAAAAAGAAGAAGGAACTTGGGCTTTACTGGGTCAAGCTAATGACGTTAAAAGAGCGCTTGCTGGGAGGCAACCCAGTGATTTACAAACTTTTGACTTTTGATTTGGTTTTGTAACTTTTAATTTGTGGACATTATTTTGTAAATATTTTGTTGGATACAGCATCTACTGAAGGATGCTAGGTGGTTAAGTATCTACTGAAGGATACTAAGTTTGTAACACCTACTGATGGGTGTTGGTGAGAAACTTTTGCACCTACTGATGGGTGCTGGTAAGTCTGAAACACCTACTGATGGGTGTTGGTGGATTTTGGGTCAGGCTCGTGACGTTAAACAAGCGCTACCTGGGAGGCAACCCAGTTGATTGAATATTTTTGTTTGTTTATTTTAGTTAGGGTTTGCATAAGCCTTTTTAAACATTGAATTGCAGGGAACCAATGAGGGGCATGTCTAGGAGGCACGTAGGTTAAGAAAAGAAGGAGAAGAGCACATCACGCAAGTGCCGCTGAGCGGCATTTACCGCTGAGCGGTAGTCTCGCAGAATGGGCTTTAGTTCCCCTTAGCGGGACCCGAGCCCATTAGGGTATTTTTATACCCTAAGCTGCGCATAAGCTTCTATTTTCAGACTCTTCTCTACACACACACTCCCACATACCTTTTCCAAGGTTTTCCACATCTTTTCCCTCTTCCCTCTTGAGAAAATCTCCCTTTCACTCACTTTCTCACTAGTTTTCCATCTAAGTTTGGGGTTGGGATAGAGCATCATTGAAGGGTCTGATTTCTTCATTATGGTTTACTAATGCTTAACAATGTATCTTTTGGTTTTGTGAATTATGTTTGATGCAGGGATGGCCTCCTCATCGGGCAAAAGGAATCAAGACTATAAGATCCAAGAAGAGGAGGATACAGATGATAGCTCAGATTGAGGAGGAGCTGAGATAGCATTTACTGATGAATGCTATCATATGCTTATGCTTTTTGTTGGTTTAAGTTTTCTGAACTTATTTGTTTTTGTTTTTAGATTAGGGTTTGATGTACTCTATTGAACACCTGGTTTCTTATGATGGTTTGCTATTAACTGTGATTGTTTGATAAGTAATGCTTGAATGATGCTTATGATTAATTGATGTTGAGATGATGTGCACATTAAAATGCTTATACAGGTGATTCACAAGCTTTGTGAACAAATGCATGATATCATGATTGTGATTGTGAAATTAAGCAGGATGTGTATGTCAGATGTGAATAAGCTTATATGTGAGGTTTTGAGCTCCAGAGTTGTTATTGTTGAATGCTATTACTTTGAAAGCATGAATGATTTTGCCCAAGTTTTCTATGATTGAATCAATTGCTTATTTTGCATCATATGATCAAGGTCGTTTGTTGGAACCCTTTTTATTGGCCAAATTCATAAAGTTAGCCCACTAAAAGAGAACACTTTGTGTTCTATCCTTTGAACCCTTAGCCTTGAATATACACTGAAACCCTTGATTGAAAATCTTTACCTTGAGTTAAGTAGAAGATCTGGTGTGGTATTGTTAAATGTTCAAGTTTGGGGTTGTTGGGAAAACATGAAAAAGGAAAAGCATTGAGCTAAGAGCTAAAAAAGTAAGAATATGCAAAGAAAAAGAAAAGAAAAAGAAGTAAAGCTCAATGCAAATGCAAAGGCAAAAGAAAGTTGGGAATGAATAAGAATAATTGTGTTGTTATGATTCTCTTAACTCAAGGATTTTGTGATCCAGAAAAACCAATTTTCTTGTTAGCCCAGCCACATTATAAGCCATTGAAAAGTCCTTGTGATGATGCATGCTTGTGAATGTTTTTGATTGTGGTAAAATGAAAGGCAAAGTTGATTCATGTGACATTGTGATAGTGGAGTGAATGAGTGAAACACTTTACCTCTTATACACTTGTGTGTTGAGTGAAACACTTTACCTAGTGAGGAAATATTCCATAAGCACATGAACATCCATGCTTAATTGATCATTCATGAAAAATAGCATTTGTTGGAACTTAAATGATTTTGTGAACAATAAAGCATGTGCACATCTTGAATGAACTCTTGGTCATAAGTTTGAGTGAAGTTGTTACTTATCTTGAAAAGGAGGATTTTTGAATGAGTGAACCATCATATGAATTGGTTGAAGATTGAGTTACATTTTGTTTGCTTGAGGACAAGCAAAGTTCTAAGTTTGGGGTTGTGATAACAGTTGAAAAACTGTTATTTTCATGCTTAAAATTGACACAAAAAGCAACCTTTACACTTAGAAACTGGCTTGAAATCATGCTTTTATCCATATTTTCAGAAATAAGAGAGCTGGACAGGTTTATGCTTGATTTAAGTGTTTTTGTGCAGGTTTTAAGGTGAATTTAGTGAAAGAAGTGAAGAAGGAGAGAGATGAAATCAGAAAAGAAATCAAAGAGTGCAAAAGGAGAAGCCGAAAGCACCGCTTAGCGGCATTTTACCGCTGAGCGGCACTCAGGAGGTCACGGGAGGTCCGCTGAGGGGCAAACTGGCCGCTGAGGGGAAGAAACAAGACGCGCAGTCACCGCTGAGCGGTATTTACCGCTGAGCGCCATTCTTAATGGGCTTGGACTTGTTTTCTGGCACTTTTATGGGCTTGGGCTTAGATCTTTTGTAATTCTAAAATAGTATATAAGGACTTGCACGTCCTAGGATTAGTATCTTTGGCAGAAACGAGGCAAACACTCTCTCTTCCACCCCTTTGAAGGAGGATCTTGGATGCTCAGGCTACCTCTTCACCTTTTTAGGGTTTATTCTTTCATTCTTTCATTGATATTCATCTAGGTTCACCATGAATATGGTGAACTAAACCTTGTATGTTTGTTGGGGAATCAATGTAATCTCTTGAAGCTCTCATATATGGAATTTATGTTTGCATCTTTTAATTAAGACTTATGCTTTCTTTCATCATTAGTTAGGGTTTTTCCTCTTTGCTTAATGCTTGCATGGTTTAACTCATTCGATGCATGATTATTGGTTTTGTCGATACGGGCACGTACGGGGAAGTCTAGATCCGGGGAATTTCTCCCAATATTATGTTGGTTGTCGTTAAGCTCCTGCACTTATGAACTGATCATTAGGAATGCTAGGAATTGTATGAACTCGTGATTATGGAGAAGCCATCTAGAATGCTACTTTAGAGAGTGGCATTAACAATGATGATTTGAATGTTGAATTCCTAAAATATATGAGAGTGGATAAGATGAAATTGACCCCCAACAACATATTCATACATAAATTTCATTGAAAGTGTTTATCTTTTGCTTTTTGCCATTGATCAAAAACTCATGCATACATGTTTATTTTCTGTCTTGCATATTAAACTCCAAATATTTCGTTCTTAAGTCTTAGCTAATCAACAAACCACACAACTAAACTAGGCCGTGAGTCCTTTGGGAGAACGATACTTGGTCTTACCAAGTTTATTACTTGAACGATTCGGTCATACTTGCCGATTGTGAAACAAGTTTGTAACATCATATTTTGGTGATCATAAATTTGTCCATCAAACACATCTTTTGAGAACAGTGTTCAAACTAGCTAAACACCTTTGGAAAGAATTTCCAAAAACTGAGAAATCATCCATGAATACTTCAATGCATTTTTCTAACAGATCCGCAAAGATTGCCTGCATACACATTTGAAACGTAGCTGGAGCATTACATAATCCAAAAGGCATCTTTCTATACGCAAAGATACCAAAAGGACAAGTAAAAGTCGTCTTCTCCTGGTCTTTTGGATCTACCGCAATTTGATTATATCCAGAATATCCATCTAGAAAACAATAGAAAGCCTGCCCTGATAACCTTTCTAGCATCTGATCCATAAAGGGAAGAGGAAAATGATCTTTCCTAGTAGCTTTATTAAGCTTCCTGTAATCAATGCACATACGCCAACCAGTGACTGTCCGAGTAGGAATGAGTTCATTCTTATCATTATAAATTACTGTCATTCCACCTTTCTTTGGAACCACCTGTACTGGACTCACCCATTCACTGTCAGAAATTGGATAGATGATACCAGCTTCTAACAGTTTCAACACTTCTTTTCTGACCACCTCCTTCATAACAGGATTTAACCTTCTCTGTGGTTGAGCACTTGGTTTATAATCTTCTTCCATAAAAATTTTGTGCATGCAATAAGTTGGGCTAATACCTTTAAGATCTGATATTGACCATCCAATTGCTTCTTTGTTGGCTTTCAGAATTTCTATCAATTGCTCTTCTTCTTGTAGAGATAAAGAGTTATTGATGATAACTGGCTTTGTTCCATCTTCTTCTAAAAACACATATTTCAGATGTGATGGCAATCTTTTTAATTCTGGCGACTGTGCTTTGATTGTTTCTTCCTTATCAATTATTTCAAATATTGGATCTTCCTCTGGATTCTTTTTCAATGTTTCCAAGTCCATCAGACATTCATCAATCAATTTCTCTTCTTCTTCATCTAAATCTTCACAAGCATCAATGAGAGTTTTTTCCAATGGAGAAATATTTCGCACCATTCTTTCCTGAACCATACAGACTTCATCAAGCTCATCAAATTGAAAACATGCTTTGTCATCATTTGGATATGTCATGGCCTTGGATACATCAAAAGTGACTTCTTCATCATCAACTCTCAGTTTAAGCTTACCATTCTCTACATCAATCAGAACTCTAGCAGTCTTCATAAAAGGTCTCCCAAGAATAAGAGGAACATCACTAGTTCCTTCCATCTCCATCACAATAAAATCCACTGGGAATACAAATTTGTCGACCTTCACTAGAACATCTTCAACCACTCCATATGGATATTTAAGAGACCTGTCTGCCAATTGAAGAGCCATTCTGGTTGGTTTAATTTCCAGCCCCTGAATTGTTCTGCACATGGATAGCGGCATTAGATTAATGCTAGCTCCCAAATCAATCAATGCTCTTCCAACTTTCACATCTCCTATGGTGCATGGAATAGTGAAGCTTCCTGGGTCTTTAAGTTTAAGAGGTAGTTTCTGTATGATTGCACTGCAATTACCATGTATATTGATAGTTTCCTTCTCAATGTACTTGTGTTTCTTTGTGAGAAGTTCCTTCAAAAATTTTGCATATGCTGGCATCTGTTGCAATGCTTCAGAGAATGGTATAGTAATCTCCAACTTCTTAAACAGTTCCATGAATCTTTCCAACTGCTTTTCTTTCTCCTTCCTTGAATAACCCTTTGGATAAGGAAGTGGCTTTTCATACTCTTTTTCTTTCTGTCTCTCTTCTCTCTCTTTTTTTTCTCTCCTCTCTTCTTCTTCTTTTTTCTCTTTTTCTCTCTCAACTCTTTCTTTCCACTCACATGATTCTTTTTTACTCTCACTTTCATTTTTTTTCTCCTCTCTCTCTTTTTGTTTCTCCTCTAACACTCTACCACTTCTAGTCACAACAGTTTTACAATCCTTTCCAAGATTATCATGTTTCATCTCGTCAACTATTCTCTCAACATGAACCTCCATTTTTTTAAATGCAGCATCCACATTATGACAATAAGACTCATTCGTCTTCAAGAATCTTTGGAAAGTTTCTTCAAGCTTTGTTGTTTTCTCAACTGGAGTGAATTGCATCTGCCATTGTTGTTGTTGCGCTTGAACCATTGAAACCTGTTGTATTTCCTGTGGTATTTGAGAAAGTTTCATAGTCACTTCTTCAAGCTGTTGAGAGATAATTCTATTTTGAATAAGCAAAGCCTCATTTGATTGTAACAACTCCTCTTGACTAAGATCTCCTTTTTCAATATTGAGTTCGTTGTCACTAGTACCCATATTTTCAATAATTTCAGTTGCTTCCTCTGGAGTTTTTAATTTAATATTACCTCCTGCTGAGGCGTTCAGTATCATCTTGGTTTGTGAACCAAGCCCTCCAAGGAAAATTAAGACTACTTCATGTTCTGCAAAGCCATGCGTGGGAGTTTTACGTAACAAGCTTTTATACCTGTCCCATGCATGCCCCAGTGATTCTTCCATGCCTTGCTTGAATGAAGAAATCTCTTGCTTTCCTTTAGTCACCTTAGATTGTGGGAAGTATTTGTTTAAGAATTTTGTAACCACTGCTTCCCACTCTGTGAAACTTCCTTCTGGAAAAGAGTTCAACCAAAGCTTATCATTGCCTCCCAATGAGAAAGGAAACAAGCTAAGTTTGATAGCTTCGTCTGGCACCCCATTAATCTTGACTGTGTTGCAAATCTCATTAAAGGTAGTCAGGTGCTCATATGGGCTTTCATGAGATAACCCATTAAATTGATTACTCTTCACCAGTTGAATCAGTGCTGGTTTGAACTCCATATTGGCTGCATTGACTCTAGGTCTAGCTATGCTGTTAAAGTGTTGAGGCCCAGCAATATTGGTATAGTCTGCAAGAGTTCTTCTACCATTATTGTTCTCCATACTTCCTGTGCTATGAACAGAACCTTGTGGTGATGATTGTAAGAGAGTTTCTGGAGAAGGGAAAAGTTCTCTGGACGTTCTGATTCTTCTCCTCCTTCTACTCTCGTCTAGACCTTCAAGAAGAGGTTCTGTTGTTTTCTTACTCCTAGATCGAATTGTCTCCTGCATACACAAGAAAACAAAACCCTAGAAAATATTTGTTAGCACAAAAAGATATAAGAGAAGATATATATTCAAATGATAAAAAGATAAAAGATTCAGAAGATAGAAAGATAAAAGATTCAGAAGATAAAAAGATAAAAGATTTAAAAGACAGAAGATAAAATAAAATAAAATCTAATCTAAAAATAAAATAAAATCAAATCTAATCTAATCAAATAAAATAAAATAAAATAAAATCTAATCTAATATAATAAAAACCGAAAAAATAAAAACAGAAAATAAAAACAGAAATTTAAAATTAAAGTCAAAGATAATCAATAATCACACAAATTAACCAGTTAAACCACGAGTCCCCGGCAACGGCGCCAAAAACTTGATGGCCCAAACTTATTAGCCGTTGCTAGGACTCGGGTTCAATCCCCAAATCCCCGGCAACGGCGCCAAAAACTTGATGGACAAATTTGTAAGCACCAAAATATGATGTCACAAACTTGTTTCACAATCGGCAAGTATGACCGAATCGTTCAAGTAATAAAACTTGGTAAGACCAAGTATCGTTCTTCCCAAAGGACTCACGGCCTAGTTTAGTTATGTGATTTGTTGATTAGCTAGGACTTACAAACGAAATATTCAAAGTTTAATATGCAAAGACAAAAATAAACATGTATGCATGAATTGATCAATGGCAAAGACAAAAGATAAACACTTTCAATGAATTATATAAATGAATATGTTGTTGGGGGTCAATTTCATCTCATCCACTCTCATATATTTTAGGAATTCAACATTCAAATCATCATTGTTAATGCCACTCTCTAATGTACCATTCTAGATGGCTTCTCCCTAATCAAATAGTTCATACAATTCCTAGCATTCCTAATGATTAGTTCATTACAGCAGGAGCTTAAAGGCAACCAATATAATGTTGTCAGTAAAATATTGGGAGAAATTCCCCGGATCTAGACTTCCCCGTACGTGTCCGTATCGACAAAACCAATAATCATGCATTAGAATGAGTTAAACAATGCAAGCATTGAGCAAAGAGGAAAAACCCTAACTAATGATGAAAGAAAGCATATGTCTTAATTCAAAGATGTACTCAACAAATCCATATATGAGAGCTTCAAGAGATTACATTGATTCCCCAACAAACATACAAGGTTTAGTTCACCATCGTCATGGTGAACCTAGATGAATAACAATGAAAGAATGAAAGAATAAACCCAATAAAGGTGAAGAGGTAGCCTGAGCATCCAAGATCCTCCTTCAAAGGGGTGGAAGAGAGAGTGTTTGCCTCGTTTCTGCCAAAGATACTAAACTAAAGGACGTGCAAGCCCTTATATACTAATTTAGAGTTACAAAAGATTACAAAAGCCCAAGCCCAAAGAGTACCGCTCAGCGGTATTTACCGCTCAGCGGTAGTTGCGCGTCACAATTCTTCCCCTCAGCGGCCATTTGCCCCTCAGCGTGACTCCCGCAACCTCCTGAGTGCCGCTCAGCAGTAGTTTGCCGCTGAGCGGTGCCTTCGTCTTCTCTTTTTGCACTCTTTCTTGTCTTTTCTAATGTCACTTCTCTCCTTCTTCACTCTTTGCACCAAATTCACCCTAAAACCTGCACAAAAACACTCAAATCAAGTGTAAACCTGTCCAGCTCTCTTATTTCTGAAAATAAAGATAAAAGGTGTGATTTCAAGCTAGTTTCTAAGTCTAAAGGTTGCTTTTAGTATCAATTTTAAGCATGAAAATAACAGTTTTTCAACTGTTATCACAACCCCAAACTTAGAACTTTGCTTGTCCTCAAGCAAACAAAATGTAACTCCATCTCCAACCAATTCATATGATGGTTCACTCATTCAAAATCCTCTTTTCAAGATAAGTAATAACTTCACTCAAACTTATGATCAAGAGTTCAATCAAGATATGCACATGCTTTAGTGTTCACAAAGTCATTTAAGTTCCAACAAATGCTATTTTTCATGAATGATCAATCAATTAAGCATGGATGTTCATGTGTTCATGGAATATTTCCTCACCAGGTAAAGTGTTTCACTCAACACACAAGTGTATAAGAGGTAAGTGTTTCACTCATTCACTCTACTATCACAATGTCACATGAATCAACTTTGCCTTTCATTTTACCACAATCAAAAACATTCACAAGCATGCATCATCACAAGGACTTTTCAATGGCTTATAATGTGGCTGGGCTAACAAGAAAATTGGTTTTTCTGGATCACAAAATCCTTGAGTTAAGAGAATCATAACAACACAATTATTCTTATTCATTCCCAACTTTTGTTTGCCTTTTCATTTGCATTGAGCTTTACTTCTTTTCTTTTCTTTTCTTTTGCATATTCTTTCTTTTTAGCTCTTAGCTCAATGCTTTTCCTTTTTCATGATTTCCCAATAACCCCAAACTTGAACATTTATCAATACCACACAAGATATTCTACTTAACTCAAGGTAAAGATTTTCAATCAAGGGTTCAGTGTATATTCAAGGCTATGGGTTCAAAGGATAGAACACAAAGTGTTCTCTTTTAGTAGGCTAACTTTATGAATTTGGCCAGTAAAAAGGGTTTCAACAAACACGGCCTTTGATCATATGATGCAAAACAAGCAATTGATTCAATCATAGAAAACCTGGGCAAAGTCATTCAAGCTTCCAAAGTAATAGCATTCAACAATACCAACTCTGGAGCTCAAAACCTCACATATAAGCTCATTCACATTTGACATACACATCCTGCTTAATTTCACAATCACAATCATGATATCCTGCATTTGTTCACAAAGCTTGTGAATCACCTGTATAAGCATTTTAATGTGCACATAATCTCAACATCACTCAATCAATAAGCATCATCAAGCATTACTTATCACACAATCACAATTAATAGCAAACCATCATAAGAAACCGGGTGTTCAATAGAGTACATCAAACCCTATTCTAAAAACAAAAACAAATAAGATACTCACAAAACACTGGGTTGCCTCCCAGTAAGCGCTTGTTTAACGTCCCGAGCCTAACCCAAACTTTCAAGGATCAACCAGCAACATCATTGTAGAACATTGTTGCACCTCTCCCCCCAGATAAGGCTTGAGACGTTGACCATTTACCACCCAACTTCTCTGTGGATTATCAGATGGATTAAATATTTCAATTGCCCCATGCGGATGCACTTCTTTTATCACAAATGGTCCTGTCCATTTTGACTTCAGCTTCCCAGGAAATATCTTCAATCTTGAATTGAACAATAGTACCTGTTGTCCTGGATTGAAAACTCTATTCACCAACTTCCTGTCATGATAAAATTTAATTTTTTCTTTGTAAGCCCTGGATGAATCATATGCATGTAACCGCATTTCTTCAAGCTCCAAAATCTGCCTCCTGCGTGTGCATTGAGTGTCATAAGGATCAAAATTCAAGAATTTCAAAGCCCATAATGCTCTATGCTCCAATTCAACTGGCAAATGGCATGCTTTCCCATAGACTAATTGAAATGGTGATAATCCCATGGACGTCTTCATTGCTGTTCGATAAGCCCAAAGAGCATCATCCAATTTGAGAGACCAATCCTTTCTTGATGAAGTCACAGTTTTTTCCAGGATTCTTTTTATCTCCCTGTTAGATACCTCCGCTTGTCCATTAGTTTGTGGATGATAAGGTGCAGCTACCTTATGCTTCACTCCATAGTGTTTGAGTACTTTCTCTAGCTGATAATTGCAAAAATGAGATCCTCCATCACTAATCAACACTCTTGGAGTGCCAAAACGTGAGAATATCTGCCTCTTCAGGAATTTAATTACCGTGCTAGCATCATTTTTAGGACAAGCTAATGCTTCCACCCATTTACTCACATAATCCACTGCTACCAGAATATATTCATTGTTGAAAGATGGAGGGAAGGGTCCAACGAAGTCAATACCCCAACAATCAAAAACCTCAACCTCTAAAATACCTTGTAAAGGCATCTCATGACGTTTAGTGATTGTCCCTGCTCTCTGACATTTATCACAATTCCTAGCATGATTATGGGCATCTTTAAATAACGTTGGCCAATAAAACCCTGATTGAAGGACTTTTGCTGCTGTTCTTTCCCCATTAAAATGTCCTCCATAAGGTGAATCATGACAATGCCAGAGAATTCCTTCTGCTTCTTCATTTGTAACACATCTCCTGAGAAGATTATCTGCTCCAATTTTGAACAAATATGGATCATCCCACACAAACTGCTTGGCATCATGCAGAAATTTCTTTCTCTGTTGCCAAGTTAAGTCTTCCGGCATGACTCTCGCAGCTTTGAAATTTGCCATATCAGCAAACCAGGGCCTCTGCTGAATATACATGAGTGATTCATCTGAAAAAGATTCCCAGATTTCAGACTCCTTGCTAGTGACCTCATTGTTGACTAACCGTGACAAATGATCAGCAATTAAGTTCTCACTTCCTTTCTTATCACGGATTTCTACATCAAACTCTTGCAAAAGTAGTACCCATCTAATCAGACGTGGCTTAGAATCTGGTTTTGTCAACAAATATTTGATAGCTGCATGATCCGTATAGACAATCACCTTAGACCCAATAAGATAAGGTCTAAATTTCTCTAGAGCATATACAATGGCAAGAAACTCCTTCTCTGTGGTAGCATAATTCAATTGAGCATCATTCAGCACCTTACTAGCATAGTAAATTGGATGAAATTTTTGTTCTTTCCTTTGGCCAAGGACAACTCCTATTGCATAATCACTTGCATCACACATCAATTCAAAATTTTTATTCCAATCTGGTGCTACAATTACTGGAGCTGACACTAACTTCTGCTTCAATATATCAAAGGCTTTCAGACAGTCTTCATTCATCACAAAAGGAGCATCCTTCATCAAAAGATTACTCAATGGTTTAGCAATTTTTGAGAAATCTTTGATGAATCTTCTATAAAACCCAGCATGACCAAGAAAACTCCTAATCCCCCTTACATTTGTTGGTGGGGGCAGTTTCTCAATGACTTCTACTTTGGCTTTATCCACCTCAATTCCTTTAGCAGAAATTTTATGCCCCAGTACAATCCCTTCAGTTACCATGAAATGACATTTCTCCCAATTCAAAACCAGATTTGTCTGAACACATCTTTTGAGGACAGTGTTCAAATTAGCTAAACATCTTTGGAAAGAATTTCCAAAAACTGAGAAGTCATCCATGAATACTTCAATGCATTTTTCTAAAAGATCAGAAAAAATTGCCTGCATACACCTCTGAAACGTAGCTGGAGCATTACATAATCCAAAAGGCATCTTTCTATATGCAAAGATACCAAAAGGACAAGTAAAAGCCGTCTTTTCCTGGTCTTTTGGATCTACCACAATTTGATTATATCCAGAATATCCATCTAGAAAACAATAGAAAGCCTGCCCTGATAACCTTTCTAGCATCTGATCCATGAAGGGAAGAGGAAAATGATCTTTCCTAGTAGCTTTATTCAGTTTCCTATAATCAATGCACATACGCCAGCCAGTAACTGTCCGAGTAGGAATCAGCTCATTCTTATCATTATAAATTACTGTCATCCCACCTTTCTTTGGCACCACCTGTACTGGACTCACCCATTCACTGTCAGAGATTGGATAGATGATACCAGCTTCTAGCAGTTTCAACACTTCTTTTCTGACCACCTCCTTCATGACAGGATTTAACCTTCTCTGTGGTTGAGCACTTGGTTTATAGTCCTCTTCCATAAAAATCCTGTGCATGCAATAAGTTGGGCTTATACCTTTGAGATCTGATATTGACCACCCAATTGCTTCTTTGTTGGCTTTCAGAATTTCTATCAACTGCTCTTCTTCTTGTAAAGATAAAGAGTTATTGATGATGACTGGCTTTGTTTCACCCTGTTCTAAAAACACATATTTCAGATGTGGTGGCAATCTTTTCAATTCTGATGACTGTGCTTTGATTGTTTCTTCCTTATCAATTGTTTCAAATGTTGGATCTTCCTCTGGATTCTTTTTCAATGTTTCCAAGTCCATCAGACATTCATCAATCAATTTTTCTTCTTCCTCATCCAAATCTTCACATGCATCAATGAGAGTTTTTTCCAATGGAGAAATATTACGCACCATTCTTTCCTGAACCATACAAACTTCATCAAGTTCATCAAATTGAAAACATGCTTTGTCATCATTTGGATATGTCATGGCCTTGGATACATCAAAAGTGACCTCTTCATCATCAACTCTCAGTTTAAGCTTACCATTCTCTACATCAATCAGAACTCTAGCAGTCTTCATAAAAGGTCTCCCCAGAATAAGAGGAACATCACTAGTTCCTTCCATCTCCATCACAATAAAATCTACTGGGAATACAAATTTGTCGACCTTCACTAGAACATCTTCAACCACTCCATATGGATATTTAAGAGACCTGTCTGCCAATTGAAGAGCCATTCTGGTTGGTTTAATTTCCAGCCCCTGAATTGTTCTGCACATGGCTAGCGGCATTAGATTAATGCTAGCTCCCAAATCAATCAATGCTCTTCCAACTTTCACATCTCCTATGGTGCATGGAATAGTGAAGCTTCCTGGGTCTTTAAGTTTAGGAGGTAATTTCTGTATGATTGCACTGCAATTGCCCTGTATATTGATAGTTTCCTTCTCAATGTACTTGTGTTTCTTTGTGAGAAGTTCCTTCAAAAATTTTGCATATGCTGGCATCTGTTGCAATGCTTCAGAGAATGGTATAGTAATCTCCAACTTCTTAAACAGTTCCATGAATCTTTCCAACTGCTTTTCTTTCTCCTTTCTTGAATAACCCTTTGGATAAGGAAGTGGCTTTTCATACTCTTTTTCTCTCTCTCTCTCTTCTCTCTCATTTTTTTCTCTCCTCTCCTCTTCTTCTTTTCTCTTTTTCTCTCTCTCAACTCTTTCTTTCCACTCACATGATTCTTTTTCACTCTCACTCTCATTTTTTTCTTTCTCTCTCTCTTTTTGTCTCTCCTCTAACACTCTACCACTTCTGGTCACAACAGTTTTACAATCCTTTCCCAGGTTATCATGTTTAATCACGTCAACAATTCTCTCAACATGACTCTTCATTTTTTTAAATGCAACATCCACATTATGACAATAGGACGCATTTGCCTTCAAGAATCTCTGTAAAGTCTCTTCAAGCTTTGTTGCTTTCTCAACTGAAGTAAATTGCATCTGCCATTTTTGTTGCTCTTGAACCATTGAGACCTGTTGTATTTCCTGTGGTATTTGAGAAAGTTTCATGGTTACTTCCTCAATCTGTTGCGAGAGAATTCTATTTTGGACAAGCAAAGCCTCATTTAATTTTGACAACTCCTTCTGATTAGAATCTCCTTTTTCAATATTGAGTTCATTGTCACTAGTAGCCATATTTTCAATAATTTCAGTTGCTTCCTCTGGAGTCTTCCATTTGATATTACCTCCTGCTGAGGCATTCAGCATCATCTTGGTTTGTGAACCAAGCCCTCCAAGGAAAATTAGGACTACTTCATGTTCTTTAAAGCCATGCATGGGAGTTTTTCGTAACAAGCTTTTATATCTGTCCCATGCATGCCCCAGTGATTCTTCCATGCCCTGCTTGAATGAAGATATCTCTTGCTTTCCTTTAGTCACCTTAGATTGTGGGAAGTATTTGTTTAGAAACTTTGTAACCACTGCTTCCCACTCTGTGAAACTTTCTTCTGGAAAAGAGTTCAACCAAAGCTTAGCATTGCCTCCCAATGAGAAAGGAAACAAGCTAAGTTTGATTGCTTCGTCTGGCACCCCATTAATCTTGACTGTATTGCAAATCTCATTAAAGGTAGTCAGGTGCTCATATGGGCTTTCATGTGATAACCCATTAAATTGATTACTCTTTACTAGTTGAATCAGTGCTGGTTTGACCTCCATGTTGGCTGCATTGACTCTAGGTCTAGCTATGCTATTGAAGTGTTGAGGTCCAGCAAGATTAGTGTAATCTGCAAGAGTTCTTCTAACATTATTGCTCTCCATACTTCCTGTGCTATGAACAGAACCTTGTGGTGATGATTGCAAGAGAGTTTCTGGAGAAGGGAAAAGTTCTCTAGACGTTCTGATTCTTCTCCTCCTTCTACTCTCTTCTAGGCCTTCAAGAAGTGGTTCTGTTGTTTTCTTACTCCTATTTCGAATTGCTTCCTGCATGCACAAGAAACAAAACCCTAGAACAGATTTGTTAGCACAAAAAGATATAAGAGAAGATATATATTCAAAAGATAAAAAGAGAAAAGATTCAGAAGATAAGAAGATAAAAGATTCAAAAGATAAAAAGATAAAAGATAAAATAAAATTTAAAAATAACATAAAATCTAACCTAAAAGATAAAATAAAATAAAATCTAAACTAACCAAATAAAATAAAATCTAATCTAATCTAAAAAGATAAAACATAAAAAGATAAAAACAGAAAATAAAAACAGAAATTTAAAATTAAAGTCAAAGATAATCAATAATCACACAAATTAACCAGTTAAACCACGAGTCCCCGGCAACGGCGCCAAAAACTTGATGGCCCAAACTTATTAGCCGTTGCTAGGACTCGGGTTCAATCCCCAAATCCCCGGCAACGGCGCCAAAAACTTGATGGACAAATTTGTAAGCACCAAAATATGATGTCACAAACTTGTTTCACAATCGGCAAGTATGACCGAATCGTTCAAGTAATAAAACTTGGTAAGACCAAGTATCGTTCTTCCCAAAGGACTCACGGCCTAGTTTAGTTATGTGATTTGTTGATTAGCTAGGACTTACAAACGAAATATTCAAAGTTTAATATGCAAAGACAAAAATAAACATGTATGCATGAATTGATCAATGGCAAAGACAAAAGATAAACACTTTCAATGAATTATATAAATGAATATGTTGTTGGGGGTCAATTTCATCTCATCCACTCTCATATATTTTAGGAATTCAACATTCAAATCATCATTGTTAATGCCACTCTCTAATGTACCATTCTAGATGGCTTCTCCCTAATCAAATAGTTCATACAATTCCTAGCATTCCTAATGATTAGTTCATTACAGCAGGAGCTTAAAGGCAACCAATATAATGTTGTCAGTAAAATATTGGGAGAAATTCCCCGGATCTAGACTTCCCCGTACGTGTCCGTATCGACAAAACCAATAATCATGCATTAGAATGAGTTAAACAATGCAAGCATTGAGCAAAGAGGAAAAACCCTAACTAATGATGAAAGAAAGCATATGTCTTAATTCAAAGATGTACTCAACAAATCCATATATGAGAGCTTCAAGAGATTACATTGATTCCCCAACAAACATACAAGGTTTAGTTCACCATCGTCATGGTGAACCTAGATGAATAACAATGAAAGAATGAAAGAATAAACCCAATAAAGGTGAAGAGGTAGCCTGAGCATCCAAGATCCTCCTTCAAAGGGGTGGAAGAGAGAGTGTTTGCCTCGTTTCTGCCAAAGATACTAAACTAAAGGACGTGCAAGCCCTTATATACTAATTTAGAGTTACAAAAGATTACAAAAGCCCAAGCCCAAAGAGTACCGCTCAGCGGTATTTACCGCTCAGCGGTAGTTGCGCGTCACAATTCTTCCCCTCAGCGGCCATTTGCCCCTCAGCGTGACTCCCGCAACCTCCTGAGTGCCGCTCAGCAGTAGTTTGCCGCTGAGCGGTGCCTTCGTCTTCTCTTTTTGCACTCTTTCTTGTCTTTTCTAATGTCACTTCTCTCCTTCTTCACTCTTTGCACCAAATTCACCCTAAAACCTGCACAAAAACACTCAAATCAAGTGTAAACCTGTCCAGCTCTCTTATTTCTGAAAATAAAGATAAAAGGTGTGATTTCAAGCTAGTTTCTAAGTCTAAAGGTTGCTTTTAGTATCAATTTTAAGCATGAAAATAACAGTTTTTCAACTGTTATCACAACCCCAAACTTAGAACTTTGCTTGTCCTCAAGCAAACAAAATGTAACTCCATCTCCAACCAATTCATATGATGGTTCACTCATTCAAAATCCTCTTTTCAAGATAAGTAATAACTTCACTCAAACTTATGATCAAGAGTTCAATCAAGATATGCACATGCTTTAGTGTTCACAAAGTCATTTAAGTTCCAACAAATGCTATTTTTCATGAATGATCAATCAATTAAGCATGGATGTTCATGTGTTCATGGAATATTTCCTCACCAGGTAAAGTGTTTCACTCAACACACAAGTGTATAAGAGGTAAGTGTTTCACTCATTCACTCTACTATCACAATGTCACATGAATCAACTTTGCCTTTCATTTTACCACAATCAAAAACATTCACAAGCATGCATCATCACAAGGACTTTTCAATGGCTTATAATGTGGCTGGGCTAACAAGAAAATTGGTTTTTCTGGATCACAAAATCCTTGAGTTAAGAGAATCATAACAACACAATTATTCTTATTCATTCCCAACTTTTGTTTGCCTTTTCATTTGCATTGAGCTTTACTTCTTTTCTTTTCTTTTCTTTTGCATATTCTTTCTTTTTAGCTCTTAGCTCAATGCTTTTCCTTTTTCATGATTTCCCAATAACCCCAAACTTGAACATTTATCAATACCACACAAGATATTCTACTTAACTCAAGGTAAAGATTTTCAATCAAGGGTTCAGTGTATATTCAAGGCTATGGGTTCAAAGGATAGAACACAAAGTGTTCTCTTTTAGTAGGCTAACTTTATGAATTTGGCCAGTAAAAAGGGTTTCAACAAACACGGCCTTTGATCATATGATGCAAAACAAGCAATTGATTCAATCATAGAAAACCTGGGCAAAGTCATTCAAGCTTCCAAAGTAATAGCATTCAACAATACCAACTCTGGAGCTCAAAACCTCACATATAAGCTCATTCACATTTGACATACACATCCTGCTTAATTTCACAATCACAATCATGATATCCTGCATTTGTTCACAAAGCTTGTGAATCACCTGTATAAGCATTTTAATGTGCACATAATCTCAACATCACTCAATCAATAAGCATCATCAAGCATTACTTATCACACAATCACAATTAATAGCAAACCATCATAAGAAACCGGGTGTTCAATAGAGTACATCAAACCCTATTCTAAAAACAAAAACAAATAAGATACTCACAAAACACTGGGTTGCCTCCCAGTAAGCGCTTGTTTAACGTCCCGAGCCTGACCCAAACTTTCAAGGATCAACCAGCAACATCATTGTAGAACATTGTTGCACCTCTCCCCCCAGATAAGGCTTGAGACGTTGACCATTTACCACCCAACTTCTCTGTGGATTATCAGATGGATTAAATATTTCAATTGCCCCATGCGGATGCACTTCTTTTATCACAAATGGTCCTGTCCATTTTGACTTCAGCTTCCCAGGAAATATCTTCAATCTTGAATTGAACAATAGTACCTGTTGTCCTGGATTGAAAACTCTATTCACCAACTTCCTGTCATGATAAAATTTAATTTTTTCTTTGTAAGCCCTGGATGAATCATATGCATGTAACCGCATTTCTTCAAGCTCCAAAATCTGCCTCCTGCGTGTGCATTGAGTGTCATAAGGATCAAAATTCAAGAATTTCAAAGCCCATAATGCTCTATGCTCCAATTCAACTGGCAAATGGCATGCTTTCCCATAGACTAATTGAAATGGTGATAATCCCATGGACGTCTTCATTGCTGTTCGATAAGCCCAAAGAGCATCATCCAATTTGAGAGACCAATCCTTTCTTGATGAAGTCACAGTTTTTTCCAGGATTCTTTTTATCTCCCTGTTAGATACCTCCGCTTGTCCATTAGTTTGTGGATGATAAGGTGCAGCTACCTTATGCTTCACTCCATAGTGTTTGAGTACTTTCTCTAGCTGATAATTGCAAAAATGAGATCCTCCATCACTAATCAACACTCTTGGAGTGCCAAAACGTGAGAATATCTGCCTCTTCAGGAATTTAATTACCGTGCTAGCATCATTTTTAGGACAAGCTAATGCTTCCACCCATTTACTCACATAATCCACTGCTACCAGAATATATTCATTGTTGAAAGATGGAGGGAAGGGTCCAACGAAGTCAATACCCCAACAATCAAAAACCTCAACCTCTAAAATACCTTGTAAAGGCATCTCATGACGTTTAGTGATTGTCCCTGCTCTCTGACATTTATCACAATTCCTAGCATGATTATGGGCATCTTTAAATAACGTTGGCCAATAAAACCCTGATTGAAGGACTTTTGCTGCTGTTCTTTCCCCATTAAAATGTCCTCCATAAGGTGAATCATGACAATGCCAGAGAATTCCTTCTGCTTCTTCATTTGTAACACATCTCCTGAGAAGATTATCTGCTCCAATTTTGAACAAATATGGATCATCCCACACAAACTGCTTGGCATCATGCAGAAATTTCTTTCTCTGTTGCCAAGTTAAGTCTTCCGGCATGACTCTCGCAGCTTTGAAATTTGCCATATCAGCAAACCAGGGCCTCTGCTGAATATACATGAGTGATTCATCTGAAAAAGATTCCCAGATTTCAGACTCCTTGCTAGTGACCTCATTGTTGACTAACCGTGACAAATGATCAGCAATTAAGTTCTCACTTCCTTTCTTATCACGGATTTCTACATCAAACTCTTGCAAAAGTAGTACCCATCTAATCAGACGTGGCTTAGAATCTGGTTTTGTCAACAAATATTTGATAGCTGCATGATCCGTATAGACAATCACCTTAGACCCAATAAGATAAGGTCTAAATTTCTCTAGAGCATATACAATGGCAAGAAACTCCTTCTCTGTGGTAGCATAATTCAATTGAGCATCATTCAGCACCTTACTAGCATAGTAAATTGGATGAAATTTTTGTTCTTTCCTTTGGCCAAGGACAACTCCTATTGCATAATCACTTGCATCACACATCAATTCAAAATTTTTATTCCAATCTGGTGCTACAATTACTGGAGCTGACACTAACTTCTGCTTCAATATATCAAAGGCTTTCAGACAGTCTTCATTCATCACAAAAGGAGCATCCTTCATCAAAAGATTACTCAATGGTTTAGCAATTTTTGAGAAATCTTTGATGAATCTTCTATAAAACCCAGCATGACCAAGAAAACTCCTAATCCCCCTTACATTTGTTGGTGGGGGCAGTTTCTCAATGACTTCTACTTTGGCTTTATCCACCTCAATTCCTTTAGCAGAAATTTTATGCCCCAGTACAATCCCTTCAGTTACCATGAAATGACATTTCTCCCAATTCAAAACCAGATTTGTCTGAACACATCTTTTGAGGACAGTGTTCAAATTAGCTAAACATCTTTGGAAAGAATTTCCAAAAACTGAGAAGTCATCCATGAATACTTCAATGCATTTTTCTAAAAGATCAGAAAAAATTGCCTGCATACACCTCTGAAACGTAGCTGGAGCATTACATAATCCAAAAGGCATCTTTCTATATGCAAAGATACCAAAAGGACAAGTAAAAGCCGTCTTTTCCTGGTCTTTTGGATCTACCACAATTTGATTATATCCAGAATATCCATCTAGAAAACAATAGAAAGCCTGCCCTGATAACCTTTCTAGCATCTGATCCATGAAGGGAAGAGGAAAATGATCTTTCCTAGTAGCTTTATTCAGTTTCCTATAATCAATGCACATACGCCAGCCAGTAACTGTCCGAGTAGGAATCAGCTCATTCTTATCATTATAAATTACTGTCATCCCACCTTTCTTTGGCACCACCTGTACTGGACTCACCCATTCACTGTCAGAGATTGGATAGATGATACCAGCTTCTAGCAGTTTCAACACTTCTTTTCTGACCACCTCCTTCATGACAGGATTTAACCTTCTCTGTGGTTGAGCACTTGGTTTATAGTCCTCTTCCATAAAAATCCTGTGCATGCAATAAGTTGGGCTTATACCTTTGAGATCTGATATTGACCACCCAATTGCTTCTTTGTTGGCTTTCAGAATTTCTATCAACTGCTCTTCTTCTTGTAAAGATAAAGAGTTATTGATGATGACTGGCTTTGTTTCACCCTGTTCTAAAAACACATATTTCAGATGTGGTGGCAATCTTTTCAATTCTGATGACTGTGCTTTGATTGTTTCTTCCTTATCAATTGTTTCAAATGTTGGATCTTCCTCTGGATTCTTTTTCAATGTTTCCAAGTCCATCAGACATTCATCAATCAATTTTTCTTCTTCCTCATCCAAATCTTCACATGCATCAATGAGAGTTTTTTCCAATGGAGAAATATTACGCACCATTCTTTCCTGAACCATACAAACTTCATCAAGTTCATCAAATTGAAAACATGCTTTGTCATCATTTGGATATGTCATGGCCTTGGATACATCAAAAGTGACCTCTTCATCATCAACTCTCAGTTTAAGCTTACCATTCTCTACATCAATCAGAACTCTAGCAGTCTTCATAAAAGGTCTCCCCAGAATAAGAGGAACATCACTAGTTCCTTCCATCTCCATCACAA
Source organism: Vigna nakashimae (assembly GCA_034642375.1). Taxonomy (NCBI): domain Eukaryota; kingdom Viridiplantae; phylum Streptophyta; class Magnoliopsida; order Fabales; family Fabaceae; genus Vigna; species Vigna nakashimae. The sequence goes on from CM067766.1 coordinate 22,776,620, forward strand.
TAAAATCTACTGGGAATACAAATTTGTCGACCTTCACTAGAACATCTTCAACCACTCCATATGGATATTTAAGAGACCTGTCTGCCAATTGAAGAGCCATTCTGGTTGGTTTAATTTCCAGCCCCTGAATTGTTCTGCACATGGCTAGCGGCATTAGATTAATGCTAGCTCCCAAATCAATCAATGCTCTTCCAACTTTCACATCTCCTATGGTGCATGGAATAGTGAAGCTTCCTGGGTCTTTAAGTTTAGGAGGTAATTTCTGTATGATTGCACTGCAATTGCCCTGTATATTGATAGTTTCCTTCTCAATGTACTTGTGTTTCTTTGTGAGAAGTTCCTTCAAAAATTTTGCATATGCTGGCATCTGTTGCAATGCTTCAGAGAATGGTATAGTAATCTCCAACTTCTTAAACAGTTCCATGAATCTTTCCAACTGCTTTTCTTTCTCCTTTCTTGAATAACCCTTTGGATAAGGAAGTGGCTTTTCATACTCTTTTTCTCTCTCTCTCTCTTCTCTCTCATTTTTTTCTCTCCTCTCCTCTTCTTCTTTTCTCTTTTTCTCTCTCTCAACTCTTTCTTTCCACTCACATGATTCTTTTTCACTCTCACTCTCATTTTTTTCTTTCTCTCTCTCTTTTTGTCTCTCCTCTAACACTCTACCACTTCTGGTCACAACAGTTTTACAATCCTTTCCCAGGTTATCATGTTTAATCACGTCAACAATTCTCTCAACATGACTCTTCATTTTTTTAAATGCAACATCCACATTATGACAATAGGACGCATTTGCCTTCAAGAATCTCTGTAAAGTCTCTTCAAGCTTTGTTGCTTTCTCAACTGAAGTAAATTGCATCTGCCATTTTTGTTGCTCTTGAACCATTGAGACCTGTTGTATTTCCTGTGGTATTTGAGAAAGTTTCATGGTTACTTCCTCAATCTGTTGCGAGAGAATTCTATTTTGGACAAGCAAAGCCTCATTTAATTTTGACAACTCCTTCTGATTAGAATCTCCTTTTTCAATATTGAGTTCATTGTCACTAGTAGCCATATTTTCAATAATTTCAGTTGCTTCCTCTGGAGTCTTCCATTTGATATTACCTCCTGCTGAGGCATTCAGCATCATCTTGGTTTGTGAACCAAGCCCTCCAAGGAAAATTAGGACTACTTCATGTTCTTTAAAGCCATGCATGGGAGTTTTTCGTAACAAGCTTTTATATCTGTCCCATGCATGCCCCAGTGATTCTTCCATGCCCTGCTTGAATGAAGATATCTCTTGCTTTCCTTTAGTCACCTTAGATTGTGGGAAGTATTTGTTTAGAAACTTTGTAACCACTGCTTCCCACTCTGTGAAACTTTCTTCTGGAAAAGAGTTCAACCAAAGCTTAGCATTGCCTCCCAATGAGAAAGGAAACAAGCTAAGTTTGATTGCTTCGTCTGGCACCCCATTAATCTTGACTGTATTGCAAATCTCATTAAAGGTAGTCAGGTGCTCATATGGGCTTTCATGTGATAACCCATTAAATTGATTACTCTTTACTAGTTGAATCAGTGCTGGTTTGACCTCCATGTTGGCTGCATTGACTCTAGGTCTAGCTATGCTATTGAAGTGTTGAGGTCCAGCAAGATTAGTGTAATCTGCAAGAGTTCTTCTAACATTATTGCTCTCCATACTTCCTGTGCTATGAACAGAACCTTGTGGTGATGATTGCAAGAGAGTTTCTGGAGAAGGGAAAAGTTCTCTAGACGTTCTGATTCTTCTCCTCCTTCTACTCTCTTCTAGGCCTTCAAGAAGTGGTTCTGTTGTCTTCTTACTCCTATTTCGAATTGCTTCCTGCATGCACAAGAAACAAAACCCTAGAACAGATTTGTTAGCACAAAAAGATATAAGAGAAGATATATATTCAAAAGATAAAAAGAGAAAAGATTCAGAAGATAAGAAGATAAAAGATTCAAAAGATAAAAAGATAAAAGATAAAATAAAATTTAAAAATAACATAAAATCTAACCTAAAAGATAAAATAAAATAAAATCTAAACTAACCAAATAAAATAAAATCTAATCTAATCTAAAAAGATAAAACATAAAAAGATAAAAACAGAAAATAAAAACAGAAATTTAAAATTAAAGTCAAAGATAATCAATAATCACACAAATTAACCAGTTAAACCACGAGTCCCCGGCAACGGCGCCAAAAACTTGATGGCCCAAACTTATTAGCCGTTGCTAGGACTCGGGTTCAATCCCCAAATCCCCGGCAACGGCGCCAAAAACTTGATGGACAAATTTGTAAGCACCAAAATATGATGTCACAAACTTGTTTCACAATCGGCAAGTATGACCGAATCGTTCAAGTAATAAAACTTGGTAAGACCAAGTATCGTTCTTCCCAAAGGACTCACGGCCTAGTTTAGTTATGTGATTTGTTGATTAGCTAGGACTTACAAACGAAATATTCAAAGTTTAATATGCAAAGACAAAAATAAACATGTATGCATGAATTGATCAATGGCAAAGACAAAAGATAAACACTTTCAATGAATTATATAAATGAATATGTTGTTGGGGGTCAATTTCATCTCATCCACTCTCATATATTTTAGGAATTCAACATTCAAATCATCATTGTTAATGCCACTCTCTAATGTACCATTCTAGATGGCTTCTCCCTAATCAAATAGTTCATACAATTCCTAGCATTCCTAATGATTAGTTCATTACAGCAGGAGCTTAAAGGCAACCAATATAATGTTGTCAGTAAAATATTGGGAGAAATTCCCCGGATCTAGACTTCCCCGTACGTGTCCGTATCGACAAAACCAATAATCATGCATTAGAATGAGTTAAACAATGCAAGCATTGAGCAAAGAGGAAAAACCCTAACTAATGATGAAAGAAAGCATATGTCTTAATTCAAAGATGTACTCAACAAATCCATATATGAGAGCTTCAAGAGATTACATTGATTCCCCAACAAACATACAAGGTTTAGTTCACCATCGTCATGGTGAACCTAGATGAATAACAATGAAAGAATGAAAGAATAAACCCAATAAAGGTGAAGAGGTAGCCTGAGCATCCAAGATCCTCCTTCAAAGGGGTGGAAGAGAGAGTGTTTGCCTCGTTTCTGCCAAAGATACTAAACTAAAGGACGTGCAAGCCCTTATATACTAATTTAGAGTTACAAAAGATTACAAAAGCCCAAGCCCAAAGAGTACCGCTCAGCGGTATTTACCGCTCAGCGGTAGTTGCGCGTCACAATTCTTCCCCTCAGCGGCCATTTGCCCCTCAGCGTGACTCCCGCAACCTCCTGAGTGCCGCTCAGCGGTAGTTTGCCGCTGAGCGGTGCCTTCGTCTTCTCTTTTTGCACTCTTTCTTGTCTTTTCTAATGTCACTTCTCTCCTTCTTCACTCTTTGCACCAAATTCACCCTAAAACCTGCACAAAAACACTCAAATCAAGTGTAAACCTGTCCAGCTCTCTTATTTCTGAAAATAAAGATAAAAGGTGTGATTTCAAGCTAGTTTCTAAGTCTAAAGGTTGCTTTTAGTATCAATTTTAAGCATGAAAATAACAGTTTTTCAACTGTTATCATGGACTAAGTGGACGAAGTGCACGAAGTGCTGGAAGTGGGCGAAGTGGAGGAAGTGGACGAAGCGGAGGAAGTGGACGAAGTTGACGAAGTGGACGAAGTGGAAGAAGTTGACGAAGTCGAGGAAGTGGATGAGGTTGACGAAGTTGACAAAGTGGACGAAGCGGAGGAAGTTGACGAAGTCGAGGAAGTCGAGGAAGTGGACGAAGTGGAGGACGCTGACGAAGTGGACGAAGTGGACGAAGTGAACGAAGTGAACAAAGTGGACGAAGTTGACAAAGTGGAAGATGTTGATGAAGTGGACGAAGTTGACGAAGTTGACTAAGTTGACTAAGTTGACGAAGTGGATAAAGTGGACGAAGTGGAGGAAGTTGGTGAAGTGGTGGAAGTGGAGGAAGTGAAGGAAGTGGATTCAATGGACGAATTGGACTAAGTGGAGGACGTGGAGGAAGTGGTGGAAGTGGAGGTAATGGAGGAAGTGGACTAAGTTGATGGAGATGAGGAAGTTGACGAAGTTGGTGAAGTGGACGACGCGGAGGAAGTGGACAAAGTGAACGAAGCGAAGGAAGTGGACAAAGTGGAGGAAGTGGACTAAGTGGACGATTTGGACGAAGTGGAGGAAGTGGAGGAAGTGGACTAAGTGGACGAAGTTGACGAAGTTGACGAAGCTGACGAAGCTGACGAAGTGGACGAAGCGGAGGAAGCGGAGGAAGTGGACTCAGTGGAGAAAGTTGACCAAGTTGATGAAGTGGACGAAGTGGACGAAGTGGACGAAGTGGAGGAAGTGGACGACGTGGACGAAGTGGAGGAAGTTGACGAAGTTGAAGAACTTGGTGAACTGGATGAAGTGGACGAAGTGGAGGAAGTGGAGGTAGCGGACTGAGTGGACGATTTGGACGAAGTGGAGGACGTGGAGGAAGTGGACTACGTGGACGAAGATGACAAAGATGACGAAGTGGAGGAATTGAACGAAGTGGAGGAAGTGGTGGAAGTGGACGAAGATGACGAAGTTGACGAAGTGGACGAAGTGGACGAAGAGGACGAAGTGGAGGAAGCGGAGGAAGTGGACCAAGTGGACGAAGTGGACGAAGTTGACGAAGTGGACGAAATGGAAGAAGTTGAAGAAGTCGAGGAAGTGGAAGAAGTTGACGAAGTTGACGAAGTGGAGGAAGCGGAGGAAGTTGATGAAGTTGACAAAATTTGTGAAGTGGACGAAGTGGAGGAAGCGGTGGAAGTGGACTAAGTGGACGATTTGGACGAAGTGGAGGACGTGGAGGAAGTGGAGGAAGTGGACTAAGTGGACGAAGTTGACGAAGTGGAGCAAGTGAAGCAAGTAGAGGATGTCGACGAAGTGGAGGAAGTAGACGAAGTTGACGAAAATGACGAAGTTGACGAAGTGGACGAAGTAGACGAAGTGGATGAAGGGGACGAAGAGGACGAAGTGGACGAATTTGACGAAGTTGACGAAGTGAAGGAAGTGGAGGAAGTGGACGAAATACAGGAAGTGGACGAAGTTGACGAAGATGACGAATTTCACGAAGTGGACGAAATAGACGAAGTGGACGAATGGGACGAAGAGGACGAAGTGGACGAAGTTGACGAAGTTGACGAAGTGAAGGAGCGAAGTGGACCAAGTTGACGAAGTGAAGGAACGAAGTGGACGAAGTTGACGAAGTGGAAGAAGTTGACGAAGTGGATGAAGTGGACGAAGTTGACGAAGTTGACGAAGTGGAGGACGTGGAGGAAGTTGACCAAGTTGACGAAATTGACTAAGTTGACTAAGTTCACGAAGTGGACAAAGTGGACAAAGTGGACGAAGTGGAGGAAGTTGGTGAAGTGGTGGAAGTGGAGGAAGTGAAGGAAGTGGATTCAATGGACGAATTGGACGAAGTGGAGGACGTGGAGGAAGTGGTGGAAGTGGAGGTAATGGAGGAAGTGGACTAAGTTGACGAAGTTGACGAAGTGGAGCAAGTGGAGGAAGTGGAGGAAGTCAACGAAGTTGATGGAGATGAGGAAGTTGACGAAGTTGGTGAAGTGGACGAAGTGGACGACGCGGAGGAAGTGGACGAAGTGAACGAAGCGAAGGAAGTGGACGAAGTGGAGGAAGTGGACTAAGTGGACGATTTGGACGAAGTGGAGGAAGTGGAGGAAGTGGACTAAGTGGACAAAGTGGAGGAAGTGGACGACGTGGACGAAGTGGAGGAAGTTGACGAAGTTGACGAACTTGGTGAACTGGATGAAGTGGACGAAGTGGAGGAAGTGGAGGAAGCGGACTGAGTGGACGATTTGGACGAAGTGGAGGACGTGGAGGAAGTGGAGGAAGTGGAGTACGTGGACGAAGATGACAAAGATGACGAAGTGGAGGAATTGGACGAAGTGGAGGAAGTGGTGGAAGTGGACGAAGATGACGAAGTTGACGAAGTGGACGAAGTGGACGAAGAGGACGAAGTGGAGGAAGCGGAGGAAGTGGACCAAGTGGACGAAGTGGACGAAGTTGACGAAGTGGACGAAGTGGAAGAAGTTGACGAAGTCGAGGAAGTGGAAGAAGTTGACGAAGTTGACGAAGTTGACGAAGTGGAGGAAGCGGAGGAAGTTGATGAAGTTGACAAAATTTGTGAAGTGGACGAAGTGGAGGAAGCGGTGGAAGTGGACTAAGTGGACGATTTGGACGAAGTGGAGGACGTGCAGGAAGTGGAGGAAGTGGACTAAGTGGACGAAGTTGACGAAGTGGAGCAAGTGAAGCAAGTGGAGGATGTCGACGAAGTGGAGGAAGTAGACGAAGTTGACGAAAATGACGAAGTTGACGAAGTGGACGAAGTAGACGAAGTGGATGAAGGGGACGAAGAGGACGAAGTGGACGAATTTGACGAAGTTAACGAAGTGGAGGAAGTGGACGAAATACAGGAAGTGGACGAAGTTGACGAAGATGACGAATTTCACGAAGTGGACGAAATAGACGAAGTGGACGAAGGGGACGAAGAGGACGAAGTGGACGAAGTTGACGAAGTGAAGGAGCGAAGTGGACGAAGTTGACGAAGTGAAGGAACGAAGTGGACGAAGTTGACGAAGTGGAAGAAGTTGACGAAGTGGATGAAGTGGACGAAGTTGACGAAGTTGACGAAGTGGAGGACGTGGAGGAAGTTGACGAAGTTGACGAAATTGACTAAGTTGACTAAGTTGACGAAGTGGACAAAGTGGACGAAGTGGAGGAAGTTGGTGAAGTGGTGGAAGTGGAGGAAGTGAAGGAAGTGGATTCAATGGACGAATTGGACGAAGTGGAGGACGTGGAGGAAGTGGTGGAAGTGGAGGTAATGGAGGAAGTGGACTAAGTTGACGAAGTTGACGAAGTGGAGCAAGTGGAGGAAGTGGAGGAAGTCAACGAAGTTGATGGAGATGAGGAAGTTGACGAAGTTGGTGAAGTGGACGAAGTGGACGACGCGGAGGAAGTGGACGAAGTGAACGAAGCGAAGGAAGTGGACGAAGTGGAGGAAGTGGACTAAGTGGACGATTTGGACGAAGTGGAGGAAGTGGAGGAAGTGGACTAAGTGGACGAAGTTGACGAAGTTGACGAAGCTGACGAAGCTGACGAAGTGGACGAAGCGGAGGAAGCGGAGGAAGTGGACTAAGTGGAGAAAGTTGACGAAGTTGATGAAGTGGACGAAGTGGACGAAGTGGAAGAAGTGGAAGAAGTGGACGAAGTGGAGGAAGTGGACGACGTGGACGAAGTGGAGGAAGTTGACGAAGTTGACGAACTTGGTGAACTGGATGAAGTGGACGAAGTGGAGGAAGTGGAGGAAGCGGACTGAGTGGACGATTTGGACGCAGTGGAGGACGTGGAGGAAGTGGAGGAAGTGGAGTACGTGGACGAAGATGACAAAGATGACGAAGTGGAGGAATTGGACGAAGTGGAGGAAGTGGTGGAAGTGGACGAAGATGACGAAGTTGACGAAGTGGACGAAGTGGACGAAGAGGACGAAGTGGAGGAAGCGGAGGAAGTGGACCAAGTGGACGAAGTGGACGAAGTTGACGAAGTGGACGAAGTGGAAGAAGTTGACGAAGTCGAGGAAGTGGAAGAAGTTGACGAAGTTGACGAAGTTGACGAAGTGGAGGAAGCGGAGGAAGTTGATGAAGTTGACAAAATTTGTGAAGTGGACGAAGTGGAGGAAGCGGTGGAAGTGGACTAAGTGGACGATTTGGACGAAGTGGAGGACGTGGAGGAAGTGGAGGAAGTGGACTAAGTGGACGAAGTTGACGAAGTGGAGCAAGTGAAGCAAGTGGAGGATGTCGACGAAGTGGAGGAAGTAGACGAAGTTGACGAAAATGACGAAGTTGACGAAGTGGACGAAGTAGACGAAGTGGATGAAGGGGACGAAGAGGACGAAGTGGACGAATTTGACGAAGTTAACGAAGTAGAGGAAGTGGACGAAATACAGGAAGTGGACGAAGTTGACGAAGATGACGAATTTCACGAAGTGGACGAAATAGACGAAGTGGACGAAGGGGACGAAGAGGACGAAGTGGACGAAGTTGACGAAGTGAAGGAGCGAAGTGGACGAAGTTGACGAAGTGAAGGAACGAAGTGGACGAAGTTGACGAAGTGGAAGAAGTTGACGAAGTGGATGAAGTGGACGAAGTTGACGAAGTGGAGGACGTGGAGGAAGTTGACGAAGTTGACGAAATTGCTGAACTGGACGACATGGAGGAAGCGGAGGAAGTGGACGAAATGGACGAAGTGGAGGAAGTGGAGGAAGTGGAGGAAGCGGATTGAGTGGACGATTTTCACGAAGTGGAGGACGTGCAGGACGTGGAGGAAGTGGACTAAGTGGACGAAGTTGACAAAGTTGACGAAGTGGAGGATGTGGACGAAGAGCACGAAGTGGACGAAGAGGACGAAGTGGATGAAGTCGACGAAGTGGACGAACGAAATGGACGAAGTTGACGAAGTAGACGAAGTTCATGAAGTTCACGAAGTGGAGGAAGTTGAGCAAGTGGAGGAAGTGGACTAAGTGGACGAAGTTGACGAAGTAAACGAACTTGACGATGTGGATGAAGTGGAGGAAGTTGACGAAGTTGGTGAAGTGGACGAAGTGGAAGAAGTGGAGGAAGTGGAGGAAGCGGAGGAAGTGGACGAAGTGGAGGAAGTGGAGGAAGCGGACTGAGTGGACGATTTGGACGAAGTGGAGGATGTGGAGGAAGTGGAGGAAGTGGAGGAAGTGGAGGAAGTGGAGGAAGTGGACTAAGTGGACGAAGTTGACAAAGATGACGAAGTGGAGGAAGTGGAGGAATTGGAGGAAGTCGACGAATAAGACGAAGTTGACGAAGTGCACGAAGTGGACGAAGAGGACGAAGTGGACGAAGTGGAGGAAGCGGAGGAAGTGGACTAAGTGGACGAAGTGCTGGAGGTGGGCGAAGTGGAAGAAGTGGACGAAGTGGAGGAAGTGGATGAAGTGGACGAAGTTGACGAAGTGGAAGAAGTTCACGAAGTGGAAGAAGTGGATGAAGTTGACGAAGTTGAGGAAGCGGAGGAAGTTGACAAAGTTGATGAAGCTTGTGAACTGGACGAAGTGGAGGAAGTGGACGAAGTGGAGGAAGCTGACGAAGTGGACGAAGTGGACAAAGTGAACAAAGTGGACGAAGTTGACAAAGTGGAAGTAGTTGACGAAGTGGACGAAGTTTACGAAGTTGACGAAGTTGACTAAGTTGACGAAGTGGACAAAGTGGAAGAAGTGGAGGAAGTTGGTGAAGTGGACGAAGTGGAGGAAGTGCAGGAAGTGAAGGAAGTGGACTAAATGGACAAATTGGACGAAGTGGAGGACGTGGAGGAAGTGGTGGAAGTGGAGGTAGTGGAGGAAGTGGACTAAATGGACTAAGTTGACGAAGTGGAGCAAGTGGAGGAATTGGAAGAAGTCGACGAAGTAGAGGAAGTGGACAAAGTAGACGAAGATGACGGAGATGAGGAAGTTGGTGAAATGGACGAAGTGGACGAAGCTACGGAAGCGGAGGAAGTGGACGTAGTGAACGAAGCGGAGGAAGTGGAGAAAGTGGACTAAGTGGACAATTTGGACGAAATGGAGGACGTGGAGGAAGTGGAGAAAGTGGACTACGTGGACGAAGTTGACGAAGTGGAAGAAGTGGAAGAAGTGGACGAAGTGGAGGAAGTGGACGACGTGGACGAAGTGGAGGAAGTTGACAAAGTTGACGAAGTTGGTGAAGTGGACGAAGTGGGGGAAGCGGAGGAAGTGGACTAAGTGGACGAAGTGCACGAAGTGCTGGAAGTGGGCGAAGTGGAGGAAGTGGACGAAGCGGAGGAAGTGGACGAAGTTGACGAAGTGGACGGAGTGGAAGAAGTTGACGAAGTCGAGGAAGTGGATGAGGTTGACGAAGTTGACAAAGTGGACGAAGCAGAGGAAGTTGACGAAGTCGAGGAAGTCGAGGAAGTGGACGAAGTGGAGGACGCTGACGAAGTGGACGAAGTGGACGAAGTGAACGAAGTGAACAAAGTGGACGAAGTTGACAAAGTGGAAGATGTTGATGAAGTGGACAAAGTTGACGAAGTTGACTAAGTTGACTAAGTTGACGAAGTGGACAAAGTGGACGAAGTGGAGGAAGTTGGTGAAGTGGTGGAAGTGGAGGAAGTGAAGGAAGTGGATTCAATGGACGAATTGGACGAAGTGGAGGACGTGGAGGAAGTGGTGGAAGTGGAGGTAATGGAGGAAGTGGACTAAGTTGACGAAGTTGACGAAGTGGAGCAAGTGGAGGAAGTGGAGGAAGTCGACGAAGTTGATGGAGATGAGAAAGTTGACGAAGTTGGTGAAGTGGACGACGCGGAGGAAGTGGACAAAGTGAACGAAGCGAAGGAAGTGGACGAAGTGGAGGAAGTGGACTAAGTGGACGATTTGGACGAAGTGGAGGAAGTGGAGGAAGTGGACTAAGTGGACGAAGTTGACGAAGTTGACGAAGCTGACGAAGCTGACGAAGTGGACGAAGCGGAGGAAGCAGAGGAAGTGGACTAAGTGGAGAAAGTTGACCAAGTTGATGAAGTGGACGAAGTGGACGAAGTGGAAGAAGTGGAAGAAGTGGACGAAGTGGAGGAAGTGGACGACGTGGACGAAGTGGAGGAAGTTGACGAAGTTGAAGAACTTGGTGAACTGGATGAAGTGGACGAAGCGGAGGAAGTGGAGGAAGCGGACTGAGTGGACGATTTGGACGAAGTGGAGGACGTGGAGGAAGTGGACTACGTGGACGAAGATGACAAAGATGACGAAGTGGAGGAATTGAACGAAGTGGAGGAAGTGGTGGAAGTGGACGAAGATGACGAAGTTGACGAAGTGGACGAAGTGGACGAAGAGGACGAAGTGGAGGAAGCGGAGGAAGTGGACCAAGTGGACGAAGTGGACGAAGTTGACGAAGTGGACGAAGTGGAAGAAGTTGACGAAGTCGAGGAAGTGGAAGAAGTTGACGAAGTTGACGAAGTTGACGAAGTGGAGGAAGCGGAGGAAGTTGATGAAGTTGACAAAATTTGTGAAGTGGACGAAGTGGAGGAAGCGGTGGAAGTGGACTAAGTGGACGATTTGGACGAAGTGGAGGACGTGGAGGAAGTGGAGGAAGTGGACTAAGTGGACGAAGTTGACGAAGTGGAGCAAGTGAAGCAAGTGGAGGATGTCGACGAAGTGGAGGAAGTAGACGAAGTTGACGAAAATGACGAAGTTGACGAAGTGGACGAAGTAGACGAAGTGGATGAAGGGGACGAAGAGGACGAAGTGGACGAATTTGACGAAGTTGACAAAGTGGAGGAAGTGGAGGAAGTGGACGAAATACAGGAAGTGGACGAAGTTGACGAAGATGACGAATTTCACGAAGTGGACGAAATAGACGAAGTGGACGAATGGGACGAAGAGGACGAAGTGGACGAAGTTGACGAAGTTGACGAAGTGAAGGAGCGAAGTGGACCAAGTTGACGAAGTGAAGGAACGAAGTGGACGAAGTTGACGAAGTGGAAGAAGTTGACGAAGTGGATGAAGTGGACGAAGTTGACGAAGTGGACGAAGTGGAGGACGTGGAGGAAGTTGACGAAGTTGACAAAATTGACTAAGTTGACTAAGTTGACGAAGTGGACAAAGTGGACGAAGTGGAGGAAGTTGGTGAAGTGGTGGAAGTGGAGGAAGTGAAGGAAGTGGATTCAATGGACGAATTGGACGAAGTGGAGGACGTGGAGGAAGTGGTGGAAGTGGAGGTAATGGAGGAAGTGGACTAAGTTGACGAAGTTGACGAAGTGGAGCAAGTGGAGGAAGTCAACGAAGTTGATGGAGATGAGGAAGTTGACGAAGTTGGTGAAGTGGACGAAGTGGATGACGCGGAGGAAGTGGACGAAGTGAACGAAGCGAAGGAAGTGGACGAAGTGGAGGAAGTGGACTAAGTGGACGATTTGGACGAAGTGGAGGAAGTGGAGGAAGTGGACTAAGTGGACGAAGTTGACGAAGTTGACGAAGCTGACGAAGTGGACGAAGCGGAGGAAGCGGTGGAAGTGGACTAAGTGGAGAAAGTTGACGAAGTTGATGAAGTGGACGAAGTGGACGAAGTGGAAGAAGTGGAAGAAGTGGACGAAGTGGAGGAAGTGGACGACGTGGACGAAGTGGAGGAAGTTGACGAAGTTGACGAACTTGGTGAACTGGATGAAGTGGACGAAGTGGAGGAAGTGGAGGAAACGGACTGAGTGGACGATTTTGACGAAGTGGAGGACGTGGAGGAAGTGGAGGAAGTGGAGTACGTGGACGAAGATGACAAAGATGACGAAGTGGAGGAATTGGACGAAGTGGAGGAAGTGGTGGAAGTGGACGAAGATGACGAAGTTGACGAAGTGGACGAAGTGGACGAAGAGGACGAAGTGGAGGAAGCGGAGGAAGTGGACCAAGTGGACGAAGTGGACGAAGTTGACGAAGTGGACGAAGTGGAAGAAGTGGACGAAGTCGAGGAAGTGGAAGAAGTTGACGAAGTTGACGAAGTGGAGGAAGCGGAGGAAGTTGATGAAGTTGACAAAATTTGTGAAGTGGACGAAGTGGAGGAAGCGGTGGAAGTGGACTAAGTGGACGATTTGGACGAAGTGGAGGACGTGGAGGAAGTGGAGGAAGTGGACTAAGTGGACGAAGTTGACGAAGTGGAGCAAGTGAAGCAAGTGGAGGATGTCGACGAAGTGGAGGAAGTAGACGAAGTTGACGAAGTGGACGAAGTAGACGAAGTGGATGAAGGGGACGAAGAGGACGAAGTGGACGAATTTGACGAAGTTAACGAAGTGGAGGAAGTGGACGAAATACAGGAAGTGGACGAAGTTGACGAAGATGACGAATTTCACGAAGTGGACGAAATAGACGAAGTGGACGAAGGGGACGAAGAGGACGAAGTGGACGAAGTGGACGAAGTTGACGAAGTGGACGAAGTGGACGAAGTGAAGGAACGAAGTGGACGAAGTTGACGAAGTGGAAGAAGTTGACGAAGTGGATGAAGTGGACGAAGTTGACGAAGTGGAGGACGTGGAGGAAGTTGACGAAGTTGACGAAATTGCTGAACTGGACGACATGGAGGAAGCGGAGGAAGTGGACGAAATGGACGAAGTGGAGGAAGTGGAGGAAGTGGAGGAAGCAGATTGAGTGGACGATTTTCACGAAGTGGAGGACGTGCAGGAAGTGGAGGAAGTGGACTAAGTGGACGAAGTTGACAAAGTTGACGAAGTGGAGAAAGTAGACGAAGATGACGAAGTGGAGGAAGTAGACGAAGTGGACGAAGAGGACGAAGTGGACGAAATGGAGGAAGCGGAGGAAGTGGACTAAGTGGACGAAGTGGACGAAGTGGGCGAAGTGGAGGAAGTGGAGGAAGCGGACGAAGTGGACGAAGTTGACGAAGTGGACGAAGTGGACGAAGTTGACGAAGTGGACGAACTGGACGAAGTGGACGAAGTGGAAGAAGTTGACGAAGAGAACGAAGTGGATGAAGTTGACGAAGTTCACGAAGTTGAGGAAGCGGAGGAAGTTGACAAAGTTGATGAAGTTTGTGATGTGGTCGAAGTGGATGAAGTGGAGGAAGCGATGGAAGTGGACTAAGTGGACGATTTGGACGAAGTGGAGGACGTGGAGGAAGTGGAGGATGTGGAGGAAGTCGACGAAGAGGACGAAGAGGACGAAGTTGACGAAATGGAGGAAGCGGAGGAAGTGGACTAAGTGGACGAAGTGGGCGAAGTGGAGGAAATAGATGAAGCGGAGGAAGTGGACGAAGTGGACGAACTGGACGAAGTGGAAGAAGTTGACGAAGTGGACGAAGTGGATGAAGTGGATGAAGTTGACGAAGTTGAGGAAGCGGAGGAAGTTGACAAAGTCGACGAAGTTGACGAAGTGGACGAACGAAATGGACGAAGTAGACAAAGTTTACGAAGTTGACGAAGTGGATGAAGTTGAGCAAGTGGAGGAAGTGGACTAAGTGGACGAAGTTGACGAAGTAAACGAAGTTGACGATGTGGACGAAGTGGAGGACGTGGAGGAAGTGGAGGAAACTGACGAAGTGCACGAAGTTGAAGAAGTGGACAAAGTTGACGAAGTTGACGATATGGACGAAGTTGACGAAGTGGACGAAAATGACGAAGTTGACGAAGTGGACGAATTTGACGAAGTTGACGAAGTGGAGGAAGTGGAGGAAGTGGACGAAGTACAGGAAGTGGAGGAAGTGGAGGAAGTGGAGGAGTTGGAGGAAGTGGAGGAAGTGGACCAAGTGAACGAAGTGGACGAAGTTGACGAACTGGACGAAGTTGACAAAGTTGACGAAGTTGACGAACTGGACTGATGAGAGGGTCGCACCTCCCAACAAAAGTTGTGCATTAAAGAATGGAGTATAGTACTAGGCAGTGACTCCTAGGTCGTCTCTCAAGGACCAATATTGCGGTTCAGTCTCAGATCACACACGGAAAAAGGGGGGGTTTGTGATTTTTTTTTGGTTGTGGTAAAATTAAATTAAACTGGAAATTAAATAAAACACAACCGGATATAATTGAAAGCATTAAAGTGCATGAAAACTTTTAAGGAAAACAATACAAGAGATAAATATTCAAACACAATTCACCACCAAAAAGAAGAAAATCATTTCAACATATAATATAAAATTATTTTAAGACAAAAGAAATAAAAGAAAATTAACTTCTCTACCATTAACCGTGGCCCAAACATCTACCAAGAGAATTTAAAATTTGCAAATGCTTCTAAAAAAAAAAAACTCCTTGACCGTGCACTTTCATGTGTTCATCCAACAAAATATTAAAACAATGGTAATGCTCTTCCTTACGTGAATGGTGCACTACCACATCTATCTTAATTTAATCACCACATGCTCCACCTATTACCAAAAAGCAATTGAAAAGAATTTGCTCATACCTATCACCGTAGCCCTACCACATCTAATCATGCTAAAAAAATAGAGGAATTGCATCTAATACCCGTGGGCCACTCTTCCAGCCATCACCGTGCACCACACAATCCCAAGTGCCAAATGTCCCATCATTTTCCCACCTAATCTACTCTTCATTTCTCATTCTTCAATTGAAAAGCAAAGTAATTAAACACTCAATCACGGTACCTTCTCCGTTCCAGCAAAGAAACATTAAAAAGCTTTAATCAAAAGTCAAAATATGAGCTTGTGCACCCTCCCAATCCGTGACAGCACACCACTTTCCAATTCCAAATTCCATGGATGTGACCCTTCAACAATCAGCACTTCCTCTCGTTGTGCACACCAACAAATCAGCTTACTTCCCTTCTCCACGTGCTCCTCTCGACGCTCCCCTGCAGCTCTCTTTCCTTTCTCCAGCTCCACGTATGCGTGCACACCATTCTCCCTCTCGGTCACTGCTCCGTTTCTCTTCCAGCTCCACCTTGCAGGTTCTCATTCACGTGCACACTACTGTTCCAGCTCAACAACGCTTCATTCTCCTCCAAGGCCGAGACACACCCTACAGCTCCTGCACTTCTCGTTGTCCATCACCGCATGTGCCATTCTCTTTACTATGAATCACCACATCTCAATCAAATGAAACCAGCGCCTCTCGGTGGCTGCTGCTCCCTGCGTCCAGCTCCTTCACCATTTCTCTTTTTCTCCAATAAAATATTTCCAGCAAAAGACAAACTCCTTCCAGCCGTGCACCACATCACACGAACTCCATCACCGTTTCAGCATTCAAAGGAAAAGAAAGAAAGCTTCTAATATTCTCCATCTAGCACCGCATCCTCCAAGGCGCTCATCACTTTTCGGTGCAACTGGATGCTTCCAAATTTCATCACCGTTCCCTCTTCTCCACGTCCACTTTTAGGTAGTGACAAAGTGCCTCTAAAGAAAGAAAAGAAAGGTAAAACCGAGAGTCCCTGTGCACCGCTTCTCCAGCTTGCTTATCAAGATGAGACTAGCGTTAACATTTCTTAATGAAATCAGCGTTCAAGAGGAAACCAACATGAATGTGAATAAATTTTGTAACAACGTGCACAAGACAAAGCGAAAAATAAAATTTATCTTCATTCAAAACCGTGTTTTCCGTTCCCAAAGGCAATTTCAAAACAGAAACCTAAAAACTAAAGATCGAGAGAGTGGGTGGCGGCTGGCACAAGGGTCGTGTGTCCCTCTTTAATAAGGGTAGGGTCCACACACACAAAAACCCTAGATCCAAGTCACTAACTTCTAATTTTTGGGTCTACTCTAATTTACCAAAAATTGACCCAAAATATGAAAGTTGATACAAAAAAAATCTAAACTACTGAATTACAATTTAATTAATTCTAAAATGTCTGTGTGGAGAGTCTTGGATTTATTTGGAATTCTTCCTGATGTCCCAAAATGTATTTCCGAAATTTTCCTGCACTTCAAAAATGCACTTAATCAGCTCAGAAAATCCAAATTAGCACAATTACAATTTTCCGACCAAATTAAGTAGAATTCGGAAAACGGGGAAATAACAAACAATTAAACACAATTCCCTGGTTTATTTAAGTGCAATAAACTAAATATAATTCAAGAAATAACAACTCATCATGGACGAAATGGACGAAGTGGACGAAGTGGACTGAGTTGACGAAGTTGACTTAGTTGACGAAGTTGACGAAGTGGACAAAGTAGAGGAAGTGGAGGAAGTGGACAAAGTTGAGGAAGTGGAGGAAGTGGACAAAGTAGAGGAAGTGGAGGAAGTGAAGTGGACGAAGTGGAGTAAGTGGAGGAAGTGGAAGAAGTGAACGAAGTGGACGAAGTTGATGAACTGGACGAAATTGACGAACTGGACTAAGTGGAGAAAGTTGACGAAGTTGACCAAGTGGACGAATCGGACGAAGTGGATGAATTGGCGGACGTGGACGAAACAGAGGAAGTGCACGAAGTCAACGAAGTTCACGAAGGTGACGAAGTACATGAAGTGGAGAAAGTTGACGAAGTGGACGAAGCTGACGAAGTTGACGAAGTGGACGAAGCTGACGAAGTGGACGAATTTGACGAAGTTGATTAAGTTGACGAAGTGGACGAACTGGGGAAGGGGAGAAGTGGAGGAAGTGGACGAAGTGCACGACGTGGACGAAATGGAGGAAGTGGATGAAGTGGAGGAAGCGGAGGAAGTGACAGAAGTAGACGAAGTTGACGCAGTTGACGAAGTTGACGAAGTGGAGGAAGTGGAGGAAGTGGAGGAAGTGAAGGAAGTGGAGGAAGTGGACGAACTTGACGAAGTGGACGAAGTTAACGAAGTTGACGAAGTGGAGGAAGTGGACGAAGTGGACGAAGTTCACGAAGTAGACAAAGTGGAGGAAGCAGAGGAAGTGGACTAAGTGGATGAAGTTGACGAAGTGGAGGAAGGGGAGGAAGTGGACGAAGTGGAGGAAGTGGACGAAGCGGAGGAAGTGGACGAAGTGGACGAAGTTGATGAAATGGACGAAGTGGACGAAGTTGACGAAGCGGATGAAGTTAAGGATGTTGACTAAGTTGACGAAGTGGATGAAGTGGACGAAGTGAAGAAGTGGAAGATGTCGATGAAGTGGACGAAGTTGGTGAAGCGGACGAAGTGGACGACGTGGACGAAGTGGACGAAATGGAGGAAATGGACTAAGTTGACGAAGTTGACGAAGTGGACTAAGTGGACGAAGTTGACAAAGTGGAGGAAGGGGAGGAAGTAGACGAACTTGACGAAGATGACGAAGTAGACGAAGTGGACGAAGTGGACGAAATACACCAAGTGGAGGAACTTGACGAGGTTGACAAAGTGGACGAAGTTGACGAAGTGCACGAACGAAGTGGAGGAAGTGGACGAAGTTGACGAAGTGAACGAAGTCGAGAAGAAGTTGACGAAGTGGACGAAGCTGACGAAGTTGACGAAGTTGAGGAAGTAAACGAAGTGGACGAACTGGACGAAGTGGAGGAAGTAGAGAAGTGGAGGAAGTGCACGAATATGGTGAACTGGACGACGTGGACGAGGTGGAGGAAATGGAGGAAGGGGAGGAAGTGGAGGAAGTGAAGGAAGTGGACTAAGTGGACGAATTGGACGAAGTGGAGGACATGGAGGAAGTGGAGGAAGTAGAGGAAGTGGAGGAAGTCGACGAAGTAGAGGAAGTAGACGAAGTTGCCGAAGTGGAAGAAGTTGACGAAGATGACAAAGTGGAGGAAGTTGACGAAGTGGAGGAAGTTGACGAAGTGGACAAAGTGGACGAAGTTGATGATGTGGAGGAAGTGGAGGAAGTGGAGGATGTGGAGGAAGTCGACGAAGTTTAAGAAGTAGACGAAGTTGACGAAGTGGACGAAGTTGAAGAAGTGGACGAAGTTGACGAAGTGGACAAAGTGGACGAAGTGGATGAAGTTTTGGACGAATTGGACGAAGATTTGGATGAAGTGGACGAAGTGGAGGAAGTGGCCTAAGTGGACGAAGTTGACGAAGTTGACAAAGTAGAGGAAGTGGAGGAAGTAAGGAAGTGGTGGAAGTCGACGAAGTGGAGGAAGTGGAGGAAAAGGACGAAGTTGACGAAGATGACGAATGGACGAAGTGGACGAAATTAACCAAGTGGAGGAACTTGACGAGGTTGACGAAGTGCACGAACGAAGTGGACGAAGTGGAGGAAGTGGACGCAGTGAACGAAGTGGACGAATTTGACGAAGTGAACGAAGTGGAGAAGAAGTTGACGAAGTGGACGAAGCTGACAAAGTTGACGAAGTGGACGAAGCTGACGAAGTGGACGAACTGGACGAACTGGACGAAGTGGAGGAAGTGGAGAAGTGGAGGAAGTGGAGGAAGTGGACGAAGTTGGTGATGGGGACGAAGTGCACGACGTGGACGAAGTGGAGGAAGTGGAGGAGGTGGACGAAGTGGAGGAAGTGAAGGAAGTAGACTAAGTGGACGAATTGGACGAAGTGGAGGACGTGGAGGAAGTTGAGGAAGTGGAGGAAGTGGACTAAGTGGACGAAGTTGCTAAAGTGGACGAAGTGGAGCTAGGGGAGGAAGTCGACGAAGTAGAGGAAGTGCACGAAGTAGACGTAGTTGCCGAAGATGACGAAGTTGACGAAGTGGACAAAGTGGACGAAGTTGACGAGGTGGACGAAGTTGATGAAGTTGACGATGTTGACGAAGTTGATGAAGTGGAGGAAGTTGACGAAGTGGAGGAAGCGGACTAAGTGGACGAAGTTGACGAAGTTGACGATGTGGAGGAAGTGGACGAAGTGGACGAAGTTGACGATGTAGACGAAGTTGACGAAGTTGACGAAGTTGACGAAGTTGACGAAGTTGACGAAGTTGACTAAGTGGACGAAGATTTGGACGAAGTGGAGGAAGTGGACTAAGTGGACGAAATTGACGAAGTTGACAAAGTGGAGGAAGTGAAGGAAGTGGAGGAAGTGGAGGAAGTGGAGGAAGTGGAGGAAGTAGACGAAGTTGACGAACATGACGAAGTGGACGAAGTGGACGAAATTGACCTAGTGGAGGAAGTTGACGAGGTTGACGAAGTGGACGAAGTTGACGAAGTGCACGAACGAAGTGGACGAAGTGCACGAAGTCGAGGAAGTGGACGAAGTGAACGAAGTTGACGAAGTTGACGATGTTGTCGAAGTGAACGAAGTGGACGAAGTTGAGGAAGTTAACGAAGTGAACGAAGTTGAGGAAGTTAACGAAGTGGACAAAGTGGACGAACTGGACAAAGTGGAGGAAGTGGAGAAGTGGACGAAGTGGAAGAAGTTGGTGAAGTGGACGAAGTGGACGACGTGGACGAAGTGGAGGAAGTGGAGGAAGTGGAGGAAGTGAAGGAAGTGGAGGAAGTTGGCGAAGTAGAGGAAGTGGACGAAGTAGACGAAGTTGTCGAAGATGACCAAGTCGACGAGCTGGACGAAGTTGACGAAGTTGATGAAGTGGAGGAAGTGGACGAAGTGGAGGAAGTGGACGAAATGGATGAAGTGGACGAAGCGGAGGAAGTGGACGAAGTTGATGAAGTGGACTAAGTTGACGTAGTTGATTGCAGTTAACGAAGTTGACGAAGTGGAGGAAGTGGAAGAAGTGGACGAAGTTAACGAAGTGGACGAACATTTGGACGAAGTGGAGGAAGTGGACTAAGTTGACGAAGTTGACGAAGTGGAGAAAGTGAAGCAAGTGGAGGAAGTAGACGAAGTGGACGAAGTGGAGGAGGTGGAGAAGTCGACGAAGATGAAGAAGTTGACGAATTTGACGAAGTGGACGAAGTTGACGAAGTGCACCAACGAAGTGGACGAAGTTGACGAAATGGACGAAGCGGAGGAAGTGGACTAAGTGGAGAAAGTTGACGAAGTTGAGGAAGTGGAGGAAGTAAAGGAAGTGGACGAAGTGGACGAAGTGGAGGAAGTGGAGGAAGTGGAGGAAGTTAACGAAGTGGAGGAAGTGGACGAAGTAGAGGAAGTGGAGGAAGTGGACGGAGTGGAGGAAGTGGAGGGGTTGGAGGAAGTGGAGGAAGTGGAGTAAGTGGCCGAAGTGGATGAAGTTGACGAACTGGACGAAGTTGACGAAGTTGACGAAGTGGACGAAATGGACGAAGTGGACGAAGTGGATGATAACAGTTGAAAAACTGTTATTTTCATTCTTAAAATTGATACTAAAAGCAACCTTTACACTTAGAAACTATCTTGAAATCATGCTTTTATCCATATTTTCATAAATAAGAGAGCTGGACAGGTTTATGCTTGATTTCAGTGTTTTTGTGCAGGTTTTAAGGTGAATTTAGTGAAAGAAGTGAAGAAGGAGAGAGATGGAATCAGAAAAGAAATCAAAGAGTGCAAAAGGAGAAGTCGAGATCACTGCTCAACGGCATTTTACTGCTGAGCGGCACTCAAGAGGTCACGGGAGGTCCGCTGAGGGTCAAAATGGCCGCTGAGGGGAAGAAACGAGACGCGCACTCACCGCTGAGCGGTACTTTACTGCTGAGCGGCACACTTATGGGCTTGGGCCTAGATTTTTTGTAATTTTAGAATAGTATATAAGCTTTAGGACGTCCTAGGGTTTGTATATTTGGCAGAAACGAGGCAAACACTCTCTCTTCCACCCCTTTGAAGGAGGATCTTGGATGCTCAGGCTACCTCTTCACCTTTTTAGGGTTTATTCTTTCATTCTTTCATTGTTATTCATCTAGGTTCACCATGAATATGGTGAACTAAACTCTGTATGTTTGTTGGGGAATCAACGTAATCTTTTGAAGCTCTCATATATGGAATCTGTTTTTACATCTTTTAATTAAGACTTATGCTTTCTTTTATCATTAGTTAGGGTTTTTCCTCTTTGCTTAATGCTTGCATTGTTTAACTCATTCGATGCATGATTATTGGTTTTTTCGATACGGGCACGTACGGGGAAGTCTAGATCCGGGGAATTTCTCCCAATATTATGTTGGTTGTCGTTAAGCTCCTGAACTTATGAACTGATCATTAGGAATGCTAGGAATTGTATGAACTCGTGATTAGGGAGAAGCCTTCTAGAAAGGTACTTTAGAGAGTGGCATTAACAATGATGATTTGAATGTTGAATTCCTAAAATATATGAGAGTGGATAAGATGAAATTGACCCCCAACAACATATTCATTCATATATTTCATTGAAAGTATTTATCTTTTGTTTTTGCCATTGATCAAAAACTCATGCATACATGTTTATTTTCTGTCTTGCATATTAAACTCCAAATATTTCGTTCTTAAGTCTTAGCTAATCAACAAACCACACAACTAAACTAGGCCGTGAGTCCTTTGGGAGAACGATACTTGGTCTTACCAAGTTTATTACTTGAACGATTCGGTCATACTTGCCGATTGAAAAACAAGTTTGTGACATCATATTTTGGTGCTCATAAATTTGTCCATCAAGTTTTTGGCGCCGTTGTCGGGGACTCGTGGTTTAATTGGTTAATTTGTGTGATTATTGATTATCTTTGACTTTAATTTTGAATTTCTGTTTTTATTTTTTCGGTTTTTATTTTATCTTATTTGATTTTATTTTATTTTATTTGATTAGATTAGATTTTATTTGATTTGATTAGATTAGATTTGATTTGATTTGATTTGATTTGATTAGATTAGATTAGATTTTATTTTATTTTATCTTATTAGATTAGATTATATTTTATTTTATTTTATTTTATTTTATTCTATCGTATTTTATTTTATCTTCTGAATCTTTTATCTTGTGAATATATATCTTCTCCTATATCTTTTTGTGCTAATAAATATTTTCTAGAGTTTTGTGCCTAATGTTTGCAGAATGCAATTTGGTCAAGAATTTAACTATATGGGCACTCAATTCTACCAAAGTAATCTTAATCACTGGTGAGAACATGACTCAAGAATGGATCAAAGCCAATTTTGGCAAGCTGCCGGACAATTTGAGAACCAACCACAACAACAATGGCAGCAACAAAGCTTTAAAATCAACAAAGGGAAGCAAGAGATCTCTTCATTTAGACAAGGCATGGAAGAATCACTGGGGCATGCATGGGACAGGTATAAAAGCCTATTACGAAAGTGGAGGAAATTGGTGAAGTGGACGAAGTGGAGGAAGTGGACGAAGTGCAGGAAGTGGAGGAAGTGGAGGAAGTGGAGGAAGTGGTTCAAGTGGACGAAGTGGGCGAAGTTGACGAAGTGGACGAAGTGGAGCAAGTGGAGGAAGTGGACGAAGTGGAGCAAGTGGAGGAAGTGGACGAAGTGCAGGAAGTGGAGGAAGTGGACGAAGTGGTTCAAGTGGACGAAGTGGACGAAGTTGACGAAGTGGACGAAGTGGAAGAAGTTGACGAAGTTGACGAATTTGATGTCGTTGACGAAGTCGACGAAGTTGACGAAGTGGACGAAGCGGAGGAAGTGGACTAAGTGGACGAAGTTGACGAAGTGGACGAGGTGGAGAAAGGGGAGGAAGTGCAGGAAGTGGCAGAAGTGGAGGAAGTGGATTAAGTGGACGAAGTTGACGAAGTGGACGAAGTGGACGAGCTTGACGAAGTTGACGAAGTGGACGAAATTTGCGAAGTGGAGGAAGCGGAGGAAGTGAACTAACTGGACGAAGTTGACAAAGTGGACGATGTGGACGAACTGGAGGAAGTTGACGAAGTGGAGGAAGTGGAGGAAGTTGTCGAAGTGGACGATGTTGATGAAGTTGAGGAAGTGGACGAAGTGGAAGAAGTTGAGGAAGTGGACGAAGTGGACGAAATGGACGAAGTAGACGAACTTGACAAAGTTGACGAAGTTGACGAAGTTGACTAAGTGGACGAAGTGGACGAAGTGGAGGAAGCGGAGGAAGTGGACTAAGTGGACGAAGTTGACGGAGTGGACGATGTGGACGAGGTGGAGGAAGTGGAGGAAGTTGACGAAGTGGAGGAAGTGGAGGAAGTTGTCGACGAGGACGAAGCGGAGGAAGTGGACGAAGTGGACGAAGCTGACGAAGTTGACGAAGTTGTCGAAGTTGATGAAGTGGACGAGGTGGAGGAAGTGGACGAAGTGGAGGAAGTGGAGGAAGTTGACGAAGTGGAGGAGGTTGTCGAAGTGCACGAAGTTGAGGAAGTGGACGAAGTGGAGGAAGTTGACGAAGTGGAGGAAGTGGACGAAGTGGAGGAAGTGGAGGAAATTGACGAAGTGGAGGAAGTTGTCGAAGTGGACGAAGTGCACGAAGTTGAGGAAGTGGATGAAGTGGAGGAAGTTGACGAAGTGGACAAAATGGAGGAAGTGGAGGAAGTTGGTGAAGTGGATGAAGTGGACGAAGTGGCCGAAGTTGAGGAAGTGAAAGAAGTGGACTAAGTGGACGAATTGGACGAAGTGGAGGAAGTGGACGAAGTAGACGTGGACGAAGTGGAAGAAGTTGACGAAGTGGACGAAGTTGACGAAGTGGACGAAGTTGACGAAGTGGAGGAAGTAGGTGAAGTGGACGAAGTAGACTAAACCGACGAAGTGGAGGAAGCGGAGGAAGTCAACCAACTGGACGAAGTTGACGAAGTGGACGATGAGGAGGCAGTGGAGGAAGTTGACGAAGTGGAGGAATTGGAGGAAGTTGTCGAAGTCGACGAAGCGGAAGAAGTGGACGAAGTGGACGAAGTGTTCGAAGTTGATGAAGTTGACGAAGTGGAGGAAGTGGACGAAATGGACGAAGTGGAGGAAGTGGAGGAAGTAGACGAAGTGGAGGAAGTGGAGGAAGCGGAGGAAGTGGACGTAGTGGACGAAGTGAACGAAGTGGACGAAGTGGACGAAGTTGACGAAGTGGACGAAGCTGACGAAGTGGACGAAGTAGAAGAAGTTGATGAAGTTGACGAAGTGGACGAAGTAGAGGAAGTGGACGAAGTGGACGAAGTGGAGGAAGTTCATGAAGTGGACGAACTGGACGAAGTGAACGAAGTGGACGAAGTGCATAAAGTGGACGAAGTTGACGAAGTGGACGAAGCTGACGAAGTTGACGAAGTTGACAAAGTGGACGAAGTGGAGGAAGTTGACGAAGTGGACGAAGTAGAGGAAGTGGAGGAATTGGACGAAGTGGAGGAAGTGGCCTAAGCTGACGAAGTTGACGAATTGGAGGAAGTGGAGGAAGTGGACGAAGTGAATGAAGTAGACGAAGTGGACGAAGTTGACGAAGTTGACGAAGTTGACGAAGTGGACGAAGTAGAGGAAGTGGACGAAGTGGACGAAGTGGAGAAAGTTCACGAAGTGGACGATTTGGACGAAGTGAACGAAGTGGACGAAGTGGACGAAGTGGACGAAGTGGACGAAGCTGACGAAGTTGATGAAGTTGACAAAGTGGACGAAGTGGAAGAAGTGGAAGAAGTTGACGAAGTTGACGAAGTTGACGAAGTTGACGAAGTTGACAAAGTGGACGAAGTGGAAGAAGTTGACGAAGTTGACGAAGTGGATTTCGTTGACGAAGTGGACGAAGTGGCGGAAGTGGAGGAAGCGGACGAAGTGGAGGAAGCGGAGGAAGTTGTCGAAGTGGACGAAGCGGAGGAAGTGGACGAAGTTGACGAAGTGGACGAAGTGGACGAAGTGGACGAAGTGGACGAAGTAGACGAAGTTGACGAAGTGGACAAAGTGGAGCAAGTGGAGGAAGCGGAGGAAGTGGACGTAGTGGACGAAGTGGACGAAGTTGACTGATAACAGTTGAAAAACTGTTATTTTCATGCTTAAAATTGATACTAAAAGCAACCTTTACACTTAGAAACTATCTTGAAATCATGCTTTTATCCATATTTTCATAAATAAGAGAGCTGGACAGGTTTATGCTTGATTTCAGTGTTTTTGTGCAGGTTTTAAGGTGAATTTAGTGAAAGAAGTGAAGAAGGAGAGAGATGGAATCAGAAAAGAAATCAAAGAGTGCAAAAGGAGAAGTCGAGATCACTGCTCAACGGCATTTTACTGCTGAGCGGCACTCAAGAGGTCACGGGAGGTCCGCTGAGGGTCAAAATGGCCGCTGAGGGGAAGAAACGAGACGCGCACTCACCGCTGAGCGGTACTTTACTGCTGAGCGGCACACTTATGGGCTTGGGCCTAGATTTTTTGTAATTTTAGAATAGTATATAAGCTTTAGGACGTCCTAGGGTTTGTATCTTTGGCAGAAACGAGGCAAACACTCTCTCTTCCACCCCTTTGAAGGAGGATCTTGGATGCTCAGGCTACCTCTTCACCTTTTTAGGGTTTATTCTTTCATTCTTTCATTGTTATTCATCTAGGTTCACCATGAATATGGTGAACTAAACTCTGTATGTTTGTTGGGGAATCAACGTAATCTTTTGAAGCTCTCATATATGGAATCTGTTTTTACATCTTTTAATTAAGACTTATGCTTTCTTTCATCATTAGTTAGGGTTTTTCCTCTTTGCTTAATGCTTGCATTGTTTAACTCATTCGATGCATGATTATTGGTTTTGTCGATACGGGCACGTACGGGGAAGTCTAGATCCGGGGAATTTCTCCCAATATTATGTTGGTTGTCGTTAAGCTCCTGAACTTATGAACTGATCATTAGGAATGCTAGGAATTGTATGAACTCGTGATTAGGGAGAAGTCTTCTAGAAAGGTACTTTAGAGAGTGGCATTAACAATGATGATTTGAATGTTGAATTCCTAAAATATATGAGAGTGGATAAGATGAAATTGACCCCCAACAACATATTCATTCATATATTTCATTGAAAGTGTTTATCTTTTGTTTTTGCCATTGATCAAAAACTCATGCATACATGTTTATTTTCTGTCTTGCATATTAAACTCCAAATATTTCGTTCTTAAGTCTTAGCTAATCAACAAACCACACAACTAAACTAGGCCGTGAGTCCTTTGGGAGAACGATACTTGGTCTTACCAAGTTTATTACTTGAACGATTCGGTCATACTTGCCGATTGAAAAACAAGTTTGTGACATCATATTTTGGTGCTCATAGATTTGTCCATCAAGTTTTTGGCGCCGTTGCCGGGGACTCGTGGTTTAACTGGTTAATTTGTGTGATTATTGATTATCTTTGACTTTAATTTTGAATTTCTGTTTTTATTTTCTGTTTTTATTTTTTCGGTTTTTATTTTATCTTATTTGATTTTATTTTATTTTATTTGATTAGATTAGATTTTATTTGATTAGATTAGATTAGATTTGATTTGATTTGATTTGATTTGATTAGATTAGATTAGATTTTATTTTATTTTATCTTATTAGATTAGATTAGATTAGATTTTATTTTATTTTATTTTATTCTATCTTATTTTATTTTATCTTCTAAATCTTTTATCTTCTGAATATATATCTTCTCCTATATCTTTTTGTGCTAACAAATATTTTCTAGAGTTTTGTGCCTAATGTTTGCAGAATGCAATTTGGTCAAGAATTTAACTATATGGGCACTCAATTCTACCAAAGTAATCTCAATCACTGGTGAGAACATGACTCAAGCATGGATCAAAGCCGATTTTGGCAAGCTGCTGGACAATTTGAGAACCAACCACAACAACAATGGCAGCGACAAAGCTTTAAAATCAACAAAGGGAAGCAAGATATCTCTTCATTTAGACAAAGCATGGAAGAATCACTGGGGCATGCATGGGACAGGTATAAAAGCCTATTACGAAAGACTCCCACGCATGGATTTAACGAAGGAGAAGTAGTCCTAATCTTCCTTGGAGGTCTTGGTTCACAAACCATGATGATGCTTAACGCCTCAGCTGGAGGCAATATCAAATGGAAGACTCCAGAGGAAGCCACAGAAATAATTGAAAACATGACTACTAATAACAATAAGTGGAACAGTGAAAGAGGAGCTCCTATTCAACAAAAAGGAGTTCTACAGTTGCAATCCAATGATGCCTTGATAGCTCAGAACAAGTTAATAACTCAACAATTGGAGAATCTCTCAAAGATACTTGAACAATTGCCACAAGAGTTAAAGACTGTTGCACAGGTACAATCCCAGTTGTGCGAATTGTGTGGAGGTGACCATATCAATGGTCAATGTGCCTTTCCAGTTGAAGCCGTAGAGGATGTAAACTACATGACCAATCAGTACCGTCAAGGGAGCTACAATCAAGGGTGGAAACCACACCCAAGTATTGGTCAGGAACAAAGTGGGCAAGTTGGACAAACTGGGCAATTTAACAAGCAACAGCAACAAACCTTTCTATCAGGAAGTTTGGATGACACCCTTCAACAATTTTTGAAAAATTCTGACGCTACTCAGAAAAGCATTGAAGAATCATGTAAAAGGATGGAGATGCAACTTCATTCCATTAGTCAGAGATTGAATGATGAGGTTAATACTGAAGTTAACCCTAAGGAGGAAGGGCAAGCCATTATCACTGAAAGTGACAAGATTCTTGATGAGAAAAAAATAGGGGGCGATGAGGAAAAGATAGAGAGAAAAGAAAAAGAAGAATTGAGTGAGAGAAATAAAGATGAAGAAAAAGAGAAAGAAGTGGTTGAGAGAGAAGAGAGAAAGAAAATTTGTGTGAAAATAAAGAAGTTGAAAAGAAAAAGAAAAGGGAAGAAAAAAATAAAAGAAAAGAAAGAGAGAAAATTTGGGGAGAGGAAGCATAAGAAAAAGAAGATGAGAGGAAAGAAGAAAGAATCATATGAAAAATCCCATCCTCATCTAAAGAAGAATCATAGGAAGGAAAAGAAATTTAAGTGCTTTATGGAAATCTTCAAGAAATTGGAGATTAAAGTTCCTATGATTGAGACACTGCAACAGGTTCCTGGTTTGATCAAATTTCTGAAGAAGTTCAGTAGAAAGAAGAAAAAGAAGAAGGAACTTGAGCTTTACTGGGTCAAGCTAATGACGTTAAAAGAGCGCTTGCTGGGAGGCAACCTAGTGGATTTAAAAACTTTTGATTTTGGTTTTGTAACTTTTAATCTGTGGACATTATTTTGTAAATATTTTGTTGGATCCAACATCTACTGAAGGATGCTAGGTGGTTAAGTATCTACTGAAGGATACTAAGTTTGTAACACCTACTGATGGGTGTTGGTGAGAAGATTTTGCACCTACTGATGGGTGCTGGTAAGTTTGAAACACCTACTGAAGGGTGTTGGTGGATTTTGGGTCAGGATCGTGACGTTAAACAAGCGCTACCTGGGAGGCAACCCAGTTGATTGATTGTTTTCTGTTTGTTTATTTTAGTTAGGGTTTGCATAAGCATTTTTAACATTGAATTGCAGGGAACCAGTGAGGGGTATGTCTAGAAGGCACGCAGGTTAAGAAAAGAAGGAGAGGAGCACATCACAAAAGTGCCGCGCAGAATGGGCTTTAGTTCCCCTTAGCGGAACCCGAGCCCATTAGGGTATTTTTAAACCCTAAGCTGCGCAATTTCTCATACTTTCAGGCTCTTCTCTGCACAAACACTCCCACTTACCTTCTCCTAGGTTTTCCACATCTTTTCACTCTTCCCTCTTAAGAAAATATCTCTTCCAATCACTTTTTCACTAGTGTGCCATCAAAGTTTGGGGTTGGAAGAGAGCATTCTAGCTTGGAAGCATTCTCATTGCATCTAGTATCTCCACCCAAGTAAGTAAAATGCATTTTGTTCATTCTAGGGTTCTTGAATTTGAATGTGATTGTCAAAGCATGAATATTTAGGGGTTTTGATTTCTATGCATGATTTGATGATATATTTGATGTTTGAACCGATTAAACTGCATGATTATGAACTGGAAAACTGAAAATTGCATTTGGGTGGAGTTAGGAAAGCTTTAAAACAAATTTTTCAAAAATCTGCAGAGTTACCGCTGAGGGGTATACTGCCGCTGAGCGGTACTCTGCCAGATTTGGTTCTTCTGAATTTTTGCGTGTTGGAATGTGGCACTGGTGGCGCTGAGGGGAAATTCTGTCCCTCAGCGGTGGTTTAGCTTCGAAAGGAGTTGTGTTCTGTGTTTTACTAATGATTAACATCATGTTCTATGGTTTTGTATTTGTGTTTGAATGCAGGAATGGCATCCTCTTCAGGAAAGAGATTGAAAACCATGGCAACCAAGAGAAAGGAAAAGGAACCAGAGCAACCCCATAATAGCAGGTTCCTTTCTAGGAAACATGAAAAGCACTTTAGGGTGGTTCAGGACAGGAGACTTCTAATGGAGAGAAAGGTTGGAATGATACCTAACTTTGCTCCTCAATTTGGAGAGCAAGTGTTAGGGAATGATTGGGGAAAGCTAGCCACTTATCCTGCACCTGCCAACATAGCTGTGGTAAAGGAATTTTACACCAATGCAAAGAAGATTGGTGATTACCCAGGTGACAATTATTTGGGCTATGTCAGAGGCCATGCTATCAGGTATGATCCTGATTCTATCAACAACTTCCTGGATACTGTGTGGGCTGGTGAGCAATGCCAGTTTGCTCTTTGCATGGAGGAAGGTGCTGATTATGAGGATGTGGAGAGAGTGCTGTGTATACCTGGAGGACACTTCCAAAGGAATAGATCTGGCTCAGTGGTTAACATTAGGAGGACAGATTTGACTCCTCTTGCAAAGTATTGGATGGCATTTTCTCATGCCAACATTCAGCCATGTTCACATGTGTCAGATATTACTCTCAGTAGGGCACTATTCATCTACTGTGCTATCAGAAATTTGAATGTTAATATTGGGCAGGTGATAGCTGATGAAATTATTGTATGTGCTAACACTTCAAACAACAAAGCACCACTAGGACATCCTTCTTTGATCACTCACCTTTGCAAGCAAGCTGGGGTGGACACTTCTGTTCCACCATTTGAGAGGCCAAGAAAAGCTATTGATGAGGCTTATTACAGACAGTACTGTGGAGGTGAGGATGCAGCTCAGCCAGTTCCACCACGCCGGGCTCGTAGAGAGAGAGGGCCAGCACAGAGCCGGACATCTGCTGATACACATGAAGCAGAACCATTCCAGATGAGGGACATGTATATGTCTCTTATAGGTGCTCAGTTGCAGTCCATTCACAGAGGGCAGGTGGCCACTGCTGAGATGATAGTGGGGATGTATGATACACCTCCAGCACACAGGTGGACTATGGATGAATTCCATAATGTGGTAGCTTGGCCAGAAGAACCATTGCATGGAGGAGGAGCTGAAGCAGCTGAAGCTTTAGCTAGAGATATGGAAGAAGATGAAGCTGATGAGGAGGATGCATTTGAAGATGATGAAGATGAGGAGGAAGAGGAAGATACAGAGGACAGCTCAGATTGATGAGGAGCTGAGATAGTATTTACTGATGAATGCTATCATATGATTATGCTTTTGTGGTTTAAGTTTTCTGAACTTATTTGTTTTTGTTTTTAGATTAGGGTTGATGTACTCTATTGAACACCTGGTTTCTTATGATGGTTTGCTATTAACTGTGATTGAATGATAAGTAATGCTTGATGATGCTTATTGATTGATTGATGTTGAGATGATGTGCACATTAAAATGCTTATATAGGTGATTCACAAGCTTTGTGAACAAATGCAAAATATTATGATTGTGATTGTGAAATTAAGCAGGATGTGTATGTCAAATGTGAATGAGCTTATATGTGAGGTTTTGAGCTCCAGAGTTGTTATTGTTGAATGCTATTACTTTGAAAGCATGAATGACTTTGCCCAGGTTTTCTATGATTGAATCAATTGCTTGTTTTGCATCATGTGATCAAGGCCGTTTGTTGGAACCCTTTTTATTGGCCAATTTCATAAAGTTAGCCCACTAAAAGAGAACACTGTGTGTTCTATCCTTTGAACCCTTAGCCTTGAACATACACTGAAACCCTTGATTGAAAATCTTTACCTTGAGTTAAGTAGAAGATCTTGTGTGGTATTGTTAAATGTTCAAGTTTGGGGTTGTTGGGAAAACATGAAAAAGGAAAAGCATTGAGCTAAGAGCTAAAAAGTAAGAATATGCAAAGAAAAAGAAAAGAAAAGAAAAAGCAGTAAAGCTCAATGCAAGTGCAAATGCAAAAGAAAGTTGGGAATGAATAAGAATAATTGTGTTGTTATGATTCTCTTAACTCAAGGATTTTGTGATCTAGAAAAACCAATTTTCTTGTTAGCCCAGCCACATTATAAGCCATTGAAAAGTCCTTGTGATGATGCATGCTTGTGAATATTTTTGATTGTGGTAAAATGAAAGGCAAAGTTGATTCATGTGACATTGTGATAGTGGAGTGAATGAGTGAAACACTTTACCTCTTATACACTTGTGTGTTGAGTGAAACACTTTATCTAGTGAGGAAATATTCCATAAGCACATGAACATCCATGCTTAATTGATTGATCATTCATGAAAAATAGCATTTGTTGGAATTTAAATGACTTTGTGAACACTAAAGCATGTGCACATCTTGAATGAACTCTTGGTCATAAGTTTGAGTGAAGTTGTTACTTATCTTGAAAAAGAGGATTTTTGAATGAGTGAACCATCATATGAATTGTTTGGAGATTGAGTTACATTTTGTTTGCTTGAGGACAAGCAAAGTTCTAAGTTTGGGGTTGTGATAACAGTTGAAAAATTGTTATTTTCATGCTTAAAATTGATACTAAAAGCAACCTTTATACTTAGAAACTAGCTTGAAATCATGCTTTTATCCATATTTTTAGAAATAAGAGAGCTGGACAGGTTTATGCTTGATTTCAGTGTTTTTGTGCAGGTTTTAAGGTGAATTTAGTGAAAGAAGTGAAGAAGGAGAGAGATGGAATCAGAAAAGAAATCAAAGAGTGCAAAAGGAGAAGCCGAGGTCACCGCTCAGCTGCATTTTACCGCTGAGCGGCACTCAAGAGGTCACCGGAGGTCCGCTGAGGGGCAAAATGGCCGCTGAGGGGAAGAAACGAGACGCGCACTCACCGCTGAGCGGTACTTTACCGCTGAGCGGCACACTTATGGGCTTGGGCCTAGATTTTTTGTAATTTTAGAATAGTATATAAGCTTTAGGACGTCCTAGGGTTTGTATCTTTGGCAGAAACGAGGCAAACACTCTCTCTTCCACCCCTTTGAAGGAGGATCTTGGATGCTCAGGCTACCTCTTCACCTTTTTAGGGTTTATTCTTTCATTCTTTCATTGTTATTCATCTAGGTTCACCATGAATATGGTGAACTAAACTCTGTATGTTTGTTGGGGAATCAACGTAATCTTTTGAAGCTCTCATATATGGAATCTGTTTTTACATCTTTTAATTAAGACTTATGCTTTCTTTTATCATTAGTTAGGGTTTTTCCTCTTTGCTTAATGCTTGAATTGTTTAACTCATTCGATGCATGATTATTGGTTTTGTCGATACGGGCACGTACGGGGAAGTCTAGATCCGGGGAATTTCTCCCAATATTATGTTGGTTGTCGTTAAGCTCCTAAACTTATGAACTGATCATTAGGAATGCTAGGAATTGTATGAACTCGTGATTAGGGAGAAGCCTTCTAGAAAGGTACTTTAGAGAGTGGCATTAACAATGATGATTTGAATGTTGAATTCCTAAAATATATGAGAGTGGATAAGATGAAATTGACCCCCAACAACATATTCATTCATATATTTCATTGAAAGTGTTTATCTTTTGTTTTTGCCATTGATCAAAAACTCATGCATACATGTTTATTTTCTGTCTTGCATATTAAACTCCAAATATTTCGTTCTTAAGTCTTAGCTAATCAACAAACCACATAACTAAACTAGGCCGTGAGTCCTTTGGGAGAATGATACTTGGTCTTACCAAGTTTATTACTTGAACGATTCGGTCATACTTGCCGATTGAAAAACAAGTTTGTGACATCATATTTTGGTGCTCATAAATTTGTCCATCAAGTTTTTGGCGCCGTTGCCGGGGACCCGTGGTTTAACTGGTTAATTTGTGTGATTATTGAATATCTTTGACTTTAATTTTGAATTTCTGTTTTTATTTTCTGTTTTTATTTTTTCGGTTTTTATTTTATCTTATTTGATTTTATTTTATTTTATTTTATTAGATTAGATTTGATTTGATTTGATTAGATTAGATTTGATTTGATTTGATTTGATTTGATTAGATTAGATTAGATTTTATTTTATTTTATCTTATTAGATTAGATTATATTTTATTTTATTTTATTTTATTTTATTCTATCGTATTTTATTTTATCTTCTGAATCTTTTATCTTCTGAATATATATCTTCTCCTATATCTTTTTGTGCTAATAAATATTTTCTAGAGTTTTGTGCCTAATGTTTGCAGAATGCAATTTGGTCAAGAATTTAACTATATGGGCACTCAATTCTACCAAAGTAATCTCAATCACTGGTGAGAACATGACTCAAGAATGGATCAAAGCCAATTTTGGCAAGCTCCCGGACAATTTGAGAACCAACCACAACAACAATGGCAGCAACAAAGCAACAAAGGGAAGCAAGAGATCTCTTCATTTAGACATGGCATGGAAGAATCATTGGGGCATGCATGGGACAGGTATAAAAGCCTATTACGAAAGTGGAGGAAATTGGTGAAGTGGACGAAGTGGACGAAGTGGACGAAGTGGAGGAAGTGGAGGAAGTGGACGAAGTGCAGGAAGTGGAGGAAGTGGAGGAAGTGGAGGAAGTGGACGAAGTGGACGAAGTGGACGAAGTTGACGAAGTGGACGAAGTGGAGGAAGTGGACGAAGTGGAGGAAGTGGAGGAAGTGGACGAAGTGCAGGAAGTGGAGGAAGTGGAGGAAGTGGTTCAAGTGGACGAAGTGGACGAAGTTGACGAAGTGGACGAAGTGGAAGAAGTTGACGAAGTTGACGAAGTTGATGTCGTTGACGAAGTCGATGAAGTTGACGAAGCGGAGGAAGTGGACTAAGTGGACGAAGTTGACGAAGTGGACGAGGTGGAGAAAGGGGATGAAGTGCAGGAAGTGGCGGAAGTGGAGGAAGTGGATTAAGTGGACGAAGTTGACGAAGTGGACGAGCTTGACGAAGTTGACGAAGTGGACGAAATTTGCGAAATGGAGGAAGCGGAGGAAGCGAACTAACTGGACGAAGTTGACGAAGTGGACGATGTGGACGAACTTGAGGAAGTTGATGAAGTGGAGAAAGTGGAGGAAGTTGTCGAAGTGGACGAAGTGTACGAAGTGGACGAAGTTGATGAAGTTGAGGAAGTGGACGAAGTTGATGAAGTTGAGGAAGTGGACGAAGTGGAAGAAGTTGAGGAAGTGGACGAAGTGGACGAAATGGACGAAGTAGACGAACTTGAAAAAGTTGACGAAGTTGACGAAGTTGACTAAGTGGACGAAGTGGACGAAGTGGAGGAAGCGGAGGAAGTGGATTAAGTGGACGAAGTTGACGGAGTGTACGATGTGGACGAGGTGGAGGAAGTGGAGGAAGTTGACGAAGTGGAGGAAGTGGAGGAAGTTGTCGACGTGGACGAAGCGGAGGAAGTGGACGAAGTGGACGAAGCTGACGAAGTTGACGAAGTTGTCGAAGTTGATGAAGTGGACGAGGTGGAGGAAGTGGACGAAGTGGAGGAAGTGGAGGAAGTTGACGAAGTGGAGGAGATTGTCGAAGTGGACGAAGTTGAGGAAGTGGACGAAGTGGAGGAAGTTGACGAAGTGGAGGAAGTGGACGAAGTGGAGGAAGTGGAGGAAATTGACGAAGTGGAGCAAGTTGTCGAAGTGGACGAAGTGCACGAAGTTGAGGAAGTGGAGGAATTTGACAAAGTGGAGGAAGTTGACGAAGTGGACAAAATGGAGGAAGTGGAGGAAGTTGGTGAAGTGGATGAAGTGGACGAAGTGGCCGAAGTTGAGGAAGTGAAAGAAGTGGACTAAGTGGACGAATTGGACGAAGTGGAGGAAGTGGACGAAGTAGACGTGGACGAAGTGGAAGAAGTTGACGAAGTGGACGAAGTTGACGAAGTGGACGAAGTTGACGAAGTGGAGGAAGTAGGTGAAGTGGACGAAGTGGACTAAACCGACGAAGTCAACGAAGTGGCCGAAGTGGAGGAAGTGAAGGAAGTGGACGAATTGAACGAAGTGGAGGATGTGGGGGAAGTGGAGGAAGTGGAGGAAGTGGAGGAAGTTCACGAAGTGGACGAACTGGACCAAGTGGACGAAGTTGACGAAGTGAACGAAGCTAACGAAGTTGACGAAGTGGACGAAGCTGACGAAGTTGACGAAGTGGAAGAAGTTGACGAAGTTGACGAAGTGGACGAAGTAGAGGAAGTGGAGGAAGTGGACGAAGTGGAGGAAGTGGAAGAAGTGGCCTAAGTGGACGAAGTTGAGTAAGTGGAGGAAGTGGACGAAGTGGACGAAGTTGACGAAGTGGACGAAGTTGACGAAGTGAACGAAGCTGATGAATTTGACGAAGTGGACGAAGTGGAGGAAGTGATGTGGAGGAAGTGGACGAAGTGCACGAAGTTGAGGAAGGGGACAAAGTGGAGGAAGTTGACGAAGTGGACGTAGTGGACGAAGTTGACGAATTGGACGAAGTTGACGAAGTGGACAAAATGGAGGAAGTTGGTGAAGTGGATGAAGTGGACGAAGTGGCCGAAGTTGAGGAAGTGAAGGAAGTGGACTAAGTGGACCAATTGGACGAAGTGGAGGAAGTGGAGGAAGTAGACGAAGTTGACGAAGTGGAAGAAGTTGACGAAGTGGACGAAGTTGACGAAGTGGAGGAAGTGGAGGAAGTTGGTGAAGTGGACGAGGTGGAGGAAGGGGAGGAAGTGCAGGAACTGGCAAAAGTGGAGGAAATGGACTAAGTGGACGAAGATGACGAAGTTGACGAAGTAGAGGAAGTGGAGGAAGTGGAGGAAGTGGAGGAAGAGGACGAAGTGAAGGAAGTGGACGAAGTTGATGAAGTGGACGAACTTGACGAAGTTGACGAAGTGGATGAAATTGACGAAGTTGACGATGTGGACGATGTGGACGAAGTAGAGGAAGTGGAGGAAGTTGACGAAGTGGAGGAAGTGGAGGAAGTTGTCGAAGTGGACGAAGCGGAGGAAGTGGACGAAGTGGACGAAGTTGACGAAGTGGACGAAGTGGAAGAAGTTGACGGAGTGAACGAAGTGGACGAAATGGATGAATTGGACGAAGTCGACCAAGTGGTTGAAGTGGACAAAGTTGAAGAAGTTGATGAAGTTGACGAAGTGGACGAAGTGGACGAAGTGGACGTAGTTGACGAAGTGGACGAAGTTGACGAAGTGGACGAAGCGGAGGAGGTGAACTAAGTGGACGAAGTTCACGAAGTGGACAAAGTGTACGAGGTGGAGGAAGGGGAGGAAGTGCAGGAAGTGGAGGAAGTGGACGAAGTAGAGGAAGTGGAGGAAGTGGACGAAGTGGACGAAGTGAAGGAAGTGGACGAAGTGGACGAACTTGACGAAGTTGACGAAGTGGACGAAATTGACGAAGTGGACGAAGTGGAGGAAGCGGAGGAAGTCAACTAAGTGGACGAAGTGGACGAAGTTGACGAAGTTGATGAAGTGGACGAAATTGACGAAGTGGATGAAGTGGAGGAAGCGGAGGAAGTGAACTAACTGGACAAAGTTGACGAAGTTGACGATGTGGGTGAAGTGGAGGAAGTGGAGGAAGTGGAGGAAGTGTAGGAAGTGGAGGAAATTGTCGAAGTGGACGAAGCGGAGGAAGTGGACGAAGTGGTCGAAGTTGACGAAGTTGACGAAGTGGACGAAGTGTACGTGATGAATCGTTATTTCTTGAATTAGATTTAGTTTATTGCACTTAAATAAACCAGGGAATTGTGTTTAATTGTTTGTTATTTCCCAGTTTTCCGAATCCCGCTTAATTTGGTCGGAAATTTGTAATTGTGCTAATTTGGATTTTCTGAGCTGATTAAGTGCAATTTTGAAATGCAGGAAATTTCGGAAATACATTTTGGGACATCAGGAAGAAGGCCAAATAAAT
The DNA here is from genome assembly GCA_034642375.1 of Vigna nakashimae. Classification (NCBI taxonomy): domain Eukaryota; kingdom Viridiplantae; phylum Streptophyta; class Magnoliopsida; order Fabales; family Fabaceae; genus Vigna; species Vigna nakashimae. The sequence continues at coordinate 22,814,016 of CM067766.1, forward strand.
TCAAGACTCCCCAGACAGACATGTTTGAATTAATTAAATTGTAATTCAGTAGTTTAAAATTTCTGTATCAACTCTTATATTTTGGGTCAATTTTTGATAAACTAGATTAGACCTAAAAAGTAGAGAAAGAGACTTGGCATCTTAGGGTTTTTTTGTGTGGACCCCACCCTTATTAAGAAGGGAACACACGGCCTTGTACCCCACCCTTATTAAGAAGGGAACACACGGCCTTGTACAGCCGCCACTTGTTACATTTCCTCTAGGCTTGTGTCTTAGGAATGGAGAATGATGTTTACGCAATTTTCATGAATGAGAGAAAAAGCTTCACTTTTCTATTTTGCTGATTATACATTTTTTTATTTCTTTGGTTCAAACAATTTTTATTTTGAAGAATGTTCACGGCCGCTGTTGGCCACTTGCCATTTTGACTCTCTCGGTCCTTGGTTTGGAGGCGCTATTTATTTTTGGATTTTTGAACTTTACTTTTGGCTGAATGTTGTTCTTGAACGGAAGAAATGAAGAGCTTGGTTGGTGGCACACGGGATTGAGCTTGGCACATGCTGCACGGAGATTAGTAGCAGCGGTGTCACGTGAAGCACCACGCGTGGAGAAAGGAGCACAATCTTTATCTTTCTTTTAATTAGCACACGGAAGTGTTAGCCGAGAATGGACCGAGAATGGAGAGTGAAGCATGTTTTAATTTTGGAGAAGGGCAAGCTCGGGATTTGAGCTGGAGGCAGGGAGAAGTGATGCACATTCCATCAGCACGTTGAGAAGTGTTGTAGCTGCCACGGGGGTGCACGGAAGGTGGAGTTGGAAGCAGGGAGAAGTTCTTTATTTAATATTCACTTTTTGGAAAGGAAGAGGTGCTGGCACGGCTTGGAGAGAGGTTCACGGGAATTGGAGGGCTGTCACAGGAGCTGAATTATTTTTTTTTACGTGTTGATTGAATTGGAGAATGGTGTGACGCTTTGGAAGCACGCAGCTGGGAGATAATGGTGTGCACGGTAATTAGAGAAATGGGATAGGGTCACGGAAGCATTCCAGAAGCACGTCCAGAGGGGCCCATGAGGTGATTGATTTTGGAAGCAGCGGTGCATTCATTTTGCTGGAGGTGTGCGCACATGATGTTGCCCTTGACCAAGAGAATAGGCTGATTCAATTAAGGGGTGCTGCCACGTCCACGGGAGAAGAACTGCAAGGATGAGTTTTATGATTTAGCAACTTCATCTCCAATTTATGCATTTTCTTATTTGTACGTTGCAATCTCAAGTGGTTAACGCCCTTTTCTTTACAATTTCATTCCAAGTTGTAATGTGCATTTCATTTTTAGCTTTAGTGTTGCATTTGAATAACACTTTAATTGTGTTTGGAAATTTATCTTTGCATTGTTCGGTTTAATATTTTCATTCACTTCAAGGTTGTCAATTATGTTTGATTGTGTTTAATTCTCATTTTAATTTAAATTCAATTACTGTCACAAATCTTTCAAAAAAAAAAACCCCCCCCACTACGTGTTGATCTGAGACTGAACCCAAATTGGTCCTTGAGAGACGACCTAGGAGTCACTTCCTAGTACTGTACTGCATTCAATTATGCACAACTTTTGTTGGGAGGTGCGACCCTCTCATCAGTACGAAGCTGATGAAGTTGATGAAGTAGACGAAGTGGAGGAAGTGGAGGAAGTAGACGAAGTCGACGAAGTTGACGAAGATGATGAAGTTGACGAAGTGGACGAAGTAGACGAAGTGGACGAAGTGGACGAAGAGGACGAAGTTGACGATATTGACGAAATGGACGAAGTTGACAAAGTGGAAGAACAAAGTAAACGAACTAAGTGGACGAAGTTGAGGAAGTTGACGAAGTTGAGGAAGTGGACGAAGTGGAGGAAGTGGAAGAAGAGAACGATGTGGACGAAGTGGAGGAAGCGGAAGAAGTGGACTAAGTGGACGAAGTTTAGGAAGTGGACTAAGTGGACGAAGTAGACGAAGTGGACGAAGTGGAGGAAGTGGAGGAAGTGGAGGAAGTGGAGGAAGTGGACGAAGTGGACGAAGTTGACGATGATGACGAAGTGGACGAAAAGGACGAAGTTGACGAACTTGACGAAGTGGACGAAGTGGAGGGAGTTGACGAAGTGGACGAAGTGGACGAAGTTGACGAAGTGGTAGAAGTTGACGAAGTGGACAAAATGGAGGAAGTGGAGGAAGTTGGTGAAGTTGATGAAGTGGCCGAAGTTGAGGAAGTGAAGGAAGTGGACTAAGTGGACGAATTGGACGAAGTGGAGGAAGTGGAGGAAGTGGAGGAAGTGGAGGAAATTGGTGAAGTGGACGAAGTGGATGAAGTCGACGAAGTGGACGAAGTGGAGGAAGTGAAGGAAGTGGACGAATTGGACGAAGTGAAGGATGTGGGGGAAGTGAAGTGATGAGTCGATATTTTATTCACTATATTTATCTTATTGTGCTAGAATTAGTCGGGGAATTGTGCTTAAACGTCCGGTATTTTCCTGTTTTTCCTAATTGTGCTTAATTTGATCGGAAATTCTTATTTTAACTAATTTGAATTATCTGAGCTTATTAATTTGCATTATTAATTACGGGAAAATTTTGGATAACTTTTTGGGACATTTGAAGGCTAAATGAAAAAATAACAATTGAGCCAATTTCATCTTAACCATTTCAATTTTCGCACAGTGCTGCCTGAATTTTGTGTCAACTTGTCTGTCTTCGTTCGAGTTCATTTCTTATCCGTTTTGCATGCAATTTTTTTTCATAGTTTCGTATGGATGTCTATTTTCACGTACAGTTTTTATTTTGTTCAATTTAATTCTGTGTTGTTCCCAGTAATTTGATTACGCCACTGTGTCAGTCCAGTGCAGCGTGAATGTTGTGTCAACTTGTATTTCTTCGTTCGAGTCCAATTCTTATCCGTTTTCTATGCCATTTTTTTTCATAGTTTCGTATGGATGTCTATTTTTACGTATAGTTTTTACTTTGATAGAATTATTTCTGTAATGTTCCCAGTAATTGTTTTACTCCACTGTGTCAGTCCAGCAAAGGGAATTTGGAAACACACATGCCGCACATGCACATGGAAAGGCTTTGGTTTTAAATTTTTTTTTGGAGAATAGGATAAAGAAGTGCACATTTACGTGAAGTCCAGCAACAAATGCAAGTAGCACATGATGGAAGGAATCTACAAAAGCTTGTGGTATGAGTGCACACACATGGAGTTTTACTTCCATTTGATGGATGATGACATGGAATCACATTTCTGAAAATGGTCCACCAAACACATGCTTGCAATGTACCAAGAATCACTTAAGTTTCACAAATGTCACGGCTGGAAACATCAAGTGGAGGGCCCCTTTGTTTTATTTTTATTGAAGGAGAGTTTAAAGAATTAGTTGGAAGGTGCACATCTCTCACAATGTCTCACGGTTGGTGCAGCAGGAAAATATTCAGCCATCATACCTTCACATGGACATGGAAGCCAAAGTAAGAAACACATGCAAAAGAGCTTCATCCAGCCATTGATACAAAGGGAGGGGGAAGAAAAATTTGGAGGGGGTTAGTTGGTGGATGGAGAGGAGAGGCCGTGAGCTCATGGTGGGAGGATGAAGAAAACAAATCACTGCTGGAATGGAGGATGAAGTTGCTTGAAGTTCTTGGTGCCTTCTCATTTGGTTTTGTACATCTTTTCATTAAGCTTTAATCATCTACTGTTATATCCATTTTTTTTTATTCTATAAACTGTAATTTGTATTTTGTTTGTGCAAGTTGTTGTTGTAATTTTAGAAGCATTGTAATTTCATTTTGGGAAGTGTTTTTCCTTCTTTTGATTTATGGTGCAAGGTCTCAGTTTGTTTAAGAGTTATTCTCTTTCTTTCATTTTGTTTTCTTTAATGCAATTTGGTTGAATTATTTTTAGTGTTTATGCATAGATGTTCTAGGCTCTTTCTCTTTTAGTACCTCTTTGATTTTAATTTAATTAGTGAGGAAAGAAAGTCTTGGTGTCATGGCTGGAATGGTAATCAATTTGATTGAAATTGAAGAAGTAAATTAGGTGGAGTAGGTGTGTACGTAAAAGAGCTCTTTTCCTTGTAGAAATCATCATTTTCTTCTAAAAATCCATTAGCATTTAGTCCAACATGTGGACCTCTTCTTGTATTATGTTTTTGTCTTTTCATAAGTTGTTTTGGAGAAGAAGTGTCATGGTTGGAATGTTGTGTACGTAGGTGATGTGGAGAATACAATTTAATTTGCTTTTCATTTAGAAATGTAATTGAAGTTGAAGTAAATGTTTTCTTTGTAAAATTGAATTGGTATGGATGTTGGATGCTTACGGTTTTGGATGTCCATTTGAAATTATCCTTTCAATGAAACCAAGCAATTTTGTCACGGATCATGAGGTAATTTTTAGAAGCAATTCAAATTCTTTTTTTTTTAAATTTTAGATTTTACTGTCTCTTTTTACTGCTGTAATTTAATTTCTGTTGTAATTCAATTTCAGTTGTTGTTTTCTGCAATTTAATTTCTCCTCTTCTTTATTTTTGCATGATGATCATTTACTGTAATTTTATTTTCTGTATTTTACTGCAGTAATTTTGAGTCTGTTTTTACTGTTTTCCAAATTTACCATTTTCTATATTTACTGTTTTCTGTATTTTTGTTTTCTGTATTTTGCTGTTACTGTTTTACAGATTTTGAAAATTCTGTACTTACTGTTTTTACTGTTATTATTTACTGCTGTAATTTCATTTTTTTTGTTTTTACTGTTTTACTATTTTTACAGTTTTCTGTATTTTATGTTTTACTGTATTTTCGTTTTTACTGTTCCAGATTTAATTTTTATTGTTTCATGTTACTGTATTTTCGTTTTTACTGTTTTCTAAAATTTTCTGTTTTCTGTTTTCACTGTTTTCTGTATTTACTGTTTTCTGTATTTTCTGTTTTTCTGTATTTTCGTTTTTACTGTTTTAATTTCATTTACTGTACCAATTTCATTTTTACTGTTTTAATTTCGTTTTACTGTTTTTAAATTTCATTTTTTTTACTATTTTCTGTTTATTTTTACGGTTTGTTAATTTACTGCTTTCAACATTTACATTTTTCCGCAACCAAAAACAATCACAAACCCCCCCACTACGTGTTTGACCCGAGACTGAACCCAAATATTGGTCCTTGAGAGACGACCTAGGAGTCACATCCTAGCTATACTGCATTCTTTTATGCAATCAAATTTGTACGCAGTGCGACCCGCGTATCAAATTTTTGGCGCCGCTGCCGGGGACCAATGGTTCGGTTTGAGGTCTTTTGTGTAAATATGTGGTTTGTCATCTATGTTTGAATCTGTGGATATTTTGTCTGTTTGAATTTTCTGCTATCGTTTCTTGACTATAGGGTGTTGTAACTTAGTTCATGACTAGGAGCAATCCTGGAACCATACAACCCTTTGATCCTGAGATTGATAGAACGTTTCGTAGGTTAACCAGTAATTCTCGGAATTTATCTTTAGAGTCAATTATTGAGCCAGTTGCAGTAGATACGGAACATCCCACTACTGATTCTGATTCTGATTCTGTTATTTTTCACACTGAGAACGATATGGCACAACCTCCACCTCGCAGAAGGACTCTTAGAGAGATGGCTGCACCTGATTTCACCTACGAAAGTTTGTGCATCCAGTATCCAGATGAAGATGTTCCATATGTTCTAAAAACTGGACTAATCCATTTGTTACCAAAGTTTCATGGCCTTGCAGGAGAAAGCCCGCATAAACATCTGAAGGAATTCCATATTGTGTGTTCATCAATGAAACCTCATGATGTTCCTGAAGACAGTATCTTTCTGAAGGCATTCCCGCATTCGCTAGAAGGTGTAGCGAAGGATTGGTTATACTGTTTGGCGCCTAGATCCATCACCAGCTGGGGCGATCTGAAGAGGTTATTCTTGGAGAAATTTTTTCCAGCATCCCGAACCACTGCGATCAGGAAAGATATATCTGGGATTAGACAGTTTGGGGAGGAAAGCTTATATGAGTACTGGGAAAGATTCAAGAAACTTTGTGCAAGCTGCCCTCACCATCAGATAAGCGAGCAACTGCTTCTCCAGTATTTCTATGAAGGACTGAATAACATGGAGAGGAGTATGATCGATGCTGCCAGTGGTGGAGCGCTTGGAGACATGACGCCTGTTGAAGCTAGGCAATTGATTGAGAAAATGGCTTCTAACTCCCAACAGTTCAGTGTGAGAAATGATGCTATTGTGGTTAGGGGAGTTCATGATGTTGCTACCCATTCTTCATCTACTGATAAAAATGTTGAAAACAAGCTTAATGGTCTTGTGAGTTTGGTGACACAGTTGGCATCCAGTCAGAGATTAGCACCTCCTTCTGCTTCTGTTGCACGGGTGTGTGCTATTTGTTCTAGTGACCATTACACTGATGCTTGTCCTTCTCTGCAGCAACCTAGTGCTCATGATACACCTCAAGCTTATGCCACCAACATTTACAATAATAGACAGCAACAACAGCAAAATTATGACTTGTCTGCCAACAGGTATAACCCAGGATGGAGAGATCACCCTAATCTTAGATGGAACAATGCTCCATATCAGCAGCAACAACAACAGCAAACACCGCCCTTCAATAATGTTGCAGGTCCTAGACCATATGTGCCCCCACCTGTTCAGAGATATCAAAGGCAACAACAGCAAGATGCACCTGCCCAACCAGTTGCCCAACCTTCCACTTCATCTGAAACTTCATTGGAAGAGTTAGTGAGACAAATGAGTATTCAAAACATACAGATGGCAACTCAGATAAACCAGATGGGAGCTTCCATACAGAGTCTCAATAACCAGATGGGACAGATGGCGACTCAGATAAGCCAGGCGCAGTCTCAGAATTCTAATAAGTTACCATCCCAGACTGTGCAGAATCCTAGGAATGTTAGCGCCATAACCCTCAGATCAGGGAAGCAGACTGTTGTACCTTCAGAGGCCACTTCTACACCTACACCCGTGCCTGCCACTTGTCCTAGAGAGGACGACCACGATGGTCCACGCAGGTCATTTGAGGTGGGTGGATCTTCTTCTCCAGTCAGTGGTTCTTCTTCAGGTGGATCTTCTTCTTTTTCCACCACCACTGTTGCCTCACCTTCTCCATTGATTGACCGACCTATCCCTCTTCCATTCCCTTCACGAGCACTTCCTAGCAAAAATATGGAAGATCTGGATAAGGAAATTCTGGAAACCTTCAAGAAGGTAGAGGTGAACATACCTCTACTCGATGCCATCAAGCAGATACCGAAGTATGCCAAATTCTTGAAGGATCTGTGCACACACAAAAGGAAGATGAAAGGCAACGAGAGGATCAGCATGGGAAGGAATGTATCTGCGCTTATTGGTAAGTCGGTCCCACACATTCCTGAAAAGTGCAAGGATCCAGGTACGTTTTGCATTCCTTGTGTGATTGGAAACAATAAATTTGAAAATGCCATGCTCGATTTGGGTGCTTCTATTAATGTCATGCCTTTGTCCATTTATAAATCTTTGTCTTTGGGTCCTTTGAAATCTACGGGTGTGGTCATTCAGTTGGCCAACAGGAGTTTTACCCACCCAACAGGTTACATAGAGGATGTCTTGGTTAGGGTTGGGGAACTAATTTTTCCTGCCGACTTTTATGTTCTGGAAATGGAGGAGGGATTCTCTCATGGATCCGCCCCCATCATCTTAGGCAGACCATTTTTGAAAACTGCTCGAACCAAGATTGATGTGCATGCTGGAACCTTATCTATGGAAATTGCTGATATTGTGGTTCACTTTAATATTCTTGATGCAATGAAGTTTCCAGCTGAGGACCATTCTGTATTCAAGATTGACATGATGGATGACATTATTGATAAATATGCTGTTGATGAATTTGATTCTTTGCATAAGAAAGGACATTCTTTCCTATCTCCTCTTGATACATGCATTGAATCTGAAGCTGAAAATGATATTGATTGTGATGAGGATTTTGATATTGATGATGTTGAGAATGGACCTGTCATAGATATTGATTTAGAGTCTAATGAGATGGATGTTTTGCCCTCACATGTAAATTCTTTAGAGTCAGAATGCACTAACTACTTTGCTGAGAGTACAAATGAATCTGACTTGCAAACACCCACTCTTGAGTTGAAACAACTTCCAGATAACCTCAAGTATGCTTACTTGGAGGATGATGAGAAAAACCCTGTGATCATTTCCACTTCCCTTGATGCTGTTCAAGAGGAGAAATTGCTGAATCTACTGAAAAAGCACAAGAAGGCAATTGGTTGGACATTAGCTGACATACCTGGCATCAGTCCATCCACTTGTATGCACCGTATTTTTTTGGAAGAAGGAGCAAAGCCAGTTAGGCAACCACAACGAAGGCAGAACCCCGTAATTATGGATGTCATCAAGAAGGAGGTGACCAAGCTTCTGCAAGCTGGGATCATCTACCCCATTTCAGATAGTCAATGGGTTAGCCCGATTCATGTTGTTCCCAAGAAGACTGGCCTCACAGTGATAAAGAATGAGAAGGACGAGTTGATTCCCACAAGAGTGCAGAACAGTTGGAGAGTCTGCATTGACTATCGGAGGCTTAACCAAGCAACTAGGAAGGATCATTTTCCCCTGCCATTCATTGATCAGATGCTGGAGCGCCTGGCAGGTAAGTCTCATTATTGCTTTCTTGATGGGTTTTCTGGCTATTTTCAAATCAATATCGCTCCTGAGGACCAAGAGAAAACCACGTTCACCTGCCCCTTTGGCACTTTTGCCTATAGGAGGATGCCATTTGGTCTATGCAACGCTCCTGGTACTTTCCAACGATGCATGCTTAGCATCTTCAGCGATTATCTTGAAAGTTGCATAGAAGTATTCATGGATGATTTTACTGTTTATGGATCCTCATTTGATACATGTTTAGAGAGTCTGGAAAAAGTTCTAAAAAGATGCATAGAAACAAACCTTGTTCTCAATTTTGAGAAATGTCATTTTATGGTAGAACAAGGTTTAGTTCTAGGGCATATCATTTCTGGCAAGGGAATAGAGGTAGATCCTGCAAAATTATCTGTGATTTCAAAATTACCTTACCCCTCTTGTGTGCGAGAGGTCCGATCTTTTCTTGGGCATGCAGGCTTCTACAGGCGCTTCATCAAAGATTTCAGTAAGAAGGCACTTCCCTTGTCCAGACTGCTGCAGAAGGATATTGACTTCGATTTTGATGGCAGATGCAAGCAGGCGTTTAATTGCTTGAAGGAAGCTTTGACCACCGCTCCGATCATCCAGGCACCAGATTGGACAGCCCCTTTTGTTCTTATGTGTGATGCATCCAATTATGCATTGGGGGCCGTCTTGATGCAAAAGATTGATAAGTTGCCTCGAGTGATATACTATGCTTCACGCACTTTGGATGCTGCTCAAGCAAACTACACCACCACTGAGAAAGAGCTCTTAGCCATTGTGTTTGCTCTTGATAAGTTTAGATCATATTTGCTTGGTTCACCTGTTATTGTATTCACTGACCATGCAGCTCTGAAGTTTCTTCTGAAAAAGGCTGAGTCAAAGCCAAGATTGATAAGATGGGTGCTGCTACTCCAAGAATTTGACTTGAAAATCCAAGACCGAAGTGGAGCACAAAATTTGGTTGCAGATCACCTCAGCAGGATTGAGGGAGCTGAGGATGAAACATATGTTTTTCCTATTCAAGATAACTTTCCTGATGAAAGTTTGTTGACGGTTTCACTTTCCCACCCTACTCCTTGGTTTGCAAATATTGTGAATTATTTGGTTGCTCATGTTTTCCCTCCATTAGCATCTCGTACTCAAATTGCTAAAATTAAGAGTGATGCTAAATATTATGTTTGGGATGACCCATATCTGTGGAAGTTGTGCAGTGACCAAGTTACTAGGAGATGCATTCCGGACCATGAGATTGACTCGGTCCTGCAGTTTTGTCATGCCTCATCACCTGGTGGTCATCTGGGGATACAGAGAACAGCTCGCAGGGTGCTTGACTGTGGTTTCTATTGGCCTTCCATCTTCAAGGATGCGGAGAGGATCTGCAGCACCTGTGAGCCTTGTCAGAAAGCAGGAGGATCGATTTCACAAAGACAAGAGATGCCTCAACAACCTATGTTGTTCTGTGAGGTATTTGATATCTGGGGTATAGATTTCATGGGTCCTTTTCCTGTTTCTTTCGGTTTCTCTTATATTCTCCTTGCTGTGGATTATGTTTCAAAATGGGTGGAAGCTAAAGCCACCCGGACTAATGATGCTCGGATTGTTGTAGATTTTGTTAGATCTCACCTCTTTTGCAGGTTTGGAGTGCCTAGAGCAATTGTTAGTGATCAGGGAACCCATTTTTGCAATAGATCGATGCAAGCTTTGCTCAAGAAATATGGTGTGACGCACAGAGTTTCTACACCTTACCACCCCCAAACGAATGGGCAGGCTGAGATCTCCAACAGGGAGATTAAGAGGATTTTGGAAAAGATTGTCCAGCCCAACAGGAAAGATTGGAGTAACAGATTGGACGATGCTCTTTGGGCCCACAGGACCGCGTACAAAGCACCAATAGGGATGTCTCCCTACCGGGTTGTTTTTGGAAAGGCGTGTCATCTACCAGTTGAGATTGAGCATCGGGCATACTGGGCTGTAAAAACTTGCAACTTGTCTATGGAACAAGCTGGAGAGGAAAGAAAGTTGCAACTGAATGAACTGGATGAGATCCGATTAGAGGCCTATGAGAACTCGAAGTTCTACAAGGAAAGGACAAAGAAGTTCCACAATAGTTCTATTGTTAGAAAGGATTTCGAGGTTGGCCAACAGGTTTTGTTGTATAACTCTAGACTCGGCCTCATGGGTGGTAAGTTGAGATCTAAGTGGACTGGACCTTTTGTTGTGACTAATGTTTATCCTTATGGTGCAGTAGAAATCCAAGGTCAATCATCAGCTACAAGCTTCAAGGTGAACGGGCATAGACTGAAGCCTTTCCTCAGCAATCCTGCTTTGTTGGACGTAGTGGTGGAGGAGACGTCTCTGGACCGGCCCACCTACCCTCCCAATTGACCAGGGAGTTTCTTTTCTCTTTCCCTCCTCACTTTTATTGCACTTGTCCATAATATGTTTCCGGTTTTGATTGCTGATGTATGCTTAGAACACATTGAGGACAATGTGTAGTTTAAGTGTGGTCTATTGGGAGAGATTCGGATTGTTCTTTGTTTTGTGTGTTAAATTTTTGTTTTTGAGTGTTAAATTTTTTCTGTTTTGAATTGTTTTTAGTGTGTTTTGTGTGCAATTTTACATTTTTCTCTTCAATTCTGGACTCTGTTAAAGTTGTAGACTCGTCTTTCATTTCACTTGATTGATACTCATGGCATGAAATCTTTGCTTTTCTCTGCTTGGAAAATGATTATGATGTTTAAGAGGTTGATTTGATTGTGACAAATACCCTGTGTGAGAATTTGAGCCACTTTATTTCTTTCTTGCGTGTGACATGTCTCTTGATTGCTTGCACATGTGCCTTGGCTTGACTCTTGTTGATGATTCTTGATGGATATGCATGTTTAGAAATGATAAAGGCATTTTATTTCTTGAGCCTCGTTAGCCAAATAAGCCTACCCTGTTATTATCATTTGATAACCCTTTTGAGCCTATACTGTATCCATTTATTTGTTTTAAAGCCCATACACTCGACTTAAGTGAAAAATCATGATTACCTTAACCTTAGGAAGTTTTGGAGCTTTGGAAATATTTTGGGAATAAGTGTGGTCTCCGTGGGGATTCTTATAAATTGGCTAGTTGGTTCCTCATCTTGTTATTTTTGGAAATATGATCCTATTGAGTGATAAAAAAAAATTATATCAACATCTACTGATGGATGTCACTTGAAAAAAAAAATATTTTAGCATCTACTGATGGGTGCTTTGAAAAAAAAAAAAAAGAAAAAAAAAGAAAAAAAAAACGAAAAAATAATTTTGTGAATAACGGAGTCAAGAAGAGGATTGAATTAGAGGTTTGAGTGTTATTTGACTGTGTTTACACTTGTTTCCCATTGCTCCTCTATTTCTTTTGGTTTGTAGCTACTTATCCATATTTATCCTCCCTTGTCCTTGGCCCCATTATAACCCAGTAAAGACCTTTTGATCCGAGCATGCATATGTTTTAAGTGTTGATTTTAGAGGCTTGCCAAGTCTACTTGTGTTTGTTCTCTTGAGTACATCGAGCTGATATTATTATTTACTCTAGACACTCGAGAGAAACACTGTTAGTGCATCTGTGAGGTTTTGTTATTTTTGATTCACCTCTTAAGCTGATTAATCGTTTTACCATGTTTTGAATTGCTTGGATAATTTCATGAGTATTTGTTTTCTTTGATCATGTGATAGATATTGTCTACTACTTTTATTTGTCCAGATTTCTTGAGAAATATGTAAATCGATTTGTTTCTTTGTGAGTTTTTGTTTTTTTTGTGTGTTGAGTTTGTGTCACTTCCTTGATGTCCCTTGAACTATTCCCTGATTTGCGTATTAATTTTGCCCAGGAGTGCAAAAGACTAAGTGTGGTCTATTTTGATGAGTCGATATTTTATTCACTATATTTATCTTATTGTGCTAGAATTAGTCGGGGAATTGTGCTTAAACGTCCGGTATTTTCCTGTTTTTCCTAATTGTGCTTAATTTGATCGGAAATTCTTATTTTAACTAATTTGAATTATCTGAGCTTATTAATTTGCATTATTAATTACGGGAAAATTTTGGATAACTTTTTGGGACATTTGAAGGCTAAATGAAAAAATAACAATTGAGCCAATTTCATCTTAACCATTTCAATTTTCGCACAGTGCTGCCTGAATTTTGTGTCAACTTGTCTGTCTTCGTTCGAGTTCATTTCTTATCCGTTTTGCATGCAATTTTTTTTCATAGTTTCGTATGAATGTCTATTTTCACGTACAGTTTTTATTTTGTTCAAATTAATTCTGTGTTGTTCCCAGTAATTTGATTACGCCACTGTGTCAGTCCAGTGCAGCGTGAATGTTGTGTCAACTTGTATTTCTTCGTTCGAGTCCAATTCTTATCCGTTTTCTATGCCATTTTTTTTCATAGTTTCGTATGGATGTCTATTTTTACGTATAGTTTTTACTTTGATAGAATTATTTCTGTAATGTTCCCAGTAATTGTTTTACTCCACTGTGTCAGTCCAGCAAAGGGAATTTGGAAACACACATGCCGCACATGCACATGGAAAGGCTTTGGTTTTAAATTTTTTTTTGGAGAATAGGATAAAGAAGTGCACATTTACGTGAAGTCCAGCAACAAATGCAAGTAGCACATGATGGAAGGAATCTACAAAAGCTTGTGGTATGAGTGCACACACATGGAGTTTTACTTCCATTTGATGGATGATGACATGGAATCACATTTCTGAAAATGGTCCACCAAACACATGCTTGCAATGTACCAAGAATCACTTAAGTTTCACAAATGTCACGGCTGGAAACATCAAGTGGAGGGCCCCTTTGTTTTATTTTTATTGAAGGAGAGTTTAAAGAATTAGTTGGAAGGTGCACATCTCTCACAATGTCTCACGGTTGGTGCAGCAGGAAAATATTCAGCCATCATACCTTCACATGGACATGGAAGCCAAAGTAAGAAACACATGCAAAAGAGCTTCATCCAGCCATTGATACAAAGGGAGGGGGAAGAAAAATTTGGAGGGGGTTAGTTGGTGGATGGAGAGGAGAGGCCGTGAGCTCATGGTGGGAGGATGAAGAAAACAAATCACTGCTGGAATGGAGGATGAAGTTGCTTGAAGTTCTTGGTGCCTTCTCATTTGGTTTTGTACATCTTTTCATTAAGCTTTAATCATCTACTGTTATATCCATTTTTTTTTTATTCTATAAACTGTAATTTGTATTTTGTTTGTGCAAGTTGTTGTTGTAATTTTAGAAGCATTGTAATTTCATTTTGGGAAGTGTTTTTCCTTCTTTTGATTTATGGTGCAAGGTCTCAGTTTGTTTAAGAGTTATTCTCTTTCTTTCATTTTGTTTTCTTTAATGCAATTTGGTTGAATTATTTTTAGTGTTTATGCATAGATGTTCTAGGCTCTTTCTCTTTTAGTACCTCTTTGATTTTAATTTAATTAGTGAGGAAAGAAAGTCTTGGTGTCATGGCTGGAATGGTAATCAATTTGATTGAAATTGAAGAAGTAAATTAGGTGGAGTAGGTGTGTACGTAAAAGAGCTCTTTTCCTTGTAGAAATCATCATTTTCTTCTAAAAATCCATTAGCATTTAGTCCAACATGTGGACCTCTTCTTGTATTATGTTTTTGTCTTTTCATAAGTTGTTTTGGAGAAGAAGTGTCATGGTTGGAATGTTGTGTACGTAGGTGATGTGGAGAATACAATTTAATTTGCTTTTCATTTAGAAATGTAATTGAAGTTGAAGTAAATGTTTTCTTTGTAAAATTGAATTGGTATGGATGTTGGATGCTTACGGTTTTGGATGTCCATTTGAAATTATCCTTTCAATGAAACCAAGCAATTTTGTCACGGATCATGAGGTAATTTTTAGAAGCAATTCAAATTCTTTTTTTTTTAAATTTTAGATTTTACTGTCTCTTTTTACTGCTGTAATTTAATTTCTGTTGTAATTCAATTTCAGTTGTTGTTTTCTGCAATTTAATTTCTCCTCTTCTTTATTTTTGCATGATGATCATTTACTGTAATTTTATTTTCTGTATTTTACTGCAGTAATTTTGAGTCTGTTTTTACTGTTTTCCAAATTTACCATTTTCTATATTTACTGTTTTCTGTATTTTTGTTTTCTGTATTTTGCTGTTACTGTTTTACAGATTTTGAAAATTCTGTACTTACTGTTTTTACTGTTATTATTTACTGCTGTAATTTCATTTTTTTTGTTTTTACTGTTTTACTATTTTTACAGTTTTCTGTATTTTATGTTTTACTGTATTTTTGTTTTTACTGTTCCAGATTTAATTTTTATTGTTTCATGTTACTGTATTTTCGTTTTTACTGTTTTCTAAAATTTTCTGTTTTCTGTTTTCACTGTTTTCTGTATTTACTGTTTTCTGTATTTTCTGTTTTTCTGTATTTTCGTTTTTACTGTTTTAATTTCATTTACTGTACCAATTTCATTTTTACTGTTTTAATTTCGTTTTACTATTTTTAAATTTCATTTTTTTGACTATTTTCTGTTTATTTTTACGGTTTGTTAATTTACTGCTTTCAACATTTACATTTTTCCGCAACCAAAAACAATCACAAACCCCCCCACTACGTGTTTGACCCGAGACTGAACCCAAATATTGGTCCTTGAGAGACGACCTAGGAGTCACATCCTAGCTATACTGCATTCTTTTATGCAATCAAATTTGTACGCAGTGCGACCCGCGTATCATGAAGGAAGTGGAGAAAGTGGCCTAAGTGGACGAAGTTGACGAAGTGGAGCAAGTGGAGCAAGTGGACGAAGTGGAGGAAGTGGACGATGTGGAGGAAGTGCAGGAAATGGAGGAAGTGGTTCAAGTGGACGAAGTTGACGAAGTGGACGAAGTGGAAGAAGTTGACGAAGTTGATGTCGTTGACAAAGTCCACGAAGTTGACGAAGTGGACGAAGCAAAGGAAGTGCACTAAGTGGACGAAGTTGACGAAGTGGACGAGGTGGAGAAAGGGGAGGAAGTGCAGAAAGTGGCGGAAGTGGAGGAAGTGGATTAAGTGGACGAAGTTGACGAAGTCGACGAAGTAGAGGAAGTGGAGGAAGTGGAGGAAGTGGAGGAAGAGGACGAAGTGAAGGAAGTGGACGAAGTTGACGAAGTAGACGAAGTGGACGAACTTGACGAAGTTGACGAAGTGGACGAAATTGACGAAGTGGAGGAAGCAGAGGAAGTGAACTAACTGGACGAAGTTGACGAAGTGGACGATGTGGACGAAGTGTAGGAAGTTGACGAAGTGGAGGAAGTGGAGGAAGTTGTCGAAGTGGACGAAGTTGATGAAGTTGAGGAAGTGGACGAAGTGGAAGAAGTTGAGGAAGTGGACGAAATGGACGAAGTAGACGAACTTGACAAAGTTGACGAAGTTGACTAAGTGGACGAAGTTGACGAAGTGGACGAAGTGGAGGAAGCGGAGGAAGTGGACTAAGTGGACGAAGTTGACGGAGTGGACGATGTGGACGAAGTGGAGGAAGTGGAGGAAGTTGACGAAGTGGAGGAAGTGGAGGAAGTTGTCGAAGTGGACGAAGCGGAGGAAGTGGACGAATTGGATGCAGTGGACGAAGTGGACGAAGCTGACGAAGTTGACGAAGTCGAAGTTGATGAAGTGGACGAGGTGGAGGAAGTGGACGAAGTGGAGGAAGTGGAGGAAGTTGACGAAGTGGACGAAGTTGTCGAAGTGGACGAAGTGCACGAAGTTGAGGAAGTGGACGAAGTGGAGGAAGTTGACGAAGTGGAGGAAGTGGACGAAGTGGAGGAAGTGGAGGAAGTGGAGGAAGTTGACGAAGTGGAGGAAGTTGACGAAGTGGACGAAGTGGACGAAGTTGAGGAAGTGGACGAAGTGGAGGAAGTTGACGAAGTGGAGGAAGTTGACAAAGTGGAGGAAGTTGACGAGGTGGACAAAATGGAGGAAGTGGAGGAAGTTGGTGAAGTGGACGAAGTGGCCGAAGTTGAGGAAGTGAAGGAAGTGGACTAAGTGGACGAATTGGACGAAGTGGAGGAAGTGGACGAAGTAGACGAAGTGGACGAAGTGGAAGAAGTTGACGAAGTGGACGAAGTCAACGAAGTGGCCGAAGTGGAGGAAGTGAAGGAAGTGGACGAATTGAACGAAGAGGAGGATGTGGGGGAAGTGGAGGAAGTGGAGGAAGTTCACGAACTGGACGAACTGGACGAAGTGGACGAAGTTGACGAAGTGGACGAAGCTGACGAAGTTGACGAAGTGGAAGAAGTGGAGGAAGTTGACGAAGTTGACGAAGTGGACGAAGTAGAGGAAGTGGAGGAAGTGGAGGAAGTGGAGGAAGTGCAGGAAGTGGCCTAAGTGGACGAAGTTGATTCAGTGGAGGAAGTGGAGGAAGTGGAGGAAGTTGGTGAAGTGGATGAAGGGGACGAAGTGGGCGAAGTTGAGGAAGTGAAGGAAGTGGACTAAGTGGACCAATTGGACGAAGTGGAGGAAGTGGACGAAGTAGACGAATTTGACGAAGTGGAAGAAGTTGACGAAGTGGACGAAGTGGAGGAAGTGGAGGAAGTGGAGGAAGTTGGTGAAGTGCACGAGGTGGAGGAAGGGGAGGAAGTGCAGGAAGTGGCGGAAGTGGAGGAAGTGGACTAAGTGGACGAAGATGACGAAGATGACGAAGTTGACGAAGTAGAGGAAGTAGAGGAAGTGGAGGAAGTTGAGGAAGTGGAGGAAGAGGACGAAGTGAAGGAAATGGACGAAGTTGACGAAGTGGACGAAGTGGACGAACTTGACGAAGTTGACGAAGTGGACGAAATTAACGAAGTGGAGGAAGCGCTGGAAGTGAACTAGGTGGACGAAGTTGACGAAGTTGACGAAGTGGACGATGTGGACGAAGTGGAGGAAGTGGAGGAAGTTGACGAAGTGGAGGAAGTGAAGGAAGTGGACTAAGTGGACCAATTGGACGAAGTGGAGGAAGTGGACGAAGTAGACGAAGTTGACGAAGTGGAAGAAGTTGACGAAGTGGAGGAAGTGGAGGAAGTTGGTGAAGTGGACGAGGTGGAGGAAGGGGAGGAAGTGCAGGTGATGGACAAATCTATGATCACCAAAATATGATGTCACAAACTTGTTTTACAATCGGCAAGTATGACCGAATCGTTCAAGTAATAAACTTGGTAAGACCAAGTATCGTTCTCCCAAAGGACTCACGGCCTAGTTTAGTTATGTGATTTGTTGATTAGCTAAGACTTACAAACGAAATAATTGACGGAGTGGACGATGTGGACGAAGTGGAGGAAGTTGACGAAGTGGAGGAAGTGGAGGAAGTTGTCGAAGTGGACGAAGCGGAGGAAGTGGACGAAGTGGATGCAGTGGACGAAGTGGACGAAGCTGACGAAGTTGACGAAGTTGTCGAAGTTGATGAAGTGGACGAGGTGGAGGAAGTGGACGAAGTTGAGGAAGTGGAGGAAGTTGACGAAGTGGACGAAGTTGAGGAAGTGGACGAAGTGGAGGAAGTTGACGAAGTGGAGGAAGTGGACGAAGTGGAGGAAGTTGACGAAGTGGAGGAAGTTGACGAAGTGGACGAAGTGGACGAAGTTGAGGAAGTGGACGAAGTGGAGGAAGTTGACGAAGTGGAGGAAGTTGACGAAGTGGAAAAAATGGAGGAAGTGGAGGAAGTTGGTGAAGTGGACGAAGTGGCCGAAGTTGAGGAAGTGAAGGAAGTGGACTAAGTGGACGAATTGGACGAAGTGGAGGAAGTGAACGAAGTAGACGAAGTGGACGAAGTGGAAGAAGTTGACGAAGTGGACGAAGTCAACGAAGTGGCCGAAGTGGAGGAAGTGAAGGAAGTGGACGAATTGAACGAAGAGGAGGATGTGGGGGAAGTGGAGGAAGTGGAGGAAGTTCACGAAGTGGACGAACTGGACGAAGTGGACGAAGTTGACGAAGTGGACGAAGCTGACGAAGTTGACGAAGTGGACGAAGCTGACGAAGTTGACGAAGTGGACGAAGCTGACGACGAAGTGGACGAAGTGGACGAAGTGGAGGAAGTTGACGAAGTTGACGAAGTGGACGAAGTAGAGGAAGTGGAGGAAGTGGAGGAAGTGGACGAAGTTGACGAAGTGAACGAAGCTGATGAAGTTGACGAAGTGGACGACGTGGAGGAGTAGACGATGTGGAGGAAGTGGACGAAGTGCACGAAGTTGAGGAAGTGGACGAACTAGAGGAAGTTGACGAAGTGGACGAAGTGGACAAAGTGGACGAAGTGAACGAAGTGGACGAAGTTGACGAAGTGGACGAAGTTGACGAAGTGGACAAAAGGGAGGAAGTGGAGGAAGTTGGTGAAGTGGATGAAGTGGACGAAGTGGCCGAAGTTGAGGAAGTGAAGGAAGTGGACTAAGTGGACATATTGGACGAAGTGGAGGAAGTGGAGGAAGTGTAGGAAGTGGAGGAAGTTGTCGAACTGGACGAAGTGCACGAAGTTGAGGAAGTGGACGAAGTGGAGGAAGTTGACGAAGTCGAGGAAGTTGACGAAGTGGACGAAGTTGACGAAGTGGACAAAATGGAGGAAGTGGAGGAAGTTGGTGAAGTGGATGAAGTGGACGAAGTGGCCGAAGTTGAGCAAGTGAAGGAAGTGGACTAAGTGGACGAATTGGACGAAGTAGACGAAGTGGAAGAAGTTGACGAAGTGGAAGAAGTTGACGAAGTGGATGAAGTTGACGAAGTGGAGGAACTAGAGGAAGTTAGTGAAGTGGACGAAGTGGACTAAATCGACGAAGTCAACAAAGTGGCCGAAGTGGAGCAAGTGAAGGAAGTGGACGAATTGAACGAAGTGGAGGATGTGGGGGAAGTGGAGGAAGTGGAGGAAGTTGACGAAGTGGACGAAGTGGACGAAGTGGACGAAGTGGACGAAGTTGACGAAGTGGACGAAGTTGACGAAGTTGACTAAGTGGACGAAGTGGACGAAGCTGACGAAGTTGACGAAGTGGAAGAAGTGGAGGAAGTTGACGAAGTTGACGAACTGGACGAAGTAGAGGAAGTGGAGGAATTGGACGAAGTGGAGGAAGTGGAGGAAGTGGCCTAAGGGGACGAAGTTGACGAAGTGAACGAAGCTGATGAAGTTGACGAAGTGGACGAAGTGGAGGAAGTAGACGATGTGGAGGAAGTGGACGAAGTGCACGAAGTTGAGGAAGTGGACGAACTAGAGGAAGTTGACGAAGTGGACGAAGTGGACAAAGTGAACGAAGTGAACGAAGTGGACGAAGTTGACGAAGTGGACAAAAGGGAGGAAGTGGAGGAAGTTGGTGAAGTGGATGAAGTGGACAAAGTGGCCGAAGTTGAGGAAGTGAAGGAAGTGGACTAAGTGGACCAATTGGACGAAGTGGAGGAAGTGGACGAAGTAGACGAAGTGGAAGAAGTTGACGAAGTGGACGAAGTGGAGGAAGTGGAGGAAGTTGGTGAAGTGGACGAGGTGGAGGAAGGGGAGGATGTGCAGGAAGTGGCGGAAGTGGAGGAAGTGAACTAAGTGGACGAAGATGACGAAGTTGACGAAGTAGAGGAAGTGGAGGAAGTGGAGGAAGAGGACGAAGTGAAGGAAGTGGACGAAGTTGACGAAGTGGACGAAGTTGAGGAAGTGAAGGAAGTGGACTAAGTGGACCAATTGGACGAAGTGGAGGAAGTGGACGAAGTAGACGAAGTGGAAGAAGTTGACGAAGTGGAGGAAGTGGAGGAAGTGGAGGAAGTTGGTGAAGTGGAAGAGGTGGTGGAAGGGGAGGAAGTGCAGGAAGTGGCGGAAGTGGAGGAAGTGGACTAAGTGGACGAAGGTGACGAAGTTGACGAAGTAGAGGAAGTGGAGGAAGTGGAGGAAGTGGAGGAAGAGGACGAAGTGAAGGAAGTGGACGAAGTTGACGAAGTGGACGAAATTGACGAAGTGGACGAAGTGGAGGAGGCGCTGGAAGTGAACTAACTGGACGAAGTTGACGAAGTTGACGAAGTGGACGATGTGGACGAAGTGGAGGAAGTGGAGGAAGTAGACGAAGTGGAGGAAGTTGTCGAAGTGGAGGAAGCGGAGGAAGTGAACTAACTGGACAAAGTTGACGAAGTTGACGATGTGGGTGAAGTGGAGGAAGTGGAGGAAGTGGAGGAAGTGTAGGAAGTGGAGGCAGTTGTCGAAGTGGACGAAGCGCACGAAGTTGAGGAAGTGGACGAAGTGGAGGAAGTTGACGAAGTGGACGAAGTTGACGAAGTGGACAAAATGGAGGAAGTGGAGGAAGTTGGTGAAGTGGATAAAGTGGACGAAGTGGCCGAAGTTGAGGAAGTGAAGGAAGTGAACTAAGTGGACGAATTGGACGAAGTGGAGGAAGTGGACGAAGTAGACGAAGTGGACGAAGTGGAAGAAGTTGACGAAGTGGACGAAGTTGACGAAGTGGACGAAGGTGACGAAGTGGACGAAGGTGACGAAGTGGAGGAACTAGAGGAAGTTGGTGAAGTGGACGAAGTGGACTAAATCGACGAAGTCAACGAAGTGGCCGAAGTGGAGCAAGTGAAGGAAGTTGACGAATTGAACGAAGTGGAGGATGTGGGGGAAGTGGAGGAAGTGGAGGAAGTTCACGAAGTGGACGAATTGGACGAAGTGGACGAAGTTGACGAAGTGGACGAAGTTGAAGAAGTTGACGAAGTGGACGAAGCTGACGAAGTTGACGAAGTGGAAGAAGTGGAGGAAGTTGACGAAGTTGACGAACTGGACGAAGTAGAGGAAGTGGAGGAAGTGGAGGAAGTGGAGGAAGTGGAGGAAGTGGCCTAAGCGGACGAAGTTGATTAAGTGGAGGAAGTGGAGGAAGTGGACGAAGTGGATGAAGTTGACGAAGTGAACGAAGCTGATGAATTTGACGAAGTGGACGAGGTGGAGGAAGTAGACGATGTGGAGGAAGTGGACGAAGTGCACGAAGTTGAGGAAGTGGACGAAGTGGAGGAAGTTGACAAAGAGGACGAAGTGAACGAAGTGGACGAAGTGGACGAAGTTGACGAAGTGGACAAAAGGGAGGAAGTGGAGGAAGTTGGTGAAGTGGATGAAGTGGACGAAGTGGCCGAAGTTGAGGAAGTGAAGGAAGTGGACTAAGTGGACCAATTGGACGAAGTGGACGAAGTGTAGGAAGTAGAGGAATTTGTCGAACTGGACGAAGTGCACGAAGTTGAGGAAGTGGACGAAGTGGAGGAAGTTGACGAAGTCGAGGAAGTTGACGAAGTGGACGAAGTTGACGAAGTGGACAAAATGGAGGAAGTGGAGGAAGTTGGTGAAGTGGATGAAGTGGACGAAGTGGCCGAAGTTGAGGAAGTGAAGGAAGTGGACGAATTGGACGAAGTAGACGAAGTGGAAGAAGTTGACGGAGTGGACGAAGTTGACGAAGTGGACGAAGTTGACGAAGTGGAGGAACTAGAGGAAGTTGGTGAAGTGGACGAAGTGGACTAAATCGACGAAGTCAACGAAGTGGCCGAAGTGGAGCAAGTGAAGGAAGTGGACGAATTGAACGAAGTGGAGGATGTGGGGGAAGTGGAGGAAGTGGAGGAAGTTCACGAAGTGGACGAATTGGACGAAGTGGACGAAGTTGACGAAGTGGACGAAGTTGACGAAGTTGACGAAGTGGACGAATTGGACGAAGCTGACGAAGTTGACGAAGTGGAAGAAGTGGAGGAAGTTGACGAAGTTGACGAACTGGACGAAGAAAAGGAAGTGGAGGAAGTGGACGAAGTGGAGGAAGTGGCCTAAGTGGACGAAGTTGATTAAGTGGAGGAAGTGGAGGAAGTAGACGAAGTGGACGAAGTTGACGAAGTGAACGAAGCTGATGAAGTTGACGAAGTGGACGAAGTGGAGGAAGTAGACGATGTGGAGGAAGTGGACGAAGTGCACGAAGTTGAGGAAGTGGACGAACTAGAGGAAGTTGGCGAAGTGGACAAAGTGGACGAAGTGAACGAAGTGGACGAAGTTGACGAAGTGGACAAAAGGGAGGAAGTGGAGGAAGTTGGTGAAATGGATGAAGTGGACGAAGTGGCCGAAGTTGAGGAAGTGAAAGAAGTGGACTAAGTGGACCAATTGGACGAAGTGGAGGAAGTGGACGAAGTAGACGAAGTGGAAGAAGTTGACGAAGTGGACGAAGTGGAGGAAGTGGAGGAAGTTGGTGAAGTGGACGAGGTGGAGGAAGGGGAGGATGTGCAGGAAGTGGCGGAAGTGGAGGAAGTGGACTAAGTGGACGAAGATGACGAAGTTGACGAAGTAGAGGAAGTGGAGGAAGTGGAGGAAGTGGAGGAAGTGGAGGAAGAGGACGAAGTGAAGGAAGTGGACGAAGTTGACGAAGTGGACGAAGTTGAGGAAGTGAAGGAAGTGGACTAAGTGGACGAATTGGACGAAGTGGAGGAAGTGGACGAAGTAGACGAAGTGGAAGAAGTTGACGAAGTGGACGAAGTGGAGGAAGTGGAGGAAGTTGGTGAAGTGGACGAGGTGGAGGAAGGGGAGGAAGTGCAGGAAGTGGCGGAAGTGGAGGAAGTGGACTAAGTGGACGAAGATGACGAAGTTGACGAAGTGGAGGAAGTGGAGGAAGTGGAGGAAGTGGAGGAAGGGGACGAAGTGAAGGAAGTGGACGAAGTTGACGAAGTGGACGAAGTGGACGAAGTGGACGAAGTGGACGAACTTGACGAAGTTGACGAAGTGGACGAAATTGACGAAGTGGACGAAGTGGAGGAAGCGCTGGAAGTGAACTAACTGGACGAAGTTGACGAAGTTGACGAAGTGGACGATGTGGACGAAGTGGAGGAACTGGAGGAAGTAGACGAAGTGGAGGAAGTGGAGGAAGTTGTCGAAGTGGAGGAAGCGGAGGAAGTGAACTAACTGGAAAAAGTTGACGAAGTTGACGATGTGGGTGAAGTGGAGGAAGTGGAGGAAGTGGAGGAAGTGTAGGAAGTGGAGGAAGTTGTCGAAGTGGACGAAGTGCACGAAGTTGAGGAAGTGGACGAAGTGGAGGAAGTTGACGAAGTGGACGAAGTTGACGAAGTGGACAAAATGGAGGAAGTGGAGGAAGTTGGTGAAGTGGATAAAGTGGACGAAGTGGCCGAAGTTGAGGAAGTGAAGGAAGTGAACTAAGTGGACGAATTGGACGAAGTGGAGGAAGTGGACGAAGTAGACGAAGTGGACGAAGTGGAAGACGTTGACGAAGTGGACGAAGTTGACGAAGTGGACGAAGTTGACGAAGTGGAGGAAGTATTGGAAGTTGGTGAAGTGGACGAAGTGGACTAAATCGACGAAGTCAATGAAGTGGCCGAAGTGGAGGAGGTGAAGGAAGTGGACGAATTGAACGAAGTGGAGGATGTGGGGGAAGTGGAGGAAGTGGAGGAAGTTCACGAAGTGGACGAACTGGACGAAGTGGACGAAGTTGACGAAGTGGACGAAGCTGACGAAGTTCACGAAGTGGACGAAGCTGACGAAGTTGACGAAGTGGAAGAAGTGGAGGAAGTTGACGAAGTTGACGAAGTGGACGAAGTAGAGGAAGTGGAGGAAGTGGAGGAAGTGGAGGAAGGGGAGGAAGTGGCCTAAGCGGACGAAGTTGATTAATGGAGGAAGTGGAGGAAGTGGACGAAGTGGACGAAGTTGACGAGGTGAACGAAGCTGATGAAGTTGACGAGGTGGACGAAGTGGAGGAAGTAGACGATGTGGAGGAAGTGGACGAAGTGCACGAAGTTGAGGAAGTGGACGAAGTGGAGGAAGTTGACGAAGTGGACGAAGTGGACAAAGTGGACGAAGTGAACGAAGTGGACGAAGTTGACGAAGTGGACGAAGTGGACAAAAGGGAGGAAGTGGAGGAAGTTGGTGAAGTGGATGAAGTGGACGAAGTGGCTGAAGTTGAGGAGGTGAAGGAAGTGGACTAAGTGGACCAATTGGACGAAGTGGAGGAAGTGGACGAAGTTGACGAAGTGGAAGCAGTTGACGAATTGGACGAAGTGGAGGAAGTGGAGGAAGGGGAGGAAGTGCAGGAAGTGGCGGAAGTGGAGGAAGTGGCGGAAGTGGAGGAAGTGGACTAAGTGGACGAAGTGACGAAGTTGACGAAGTGGAGGAAGTGGAGGAAGTGGAGGAAGTGGAGGAAGAGGACGAAGTGAAGGAAGTGGACGAAGTTAAGGAAATGGACGTAGCTGACGAAGTGGAAGAAGTGGACGAACTTGACGAAGTTGACGAAGTGGACGAATTTGACGAAGTGGACGAAGTGGAGGAAGCGCAGGAAGTGAACTAACTGGACGAAGTTGACGAAGTGCACGATGTGGACGAAGTGGAGGAAGTGGAGGAAGTTGACGAAGTGGAGGAAGTGAAGGAAGTGGACTAAGTGGACCAATTGGACGAAGTGGAGGAAGTGGACGAAGTAGACGAAGTTGACGAAGTGGAAGAAGTTGACGAAGTGGACGAAGTGGAGGAAGTGGAGGAAGTTGGTGAGGTGGACGAGGTGGAGGAAGGGGAGGAAGTGCAGGAAGTGGCGGAAGTGGAGGAAGTGGACTAAGTGGACGAAGATGACGAAGTTGACGAAGTAGAGGAAGTGGAGGAAGTGGAGGAAGTGGAGGAAGTGGATGAAGAGGACGAAGTGAAGGAAATGGACGAAGTTGACGAAGTGGACGAAGTTGACGAAGTTGACGAAGTGGACGAAATTGACGAAGTGGACGAAGTGGAGGAAGCGCTGGAAGTGAACTAACTGGACGAAGTTGACGAAGTTGACGAAGTGGACGAAGTGGAGGAAGTGGAGGAAGTTGACGAAGTGGAGGAAGTTGTCGAAGTGGACGAAGCGGAGGAAATGGACGAAGTGGACGAAGTTGACGAAGTGGACGAAGTAGAAGAAGTTGACGGAGTGGACGAAGTGGACGAAATGGATGAATTGGACGAAGTCGACCAAGTGGTTGAAGTCGACGAAGTTGAAGAAGTTGATGAAGTTGACGAAGTGGACGAAAAGGAGGTGAACTAAGTGGACAAAGTTCACGAAGTGGACAAAGTGTACGAGGTGGAGGAAGGGGAGGAAGTGCAGGAAGTGGATGAAGTTGACGAAGTGGACGAAGTAGAGCAAGTGGAGGAAGTGGAGCAAGTTGACGAAGTGAAGGAAGTGGACGAAGTTGACGAAGTGGACGAACTTGACGAAGGTCACGAAGTGGACGAAATTGACGAAGTAGACGAAGTGGAGGAAGCGGAGGAAGGGAACTAAGTGGACGAGGTTTACGAAGTGGATGAAGTGGACGAAGTTGACGAAGTTGATGAAGTGGACGAAATTGACGAAGTGGATGAAGTGGAGGAAGCGGAGGAAGTGAACTAACTGGACAAAGTTGACGAAGTTGACGATGTGGGTGAAGTGGAGGAAGTGGAGGAAGTGGAGGAAGTGTAGGAAGTGGAGGAAGTTGTCGAAGTGGACGAAGTGCACGAAGTTGAGGAAGTGGACGAAGTGGAGGAAGTTGACGAAGTCGAGGAAGTGGACGAAGTTGACGAAGTGGACAAAATGGAGGAAGTGGAGGAAGTGAAGGAAGTGGACTAAGTGGACGAATTGGACAAAGTAGAGGAAGTGGACAAAGTAGACGAAGTGGACGAAGTGGAAGAAGTTGACGAAGTGGACGAAGTTAACGAAGTGGACGAAGTTGACGAAGTGGAGGAAGTAGAGGAAGTTGGTGAAGTGGACGAAGTAGACTAAATCGACGAAGTCAATGAAGTGGCTGAAGTGGAGGAAGTGAAGGAAGTGGACGAATTGAACGAAGTGGAGGATTAGGGGGAAGTGGAGGAAGTGGAGGAAGTTCACGAAGTGGACGAACTGGACGAAGTGGACGAAGTTGACGAAGTGGACGAAGCTGACGAAGTTGACGAAGTGGACGAAGCTGACAAAGTTGACGAAGTGGAAGAAGTGGAGGAAGTTGACGAAGTTGACGAAGTTGACGAAGTGGACGAAGTAGAGGAAGTAGAGGAAGTGGAGGAAGTGGAGGAAGTGGAGGAAGTGGCCTAAGTGGACGAAGTTGTTTAAGTGGAGGAAGTGGAGGAAGTGAAGGAAGTGGACGAAGTGGACGAAGTGGAGGAAGTGGACGAAGTGCACGAAGTTGAGGAAGTGGACGAAGTGGAGGAAGTTGACGAAGTGGACGAAGTGGACAAAGTGGAAGAAGTGAACGAAGTGGACGAAGTTGACGAAGAGGACAAAAGGGAGGAAGTGGAGGAAGTTGGTGAAGTGGACGAAGTGGCCGAAGTTGAGCAAGTGAAGGAAGTGGACTAGGTGGACCTATTGGACGAAGTGGAGGAAGTGGACGAAGTAGACGAAGTGGAAGAAGTTGACGAAGTGGACGAAGTGGAGGAAGTTGGTGAAGTGGACGAGGTGGAGGAAGGGGAGGAAGTGCAGGAAGTGGCGGAAGTGGAGGAAGTGGACTAAGTGGACGAAGATGACGAAGTTGACGAAGTAGAGGAAGTGGAGGGAGTGGAGCAAGTGGAGGAAGAGGACGAAGTGAAGGAAGTGGACAAAGTTGACGAAGTGGACGAACTTGACGAAGTTGACGAAGTGGACGAAATTGACGAAGTAGACGAAGTGGAGGAAGCGCTGGAAGTGAACTAACTGGACGAAGTTGACGAAGTTGACGAAGTGGACGATGTGGACGAAGTGGAGGAAGTAGACGAAGTGGAGGAAGTGGAGGAAGTTGTCGAAATGGAGGAAGCGGAGGAAGTGAACTAACTGGACAAAGTTGACGAAGTTGACGATGTGGGTGAAGTCGAGGAAGTGGAGGAAGTGGAGGAAGTGTAGGAAGTGGAGGAAGTTGTCGAAGTGGACGAAGTTGAGGAAGTGGACGAAGTGGAGGAAGTTGACGAAGTGGACGAAGTTGACGAAGTGGACAAAATGGTGGAAGTGGAGGAAGTTGGTGAAGTGGATGAAGTGGACGAAGTGGCCGAAGTTGAGGAAGTGAAGGAAGTGGACTAAGTGGATGAATTGGACGAAGTGGAGGAAGTGGACGAAGTGGAAGAAGTTGACGAAGTGTACGAAGTTGATGAAATGGACGAAGTTGACGAAGTGGACGAAGTTGACAAAGTGGACGAAGTTGACGAAGTGGAGGAAGTAGAGGAAGTTGGTGAAGTGGACGAAGTGGACTAAATCGACGAAGTCAATGAAGTGGCCGAAGTGGAGGAAGTGAAGGAAGTGGACGAATTGAACGAAGTGGAGGATGTGGGGGAAGTGGAGAAAGTGGAGGAAGTTCACGAACTGGACGAACTGGACGAAGTGGACGAAGTGGACGAAGTTGACGAAGTGGACGAAGCTGACGAAGTTGACGAAGTGGAAGAAGTGGAGGAAGTTGACGAAGTTGACGAAGTTGACGAAGTGGACGAAGTAGAGGAAGTTGAGGAAGTGGACGAAGTGGAGGAAGTGGAGGAAGTGGAGGAAGTGGCCTAAGTGGACGAAGTCGATTAAGTGGAGGAAGTGGACGAAGTTGACGAAGTGAACGAAGCTGATGAAGTTGACGAAGTGGACAAAGTGGAGGAAGTAGACGATGTGGAGGAAGTGGACAAAGTGCACGAAGTTGAGGAAGTGGATGAAGTGGACGAAGTGGACGAAGTGGACGAAGTGGACGAAGTGGACGAAGTGGGCAAAGTGGACAAAGTGGACGAAGTGAACGAAGTGGACGAAGTTGACGAAGTGGACGAAGTTGACGAAGTGGACAAAAGGGAGGTAGTGGAGGAAGTTGGTGAAGTGGATGAAGTGGACGAAGTGGAGGAAGTTGGTGAAGTGGATGAAGTGGACGAAGTGGCCGAAGTTGAGGAAGTGAAGGAAGTGGACTAAGTGGACCAATTGGACGAAGTGGAAGAAGTGGACGAAGTAGACGAAGTTGACGAAGTGGAAGAAGTTGACGAAGTGGACGAAGTGGAGGAAGTGGAGGAAGTTGGTGAAGTGGACGAGGTGGAGGAAGGGGAGGAAGTGCAGGAAGTGGCGGAAGTGGAGGAAGTGGACTAAGTGGACGAAGATGACGAAGTTGACGAAGTAGAGGAAGCGGAGGAAGTGGAGGAAGTGGAGGAAGAGGACGAAGTGAAGGAAGTGGACGAAGTCGACGAAGTGGACGAAGTGGACGAAGTTGACGAAGTTGACGAAGTGGACGAAATTGACGAAGTGGACGAAGTGGAGGAAGCGCTGGAAGTGAACTAACTGGACGAAGTTGACGAAGTGGACGATGTGGACGAAGTGGAGGAAGTGGAGGAAGTTGACGAAGTGGAGGAAGTGGAGGAAGTTGTCGAAGTGGAGGAAGCGGAGGAAGTGAACTAACTGGACAAAGTTGACGAAGTTGACGATGTGGGTGAAGTGGAGGAAGTGGAGGAAGTGTTGGAAGTGGAGGAAGTTGTCGAAGTGGACGAAGTGCACGAAGTTGAGGAAGTGGACGAAGTGGAGGAAGTTGACGAAGTGGAGGAAGTTGACGAAGTGGAGGAAGTTGACGAAGTGGACAAAATGGAGGAAGTGGAGGAAGTTGGTGAAGTGGATGAAGTGGACGAAGTGGACGAAGTTGAGGAAGTGAAGGAAGTGGACTAAGTGGACGAATTGGACGAAGTGGAGGAAGTGGACGAAGTAGACGAAGTGGACGAAGTGGAAGAAGTTGACGAAGTGGACGAAGTTGACGAAGTGGACGAAGTTGACGAAGTGGAGGAAGTAGAGGAAGTTGGTGAAGTGGACTAAATCGACGAAGTCAATGAAGTGGCCGAAGTGGAGGAAATGAAGGTAGTGGACGAATTGAACGAAGTGGAGGATGTGGGGGAAGTAGAGGAAGTGGAGGAAGTTCACGAAGTGGACGAACTGGACGAAGTTGACGAAGTGGACGAAGCTGACGAAGTGGACGAAGCTGACGAAGTTGACGAAGTGGAACAAGTGGAGGAAGTTGACGAAGTTGACGAAGTAGAGGAAGTGGACGAAGTGGAGGAAGTGGAGGAAGTGGAGGAAGTGCAGGAAGTGGCCTAAGTGGACGAAGTTGTTTAAGTGGAGGAAGTGGAGGAAGTGGAGGAAGTTGACGAAGTGAACGAAGCTGATGAAGTTGACGAAGTGGAGGAAGTAGACGATGTGGAGGAAGTGGACGAAGTGCACGAAGTAAAGGAAGTGGACGAAGTGGAGGAAGTTGACGAAGTGGACAAAGTGGACAAAGTGGATGAAGTGAACGAAGTGGACGAAGTTGACGAAGTGGACAAAATGGAAGAAGTGGAGGAAGTTGGTGAAGTGGATGAAGTGGACGAAGTGGCCGAAGTTGAGGAAGTGAAGGAAGTGGACTAAGTGGACCAATTGGACGAAATGGAGGAAGTGGACGAAGTAGACGAAGTTGACGAAGTGGAAGAAGTTGACGAAGTGGACGAAGTGGAGGAAGTGGAGGAAGTTGGTGAAGTGGACGAGGTGGAGGAAGGGGCGGAAGTGCAGGAAGTGGCGAAAGTGGAGGAAGTGGACTAAGTGGACGAAGATGACGAAGTTGACGAAGTAGAGGAAGTGGAGGAAGTGGAGGAAGTGGAGGAAGTGGAGGAAGAGGACGAAGTGAAGGAAGTGGACGAAGTTGACGAAGTGGACGAAGTGGACGAACTTGACGAAGTTGACGAAGTGGACGAAATTGACGAAGTGGACAGAGTGGAGGAAGCGCTGGAAGTGAAGTAACTGGACGAAGTTGACGAAGTGGACGATGTGGACGAAGTGGACGAAGTGGAGGAAGTTGAGGAAGTGGAGGAAGTGGAGGAAGTTGTCGAAGTGGACGAAGCGGAGGAAATGGACGAAGTGGACGAAGTTGACGAAGTTGACGAAGTGGACGAAGTAGAAGAAGTTGACGGAGTGGACGAAGTGGACGAAATGATGAATTGGACGAAGTCGACCAAGTGGTTGAAGTGGATGAAGTTGAAGAAGTTGATGAAGTTGACGAAGTGGACGAAGTGGACGTAGTGGACGTAGTTGACGAAGTGGACGAAGTTGACGAAGTGGACGAAGTTGAAGAAGTGGACGAAGCGGAGAAGGTGAACTAAGTGGACGAAGTTCACGAAGTGGACAAAGTGTACGAGGTGGAGGAAGGGGAGGAAGTGCAGGAAGTGGACGAAGTTGACGAAGTAGACTTAGTAGAGGAAGTGGAGGAAGTGGACGAAGTGAAGGAAGTGGACGAAGTTGACGAAGTGGACGAACTTGACGAAGTTAACGAAGTGGACGAAATTGACGAAGTGGACGAAGTGGAGGAAACGGAGGAAGTGAACTAAGTGGACGAAGTTTACGAATTGGTGAAGTGGACGAAGTTGACGAAGTTGATGAAGTGGACGAAATTGACGAAGTGGATGAAGTGAAGGAAGCGGAGGAAGTGAACTAACTGGACAAATTTGACGAAGTTGACGATGTGGGTGAAGTGGAGGAAGTGGAGGAAGTGTAGGAAGTGGAGAAAGTTGTCGAAGTGGACGAAGCGGAGGAAGTGGACGAAGTGGTCGAAGTTGACGAAGTGGACGACGTGTACGATTGATACAGCTGTCGCGGCCGATCAAATTTTACGTGCAATTAAGAATGCAGTACAGTGCTAGGAATCGACTCCTAGGTCGTCTCTCAAGGACCAATATTTGTGGTTCGGTCTTAGATTTAACACGAAGTGGGGGGGGTTTTGTGATTTTGGTTTTGATGCGGTAAAATTAAAGTTGACTGGAAATTAAATAAAATATAATTAAAAACACTGAAATAAATTTTAACGGTGGTAAAAACTGAACGGTAAAAATGGAAAATGTCTAAAAATAAAATGAACGATAAAATGCAATGATAGAATTTAACAGTTTAGAAATAAAAGAGACAACAAAAATAAAACACTTAACTGAAAATAAAATTTATCATGCATTCAACACTTCAATTAAAATTCAACACTTGGAAAGAAAATGAAAATGAAAAGGAAATGAGCAACCGTGAAATGAACTACACGCTCAGAAATGAAATTACATGCACTGTTTGAAAATGGAACTGGAAAACAAGAACAAATCCAAAAACCTCCCAAAAGGGAGGAGGAAAAATAAAAGCCAACGTAAAACTCTTCTAAATTCCTACTCCTAAAACTAATAATTTCTTTTCTGCATGCTGCTGGATTTATAGCCCAAAAATCTGAACCCGTGAGCCTCTCCTTTTGCCAACTTGTCTTCTTCTTTTGCACACCATTCCAATCTTCTGTAGTTTCCTCTGTCTGTGAACTACTCTTTCTTTCCAATCAATCCATCACGTGAATATCTTGCTTCCGTGAATTCCTCTCGACTTCCTGCACCAAGTTGTTGCCTTCATCACCATGCACACCAAGCTACTGGATCAAGATGCTTCTGCCTCCATTGACCGTGAGCTTCTACTGCTGCCTGGTTGCTTGGACCAAGCTTGCTGGACGTCTTCCTCTCCAGCCAGCTGTGATTCTTTACTTAGCTGGATGTGTGGCTGTCATTCTCTTCTTGCAACTTCAAGGATGTGTGGTGGTCATGTTGCTTCTGCACCGTTGGCTACTTGTTGTCTTCTTCATCCATTTCCAACTCTGGACCAGCTGCTGCACCATTCTAGCTCTTTCATCACGGCTGGTTCTCTTTTTGCTGCTGGACATGGAGATATTTGGATGTGGCTTCTCCCATTTCTGGTGCAGGCCGTGAAAGCTCCTGGACGGTGGTAGCTGGAGCTGCTGCTGGAATCCTCTTCTCTCAGTGTTGCTCACGTAAATGTGCTGGGAATGTGAAGCCCGTATGTGTTGCACGTTCCAGCCAAAAGTATGGTGGCTCCCACCTTATTCCAATTGTTTTGCCAAAGTTCCGTGCAGCATATTGCATTCTTTCACTCAAGTGGTCTCATTTTCTTTATTACGGTGTCTTCCAAAAGAATATTCCTTTTGTGATTGGTTGTAGAATGAAGTGGATGGTGACCGTGGAGTGTCATGTGAAGTCCCTTTTAATTTACAACGTCCGTGTAATTCCCATCAATTTTCATTCTACAATGCTTCCAAAACTATCATGCGCACTTTCTTCCAATAATTTATTGGACATATCAAAAGTAATGAGGGGCCGTGTGTAGAAATGAAACTTCAACAAAATTCACCACTTTGCATATTTTGGATTCTTTACGTGATATGCTCCCAAAAGTTATCAACTAAATGCAAAAATAAAGGGGAATAAAACCTTGAGTGGTGGTCCCCTTTTTCTTTTCATGTGCTTTATTTCCTAAGGAAAGGAGATTCTCTTTTTCCTCCAAATACGTAAACTTCACCTTGTGGTCCGCTCCATCTTTCTTTATTTAATAAATTGAATATGAATTGAAGTCCATTACGTGCTACTCTTTCACATGTCCACCTCTCTTTTATTCCAAACTATGTGATGCTTAATTCAATTGGCCGTGTGGCATGTGTAGTGGTTCCAAATCATCATGCTTCTTCGTGAAATGAGCTCCAAATTGTGCCAATATTCCACTTCAACACTCAAATAAATAAGTGTAACTAGCTTCTCCTAGTTAAATAGCAGCGTGTACAAATGCATGCTCTTCTGAATGTCCTAAAATGTAATCCAAAATATTCCTACAATCATTAATGAAAATAATAAGCTCAGATAATTCAAATTAATTAAAATAAGAATTTCTGATCAAATTATGCACAATTAACGAAAATGGAATAATATCGAACATTTAAACACAATTCCCCGATTAATTCTAGTACAATAAACTAAGTGAAGTGAAGAAAATATTGACTCATCAACGATGTTGATGAAGTTGATGAAGTAGACGAAGTGGAGGAAGTGGACGAAGTAGACGAAGTGGACGAAGTTGACGAAGATGATGAAGTTGACGAAGTTGACGAAGTAGACGAAGTGGACGAAGTGGACGAAGAGGACGAAGAGGACGAAGTGGACGATATTGACGAAACGGACGAAGTTGACAAAGTGGAAGAACAAAGTGAACGAACGAAGTGGACGAAGATGAGGAAGTTGACGAAGTTGAGGAAGTGGACGAAGTGGAGGAAGTGGAGGAAGAGAACGATGTGGACGAAGTGGAGGAAGCGGAAGAAGTGGACTAAGTGGACGAAGTTGACGAAGTGGACAAAGTGGACGAAGTGGACGAAGTGGAGGAAGTGGAGGAAGTGGAGGAAGTGGACGAAGTGGACGAAGTTGACGATGATGACGAAGTGGACGAAGAGGACGAAGTTGACGAAGTAGATGAACTTGACGAAGTGGACGAAGTGGCCGAAGTGGAGGAAGCGGAAGAACTGGGCTAAGTGGACGAAGTTCACGAAGTGGACGAAGTTGACGAAGTGGAGGAAGTGAACGAAGTGGACGAAGTTGACGAAGTGGACGAAGTGGATGAAGTTTACGAAGTAGAGGAAGTGTAGGAAGTGGAGGAAGTGATGAAAGTGGACTAAGTGAACAAATTGGACAAAGTGGAGAACGTGGAGGAAGTGGAGGAAGTGGAAGAAGTGGAGGAAGTAGGGGAAGTGGAGGAAGTGGAGGAAGTGGAGGAAGTGGACGACGTTGACGAAGTGGACGAGGTGGACGAAGCTGACGAAGTTGACGAAGTGGACGAAGTGGAGGAACTTGACGAAGTTGACGAAGTTGACGAAGTGGACGAAGTGGACGAAGTGGACGAAGTAGAGGAAGTAGAGGAAGTGGAGGAGGTAGAGGAAGTGGAGGAAGGGGAGGAAGTGGAGGAAGTGAACCAAGTGGACAAAGTGAACGAAGTGGACGAAGTTGACGAAGTGGACGAAGTTGACGAAGTGGACGAAGTGGAAGAAGTTGACGAAGTTTACGAAATCGACGAAGTTTAAGAAATCGACGAAGTTGACTTACTTGACAAAGTGGACGAAGTGGACGAAGTAGAGGATGCGGAGGAAGTGGACTAAGAGGACGAAGTTGACGAAGTGGACGAAGTAGAGGAAGTGGAGGAAGTGGAGGAAGTGAAGAAAGTGGAGGTAGAGGACGAAGTGAACAAAGTGGAGGAAGTGTAGGAAGTTGGTGAAGTTGACGAAGTGGCCGTAGTGGAGGAAGTCGACTAAGTGGACGAATTGGATGAAGTGGCGGACGTGGGGGAAGTGGAGGAAGTGGACGATGTGGACGAAGTAGACGAAGTTGACGAAGATGACGAAGTTGACGAAGTGGACGAACTGGACGAAGAGAACGAAGAGGACGAAGTGGACGAAGTTGACGAAGTGCACGAAGCTGATGAAGTTGACGAAGTGGAGGTACGAAGTTGACAAACGAAGTTGACGAAGTTGACAAAGTTGATGAAGTGGAGGAAGTTGACGAAGTGGAGGAAGTGGAGGAAGTTGACTAAGTGGATGAAGTGGACGAAGTTGACGATGTGGAGGAAGTGGAGGAAGTGGACGAAGTGAAAGAAGTTGACGAAGTGGACGAAGTGGACGAAGTGGACGAAGGGGGAAAAGTGGATGAACGAGAAGAAGAAGAAGAAGAAGAAGAAGAAGAAGAAGAAGAAGAAGAAGAAGAAGAAGAAGAAGAATAAGAAGAAGAAGAAGAAGAAGAAGAAAAGAAGAACAAGAAGAAAATGAAGAAGAAGAAGAAGAGGAAGAAGGGGAAGAAGTTGAGGAAGTGGAGGAAGTGGAGGAAGTGGAGGAAGTAGATGAAGTGGAGGAAGTGGACGAAGTGGATGAAGTGAACAAAGTGGACGAAGTTGACGAAATTGACGAAGTGGAGGAAGTGGAGGAAGTGGAGGAAGTTGGTGAAGTGGACAAAGAGGACGAAGTGGAGAAAGTGGCCGAAGTGGAGCAAGTGAAGGAAGTGGACTAAGTGGTCGAATTCGAGGAATTGGAGGACGTGGGTGAAGTGGAGGAAGTGGAGGAAGTGGCCTAAGTGGACGAAGTTGACGAAGTGGAGGAAGTTGACGAAGTGGAAGAAATGGACGAAGTAGACAAAGTCGACGAAGTTGACGAAGTGGACGAAGTTGACGAAGTGGAGAAAGTGGAGTAAGTTGGTGAAGTGGACGAAGTGGACGAAGTCGAAGAAGTGGCCGAAGTGGAGGAAGTGAAGGAAGTGGACGAATTGGATGAAGTGGAGAATGTAGGGGAAGTGGAGGAAGTGGAGGAATTGGCATAAGTGGACGAAGTTGACGAAGTGGAGCAAGTGGAGGAAGTAGACGAAGTGGGGGAAGTGTAGGAAGTGGAGGAAGTCGAGGAAGTGTAGGAAGTGGAGGAAGTGGAGGAAGTGGAGGAAGTGGAGGAAGTTGACGAAGTTGACGAAGTTGACAAAGTGGACGAAGTGGAAGAAGTGGAAGAAGTGGACGAAGTTGACGAAGTCGACGAAGTGGATTTCGTTGACGAAGTGGATGAAGTGGCGGAAGTGGAGGAAGTGGACTAAGTGGACGAAGTTGACGAAGTGGACGAAGTAGAGGAAGTGGAGGAAGTGGAGGAAATGGAGGAAGAGGACGAAGTGAAGGAAGTGGCAAAGTTGACGAAGTGGACGAAGTGGAAGAACTTGACGAAGTTGACGAACTTGACGAAGTGGACGAAATTGACGAAGTGGAGGAAGTTGACGAAGTTGACGAAGTGGAGGAAGTGGAGGAAGTGCAGGAAGTGGAGGAAGTGGAGGAAGTGGAGGAAGTGGTTCAAGTGGACGAAGTAGACGAAGTGGAAGAAGTTGACGAATTGGACGAAGCGGAGGAAGTTAACTAAGTGGACGAAGTTGACGAAGTGGACGAGGTGGAGAAAGGGGAGGAAGTGCATGAAGTGGCGGAAGAGAAGGAAGTGGACTAAGTGGACAAAGTTGACGAAGTTGACGAAGTGGACGAAGTAGAGGAAGTGGAGGAAGTGGAGGAAGTGGAGGAAGAGGACGAAGTGAAGGAAGTGGACGAAGTTGACGAAGTGGACGAAGTGGACGAACTTGACGAAGTTGACGAAGTGGACGAAATTGACGAAGTGGAGGAAGTGATGGACAAATTTATGAGCACCAAAATATGATTTCACAAACTTGTTTCACAATCGGCAAGTATGACCGAATCGTTCAAGTAATAAACTTGGTAAGACCAAGTATCGTTCTTCCCAAAGGACTCACGGCCTAGTTTAGTTATGTGATTTGTTGATTAGCTAGGACTTACAAACGAAATATTTAAATTTTAATATGCAAGATAGAAAATAAACATGTATGCATGAAGTTTGATCAATGGCAAAGACAAAAGATAAACACTTTCAATGAAATATATGAATGAATATGTTGTTGGGGGTCAATTTCATCTCATCCACTCTCATACATTTTAGGAATTCAACATTCAAATCATCATTGTTAATGCCACTCTCTAAAGTACCATTCTAGATGGCTTCTCCCTAATCACGAGTTCATACAATTCCTAGCATTCCTAATGATTAGTTCATAAGTGCAGGAGCTTAACGACAACCAACATAATATTGGGAGAAATTCCCCAGATCTAGACTTCCCCGTACGTGCCTGTATCAACAAAACCAATAATCATGCATGGAATGAGTTAAACTATGCAAGCATTAAGCAAAGAGGAAAAACCCTAACTAATGATGAAAGAAAGCATAAATCTTAGATTAAGATGCAAGCATAAATTCCATATATGAGAGCTTCAAGAGATTACATTGATTCCCCAACAAACATACAAGGTTTAGTTCACCATATTCATGGTGAACCTAGATGAACAATGAAAGAATGAAAGAATAAACCCAATAAAGGTGAAGAGGTAGCCTGAGCATCCAAGATCCTCCTTCAAAGGGGTGGAAGAGAGAGTGGTTGCCTCGTTCCTGCCAAAGATCCTAATCCTAGGACGTGCAAGTCCTTATATACTATTCTAGAGTTACAAAAGATTACAAAAGCCCAAGCCCATAAAAGTGCCGCTCAGCGGTAAATACCGCTCAGCGGTAAATACCGCTCAGCGGTGACTGCGCTTCCCTTTTCTTCCCCTCAGCGGCCAGTTTGGCCCTCAGCGGACCTCCCGTGACCTCCTGAGTGCCGCTCAGCGGTAAAATGCCGCTGAGCGGTGCCTTCGGCTTCTCCTTTTGCACTCTTTGATTCCTTTTCTGATTCCATCTCTCTCTTTCTTCACTTCTTTCACTAAATTCACCTTAAAACCTGCACAAAAACACTTAAATCAAGCATAAACCTGTCCAGCTCTCTTATTTCTGAAAATATAGATAAAAGCATGATTTCAAGCTAGTTTTTAAGTCTAAAGGTTGCTTTTAGTATCAATTTTAAGCATGAAAATAACAGTTTTTCAACTGTTATCACAACCCCAAACTTAGAACTTTGCTTGTCCTCAAGCAAACAAAATGTAACTCAATCTCCAACAAATTCATATGATGGTTCACTCATTCAAAAATCCTCTTTTTCAAGATAAGTAACAACTTCACTCAAACTTATGACCAAGAGTTCAATCAAGATGTGCACATGCTTTAGTGTTCACAAAGTCATTTAAATTCCAACAAATGCTATTTTTCATGAATGATCAATCAATTAAGCATGGATGTTCATGTGCTTATGGAATATTTCCTCACTAGGTAAAGTGTTTCACTCAACACACAAGTGTATAAGAGGTAAAGTGTTTCACTCATTCACTCCACTATCACAATGTCACATGAATCAACTTTGCCTTTCATTTTACCACAATCAAAAACATTCACAAGCATGCATCATCACAAGGACTTTTCAATGGCTTATAATGTGGCTGGGCTAACAAGAAAATTGGTTTTTCTGGATCACAAAATCCTTGAGTTAAGAGAGTCATAACAACACAATTATTCTTATTCTTCCCAACTTGCCTTTGCATTTGCATTGAGCTTTGCTTATTTTTCTTTTCTTTTCTTTTTCCTTTTTTCTTTGCATATTCTTACTTTTTAGCTCTTAGCTCAATGCTTTTCCTTTTTCATGTTTTCCCAACAACCCCAAACTTGAACATTTAACAATACCACACAAGATCTTCTACTTAACTCAAGGTAAAGATTTTCAATCAAGGGTTCTCAGTGTATGGTCAAGGCTAAGGGTTCAAAGGATAAAACACAAAGTGTTCTCTTTTAGTGGGATAACTTTATGAATTTGGCCAATAAAAAGGGTTCCAACAAACGGCCTTGATCATATGATGCAAAACAAGCAATTGATTCAATCATAGAAAACCTGGGCAAAATCATTCATGCTTTCAAAGTAATAGCATTCAACAATAACAACTCTGGAGCTCAAAACCTCACATATAAGCTCATTCACATTTGACATACACATCCTGCTTAATTTCACAATCACAATCATGATATCATGCATTTGTTCACAAAGCTTGTGAATCACCTGTATAAGCATTTCAATGTGCACATCATCTCAACATCAATTAATCATAAGCATCATTCAAGCATCATTACTTATCACACAATTACAGTTAATAGCAAACCATCATAACAAACCAGGTTTCAAATAGAGTACATCAAACCCTAATCTAAAAACAAAAACAAATAAGTTTAGAAAACTTAAACCAACAAAAGCATAAGCATATGATAGCATTCATCCTTAAATGCTATCTCAGCTCCTCATCAATCTGAGTTGTCCTCTGTATCTTCCTCTTCTTGGATCTTATAGTCTTGATTCTTTTTGCCCGATGAGGAGGCCATCCCTGCATCAAACATAATTCTCAAAACCAAAAGATACATTGTTAAGCATTAGTAAGCCACAATGAAGAAATCAGCCCCTTCAATGATGCTCTCTCCCAACCCCAAACTTAGATGGAAAACTAGTGAGCAAGTGAGTGGAAGGGAGATTTTCTAAAGAGGGATGAGGGAAAAATTGTAGAGAACCTTTGAAAAGGTATGTAGGAGTGTGTGTGCAGAGAAGAGCTTGAAAATAAAAGCATTTGCACAACTTAGGGTTTAAAAATACCCTAATGAGCTCGGATCCCGCTAAGGGGAAACTAAAGCCCATCTGCGAGAGTACCGCTCAGCGGTAAGTTGCCGCTCAGCGGCACTTTCGTGATGTGCTCTTCTCCTTCTTTTCTTAACCTACGTGCCTCCTAGACATGCCCCTCACTGGTTCCCTGCAATTCAATGTTTAAAATACTTATGCAAACCCTAACTAAAATAAAACAAACAAAAACAATCAATCAACTGGGTTGCCTCCCAGGTAGCGCTTGTTTAACGTCACGAGCCTGACCCAAAATCCACCAACACCCAATTCTTCTCCTCTTCCAATTTATTCTTCCTTGGATACCTGAAACAACAAACAATGGTTACCTGAAACCTCAAGATTTTCATCTTTACCTCTAGTTATGGGTGCATCTCGAAATGCAGCTTTATAACTGGCTTCTTCCTCCTTTGCTTGTGTCTCATCTTTGAATACATCCACCACCACTCTCTCCTCTCTATCCTGGAGCACCACTATACCTTCATTTACATCTATGATAGCCTTGGCCATTTTCATAAACAGTCTTCCAAGTATGATAGGTATTTTCTCGGTTTCCATCTTCATCACCACAAAGTCTGCCAAAAACTGAAG
Source organism: Vigna nakashimae (assembly GCA_034642375.1). Taxonomy (NCBI): domain Eukaryota; kingdom Viridiplantae; phylum Streptophyta; class Magnoliopsida; order Fabales; family Fabaceae; genus Vigna; species Vigna nakashimae. Next base: position 22,854,176 of record CM067766.1, read on the forward strand.
TTTGCCAACACAAACTACAATGTCTTCTGCAATCCCACATGGCTCCTTTGAAGATCCATCAGCCATTACTAAATTAACCTTTACAGGTTTCATTTTAACATTGCCAATTTGCTCCAGTAAAGAATAAGGTATCAAGTTAACACTTGAACCTAAATCAAGGAGAGCTTTCTTTACCTTTTTCTTCCCTATAGTACAAGGGATAGAAAAACTACCTGGATCTGATGCTTTAGGTGGGAATGACTCTTCCTTAACAGTTATACACTTTTTTTCCTCATCATCTCTACGTCTCTTCTTTGTAGAGCTTTCTTCATTAGATTTGGTGTAAACCGTAATTTGTTGCAAAATTTGCTCCCAAGGTGCATCATTATCCACCATTTTGAATAACTCTGTGAAGTTCATTGGTTTCTCTTGATGGATTGGAAAAGGAAACGTGCTTTTACTCTCTATCTCACTTCTCTCTTCTATATCTAACTCAACTTTCTCATCATCAACACTCTCTACCACCTTGCACTCTTCTCTGGGGTTAACCTCAGTATTAGCCCCAAAGTTTCTATTCGGCCTTTCTTCCAATTGCTTGGTAATCTGACCCATTTGAATCTCCAAATTCTTTATAGCAGCTTCAGTGCTCTTTTGAGAAGATTCAGTTTTCTGAATGAATTGCTGAAGAGTTTCTTCCAACCTTGTTGATCTTTCATTAAGCATAGATAACTGTTGCCACAAGGTGGGTTGCTGCTGCTGCTTATTATATTGACCAGCTTGCCCAGTTTGTCCTTGACCAATGCTTGGATGTGGTTTCCACCCCTGATTATAATTCCCTTGACGGTATGGAAATTGATTAGCCATTAAATTAACATCCTCCACGGCTTCCACAGGAAAAGCACATTGGCCATTGATATGATCACCCCCACATAATTCGCACAACTGGGTTTGTACCTGTGCAGCAGATTTCAACTCTTTAGGTAATAGAGCAAGAGTTTTGGTCAGAGTCTCTAGCTGTTGAGTTAGAATTTTATTCTGAGCTAGCAAGGCATCATGTGTTTGTAATTGATGAACCCCTTTTTGTTGCACAGGAGTTCCTCTTTCACTGTGTAGCTCATTATCACTAGTAGCCATGTTTTCTATGATTTCAGTTGCTTCCTCTGGAGTTTTCCATTTAATATTGCCTCCTGCTGAGGCGTCCAGCATCATCTTGGTTTGTGAACCAAGCCCTCCAAGGAAAGTTAAGACTACTTCTTGATCTTCAAAACCATGCGTGGGAGTTTTACGTAACAAACTTTTATACCTGTCCCATGCATGCCCCAGTGATTCTTCCATGCCCTGCTTAAATGAAGAAATCTCTTGCTTTCCTTTAGTCACCTTAGATTGTGGGAAGTACTTATTTAAAAATTTTGTGACCACTGCTTCCCACTCTGTGAAACTTTCTTCTGGAAAAGAATTCAACCAAAGCTTAGCATTGCCTCCCAATGAGAAAGGAAACAAGCTAAGTTTGATTGCTTCGTCTGGCACCCCATTAATCTTGACTGTGTTGCAAATCTCATTAAAGGTTGTGAGGTGCTCATATGGGCTTTCATGAGATAACCCATTAAATTGATTACTCTTCACCAGTTGAATCAGTGCTGGTTTGACCTCCATATTGGCTGCATTGACTCTAGGTCTAGCTATGCTGTTAAAGTGTTGAGGCCCAGCAATATTAGTGTAGTCTGCAAGAGTTCTTCTTCCATTATTGTTCTCCATACTTCCTGTGCTATGAACAGAACCTTGTGGTGATGATTGTAAGAGAGTTTCTGGAGAAGGGAAAAGTTCTCTAGATGTTCTGATTCTTCTCCTCCTTCTACTCTCGTCTAGACCTTCAAGAAGAGGTTCTGTTGTTTTCTTACTCCTAGTTCGAATTGCCTCCTGCATACACAAGAAAACAAAACCCTAGAAAATATTTGTTAGCACAAAAAGATATAAGAGAAGATATATATTCAAAAGATAAAAAGATAAAAGATTCAGAAGATAGAAGATAAAAGATTCAGAAGATAGAAGATAAAATAAAATAAAATAAAATCTAATCTAATCTAATAAGATAAAATAAAATCTAATCTAATCTAATCAAATAAAATAAAATAAAATAAAATCTATTCTAATCAAATTAAAACCGAAAAATAAAAACAGAAAATCAAAATTAAAGTCAAAGATAATCAATAATCACACAAATTAACCAGTTAAACCACGAGTCCCCGGCAACGGCGCCAAAAACTTGATGGACAAATTTATGATCACCAAAATATGATGTCACAAACTTGTTTCACAATCGGCAAGTATGACCGAATCGTTCAAGTAATAAACTTGGTAAGACCAAGTATCGTTCTCCCAAAGGACTCACGGCCTAGTTTAGTTGTGTGGTTTGTTGATTAGCTAAGACTTAAGAACGAAATATTTGGAGTTTAATATGCAAGACAGAAAATAAACATGTATGCATGAGTTTTTGATCAATGGCAAAAGCAAAAGATAAACACTTTCAATGAAATATATGAATGAAAATGTTGTTGGGGGTCAATTTCATCTTATCCACTCTCATATATTTTAGGAATTCAACATTCAAATCATCATTGTTAATGCCACTCCCTAAAGTACCTTTCTAGAAGGCTTCTGCCTAATCACGAGTTCATACAATTCCTAGCATTCCTAATGATCAGTTCATAAGTGCAGGAGCTTAACGACAACCAACATAATATTGGGAGAAATTCCCCGGATCTAGACTTCCCCGTACGTGCCCGTATCGACAAAACCAATAATCATGCATCGAATGAGTTAAACAATGCAAGCATTAAGCAAAGAGGAAAAACCCTAACTAATGATGAAAGAAAGCATAAGTCTTAATTAAAAGATGTAAAAACAGATTCCATATATGAGAGCTTCAAAAGATTACGTTGATTCCCCAACAAACATACAGAGTTTAGTTCACCATATTCATGGTGAACCTAGATGAATAACAATGAAAGAATGAAAGAATAAACCCTAAAAAGGTGAAGAGGTAGCCTGAGCATCCAAGATCCTCCTTCAAAGGGGTGGAAGAGAGAGTGTTTGCCTCGTTTCTGCCAAAGATACAAACCCTAGGACGTCCTAAAGCTTATATACTATTCTAAAATTACAAAAAATCTAGGCCCAAGCCCATAAGTGTGCCGCTCAGCGGTAAAGTACCGCTCAGCGGTGAGTGCGCGTCTCGTTTCTTCCCCTCAGCGGCCATTTTGCCCTTCAGCGGACCTCCCGTGACCTCTTGAGTGCCGCTCAGCGGTAAAATGCCGCTCAGCGGTAAAATGCCGCTGAGCGGTGACCTCGGCTTCTCCTTTTGCACTCTTTGATTTCTTTTCTGATTCCATCTCTCTCCTTCTTCACTTCTTTCACTAAATTCACCTTAAAACCTGCACAAAAACACTGAAATCAAGCATAAACCTGTCCAGCTCTCTTATTTCTGAAAATATGGATAAAAGCATGATTTCAAGCTAGTTTCTAAGTGTAAAGGTTGCTTTTAGTATCAATTTTAAGCATGAAAATAACAGTTTTTCAACTGTTATCACAACCCCAAACTTAGAACTTTGCTTGTCCTCAAGCAAACAAGATGTAACTCAATCTCCAACCAATTCATATGATGGTTCACTCATTCAAAAATCCTCTTTTTCAAGATAAGTAACAACTTCACTCAAACTTATGACCAAGAGTTCATTCAAGATGTGCACTTGCTTTAGTGTTCACAAAGTCATTGAAATTCCAACAAATGCTATTTTTCATGAATGATCAATCAATTAAGCATGGATGTTCATGTGCTTATGGAATATTTCCTCACTAGATAAAGTGTTTCACTCAACACACAAGTGTATAAGAGGTAAAGTGTTTCACTCATTCACTCCACTATCACAATGTCACATGAATCAACTTTGCCTTTCATTTTACCACAATCAAAAACATTCACAAGCATGGATCATCACAAGGACTTTTCAATGGCTTATAATGTGGCTGGGCTAACAAAAAAATTGATTTTTCTAGATCACAAAATCCTTGAGTTAAGAGAATCATAACAACACAATTATTCTTATTCATTCCCAACTTTCTTTTGCATTTGCACTTGCATTGAGCTTTACTTCTTTTTCTTTTCTTTTCTTTTTCTTTGCATATTCTTACTTTTTAGCTCTTAGCTCAATGCTTTTCCTTTTTCATGTTTTCCCAACAACCCCAAACTTGAACATTTAACAATACCACACAAGATCTTCTACTTAACTCAAGGTAAAGATTTTCAATCAAGGGTTTCAGTGTATGTTCAAGGCTAAGGGTTCAAAGGATAAAACACACAGTGTTCTCTTTTAGTGGGCTAACTTTATGAAATTGGCCAATAAAAAGGGTTCCAACAATCGGCCTTGATCACATGATGCAAAACAAGCAATTGATTCAATCATAGAAAACCTAGGAAAAGTCATTCATGCTTTCAAAGTAATAGCATTCAACAATAACAACTCTAGAGCTCAAAACCTCACATATAAGCTCATTCACATTTGACATACACATCCTGCTTAATTTCACAATCACAATCATAATATCCTGCATTTGTTCACAAAGCTTGTGAATCACCTATATAAGCATTTTAATGTGCACATCATCTCAACATCAATCAATCAATAAGCATCATCAAGCATTACTTATCACACAATCACAGTTAATAGCAAACCATCATAAGAAACCAGGTGTTCAATAGAGTACATCAACCCTAATCTAAAAACAAAAACAAATAAGTTCAGAAAACTTAAACCACAAAAGCATAATCATATGATAGCATTCATCAGTAAATACTATCTCAGCTCCTCATCAATCTGAGCTGTCCTCTGTATCTTCCTCTTCCTCCTCATCTTCATCATCTTCAAATGCATCCTCCTCATCAGCTTCATCTTCTTCCATATCTCTAGCTGAAGCTTCAGCTGCTTCAGCTCCTCCTCCATGCAATGGTTCTTCTGGCCAAGCTACTACATTATGGAATTCATCCATAGTCCACCTGTGTGCTGGAGGTGTATCATACATCCCCACTATCATCTCAGCAGTGGCCACCTGCCCTCTGTGAATGGACTGCAACTGAGCACCTATAAGAGACATATAAATGTCCCTCATCTGGAATGGTTCTGCTTCATGTGTATCAGCAGATGTCTGGCTCTGTGCTGGCCCTCTCTCTCTACGAGCCCGGCGTGGTGGAACTGGCTGAGCTGCATCCTCACCTCCACAATACTGTCTGTAATAAGCCTCATCAATAACTTTTCTTGGCCTCTCAAATGGTGGAACAGAAGTGTCCACCCCAGCTTGCTTGCAAAGGTGAGTGATCAAAGAAGGATGTCCTAGTGGTGCTTTGTTGTTTGAAGTGTTAGCACATACACTAATTTCATCAGCTATCACCTGCCCAATATTAACATTCAAATTTCTGATAGCACAGTAGATGAATAATGCCCTGCTGAGAGTAATATCTGACACATGTGAACATGGCTGAATGTTGGCATGAGAAAATGCCATCCAATACTTTGCAAGAGGAGTCAAATCTGTCCTCCTAATGTTAACCACTGAGCCAGATCTATTCCTTTGGAATTGTCCTCCAGGTATACACAACACTCTCTCCACATCCTCATAATCAGCACCTTCCTCCATGCAAAGAGCAAACTGGCATTGCTCACCAGCCCACACAGTATCCAGGAAGTTGTTGATAGAATCAGGATCATACCTGATAGCATGGCCTCTGACATAGCCCAAATAATTGTCAGCTGGATAATCACCAATCTTCTTTGCATTGGTGTAAAATTCCTTTACCACAGCTATGTTGGCAGGTGCAGGATAAGTGGCTAGCTTTCCCCAATCATTCCCTAACACTTGCTCTCCAAATTGAGGAGCAAAGTTAGGTATCATTCCAACCTTTCTCTCCATTAGAAGTCTCCTGTCCTGAACCACCCTAAAGTGCTTTTCATGTTTCCTAGAAAGGAACCTGCTATTATGGGGTTGCTCTGGTTCCTTTTCCTTTCTCTTGGTTGCCATGGTTTTCAATCTCTTTCCTGAAGAGGATGCCATTCTTGCATTCAAACACAAATACAAAACCATAGAACATGATGTTAATCATTAGTAAAACACAGAACACAACTCCTTTCGAAGCTAAACCACCGCTGAGGGACATAATTTCCCCTCAGCGCCACCAGTGCCACATTCCATCTTCTTTATAGTTGATGTTATCATTCCACCAACTTCGCAACTGCTTCCTTTGAACTGTTTTGGTTCTTCTAGAATATGGAGACTCTATCTCTATCATCTCCTTCTCTTTAAAGCCCTTCACAACCCACAACTTGTTCTTGATTCTTACAGGTGTGCCAAGTTGGAGTCTTCTTTTCTTCCAGTCTCTAGGAATTTCTTCTCCTCTTCCAATCTCTTCTTCCTTGGGTACCTGAAACAACAAACAATGGTTACCTGAAACCTCAAGATTTTCATCTTTACCTCTAGTTATGGGTGCATCTCGAAATGCAGCTTTATAACTAGCTTCTTCCTCCTTTGCTTGCGTCTCATCTTTGAAGACATCCACCACCACTCTCTCCTCTCTATCCTGGAGCACCACTATACCTTCATTTACATCTATGATAGCCCTGGCCGTTTTCATAAACGGTCTTCCAAGTATGATAGGTATTTTCTCGGTTTCCATCTTCATCACCACAAAGTCTGCCAAAAACTGAAGTTTGCCAACACAAACTACAATGTCTTCTGCAATCCCACATGGCTCCTTTGAAGATCCATCGGCCATTACTAAATTAACCTTTACAGGTTTCATTTTAACATTGCCAATTTGCTCCAGTAAAGAATAAGGTATCAAGTTAACACTTGAACCTAAATCAAGGAGAGCTTTCTTTACCTTTTTCTTCCCTATAGTACAAGGGATAGAAAAACTACCTGGATCTGATTCTTTAGGTGGGAATGACTCTTCCTTAACAGTTATACACTTTTTTCCTCATCATCTCTACGTCTCTTCTTTATAGAGATTTCTTCATTAGATTTGGTGTAAACCGTAATCTGTTGCAGAATTTGCTCCCAAGGTGCATCATTATCCACCATTTTGAATAACTCTGTGAAGTCCATTGGTTTCTCTTGATGGATTGGAAAAGGAAACGTGCTTTTGCTCTCTGTTTCACTTCTCTCTTCTGTATCTAACTCAACTTTCTCATCATCAACACTCTCTACCACCTTGCACTCTTCTCTGGGGTTAACCTCAGTATTAGCCCCAAAGTTTTTATTTGGCCTTTCTTCCACCTGTTTGGTGATCTGCCCCATCTGAGTCTCCAAATTTTTGATAGCAGCTTCAGTGCTCTTTTGGGTCGACTCAGTTTTCTGTTTGAAATTGCTGAGAGTTTCCTCCATCCTCATGGATCTTTCATTAAGCATAGATAACTGTTGCCATAAGGTGGGTTGCTGCTGCTGCTTATTATATTGACCAGCTTGCCCAATTTGCCCTTGACCATTACTTGGGTGTGGTTTCCACCCCTGATTGTAGCTCCCTTGACGGTACTGATTGGTCATGTAGTTTACATCCTCTACGGCTTCAACTGGAAAGGCACATTGACCATTGATATGGTCGCCTCCACATAATTCGCACAACAAGGTTTGTACCTGTGCAGCAGATTTCAACTCTTGGGGTAATTGAGCAAGAGTTTTAGTCAGAGTCTCCAGCTGTTGAGTTAGAATTTTATTCTGAGCTAGCAATGCATCATGTGTTTGTAATTGAAGAACCCCTTTTTGTTGCATAGGAGCTCCTCTCTCACTGTGCAGCTCATTATCACTAGTAGCCATGTTTTCTATAATTTCAGTTGCTTCCTCTGGAGTTTTCCATTTAATATTGCCTCCTGCAGAGGCGTCCAGCATCATCTTGGTTTGTGAACCAAGCCCTCCAAGGAAAGTTAAGACTACTTCTTGATCTTTAAAACCATGCGTGGGAGTTTTACGTAACAAGCTTTTATACATGTCCCATGCATGCCCCAGTGATTCTTCCATGCCCTGCTTAAATGAAGAAATCTCTTGCTTGCCTTTAGTCACCTTAGATTGTGGGAAGTACTTGTTTAAAAATTTTGTGACCACTGCTTCCCACTCTGTGAAACTTTCTTCTGGAAAAGAATTCAACCAAAGCCTAGCATTGCCTCCCAATGAGAAAGGAAACAAGCTAAGTTTGATAGCTTCGTCTGGCACCCCATTAATCTTGACTGTATTGCAAATCTCATTAAAGGTAGTGAGGTGCTCATATGGGCTTTCATGAGATAACCCATTAAATTGATTACTCTTCACCAGTTGAATCAGTGCTGGTTTGACCTCCATATTGGCTGCATTGACTCTAGGTCTAGCTATGCTGTTAAAGTGCTGAGGCCCAGCAATATTGGTGTAGTCTGCAAGAGTTCTTCTAACATTATTGTTCTCCATACTTCCTGTGCTATGAACAGAACCTTGTGGTGATGATTGTAAGAGAGTTTCTGGAGAAGGGAAAAGTTCTCTAGACGTTCTGATTCTTCTCCTCCGTCTACTGTCTTCTAATCCTTCAAGAAGAGGTTCTGTTGTTTTCTTACTCCTTGTTCTAATTGCTTCCTGCATACACAAGAAAACAAAACCCTAGAAAATATTTGTTAGCACAAAAAGATATAGGAGAAGATAAATATTCAGAAGATAAAAGATTAAGAAGATAGAATAAAATAAGATAGAATAAAATCTAATCTAATCTAATAAGATAAAATAAAATAAAATAAAATAAAATCTAATCTAATCAAATAAAATAAAATCAAATAAGATAAAATAAAAACCGAAAAAATAAAAACAGAAAATAAAAAAAACAGAAATTCAAAATTAAAGTCAAAGATAATCAATAATCACACAAATTAACCAGTTAAACCACGAGTCCTCGGCAACGGCGCCAAAAACTTGATGGACAAATTTATGATCACCAAAATATGATGTCACAAACTTGTTTCACAATCGGCAAGTATGACCGAATCGTTCAAGTAATAAACTTGGTAAGACCAAGTATCGTTCTCCCAAAGGACTCACGGCCTAGTTTAGTTGTGTGGTTTGTTGATTAGCTAAGACTTAAGAACGAAATATTTGGAGTTTAATATGCAAGACAGAAAATAAACATGTATGCATGAGTTTTTGATCAATGGCAAAAGCAAAAGATAAACACTTTCAATGAAATATATGAATGAATATGTTGTTGGGGGTCAATTTCATCTTATCCACTCTCATATATTTTAGGAATTCAACATTCAAATAATCATTGTTAATGCCACTCCCTAAAGTACCTTTCTAGAAGGCTTCTCCCTAATCACGAGTTCATACAATTCCTAGCATTCCTAATGATCAGTTCATAAGTGCAGGAGCTTAACGACAACCAACATAATATTGGGAGAAATTCCCCGGATCTAGACTTCCCCGTACGTGCCCGTATCGACAAAACCAATAATCATGCATCGAATGAGTTAAACAATGCAAGCATTAAGCAAAGAGGAAAAACCCTAACTAATGATGAAAGAAAGCATAAGTCTTAATTTAAAGATGTAAAAACAGATTCCATATATGAGAGCTTCAAAAGATTACGTTGATTCCCCAACAAACAGACAGAGTTTAGTTCACCATATTCATGGTGAACCTAGATGAATTTCAATGAAAGAATGAAAGAATAAACCCTAAAAAGGTGAAGAGGTAGCCTGAGCATCCAAGATCCTCCTTCAAAGGGGTGGAAGAGAGAGTGTTTGCCTCGTTTCTGCCAAAGATACAAACCCTAGGACGTCCTAAAGCTTATATACTATTCTAAAATTATAGAAAATTCAGGCCCAAGCCCATAAGTGTGCCGCTCAGCGATAAAGTACCGCTCAACGGTGAGTGCGCGTCTCGTTTCTTCCCCTCAGCGGCCATTTTGCCCCTCAGCGGATCTCCCGTGAGCTCCTGAGTGCCGCTCAGCGGTAAACTGCCGTTGAGCGGTGACTTCGGCTTCTCCTTTTGCACTCTTTGATTTCTTTTCTGATTCCATCTCTCTCCTTCTTCACTTCTTTCACTAAATTCACCTTAAAACCTGCACAAAAACACTGAAATCAAGCATAAACCTGTCCAGCTCTCTTATTTCTGAAAATATGGATAAAAGCATGATTTCAAGCTAGTTTCTAAGTATAAAGGTTGCTTTTAGTGTCAATTTTAAGCATGAAAATAACAGTTTTTCAACTGTTATCACAACCCCAAACTTAGAACTTTGCTTGTCCTCAAGCAAACAAGATGTAAACTCAATCTTCAACCAATTGATATGATGGTTCAAAAATCCTCTTTTTCAAGATAAGTAACAACTTCACTCAGACTTATGACCAAGAGTTCAATCAAGATGTGCACAAGCTTTAATGTTCACAAAGTCATTTAAATTCCAACAAATGTTATTTTTCATGAATGATCAATCAATTAAGCATGGATGTTCATGTGCTCATGGAATATTTCCTCACTAGGTAAAGTGTTTCACTCAACACACAAGTGTATAAGAGGTAAAGTGTTTCACTCATTCACTCCACTATCACAATGTCACATGAATCAACTTTGCCTTTCATTTTACCACAATCAAAAACATTCACAAGCATGCATCATCACAAGGACTTTTCAATGGCTTATAATGTGGCTAGGCTAACAAGAAAATTGGTTTTTCTAGATCACAAAATCCTTGAGTTAAGAAGTTGATGAAGTTGACGAAGTGGACGAAGTGGACGTAGTTGACGAAGTGGACGAAGCGGAGGTGAACTAAGTGGACGAAGTTCACGAAGTGGACAAAGTGTACGAGGCGGAGGAAGGGGAGGAAGTGCAGGAAGTGGAGGAAGTGGACGAAGTTGACGAAGTGGACGAAGTAGAGGAAGTGGAGGAAGTGGACGAAGTGAAGGAAGTGGACGAAGTTGACGAAGTGGACGAACTTGACGAAGTGGACGAAATTGACGAAGTGGACGAAGTGGAGGAAGCGGAGGAAGTGAACTAAGTGGACGAAGTTTACGAAGTGGATGAAGTGGACGAAGTTGACGAAGTTGATGAAGGGGACAAAATTGACGAAGTGGATGAAGTGGAGGAAGCGGAGGAAGTGAACTAACTGGACAAAGTTGACGAAGTTGACGATGTGGGTGAAGTGGAGGAAGTGGAGGAAGTGGAGGAAGTGTAGGAAGTGGAGGAAGTTGTCGAACTGGACGAAGTGCACGAAGTTGAGGAAGTGGACGAAGTGGAGGAAGTTGACGAAGTCGAGGAAGTTGACGAAGTGGACGAAGTTGACGAAGTGGACAAAATGGAGGAAGTGGAGGAAGTTGGTGAAGTGGATGAAGTGGACGAAGTGGCCGAAGTTGAGGAAGTGAAGGAAGTGGACTATGTGGACGAATTGGACGAAGTAGACGAAGTGGAAGAAGTTGACGAAGTGGACGAAGTTGACGAAGTGGACGAAGTTGACGAAGTGGAGGAACTAGAGGAAGTTGGTGAAGTGGACGAAGTGGACTAAGTCGACGAAGTCAACGAAGTGGCCGAAGTGGAGCAAGTGAAGGAAGTGGACGAATTGAACGAAGTGGAGGATGTGGGGGAAGTGGAGGAAGTGGAGGAAGTTCACGAAGTGGACGAAGTGGACGAATTGGACGAAGTGGACGAAGTTGACGAAGGGGATGAAGTTGACGAAGTGGACGAAGCTGACGAAGTTGACGAAGTGGAAGAAGTGGAGGAAGTTGACGAAGTTGACGAAGTTGTCGAACTGGACGAAGTAGAGGAAGTGGAGGAAGTGGACGAGGTAGAGGAAGTGGAGGAAGTGGAGGAAGTGGCCTAAGTGGACGAAGTTGATTAAGTGGAGGAAGTGGACAAAGTGGACGAAGTTGACGAAGTGAACGAAGCTAATGAAGTTGACGAAGTGGACGAAGTGGAGGAAGTAGACGATGTGGAGGAAGTGGACGAAGTGCACGAAGTTGAGGAAGTGGACGAACTAGAGGAAGTGGACGAAGTGCACGAAGTGGACAAAGTGGACGAAGTGAACGAAGTGGACGAAGTTGACGAAGTGGACGAAGTTGACGAAGTGGACAAAAGGGAGGAAGTGGAGGAAGTTGGTGAAGTGGATGAAGTGGACGAAGTGGCCGAAGTTGAGGAAGTGGACTAAGTGGACCAATTGGACGAAGTAGACGAAGTGGAAGAAGTTGACGAAGTGGACGAAGTGGAGGAAGTGGAGGACGTTGGTGAAGTGGACGAGGTGGAGGAAGGGGAGGAAGTGCAGGAAGTGGCGGAAGTGGAGGAAGTGGACTAAGTGGACGAAGATGACGAAGTTGACGAAGTAGAGGAAGTCGACGAAGTGGAGGAAGTGGAGGAAGTGGAGGAAGAGGACGAAGTGAAGGAAGTGGACGAAGTTGACGAAGTGGACGAAGTTGAGGAAGTGAAGGAAGTGGACTAAGTGGACCAATTGGACGAAGTGGAGGAAGTGGACGAAGTAGACGAAGTGGAAGAAGTTGACGAAGTGGACGAAGTGGAGGAAATGGAGGAAGTTGGTGAAGTGGACGAGGTGGAGGAAGGGGAGGAAGTGCAGGAAGTGGCGGAAGTGGAGGAAGTGGACTAAATGGACGAAGATGACGAAGTTGACGAAGTAAAGGAAGTGGAGGAAGTGGAGGAAGTGGAGGACGTGGAGGAAGAGGACGAAGTGAAGGAAGTGGACGAAGTGGACGAACTTGACGAAGTTGACGAAGTGGACAAAATTGACGAAGTGGACGAAGGGGAGGAAGCGCTGGAAGTGAACTAACTGGACGAAGTTGACGAAGTTGACGAAGTGGACGATGTGGACGAAGTGGAGGAAGTGGAGGAAGTAGACGAAGTGGAGGAAGTGGAGGAAGTTGTCGAAGTGGAGGAAGCGGAGGAAGTGAACTAACTGGACAAAGTTGACGAAGTTGACGATGTGGGTGAAGTGGAGGAAGTGGAGGAAGTGGAGGAAGTGTAGGAAGTTGTCGAAGTGGACGAAGTGCACGAAGTTGAGGAAGTGGACGAAGTGGAGGAAGTTGACGAAGTGGACGAAGTGGACAAAAGGGAGGAAGTGGACGAAGTTGACGAAGTGGACAAAAGGGAGGAAGTGGAGGAAGTTGGTGAAGTGGATGAAGTGGACGAAGTAGCCGAAGTTGAGGAAGTGGACTAAGTGGACCAATTGGACGAAGTGGAGGAAGTGGACGAAGTGTAGGAAGTGGAGGAAGTTGTCGAACTGGACGAAGTGCACGAAGTTGAGGAAGTGGACGAAGTGGAGGAAGTTGACGAAGTCGAGGAAGTTGACGAAGTGGACGAAGTTGACGAAGTGGACAAAATGGAGGAAGTGGAGGAAGTTGGTGAAGTGGATGAAGTGGACGAAGTGGCCGAAGTTGAGGAAGTGAAGGAAGTGGACTAAGTGGACGAATTGGACGAAGTAGACGAAGTGGAAGAAGTTGACGAAGTGGACGAAGTTGACGAAGTGGACGAAGTTGACGAAGTAGAGGAACTAGAGGAAGTTGGTGAAGTGGACGAAGTCAACGAAGTGGGCGAAGTGGAGCAAGTGAAGGAAGTAGACGAATTGAATGAAGTGGAGGATGTGGGGGAAGTGGAGGAAGTGGAGGAAGTTCACGAAGTGGACGAAGTGGAGGAATTGGACGAAGTGGACGAAGTGGACGAAGTTGACGAAGTGGACGAAGTTGACGAAGTGGACGAATTGGACAAAGCTGACGAAGTTGACGAAGTGGAAGAAGTGGAGGAAGTTGACGAAGTTGACGAACTGGACGAAGTAGAGGAAGTGGAGGAAGTGGACGAAGTGGAGGAAGTCGAGGCAGTGGCCTAAGTGGACGAAGTTGATTAAGTGGAGGAAGTGGAGGAAGTGGACGAAGTTGACGAAGTGAACGAAGCTGATGAAGTTGACGAAGTGGACGAAGTGGAGGAAGCAGACAATGTGGAGGAAGTGGACGAAGTGCATGAAGTTGAGGAAGTGGACGAACTAGAGGAAGTTGACGAAGTGGACGAAGTGGACAAAGTGGACGAAGTGGACGAAGTGAACGAAGTGGACGAAGTTGACGAAGTGGACAAAAGGGAGGAAGTGGAGGAAGTTGCTGAAGTGGATGAAGTGGACGAAGTGGCCGAAGTTGAGGAACTGAAGGAAGTGGACTAAGAGGACCAATTGGACGAAGTGGAGGAAGTGGACGAAGTAGACGAAGTGGAAGAAGTTGACGAAGTGGACGAAGTGGAGGAAGTGGAGGAAGTTGGTGAAGTGGACGAGGTGGAGGAAGGGGAGGATGTGCAGGAAGTGGCGGAAGTGGAGGAAGTGGACTAAGTGGACGAAGATGACGAAGTTGACGAAGTAGAGGAAGTGGAGGAAGTGGAGGAAGTGGAGGAAGTGGAGGAAGAGGACGAAGTGAAGGAAGTGGACGAAGTTGACGAAGTGGACGAAGTTGAGGAAGTGAAGGAAGTGGACTAAGTGGACCAATTGGACGAAGTGGAGGAAGTGGACGAAGTAGACGAAGCGGAAGAATTGACGAAGTGGACGAAGTGGACGAAGTGGACGAAGTGGAGGAAGTTGGTGAAGTGGACTAGGTGGAGGAATGGGAGGAAGTGCAGGAAGTGGCGGAAGTGGAGGAAGTGGACTAAGTGGACGAAGATGACGAAGTTGACGAAGTAGAGGAAGTGGAGGAAGTGGAGGAAGAGGACGAAGTGAAGGGAGTGGACGAAGTTGACGAAGTGGACGAAGTGGACGAACTTGACGAAGTTGACGAAGTGGACGAAATTGACGAAGTGGACGAAGTGGAGGAAGCGCTGGAAGTGAACTAACTGGACGAAGTTGACGAAGTGGACGATGTGGACGAAGTGGAGGAAGTAGACGAAGTGGAGGACGTAGAGGAAGTTGTCGAAGTGGAGGAAACGGAGGAAGTAAACTAACTGGACAAAGTTGACGAAGTTGACGATGTGGGTGAAGTGGAGGAAGTGGAGGAAGTGTAGGAAGTGGAGGAAATTGTCGAAGTGGACGAAGTGCACGAAGTTGAGGAAGTGGACGAAGTGGAGGAAGTTGACGAAGTGGACAAAATGGAGGAAGTGGAGGAAGTTGGTGAAGTGGATAAAGTGGACGAAGTGACCGAAGTTGAGGAAGTGAAGGAAGTGAACTAAGTGGACGAATTGGACGAAGTGGAGGAAGTGGACGAAGTAGACGAAGTGGACGAAGTGGAAGAAGTTGACGAAGTGGACGAAGTTGACGAAGTGGAGGAAGTAGAGGAAGTTGGTGAAGTGGACGAAGTGGACTAAATCGACGAAGTCAATGAAGTGGCCGAAGTGGAGGAGGTGAAGGAAGTGGACGAATTGAACGAAGTGGAGGATGTGGGGGAAGTGGAGGAAGTGGAGAAAGTTCACGAAGTGGACGAACTGGACGAAGTGGACGAAGTTGACGAAGTGGACGAAGCTGACGAAGTTCACGAAGTGGACGAAGCTGACGAAGTTGACGAAGTGGAAGAAGTGGAGGAAGTTGACGAAGTGGACGAAGTTCAGGAAGTGAAGGAAGTGGACTAAGTGGACCAATTGGACGAAGTGGAGGAAGTGGAGGAAGTAGTCGAAGTTGATGAAGTGGAAGAAGTTGACGAAGTGGACGAAGTGTAGGAAGTGGCGGAAGTGGAGGAAGTGGACTAAGTGGACGAAGATGACGAAGTTGACGAAGGAGAGGAAGTGGAGGAAGTGGAGGAAGTGGAGGAAGTGGAGGAAGAGGACGAAGTGAAGGAAGTGGACGAAGTTGACGAAGTGGAAGAAGAGGACGAACTTGACGAAGTTGAGGAAGTGGACGAAATTGACAAAGTGGACGAAGTGGAGGAAGCGCTGGAAGTGAACTAACTGGACGAAGTTGACGAAGTGGACGATGTGGACGAAGTGGAGGAAGTGGAGGAAGTTGACGAAGTGGAAGAAGTGAAGGAAGTGGACTAAGTGGACCAATTGGACGAAGTGGAGGAAGTGGACGAAGTAGACGAAGTTGACGAAGTGGAAGAAGTTGACGAAGTGGACGAAGTGGAGAAAGTGGAGGAAGTTGGTGAGGTGGACGAGGTGGAGGAAGGGGAGGAAATGCAGGAAGTGGCGGAAGTGGAGGAAGTGGACTAAGTGGACGAAGATGACGAAGTAGAGGAAGTGGAGGAAGTGGAGGAAGTGGAGGAAGAGGACGAAGTGAAGGAAATGGACGAAGTTGACGAAGTGGAGGAAGTGGACGAACTTGACGAAGTTGACGAAGTGGACGAAATTGACGAAGTGGACGAAGTGGAGGAAGCGCTGGAAGTGAACTAACTGGACGAAGTTGACGAAGTTGACGAAGTGGACGATGTGAACGAAGTGGAGGAAGTGGAGGAAGTTGACGAAGTGGAGGAAGTTGTCGAAATGGACGAAGCGGAGGAAATGGACGAAGTGGAAGAAGTTGACGAAGTTGACGAAGTGGACGAAGTAGAAGAAGTTGACGGAGTGGACGAAGTGGACGAAATGGATGAATTGGACGAAGTCGACCAAGTGGTTGAAGTCGACGAGGTTGAAGAAGTTGATGATGTTGACGAAGTGGACGAAGTGGACGAAGTGGACGAAGTGGACGAAGCGGAGGTGAACTAAGTGGACGAAGTTGACGAAGTGGACAAAGTGTACGAGGCGGAGGAAGGGGAGGAAGTGCAGGAAGTGGACGAAGTTGACGAAGTTGACGAAGTGGACGAAGTAGAGCCAGTGGAGGAAGTGGAGGAAGTTGACGAAGTGAAGGAAGTGGACGAAGTTGACGAAGTTGACGAAGTGGACGAACTTGACGAAGTTAACGAAGTGGACGAAATTGACGAAGTGGACGAAGTGGAGGTAGCGGAGGAAGGGAACTAAGTGGACGAAGTTTACGAAGTGGATGAAGTGGACGAAGTTGACGAAGTTGATGAAGTGGACGAAATTGACGAAGTGGATGAAGTGGAGGAAGCGGAGGAAGTGAACTAACTGGACAAAGTTGACGAAGTTGACGATGTGGGTGAAGTGGAGGAAGTGGAGGAAGTGGAGGAAGTGTAGGAAGTGGAGGAAGTTGTCGAAGTAGACGAAGTGCACGAAGTTGAGGAAGTGGACGAAGTGGAGGAAGTTGACGAAGTCGAGGAAGTGGACGAAGTGGACAAAATGGAGGAAGTGGAGGAAGTTGGTGAAGTGGCCGAAGTTGAGGAAGTGATGGAAGTGGACGAATTGGACGAAGTAGAGGAAGTGGACGAAGTAGACGAAGTGGACGAAGTGGAAGAAGTTGACGAAGTGGAAGAAGTTGACGAAGTGGACGAAGTGGAGGAAGTAGAGGAAGTTGGTGAAGTGGACGAAGTGGACTAAATCGACGAAGTCAATGAAGTGGCCGAAGTGGAGGAAGTGAAGGAAGTGGACGAATTGAACGAAGTGGAGGATGTGGGGGAAGTGGAGGAAGTGGAGGAAGTTCACGAAGTGGACGAACTGGACGAAGTGGACGAAGTTGACGAAGTGGACGAAGCTGACGAAGTTGACGAAGTGGACGAAGCTGACGAAGTTGACGAAGTGGAAGAAGTGGAGGAAGTTGACGAAGTTGACGAAGTTGACGAAGTTGACGAAGTTGACGAAGTGGACGAAGTAGAGGAAGTAGAGGAAGTGGAGGAAGTGGAGGAAGTGGAGGAAGTGGCCTAAGTGGACGAAGTTGTTTAAGTGGAGGAAGTGGAGGAAGTGGACGAAGTGGACGAAGTTGACGAAGTGAACGAAGCTGATGAAGTTGACGAAGTGGACGAAGTGGAGGAAGTAGACGATGTGGAGGAAGTGGACGAAGTGCACGAAGTTGAGGAAGTGGACGAAGTGGAGGAAGTTGACGAAGTGGACGAAGTGGACAAAGTGGACAAAGTGGAAGAAGTGGACGAAGTTGACGAAGTGGACGAAGTGGACGAAGTGGACGAAGTTGACGAAGTGGACAAAAGGGAGAAAGTGGAGGAAGTTGGTGAAGTGGACGAAGTGGCCGAAGTTGAGGAAGTGAAGGAAGTTGGTGAAGTGGACGAGGTGGAGGAAGTTGGTGAAGTGGACGAGGTGGAGGAAGGGGAGGAAGTGCAGGAAGTGGCGGAAGTGGAGGAAGTGGACTAAGTGGACGAAGATGACGAAGTTGACGAAGTAGAGGAAGTGGAGGAAGTCGAGCAAGTGGAGGAAGAGGACGAAGTGAAGGAAGTGGACAAAGTTGACGAAGTGGACGAAGTGGACGAACTTGACGAAGTGGACGAAATTGACGAAGTAGACGAAGTGGATGAAGCGCTGGAAGTGAAGTAACTGGACGAAGTTGACGAAGTTGACGAAGTGGACGATGTGGACGAAGTGGAGGAAGTAGACGAAGTGGAGGAAGTGGAGGAAGTTGTCGAAGTGGAGGAAGCGGAGGAAGTGAACTAACTGGACAAAGTTGACGAAGTTGACGATGTGGGTGAAGTCGAGGAAGTGGAGGAAGTTGTCGAAGTGGACGAAGCGGAGGAAGTGGACGAAGTCGTCGAAGTTGACGAAGTTGACGAAGTGGACGAAGTGTCAATGTTGATGAAGTTGATGAAGTAGAGAAGTGGAGGAAGTGGACGAAGTAGACGAAGTGGACGAAGTTGACGAAGATGATGAAGTTGACGAAGTTGAGGAAGTAGACGAAATGGATGAAGTGGACGAAGATGACGAAGTGGACGATATTGACGAAATGGACGAAGTTGACAAAGTGGAAGAACAAAGTGAACGAACGAAGTGGACGAAGATGAGGAAGTTGACGAAGTTGAGGAAGTGGACGAAGTGGAGGAAGTGGAGGAAGAGAACGATGTGGACGAAGTGGAGGAAGTGGAAGAAGTGGACTAAGTGGACGAAGTTGACGAAGTGGACAAAGTGGACGAAGTGGACGAAGTGGAGGAAGTGGACGAAGTGGACGAAGTGGACGATGATGACGAAGTGGACGAAGAGGACGAAGTAGACGAACTTGACGAAGTCGACCATGTGGCCGAAGTGGAGGAAGCGGAAGAACTGGGCTAAGTAGACGAAGTTCACGAAGTGGACGAAGTTGACGAAGTGGAGGAAGTGGACGAAGTTGACGAAGTGGACGAAGTGGATGAAGTTTACGAAGTAGAGGAAGTGTAGGAAGTGTATGAAGTGGAGGAAGTGATGAAAGTGGACTAAGTGAACAAATTGGACAAAGTGGAGAACGTGGAGGAAGTGGAGGAAGTGGAGGAAGTGGAAGAAGTGGAGGAAGTAGGGGAAGTGGAGGAAGTGGAGGAAGTGAACGAAGTGGACGACGTTGACGAAGTGGACGAGGTGGACGAAGCTGACGAAGTTGACGAAGTGGACGAAGTGGAGGAACTTGACGAAGTTGACGAAGTTGACGAAGTTGACAAAGTGGACGAAGTAGAGGAAGTGGAGGAAGTGGAGGAGGTAGAGGAAGTGGAGGAAGGGGAAAAAGTGGAGGAAGTGAACCAAGTGGACAAAGTGAACGAAGTGGACGAAGTTGACGAAGTGGACGAAGTTGACGAAGTGGACGAAGTGGAAGAAGTTGACGAAGTTTACGAAATCGACGAAGTTGACGTACTTGACAAAGTGGACGAAGTAGAGGATGCGGAGGAAGTGGACTAAGAGGACGAAGTTGACGAAGTGGACGAAGTAGAGGAAGTGGAGGAAGTGGAGGAAGTGAAGGAAGTGGAGGTAGAGGACGAAGTGAACGAAGTGGAGGAAGTGGAGGTAGTGGAGGAAGTGGAGGAAGTTGATGAAGTTGACGAAGTGGCCGTAGTGGAGGAAGTCGACTAAGTGGACGAATTGGATGAAGTGGCGGACGTGGGGGAAGTGGAGGAAGTGGACGATGTGGACGAACGGGACGAAGAGAACGAAGAGGACGAAGTGGACGAAGTTGACGAAATGGACGAAGTTGACGAAGTGCACGAAGCTGATGAAGTTGACGAAGTGGATGAACGAAGTTGACGAACGAAGTTGACGAAGTTGACAAAGTTGATGAAGTGGAGGAAGTTGACGAAGTGGAGGAAGTGGAGGAAGTTGACTAAGTGGATGAAGTGGACGAAGTTGACGATGTGGAGGAAGTGGAGGAAGTGGACGAAGTGAAAGAAGTTGACGAAGTGGACGAAGGGGTAAAAGTGGATGAACGAGAAGAAGAAGAAGAAGAAGAAGAAGAAGAAGAAGAAGAAGAAGAAGTAGAAGAAGAACAAGAAGAAGAAAAGAAGAACAAGAAGAAAATGAAGAAGAAGAAGAAGAGGAAGAAGGGGAAGAAGTGGAGGAAGTGGAGGAAGTGGAGGAAGTGGACTAAGTAGACGAATTGGACAAAGTTGACGAAGATGACGAACTGGACGAAGTGGACGAGGTGGACGAGGTGGACGAAGTGGACGAAGTTGACGAAGTTGACGAAGTTTACCAGGTTGACGAAGTGGACGAAGTTGACCAAGTGGAGGACGTTGACGAGGTTGACGAAGTGGACGAAGTGCACGAACGAAATGGACGAAGTGCACGAAGTGGAGGAAGTGGACGAAGTGAAGGAAGTGGCGAAGTTGACGAAGTGGACGAACTTGACGAAGTGGAGGAAGTGGAGGAAGTCAACCAACTGGACGAAGTTGACGAAGTGGACGATGAGGAGGCAGTGGAGGAAGTTGACGAAGTGGAGGAACTGGAGGAAGTTGTCGAAGTGGACGAAGCGGAGGAAGTGAACGAAGCGGAGGAAGTGGACGAAGTGGACAAAGTGTTCGAAGTTGACGAAGTTGACGAAGTTGAGGAAGTGGACGAAATGGACGAAGTGGACGAAGTGGACGAAGTAGACGAAGTCGACGAAGTTGACGAAGTGGAGGAAGTGAAGGAAGCAGAGGAAATGGACGTAGTGGACGAAGTAGAGGAAGTTGACGAAGTGGACGAAGTAGAGGAAGTGGAGGAAGTGGACGAAGTGGAGGAAGTTCACGAAGTGGACGAACTGGACGAAGTGAACGAAGTGGACGAAGTTGACAAAGTGGACGAAGCTGACGAAGTTGACGAAGTTGACAAAGTGGATGAAGTGGAGGAAGTTGATGAAGTTGACGAAGTGGACGAAGTAGAGGAAGTGGAGGAAGTGGACGAAGTGGAGGAAGTGGAGGAAGTGGAGCAAGTTGGTGAAGTGGACGAAGTCGAAGAAGTGGCCGAAGTAGAGGAAGTGGACGAATTGGACGAAGTGGAGAATGTGGGGGAAGTGGAGGAAGTGGAGGAACTGACATAAGTGGACGAAGTTGACGAAGTGGAGCAAGTGGAGGAAGTAGACGAAGTGGAGGAAGTGTAGGAAGTGGAGGAAGTCGAGGAAGTGTAGGAAGTGGAGGAAGTGGAGGAAGTTGACGAAGTTGACAAAGTGGATGAAGTGGAAGAAGTGGAAGAAGTTGACGAAGTGGACGAAGTTGACGAAGTGGACGAAGTGGAAGAAGTTGACGAAGTTTACGAAATCGACGAAGTTGACGTACTTGACAAAGTGGACGAAGTAGAGGATGCGGAGGAAGTGGACTAAGAGGACGAAGTTGACGAAGTGGACGAAGTAGAGGAAGTGGAGGAAGTGGAGGAAGTGAAGGAAGTGGAGGTAGAGGACGAAGTGAACGAAGTTGACGAAGTGGACGAAGGGGTAAAAGTTGACGAAGTGGAGGAAGTTGACTAAGTGGACGAAGTGGACGAAGTGGAACAAGTTGACGAAGTGGACGAAGCGGAGGAAGTGGACTAAGTGGACGAAGTTGACGAAGTGGACGAGATGGAGAAAGGGGAGGAAGTGCATGAAGTGGCGGAAGAGAAGGAAGTGGACTAAGTTGACGAAGTTGACGAAGTGGACGAAGTAGAGGAAGTGGAGGAAGTGGAGGAAGAGGACGAAGTGAAGGAAGTGGACGAAGTTGACGAAGTGGACGAAGTGGACGAACTTGACGAAGTTGACGAAGTGGACGAAATTGACGAAGTGGAGGAAGCAGAGGAAGTGAACTAACTGGACGAAGTTGACGAAGTGGACGATGTGGACGAAGTGGAGGAAGTTGACGAAGTGGAGGAAGTGGAGGAAGTTGTCGAAGTGGACGAAGCGGAGGAAGTGGACGAAGTTGATGAAGTTGAGGAAGTGGACGAAGTGGAAGAAGTTGAGGAAGTGGAGGAAATGGACGAAGTAGACGAACTTGACAAAGTTGACGAAGTTGACGAAGTTGAGTAAGTGGACGAAGTTGACGAAGTGGACGAAGTGGAGGAAGCGGAGGAAGTGGACTAAGTGGACGAAGTTGACGGAGTGGACGAAGTGGAGGAAGTGGTGGAAGTTGACGAAGTGGAGGAAGTGGAGGAAGTTGTCGGAGTGGACGAAGCGGAGGAAGTGGACGAAGCTCACGAAGTTGACGAAGTTGTCGAAGTTGATGAAG
This sequence comes from Vigna nakashimae, assembly GCA_034642375.1. Classification (NCBI taxonomy): domain Eukaryota; kingdom Viridiplantae; phylum Streptophyta; class Magnoliopsida; order Fabales; family Fabaceae; genus Vigna; species Vigna nakashimae. The sequence continues at coordinate 22,876,567 of CM067766.1, forward strand.
TGGACGAGGTGGAGGAAGCGGACGAAGTCGACGAAGTTGACGAAGATTATGAAGTTGACGAAGCTGACGAAGTTGACGAAGTGGATGAAGTGGACCAAGTGGACGAAGTGGCTGAAGTGGAGGAAGTGAAGGAACTGGACGAATTGGACGAAGTGGAGGATGTGGGGGAAGTGGAGGAAGTGGAGGAAGTGGACGAAGTGGACGAATTGGACGAAGTGGACGAAGCGGAGGAAGTGGACGAAGTGGACGAAGCTCATGAAGTTGACGAAGTGGACGAAATTGAAGAACTGGACGAAGTGCAGGAAGCGGAGGACGTGAACTAACTGGACGAAGTTGACGATGTGGACGAAGTGGAGGAAGTGGAGGAAGTTGACGAAGTGGAGGAAGTGGAGGAAGTTGTCGAAGTGGACGAAGCGGAGGAAGTGGATGAAGTCGACGAAGTCGACGAAGTTGACGAAGTCGACGAAGTGGAAGAAGTTGACGAAGTGGACGAAATGGATGAAGTGGACAAAGTAGACCAAGTGGTCGAAGTGGACGATGTGGAAGAAGTTGACGAAGTCGACGAAGTCGACGTAGTTGACGAAGTTGACGAAGCGGAGGAAGCAGAGGAAGTGGACTAAGTGGACGAAATTGACGAAGTGGACGAAGTGTACGAGGTGGAGGAAGGGGAGGAAGTGGAGGAAGTGGCGAAAGTGGAGGAAGTGGACTAAGTGGACGAAGTTGAGGAAGTGGACGAAGAGGACGAAGTGAAGGAAGTGGCCTAAGTGGACGAAGTTGACGAAGTGGAGGAAGTGGAGGAAGTGGACGAAGTTGACGAAGTGGAAGAAGTTGACGAAGTGGAGGAAGTTGTCGAAGTGGACGAAGCGGAGGAAGTGGACGAAGTGGACGAAGTTGATGAAGTTGAGGAAGTGGACGAAGTGGAAGAAGTTGAGGAAGTGCACGAAGTGGACGAAATGGACGAAGTAGACGAACTTGACAAAGTTGACGAAGTTGACGAAGTTGACTAAGTGGACGAAGTTGACAAGCTGGACGAAGTGGAGGAAGCGGAGGAAGTTGACGATGTGGAGGAAGTGGAGGAAGTTGTCGGAGTGGAGGAAGCGGAGGAAGTGGACGAAGTGGACGAAGTGGACGAAGCTCACGAAGTTGACGAAGTTGTCGAAGTTGATGAAGTGGGCGAGGTGGAGGAAGTGGACGAAGTCGACGAAGTTGACGAAGATGATGAAGTTGACGAAGCTGACGAAGTTGATGAAGTGGACGAAGTGGCCGAAGTGGAGGAAGTGAAGGAACTGGACGAATTGGACGAAGTGGAGGATGTGGGGGAAGTGGAGGAAGTGGAGGACTTGGCCTAAGTCGACGAAGTGGAGGAAGTGGAGGAAGTGGAGGAAGTGGAGGAAGTGGACGAAGTTGACGAAGTGGACGAAGTGGACGAAGTGGAAGAAGTTGAAGAAGTTGAAGAAGTTGACGAAGTCGACGAAGTTGATGTCGTTGACGAAGTTGACGAAGTGGACGAAGCGGAGGAAGCGGAGGAAGTGGAGTAAGTGGCCGAAGTTGACGAAGTGGAGGAAGTGGAGGATGTGGAGGAAGTTGACGAAGTTGAGGAAGTTCTCGAAGTGGACGAAGCGGAGGAAGTGGACGAAGCTCATGAAGTTGACGAAGTGGACGAAATTGAAGAACTGGAGGAAGTGCAGGAAGCGGAGGACGTGAACTAATTGGACGAAGTTGACGATGTGGACGAAGTGGAGGAAGTGCAGGAAGTGGAGGAAGTGGAGGAAGTGGTTCAAGTGGACGAAGTAGACGAAGTTGACGAAGTGGACGAAGTGGAAGAAGTTGACGAAGTGGACGAAGCGGAGGAAGTGGACTAAGTGGACGAAGTTGACGAAGTGGACGAGGTGGAGAAAGGGGAGGAAGTGCATGAAGTGGCAGAAGAGAAGGAAGTGGACTAAGTTGACGAAGTTGACGAAGTGGACGAAGTAGAGGAAGTGGAGGAAGTGGAGGAAGTGGAGGAAGAGGACGAAGTGAAGGAAGTGGACGAAGTTGACGAAGTGGACGAAGTGGACGAACTTGACGAAGTTGACGAAGTGGACGAAATTGACGAAGTGGAGGAAGCAGAGGAAGTGAACTAACTGGACGAAGTTGACGAAGTGGACGATGTGGACGAAGTGGAGGAAGTTGACGAAGTGGAGGAAGTGGAGGAAGTTGTCGAAGTGGACGAAGCGGAGGAAGTGGACGAAGTTGATGAAGTTGAGGAAGTGGACGAAGTGGAAGAAGTTGAGGAAGTGGAGGAAATGGACGAAGTAGACGAACTTGACAAAGTTGACGAAGTTGACGAAGTTGACGAAGTGGACGAAGTTGACGAAGTGGAGGAAGCGGAGGAAGTGGACTAAGTGGACGAAGTTGACGGAGTGGACGAAGTGGAGGAGGTGGAGGAAGTTGACGAAGTGGAGGAAGTGGAGGAAGTTGTCGGAGTGGACGAAGCGGAGGAAGTGGACGAAGCTCACGAAGTTGACGAAGTTGTCGAAGTTGATGAAGTGGACGAGGTGGAGGAAGCGGACGAAGTCGACGAAGTTGACGAAGATTATGAAGTTGACGAAGCTGACGAAGTTGACGAAGTGGATGAAGTGGACGAAGTGGACGAAGTGGCTGAAGTGGAGGAAGTGAAGGAACTGGACGAATTGGACGAAGTGGAGGATGTGGGGGAAGTGGAGGAAGTGGAGGAAGTGGAGGAAGTGGACGAATTGGACGAAGTGGACGAAGCGGAGGAAGTGGACGAAGTGGACGAAGCTCATGAAGTTGACGAAGTGGACGAAATTGAAGAACTGGACGAAGTGCAGGAAGCGGAGGACGTGAACTAACTGGACGAAGTTGACGATGTGGACGAAGTGGAGGAAGTGGAGGAAGTTGACGAAGTGGAGGAAGTGGAGGAAGTTGTCGAAGTGGACGAAGCGGAGGAAGTGGATGAAGTTGACGAAGTGGAAGAAGTTGACGAAGTGGACGAAATGGATGAAGTGGACAAAGTAGACCAAGTGGTCGAAGTGGACGATGTGGAAGAAGTTGACGAAGTCGACGAAGTTGACGTAGTTGACGAAGTGGACGAAGCGGAGGAAGCGGAGGAAGTGGACTAAGTGGACGAAATTGACGAAGTGGACGAAGTGTACGAGGTGGAGGAAGGGGAGGAAGTGGAGGAAGTGGCGGAAGTGGAGGAAGTGGACTAAGTGGACGAAGTTGAGGAAGTGGACGAAGTATAGGAAGTGGAGGAAGTGGAGGAAGTGGACGAAGAGCACGAAGTGAAGGAAGTGGCCTAAGTGGACGAAGTTGACGAAGTGGAGGAAGTGGACGAAGTGGACGAAGTTGACGAAGTTGACGAAGTGAACGAAGATGATGAAGTTGACGAAGTAGACGAAGTGGAGGAAGTTGACGAAGTGGAGGAAGTGGAGGAAGTGCACGAAGTTGAGGAAGTGGACGAAGTGGACAAAGTGGACGAAGTGAACGAAGTGGACGAAGTTGATGAAGTGGACGAAGTTGACGAAGTGGACGAAGTTGACGAAGTGGAGGAAGTTGGTGAAGTGGATGAAGTGGACGAAGTGGCCGAAGTTGAGGAAGTGAAGGAAGTGGACGAATTGGACAAAGTGGAGGAAGTGGACGAAGTAGACGAAGTGGAAGAAGTTGACGAAGTGGACGAAGTTGACGAAGTGGACGAAGTTGACGAAGTGAAGGAAGTGGACGAAGTGGACTAAATCGACGAAGTCAACGAAGTGGCCGAAGTGAAGGAAGTGAAGGAAGCAGACGAATTGAACGAACTGGAGGATGTGGGGGAAGTGGAGGAAGTGGACGAAGTGGAGGAAGTTCACGAAGTGGCCGAATTGGACGAAGTTGACGAAGTGGACAAAGCTGACGAAGTTGACGAAGTGGACGATGTGGAGGAAGTTGACGAAGTTGACGTAGTGGACGAAGTGGAGGAAGTGGAGGAAGTGGAGGAAGTGGAGGAAGTGGTCTAAGTGGACGAAGTTCATTAATTGGAGGAAGTGGACGAAGTGGACGAAGTTGACGAAGTGGACGAAGTTGACGAAGTGAACGAAGCTCATGAAGTTGAGGAAGTGAACGAAGTGGAGCAAGTAGACGATGTGAAGGAAGTGGACGAAGTGCACGAAGTTGAGGAAGTGGACGAAGTGGAGGAAGTTGACGAAGTGGACAAAGTGGACAAAGTGAACGAAGTGGACGAAGTTGACGAAGTGGACGAAGTTGAAGAAGTGGACAAAATGGAGGAAGTGGAGGAAGTTGGTGAAGTGGATGAAGTGGACGAAGTGGCCGAAGTTGAGGAAGTGGACTAAGTGGTCCAATTGGACAAAGTGTAGGAAGTGGAGGAAGTTGTCGAAGTGGACGAAGCAGAGGAAGTTGACGAAGTAGACGAAGTGGACGAAGTGGACGAAGTGGACGAAGAGGACGAAGTGGACGATACTGACGAAATGGACGAAGTTGACAAAGTGGAAGAACAAAGTGAACGAACCAAGTGGACGAAGTTGAGGAAGTGGAGGAAGTGGAGGAAGAGAACGATGTGGACGAAATGGAGGAAGCGGAAGAAGTGGACTAAGTGGACGAAGTGGACGAAGTAGACGAAGTGGACGAAGTGGACGAAGTGGAGGAAGTGGAGGAAGTGGACGAAGTTGACGAAGATGACGAAGTGGACGAAGTTGGCGAAGTGGAGGAAGCGGAAGAACTGGGCTAAGTGGACGAAGTTCACGAAGTTGACGAAGTTCACGAAGTGGACAAAGTGGAGGAAGTGGACGAAGTTGACGAAGTGGACGAAGTGGATGAAGTTTACGAAGTGGAAGAAGTGGAAGAAGTGGAGGAAGTATAGGAAGTGGAGGAAGTGGAGGAAGTGGAGGAAGTGAACGAAGTGGACGAAGTTGAGGAAGTGGACGAGGTGGACGAAGCTGACGAAGTTGACAAAGTGCAGGAACTTGACGAAGTTGACGAAGTGGACGAAGTAGAGGAAGTGGAGGAAGTAGAGAAGGTAGAGGAAGTGGAGGAAGGGGAGGAAGTGGACCAAGTGGACAAAGTGAACGAAGTGGACGAAGTTGACGAAGTTGACGAAGTGGAAGAAGTGGAAGAAGTTGACGAAGTTTACGAAATCGACGAAGTTGACGTACTTGACAAAGTGGACGAAGTAGAGGATGCGGAGGAAGTGGACTAAGAGGACGAAGTTGACGAAGTGAACGAAGTAGAGGAAGTGGAGGAAGTGGAGGTAGAGGACGATGTGAAGGAAGTGGACAAAGTTGATGAAGTGGACGAAGTGGACGAAGTGGACGAAATTGAAGAAGTGGACGAAATTGAAGAAGTCAACTAACTGGACGAAGTTGACGAAGTGGACGATGTGGACGAAGTGGAAGATGTGGACGAAGTGGAGGAAGTGGAGGAAGTTGACGAAGTGGAGGAAGTGGAGGAAGTTGTCGAAGTGGACGAAGCAGAGGAAGTGGACGAAGTTGACGAAGTTGACGAAGTGGACGAAATTGACGAAGTGGACGAAGTGGAGGAAGCGGAGGAGGTGAACTAACTGGACGAAGCTGACGAAGTGGACGATGTGTACGAAGTGGAGGAAGTGGAGGAAGTTGACGAAGTGGAGGAAGTGGAGGAAGTGGAGGAAGTTGTCGAAGTGGACGAAGCGGAGGAAGTGGACGAAGTTGACGAAGTGGACGAAGTGGACGAATTGGACGAAATAGACCAATTGGTCGAAGTGGACGAAGTTGACGAAGTCGACGAAGTTGAGGAAGATGATGAAGTTGACGAAGTGGACGAAGTTAACGAAGTAGAGGAACTGGATGAAGTGGACGAAGAGGACGAAGTGGACGATATTGACGAAATGGACGAAGTTGGCAAAGTGGAAGAACAAAGTGAACAAACCAAGTGGACGAAGTTTAGGAAGTTGACGAAGTTGAGGAAGTGGAGGAAGTTGACGAAGTGGACGAAATTGAAGAAGTGGACGAAGTGGAGGAAGCGGAGGAAGTCAACTAACTGGACGAAGTTGACGAAGTGGACGATGTGGACGAAGTGGAGGAAGTGGAGGAAGTTGACGAAGTGGAGGAAGTGGAGGAAGTTGTCGAAGTGGACAAAGCGGAGGAAGTGGACGAACTTGACGAAGTGGACGAAATTGAGGAAGTGGACGAAGTAGAGGAAGCGGAGGAGGTGAACTAAGTGGACGAAGCTGACGAAGTGGACGATGTGAACGAAGTGGAGGAAGTGGAGGAAGTTGACGAAGTGAAGTGGAGGAAGTTGTCGAAGTGGACGAAGCGGAAGAAGTGGACGAAGTTGAAGAAGTGGACGAAGTGGAAGAATTTGACGAAGTGAACGAATTGGACGAAGTAGACCAAGTGGTCGAAGTGGACGAAGTTGAAGAAGTTAACGAAGTTGACTAAGTTGACGAAGTTGACGAAGTGGACGAAGTGGACGAAGTTGACGAAGTGGACGAAGCGGAGGAAGCGGAGGAAGTGGACTAAGTGGACAAAGTTCACGAAGTGTACGAGGTGGAGGAAGGGGAGGAAGTGGAGGAAGTGGCGGAAGTGGAAGAAGTGGACGAAGTAGACGAAGTTGACGAAGTGGACGAAGTAGAGGAAGTGGAGAAAGTGCAGGAAGGGGACGAAGAGGACGAAGTGAAGGAAGTGGACGAAGTTGACGAAGTGGACGAAGTGGACGAAGTAGACGAACTTGACAAAGTTGACGAAGTTGACGAAGTGGACGAAGTTGATGAAGTGGACGAAGTGGAGGAAGCGGAGGAAGTGAACTAAGTGGAGGAAGTTGACGAAGTGGACGATGTGGACGAAGTGGAGGAAGTGGAGGAAGTTGATGAAGTGGAGGAAGTGGAGGAGGTTGTCGAAGTGGACGAAGCGGAGGAAGTGGACGAAGTTGACGAAGTGGACGAAGTTGACGAAGTTGACGAAGTTGACGAAGTTGATGAAGTGGACGAAGTGGAGGAAGTGGACGAAGTCGACGAAGATGATGAAGTTGAGGAAGTTGACGAAGTGGACGAAGCGGATGAAGAGGACGATATTGACAAAATGGACGAAGTTGACGAAGTGGAAGAACGAAGTGAACGAACCCAGTGGTAGAAGTTGAGGAAGTTGACAAAGTTGAGGAAGTGGACGAAGTGGAGGAAGTGGAGGAAGTTGGTGAAGTGGACGGAGTGCCATAGTGGAGGAAGTGGACTAAGTGGACGAATTGGATGAAGTGGCGGTCGTGGGGGAAGTGAAGGAAGTGGAGGAAGTTTCCTAAGTGGACGAAGTTGACGAAGTCGAGGAAGTGTAGGAAGTGGAGGAAGTGGACGATGTGGACGAAGTAGACGAAGTAGACAAGATGACGAAGTTGACGAAGTGGACGAACTGGACGAAGAAAACGAAGATGACGAAGTAGACGAAGTTGACGAAATGGACGAAGTTGACGAAGTGGACGAAGTGGATGAAGTTGACGAAGTTGACGAAGTGGAGGAAGTTGACAAAGTTGATGAAGTGAAGGAAGTTGACTAAGTGGATGAAGTGGACGAAGTTGACGAAGTGGAGGAAGTGGAGAAAGTGGACGAAGTTGAAGAAGTGGACGAAGTTGACAAAGTGGACGAAGGTCACGAAGTTGACGAAGTGGACGAAGTGAAAGAAGTTGACGAAGTGGACGAAGTGCACGTACTGGACGAAGTGGAGGAAGTGGACGAAGGGGGAAAAGTGGGTGAACGAGAAGAAGATGAAGAAGAAGAAAATGAAGAAGAAAAAGAAGAGGAAGAAGGGAAAGAAGTGGAGGAAGTGGACTAAGTGGACGAATTGGACAAAGTTGACGAAGATGACGAAGTGGATGAAGTGGACGAGGTGGACGAAGTAGACCAAGTGGACGAAGAGAACGAAGTGGACCAAGTTGACGAAGTGGATGAACTTGACGAAGTTCAGAAAGTGGACGAAGTGGAGGAAGCGGAAGAAGTGGACTAAGTGGACGAAGTTGAGGAAGTGGACGAAGTTAAGGAAGTGGACGAAGTGCAAGAAGTTGAGGAACTGGACGAAGTAGAGGAAGTGGACGAAGTGGAGCAAGTGGAGGAAGTTGAGGAAGTAGAGGGAGTTGAGGAAGTGGACGAAGTGGACGAAGTTGACGAAGATGACGAAGTTGACGAAGTGGACGTAGTGGACGTAGTGGACGAAGTGGACAGAGTGGACGAAGTGGACGAAGAGGACGAAATTGACGAAGTAGACGAACTTGACGAAGTGGACGAAGTGGCCGAAGTGGAGGAAGCGGAAGAACTGGTCTAAGTGGACGAAGTTCACGAAGTTGACGAAGTGGACGAAGTGGAGGAAGTGGAGGAAGTGGATGAAGTTGACGAAGTTGACGAAGTTGACGAAGTGGACGAAGCGGAAGAAGTTTACGAAGTGGAGGAAGTGGACAAAGTTGGTGAAGTGGACGAAGTGGAGGAAGTGAAGGAAGTGGACTAAGTGAACAAATTGGACAAAGTGGAGGACGTGGAGGAAGTGGCCCAAGTGTACGAAGTTCACGAAGTGGAGGAAGTGGACGAACTGGACGAAGTAGAGGAAGTGGAGGAAGTAAAGGAAGTGGAGGAAGGCGAGGAAGTGGAGGAAGTGGACAAAGTGAACGAAGTGGACGAAGTGGACGAAGTTGCTGAAGTGGACGAAGTGGAAGAAGATGACGAAGTTTACGAAATCGACGAAGTTGACGTAGCTGACAAAGTGGACGAAGCGGAGGATGCGGAGGAAGTGGACTAAGAGGACGAAGTGGAGGAAGTGGATGAGGTGGAGGAAGGGGAGGAAGTGGAGGAAGTCGACTAAGTGGACGACGTTGACGAAGTGGAGGAAGTGGACGAAGTGAACAAAGTGGACGAAGTTGACGAAGTTTACGAAGTCGACGAACTGGACGAAGTGGACCAAGAGGACGAAGTTGACGAAATGGGCGAAGTTGACGAAGTGGACGAAGTTGACGAAGTGGACGAAGTTGACCAAGTTGATGAAGTGGAGGAAGTTGACGAAGTGGACGAAGCTGAGGAAGTGGAGAAAATGGAATAGGTGGACGAAGTTGACGAAGTTAACGAAGTGGAGGAAGTGGAGGAAGTGCAGGAAGTGGAGAAAATGGATGAAGTGGAGGAAGTTGACGAAGTGGACAAAGTTGACGAAGCAGACGAAGTTGAAGAAGTGGACGATTTGGACGAAGTGGAGGACGTGGAGGAAGTAGAGGAAGAGGAGGAAGAGGAGGAAGTGAAGGAAGTGTACTAAGTGGACGAATTTGACGAAGTGGAGGAAGTGGAGGAAGTCCACGAAGTGGAGGAAGTGAACGAAGTAGACGAAGTTGACGAAGATGACGAAGTGGACGAAGTGGACGAAGTGGAAGAAGTTTGCGAAGTGGAGGAAATGGACAAAGTTGATGAAGTGGACGAAGTGGACGAAGTGGAGGAAGTGAAGGAAGTGGACTAAGTGAACAAATTGGACAAAGTGGAGGACGTGGAGGAAATGGAGGAAGTGGCCCAAGTGGACGAAGTTGAAGAAGTGGAGGAAGTGGAGAAAGTGGACGAACTGGAGGAAGTAGAAGAAGTGGAGTTAGTGGACGAAGTGAACGAAGTGGACGAAGTGGACAGAGTGGACGAAGTGGACGAAGAGAACGAAATTGACGAAGTAGACGAACTTGACAAAGTGGACGAAGTGGCCGAAATGGAGGAAGCGGAAGAACTGGTCTAAGTGGACGAAGTTCACGAAGTTCACGAAGTGGAGGAAGTGGAGGAAGTGGACGAAGTTGACGAAGTGGACCAAGTGGAAGAAGTTTACGAAGTGGAGGAAGTGGACAAAGTTGGTGAAGTGGACGAAGTGGAGGAAGTGAAGGAAGTGGACTAAGTGAACAAATTGGACAAAGTGGAGGACATGGAGGAAGTGGAGGAAGTGGCCCAAGTGGACGAAGTTGACGAAGTGGAGGAAGTGGAGGAAGTGGAGGAAGTGCAGGAAGTAGAAGAAGTGGACGAAGTGGAGGAAGTGGACGAAGTGAACGAAGTGGACGAAGCTGACGAAGTTGACGAAGTGGAAGAAGTGGAGGAACTTGACGAAGTGGAGGAAGTGGAGGAAGTGGAGGATGTAGAGGAAGTAGAGGAAGGGGAGGAAGTGGAGCAAGTGGACAAAGTGAACGAAGTGGACGAAATTGACAAAGTGGACGAAGTTGATGAGGTGGACGAAGTGGAAGAAGTGGACGAAGTTTACGAAATCGACGAAGTTGACGTAGTTAAGTGGACGAAGTTGACGAAGTGGACGAAGTGGAGGATGCGGAGGAAGTGGACTAAGAGGACGAAGTGGAGGAAGTGGACGAGGTTGAGGAAGGGGAGGAAGTGGAGGAAGTGGACTAAGTGGACGAAGTTGACGAAGTGGAGGAAGTGGAGGAAGTGGAGGAAGTGGAGGAAGTGGACGAAGTAAACAAAGTGGACGAAGTTGACGACGTGGACGAACTGGATGAAGTGGACGAAGTGGACGAAGAGGACAAAGTTGACGAAATGGACGAAGTAGACGAAGTGGACGAAGTTGACGAAGTGGAAGAAGTTGACGAAGTGGACGAAGTTGACAAAGTTGATGAAGTGGAGGAAGTTGACTAAGTGGAGGAAGTGTAGAAAGGGGACTAAGTGGATGAAGTGGAGGAAGTGGACGAAGGGGAAAAAGTTGATAAAGGAAAATGGATGAAGTGGAAGAAGTTGACGAAGTGGACAAAGTTGACGAAGCAGACGAAGTTGAAGAAGTGGACGATTTGGACGAAGTGGAGGACATGGAGTAAGTGGAGGAAGAGGAGGAAGAGGAGGAAGTGAAGGAAGTGGACTAAGTGGACGAAGTTGACGAAGTGGAGGAAGTGGAGCAAGTCCACGAAGTGGAGGAAGTGAACGAAGTTGACGAAGTTGACGAAGATGACGAAGTGGACGAAGTGGAAGAAGTTTACGAAGTGGAGGAAGTGGACAAAGTTGGTGAAGTGGACGAAGTGGAGGAAGTGAAGGAAGTGGACTAAGTGAACAAATTGGACAAAGTGGAGGACGTAGAGGAAGTGGAGGAAGTGGAGGAAGTTGACGAAGTGGAGGAAGTGGAGGTAGTAGAGGAAGTGGACGAAGTGGAGGAAGTGGAGGAAGTGGACGAAGTGGACCAAGTGGACGAACTTGACGAAGTTGACGAAGTGGACGAAGTAGAGGAAGTAGAGGAAGTGGAGGAAGTGGAGGAAGTAGAGGAAGTGGAGGAAGGGGAGGAAGTGGAGGAAGTGGACAAAGTTAACGAAGTGGACGAAGTTGACGAAGTGGACGAAGTTGACGAAGTGGACGAAGTTGCTGAAGTGGACGAAGTGGAAGAAGCTAACGAAGTTTACGAAATCGACGAAGTTGACGTAGTTGACAAAGTGGACGAAGCGTAGGATGCGGAGGAAGTGGACTAAGAGGACGAAGTGAAGGAAGTGGACGAGGTGGAGGAAGGGGAGGAAGTGGAGGAAGTGGACTAAGTGGACGACGTTGACGAAGTGGAGGAAGTGGACGAAGTGGAGGAAGTGGACGAAGTGAACAAAGTGGAAGAAGTTGACGAATATGACGAAGTGGACGAACTGGACGAAGTGGACCAAGAGGACGAAGTTGACAAAATGGGCGAAGTTGACGAAGTGGACGATGTGGACGAAGTTGACGAAGTGGACGATGTGGACGAAGTTGACGAAGTGGATGAAGTTGACCAAGTTGATGAAGTGGAAGAAGTTGACGAAGTGGACGAAGCTGAGGAAGTGGAGGAAATGGAATAGGTGGACGAAGTTGACGAAGTTAACGAAGTGGAGGAAGTGGAGGAAGTGCAGGAAGTGGAGAAAATGGATAAAGTGGAGGAAGTTGACGAAGTGGAGGAAGTGGACGAAGTTGACGAAGATGACGAAGTGGACGAAGTGGAAGAAGTTTACGAAGTGGAGGAAGTGGACAAAGTTGGTGAAGTGGACGAAGTAGACGAAGTGAAGGAAGTGAAAGAAGTGGACTAAGTGAAGAAATTGGACAAAGTGGAGGACGTGGAGGAAGTGGAGGCAGTGGCCCAACTGGACGAAGTTGACGAAGTGGAGGAAGTGGAGGAAGTGGACGAACTGGAGGAAGTAGAAGAAGTGGACGAAGTGGAGGAAGTGGACGAAGTGAACGAAGTGGACGAAGTGAACGAAGTGGACGAAGTGGACAGAGTGGACGAAGTGGACGAAGTGGACGAAGTGGACGAAGAGGACGAAATTGACGAAGTAGACGAACTTGACGAAGTGGACGAAGTGGCCGAAGTGGAGGAAGCGGAAGAACTGGTCTAAGTGGACGAAGTTCACGAAGTAGACGAAGTTGACGAAGTGGACGAAATGGAGGAAGTGGAGAAAGTGGAGGAAGTGGACGAAGTTGACGAAGTGGATGAAGTGGAAGAAGTTTACGAAGTGGAGGAAGTGGACAAAGTTGGTGACGTGGACGAAGTGGAGGAAGTGAAGGAAGTGGACTAAGTGAACAAATTGGACAAAGTGGAGGACGTGGAGGAAGTAGAGGAAGTGGCCCAAGTGGACGAAGTTGACGAAGTGGACGAAGTGGAGGAAGTGGAGGAAGTGGAGGAAGTAGAAGAAGTGGACGAAGTGGAGGAAGTGGACGAAGTGAACGGAGTAGACGAAGTGGACGAAGCTGACGAAGTTGACGAAGAGAAAGAAGTGGACGAAGTGGAGGAACTTGACGAAGTTGGCAAAGTTGACGAAGTGGAGGAAGTGGAGGAAGTAGAGGAAGTGGAGGAAGGGGAGGAAGTGGAGGAAGTGGACAAAGTGAACGAATTGGACGAAGTGGACGAAGTTGATGAAGTAGACGAAGTGGAAGAAGTTGAACAAGTTTACGAAATCGACGAAGTTGACGTAGTTGTCAAAGTGGACGAAGTTGACGAAGTGGACGAAGTGGAGGATGCAGAGGAAGTGGCCTAAGAGGACGAAGTAGAGGAAGTGGACCAGGTGGAGGAACGGGAGGAAGTGGAGGAAGTGGACTAAGTGGACGAAGTTGACGAAGTGGAGGAAGTGGAGTAAGTGGAGGAAGTGGACGAAGTGAATAAAGTGGACGAAGTTGACGACGTGGACGAACTGGATGAAGTGGACGAAGTGGACGAAGAGGACAAAGTTGACGAAATGGACGAAGTTGACGAAGTGGAAGAAGTTGACGAAGTGGACAAATTGACAAAGTTGATGGAGTGGAGGAAGTTGACTAAGTGGACGAAGTGGAGGAAGTGTAGGAAGTGGATTAAGTGGATGAAGTGGAGGAAGTGGACGAAGGGGAAAAAACGGATGAAGGAAAAGAAGAAGACGAAGAAGAAGAAGAAGAATAAGAAGAAGAAGAAGAAGAAGAAGAAGAAAATGAAGAAGAAGAAGAAGAAGAAGAAAATGAAGAAGAAGAAGAAGAAGAAGAAGAAGAAGTGGAAGAAGTTGAGGAAGTGGAGGAAGAGGAGGAGGTGGACAAAGTGGATGAATTGGACGAAGTTGACGAAGTGGACGAAGTTGACGAAGTGGAAGAAGTGGACGAAGTTGATGAAGTTGAGGAAGTTGACGAAGTGGACGAAGTGGACGAAGCTGAGGAAGTGGAGGAAGTGGAATAGGTGGACGAAGTTGACGAAGTTAACGAAGTGGTGGAAGTGGAGGAAGTGCAGGAAGTGAAGAAAATGGATGAAGTGGAGGAAGTTGACGAAGTGGACAAAGTTGACGAAGCAGACGAAGTTGAAGAAGTCGACGATTTGGACGAAGTGGAGGACGTGGAGGAAGTAGAGGAAGAGGAAGAAGTGGAGGAAGTGAAGGAAGTGGACTAAGTGGACGAAGTGGAGGAAGTGGAGGAAGTGAACGAAGTAGACGAAGTTGACGAATATGACGAAGTGGACGAAGTGGAAGAAGTTTACGATGTGGTGGAAGTGGACAAAGTTGGTGAAGTGGACGAAGTGGAGGAAGTGGAGGAAGTGAAGGAAGTGGACTAAGTGAACAAATTGGACAAAGTGGAGGACGTGAAGTAAGTGGAGGAAGTGGCCCAAGTGGACGAAGTTGACGAAGTGGAGGAAGTGGAGGAAGTGGAGGAAGTAGAGGAAGTGGACGAAGTGGAGGAAGTGGACGAAGTAAACGAAGTGGACGAAGTGGACGAAGCTGACGAAGTTGACGAAGTGGACGAAGTGGACGAAGTGGACGAAGTGGAGGAACTTGACGAAGTTGACGAAGTGGACGAAGTAGAGGAAGTGGAGGAAGTGGAGGAAGTAGAGGAAGTGGAGGAAGTGGAGGAAGGGGAGGAAGTGGAGGAAGTGGACAAAGTGAACGAAGTGGACGAAGTTGACGAAGTGGACGAAGTTGCTGAAGTGGACGAAGTGGAAGAAGCTGACGAAGTTTACGAAATCAACGAAGTTGACGTAGTTGACAAAGTGGATGAAGCGAAGGATGCAGAGGAAGTGGACTAAGAGGACGAAGTGGAGGAAGTGGACGAGTGGAGGAAGGGGAGGAAGTGGACTAAGTGGACGACGTTGACGAAGTGGAGGAAGTGGAGGAAGTGGACGAAGTGGAGGAAGTGGATGAAGTGGACGAAGTTGACAAAGTTGACGAAGTTGACAAAGTGGACGAACTGGACGAAGTGGACCAAGAGGACGAAGTTGATGAAATGGGCAAAGTTGACGAAGTGGACGACGTGGACGAAGTTGACGAAGTGGACGAAGTTGACAAAGTTGATGAAGTGGAGGAAGTTGACGAAGTGGACGAAGCTGAGGAAGTGGAGGAAGTGGAATAGGTGGACGAAGTTGACGAAGTTAACGAAGTGGAGGAAGTGGAGGAAGTGGAGAAAATGGATGAAGTGGAGGAAGTTGACGAAGTGGACAAAGTTGACGAAGCAGACGAAGTTGAAGAAGTGGACGATTTGGAGGAAGTGGAGGACGTGGAGGAAGTGGAGGAGAGGAGGAAGAGGAGGAAGTGAAGGAAATGGACTAAGTGGACTGATGGACAAATTTATGATCACCAAAATATGATGTCACAAACTTGTTTCACAATCGGCAAGTATGACCGAATCGTTCAAGTAATAAACTTGGTAAGACCAAGTATCGTTCTCCCAAAGGACTCACGGCCTAGTTTAGTTGTGTGGTTTGTTGATTAGCTAAGACTTAAGAACGAAATATTTGGAGTTTAATATGCAAGACAGAAAATAAACATGTATGCATGAGTTTTTGATCAATGGCAAAAGCAAAAGATAAACACTTTCAATGAAATATATGAATGAATATGTTGTTGGGGGTCAATTTCATCTTATCCACTCTCATATATTTTAGGAATTCAACATTCAAATCATCATTGTTAATGCCACTCTCTAAAGTACCTTTCTAGAAGGCTTCTCCCTAATCACGAGTTCATACAATTCCTAGCATTCCTAATGATCAGTTCATAAGTGCAGGAGCTTAACGACAACCAACATAATATTGGGAGAAATTCCCCGGATCTAGACTTCCCCGTACGTGCCCGTATCGACAAAACCAATAATCATGCATCGAATGAGTTAAACAATGCAAGCATTAAGCAAAGAGGAAAAACCCTAACTAATGATGAAAGAAAGCATAAGTCTTAATTAAAAGATGTAAAAACAGATTCCATATATGAGAGCTTCAAAAGATTACGTTGATTCCCCAACAAACATACAGAGTTTAGTTCACCATATTCATGGTGAACCTAGATGAATAACAATGAAAGAATGAAAGAATAAACCCTAAAAAGGTGAAGAGGTAGCCTGAGCATCCAAGATCCTCCTTCAAAGGGGTGGAAGAGAGAGTGTTTGCCTCGTTTCTGCCAAAGATACAAACCCTAGGACGTCCTAAAGCTTATATACTATTCTAAAATTACAAAAAATCTAGGCCCAAGCCCATAAGTGTGCCGCTCAGCGGTAAAGTACCGCTCAGCGGTGAGTGCGCGTCTCGTTTCTTCCCCTCAGCGACCATTTTGCCCCTCAGCGGACCTCCCGTGACCTCTTGAGTGCCGCTCAGCGGTAAAATGCCGCTGAGCGGTGACCTCGGCTTCTCCTTTTGCACTCTTTGATTTCTTTTCTGATTCCATCTCTCTCCTTCTTCACTTCTTTCACTAAATTCACCTTAAAACCTGCACAAAAACACTGAAATCAAGCATAAACCTGTCCAGCTCTCTTATTTCTGAAAATATGGATAAAAGCATGATTTCAAGCTAGTTTCTAAGTGTAAAGGTTGCTTTTAGTATCAATTTTAAGCATGAAAATAACAGTTTTTCAACTGTTATCACAACCCCAAACTTAGAACTTTGCTTGTCCTCAAGCAAACAAGATGTAACTCAATCTCCAACCAATTCATACGATGGTTCACTCATTCAAAAATCCTCTTTTTCAAGATAAGTAACAACTTCACTCAAACTTATGACCAAGAGTTCATTCAAGATGTGCACATGCTTTAGTGTTCACAAAGTCATTGAAATTCCAACAAATGCTATTTTTCATGAATGATCAATCAATTAAGCATGGATGTTCATGTGCTTATGGAATATTTCCTCACTATATAAAGTGTTTCACTCAACACACAAGTGTATAAGAGGTAAAGTGTTTCACTCATTCACTCCACTATCACAATGTCACATGAATCAACTTTGCCTTTCATTTTACCACAATCAAAAACATTCACAAGCATGCATCATCACAAGGACTTTTCAATGGCTTATAATGTGGCTGGGCTAACAAGAAAATTGGTTTTTCTAGATCACAAAATCCTTGAGTTAAGAGAATCATAACAACACAATTATTCTTATTCATTCCCAACTTTCTTTTGCATTTGCACTTGCATTGAGCTTTACTTCTTTTTCTTTTCTTTTCTTTTTCTTTGCATATTCTTACTTTTTAGCTCTTAGCTCAATGCTTTTCCTTTTTCATGTTTTCCCAACAACCCCAAACTTGAACATTTAACAATACCACACAAGATCTTCTACTTAACTCAAGGTAAAGATTTTCAATCAAGGGTTTCAGTGTATGTTCAAGGCTAAGGGTTCAAAGGATAAAACACACAGTGTTCTCTTTTAGTGGGCTAACTTTATGAAATTGGCCAATAAAAAGGGTTCCAACAAACGACCTTGATCACATGATGCAAAACAAGCAATTGATTCAATCATAGAAAACCTGGGCAAAGTCATTCATGCTTTCAAAGTAATAACATTCAACAATAACAACTCTGGAGCTCAAAACCTCACATATAAGCTCATTCACATTTGACATACACATCCTGCTTAATTTCACAATCACAATCATAATATCCTGCATTTGTTCACAAAGCTTGTGAATCACCTATATAAGCATTTTAATGTGCACATCATCTCAACATCAATCAATCAATAAGCATCATCAAGCATTACTTATCACACAATCACAGTTAATAGCAAACCATCATAAGAAACCAGGTGTTCAATAGAGTACATCAACCCTAATCTAAAAACAAAAACAAATAAGTTTAGAAAACTTAAACCACAAAAGCATAATCATATGATAGCATTCATCAGTAAATACTATCTCAGCTCCTCATCAATCTGAGCTGTCCTCTGTATCTTCCTCTTCCTCCTCATCTTCATCATCTTCAAATGCATCCTCCTCATCAGCTTCATCTTCTTCCATATCTCTAGCTGAAGCTTCACCTACTTCAGCTCCTCCTCCATGCAATGGTTCTTCTGGCCAAGCTACTACATTATGGAATTCATCCATAGTCCACCTGTGTGCTGGAGGTGTATCATACATCCCCACTATCATCTCAGCAGTGGCCACCTGCCCTCTGTGAATGGACTGCAACTGAGCACCTATAAGAGACATATAAATGTCCCTCATCTGGAATGGTTCTGCTTCATGTGTAGCAGTAGATGTCCGGCTCTGTGCTGGCCCTCTCTCTCTACGAGCCTGGCGTGGTGGAACTGGCTGAGCTGCATCCTCACCTCCACAGTACTGTCTGTAATAAGCCTCATCAATAGCTTTTCTTGGCCTCTCAAATGGTGGAACAGAAGTGTCCACCCCAGCTTGCTTGCAAAGGTGAGTGATCAAAGAAGGATGTCCTAGTGGTGCTTTGTTGTTTGAAGTGTTAGCACATACACTAATTCACATACACTAATTTCATCAGCTATTACCTGCCCAATATTAACATTCAAATTTCTGATAGCACAGTAGATGAATAGTGCCCTGCTGAGAGTAATATCTGACACATGTGAACATGGCTGAATGTTGGCATGAGAAAATGCCATCCAATACTTTGCAAGAGGAGTCAAATCTGTCCTCCTAATGTTAACCACTGAGCCAGATCTATTCCTTTGGAAGTGTCCTCCAGGTATACACAACACTCTCTCCACATCCTCATAATCAGCACCTTCCTCCATGCAAAGAGCAAACTGGCATTGCTCACCAGCCCACACAGTATCCAGGAAGTTGTTGATAGAATCAGGATCATACCTGATAGCATGGCCTCTGACATAGCCCAAATAATTGTCAACTGGATAATCACCAATCTTCTTTGCATTGGTGTAAAATTCCTTTACCACAGCTATGTTGGCAGGTGCAGGATAAGTGGCTAGCTTTCCCCAATCTTTCCCTAACACTTGCTCTCCAAATTGAGGAGCAAAGTTAGGTATCATTCCAACCTTTCTCTCCATTAGAAGTCTCCTGTCCTGAACCACCCTAAAGTGCTTTTCATGTTTCCTAGAAAGGAACCTGCTATTATGGGGTTGCTCTGGTTCCTTTTCCTTTCTCTTGGTTGCCATGGTTTTCAATCTCTTTCCTGAAGAGGATGTCATTCTTGCATTCAAACACAAATACAAAACCATAGAACATGATGTTAATCATTAGTAAAACACAGAACACAACTCCTTTCGAAGCTAAACCACCGCTGAGGGACATAATTTCCCCTCAGTGCCACCAGTGCCACATTCCAACACGCAAAAATTCAGAAGAACCAAATCTGGCAGAGTACCGCTCAGCGGCAGTTTACCCCTCAGCGGTAACTCTGCAGATTTTTGAAAAATTTGTTTTAAAGCTTTCCTAACTCCACCCAAATGCAATTTTTCAGTTTTCCAGTTCATAATCATGCAGTTTAATCGGTTCAAACATCAAATATATCATCAAATCATGCATAGAAATCAAAACCCCTAAATATTCATGCTTTGACAATCACATTCAAATTCAAGAACCCTAGAATGAACAAAATGCATTTTACTTACTTGGGTGGAGATACTAGATGTAATGAGAATGCTTCCAAGCTAGAATGCTCTCTTCCAATCCCAAACTTTGATGGCACACTAGTGAAAAAGTGATTGGAAGAGATATTTTCTTAAGAGGGAAGAGTGAAAAGATGTGGAAAACCTAGGAGAAGGTAAGTGGGAGTGTTTGTGCAGAGAAGAGCCTGAAAGTATGAGAAATTGCGCAGCTTAGGGTTTAAAAATACCCTAATGGGCTCGGGTTCCGCTAAGGGGAACTAAAGCCCATTCTGCGAGAGTACCGCTAAGCGGTAAGTTACCGCTCAGCGGCACTTTCGTGATGTGCTCCTCTCCTTCTTTTCTTAACCTGCGTGCCTTCTAGACATACCCCTCACTGGTTCCGTGCAATTCAATGTTAAAAATGCTTATGCAAACCCTAACTAAAATAAACAAACAGAAAACAATCAATCAACTGGGTTGCCTCCCAGGTAGCGCTTGTTTAACGTCACGAGCCTGACCCAAAATCCACCAACACCCTTCAGTGTTTCAAACTTACCAGCACCCATCAGTAGGTGCAAAATCTTCTCACCAACACCCATCAGTAGGTGTTACAAACTTAGTATCCTTCAGTAGATACTTAACCACTTAGCATCCTTCAGTAGATGCTGGATCCAACAAAATATTTACAAAATAATGTTCACAGATTAAAAGTTACAAAACCAAAATCAAAATCAAAAGTTTTTAAATCACTGGGTTGCCTTCTAGCAAGCGCTCTTTTAACGTCATTAGCTTGACCCAGTAAAGTTCAAGTTCCATCTTCTTTATAGTTGATGTTATCATTCCACCAACTTCGCAACTGCTTCCTTTGAACTGTTTTGGTTCTTCTAGAATATGGAGACTCTATCTCTATCATCTCCTTCTCTTTAAAGCCCTTCACAACCCACAACTTGTTCTTGATTCTTACAGGTGTGCCAAGTTTGAGTCTTCTTTTCTTCCAGTCTCTAGGAATTTCTTCTCCTCTTCCAATCTCTTCTTCCTTGGGTACCTGAAACAACAAACAATGGTTACCTGAAACCTCAAGATTTTCATCTTTACCTCTAGTTATGGGTGCATCTCGAAATGCAGCTTTATAACTAGCTTCTTCCTCCTTTGCTTGCGTCTCATCTTTGAAGACATCCACCACCACTCTCTCCTCTCTATCCTGGAGCACCACTATACCTTCATTTACATCTATGATAGCCCTGGCCGTTTTCATAAACGGTCTTCCAAGTATGATAGGTATTTTCTCGGTTTCCATCTTCATCACCACAAAGTCTGCCAAAAACTGAAGTTTGCCAACACAAACTACAATGTCTTCTGCAATCCCACATGGCTCCTTTGAAGATCCATCGGCCATTACTAAATTAACCTTTACAGGTTTCATTTTAACATTGCCAATTTGCTCCAGTAAAGAATAAGGTATCAAGTTAACACTTGAACCTAAATCAAGGAGAGCTTTCTTTACCTTTTTCTTCCCTATAGTACAAGGGATAGAAAAACTACCTGGATCTGATGCTTTAGGTGGGAATGACTCTTCCTTAACAGTTATACACTTTTTTTCCTCATCATCTCTACGTCTCTTCTTTATAGAGATTTCTTCATTAGATTTGGTGTAAACCGTAATCTGTTGCAGAATTTGCTCCCAAGGTGCATCATTATCCACCATTTTGAATAACTCTGTGAAGTCCATTGGTTTCTCTTGATGGATTGGAAAAGGAAACGTGCTTTTGCTCTCTGTTTCACTTCTCTCTTCTGTATCTAACTCAACTTTCTCATCATCAACACTCTCTACCACCTTGCACTCTTCTCTGGGGTTAACCTCAGTATTAGCCCCAAAGTTTCTATTTGGCCTTTCTTCCACCTGTTTGGTGATCTGCCCCATCTGAGTCTCCAAATTTTTGATAGCAGCTTCAGTGCTCTTTTGGGTAGACTCAGTTTTCTGTATGAAATTGCTGAGAGTTTCCTCCATCCTCATGGATCTTTCATTAAGCATAGATAACTGTTGCCATAAGGTGGGTTGCTGCTGCTGCTTATTATATTGACCAGCTTGCCCAGTTTGCCCTTGACCAATACTTGGGTGTGGTTTCCACCCCTGATTGTAGCTCCCTTGACGGTACTGATTGGTCATGTAGTTTACATCCTCTATGGCTTCAACTGGAAAGGCACATTGACCATTGATATGGTCGCCTCCACATAATTCGCACAACTGGGTTTGTACCTGTGCAGCAGATTTCAACTCTTTGGGTAATTGAGCAAGAGTTTTAGTCAGAGTCTCCAGCTGTTGAGTTTGAATTTTATTCTGAGCTAGCAATGCATCATGTGTTTGTAATTGAAGAACCCCTTTTTGTTGCATAGGAGCTCCTCTCTCACTGTCCAGCATCATCTTGGTTTGTGAACCAAGCCCTCCAAGGAAAGTTAAGACTACTTCTTGATCTTCAAAACCATGCGTGGGAGTTTTACATAACAAGCTTTTATACCTGTCCCATGCATGCCCCAGTGATTCTTCCATGCCCTGCTTAAATGAAGAAATCTCTTGCTTGCCTTTAGTCACCTTAGATTGTGGGAAGTACTTGTTTAAAAATTTTGTGACCACTGCTTCCCACTCTGTGAAACTTTCTTCTGGAAAAGAATTCAACCAAAGCTTAGCATTGCCTCCCAATGAGAAAGGAAACAAGCTAAGTTTGATAGCTTCGTCTGGCACCCCATTAATCTTGACTGTATTGCAAATCTCATTAAAGGTAGTGAGGTGCTCATATGGGCTTTCATGAGATAACCCATTAAATTGATTACTCTTCACCAGTTGAATCAGTGCTGGTTTGACCTCCATATTGGCTGCATTGACTCTAGGTCTAGCTATGCTGTTAAAGTGCTGAGGCCCAGCAATATTGGTGTAGTCTGCAAGAGTTCTTCTAACATTATTGTTCTCCATACTTCCTGTGCTATGAACAGAACCTTGTGGTGATGATTGTAAGAGAGTTTCTGGAGAAGGGAAAAGTTCTCTAGACGTTCTGATTCTTCTCCTCCGTCTACTGTCTTCTAATCCTTCAAGAAGAGGTTCTGTTGTTTTCTTACTCCTTGTTCTAATTGCTTCCTGCATACACAAGAAAACAAAACCCTAGAAAATATTTGTTAGCACAAAAAGATATAGGAGAAGATAAATATTCAGAAGATAAAAGATTAAGAAGATAGAATAAAATAAGATAGAATAAAATCTAATCTAATCTAATAAGATAAAATAAAATAAAATAAAATAAAATCTAATCTAATCAAATAAAATAAAATAAAATCAAATAAGATAAAATAAAAACCGAAAAAATAAAAACAGAAAATAAAAAAAACAGAAATTCAAAATTAAAGTCAAAGATAATCAATAATCACACAAATTAACCAGTTAAACCACGAGTCCCCGGCAACGGCGCCAAAAACTTGATGGACAAATTTATGATCACCAAAATATGATGTCACAAACTTGTTTCACAATCGGCAAGTATGACCGAATCGTTCAAGTAATAAACTTGGTAAGACCAAGTATCGTTCTCCCAAAGGACTCACGGCCTAGTTTAGTTGTGTGGTTTGTTGATTAGCTAAGACTTAAGAACGAAATATTTGGAGTTTAATATGCAAGACAGAAAATAAACATGTATGCATGAGTTTTTGATCAATGGCAAAAGCAAAAGATAAACACTTTCAATGAAATATATGAATGAATATGTTGTTGGGGGTCAATTTCATCTTATCCACTCTCATATATTTTAGGAATTCAACATTCAAATCATCATTGTTAATGCCACTCTCTAAAGTACCTTTCTAGAAGGCTTCTCCCTAATCACGAGTTCATACAATTCCTAGCATTCCTAATGATCAGTTCATAAGTGCAGGAGCTTAACGACAACCAACATAATATTGGGAGAAATTCCCCGGATCTAGACTTCCCCGTACGTGCCCGTATCGACAAAACCAATAATCATGCATCGAATGAGTTAAACAATGCAAGCATTAAGCAAAGAGGAAAAACCCTAACTAATGATGAAAGAAAGCATAAGTCTTAATTAAAAGATGTAAAAACAGATTCCATATATGAGAGCTTCAAAAGATTACGTTGATTCCCCAACAAACATACAGAGTTTAGTTCACCATATTCATGGTGAACCTAGATGAATAACAATGAAAGAATGAAAGAATAAACCCTAAAAAGGTGAAGAGGTAGCCTGAGCATCCAAGATCCTCCTTCAAAGGGGTGGAAGAGAGAGTGTTTGCCTCGTTTCTGCCAAAGATACAAACCCTAGGACGTCCTAAAGCTTATATACTATTCTAAAATTACAAAAAATCTAGGCCCAAGCCCATAAGTGTGCCGCTCAGCGGTAAAGTACCGCTCAGCGGTGAGTGCGCGTCTCGTTTCTTCCCCTCAGCGGCCATTTTGCCCCTCAGCGGACCTCCCGTGACCTCTTGAGTGCCGCTCAGCGGTAAAATGCCGCTGAGCGGTGACCTCGACTTCTCCTTTTGCACTCTTTGATTTCTTTTCTGATTCCATCTCTCTCCTTCTTCATTTCTTTCACTAAATTCACCTTAAAACCTGCACAAAAACACTGAAATCAAGCATAAACCTGTCCAGCTCTCTTATTTCTGAAAATATGGATAAAATCATGATTTCAAGCTAGTTTCTAAGTGTAAAGGTTGCTTTTAGTATCAATTTTAAGCATGAAAATAACAGTTTTTCAACTGTTATCATGGACGAAGTTGACGAAGAGGAGGAAGTGGAGGAAGTGAACGAAGTAGACGAAGTTGACGAAGATGACGAAGTGGACGAAGTGGAAGAAGTTTACGAAGCGGAGGAAGTGGACAAAGTTGGTGAAGTGGACGAAGTGGACGAAGTGGAGAAAGTGAAGGAAGTGGACTAAGTGAAAAAATTGGACAAAGTGGATGACGTGGAGGAAGTGGAGGAAGTGGAGGAAGTGGCCCAAGTGGACGAAGTTGACGAAGTGGAGGAAGTGGAGGAAGTGGACGAAGAGGATGAAGTTGACGAACTTGACGAAGTGGAGGAAGTGGCCGAAGTGGAGGAAGTGGAAGAACTAGGCTAAGTGGACGAAGTTCACGAAGTTGACGAAGTGGAGGAAGTGGACGAAGTGGACGAAGTTGATGAAGTGGAGGAAGTGGAAGATGTTTACGAAGTGGAGGAAGTGGAGGAAGAGGACTAAGTGGACAAATTGGACAAAGTGTTGGACGTGGAGGAAGTGGAGGATTTGGCCCAAGTGGACGAAGTTGACAAAATTGACGAAGTGGAGGAAGTGGAGGAAGTGGAGGAAGTAAAGGAAGTGGACGAAGTGGAGGAAGTGAAGGAAGTGGACGAAGTTGTCGAAGTGGACGAAGTGGAGGAAGTGAAGGAAGAGGACTAAGTGGACAAATTGGACAAAGTGTTGGACGTGGAGGAAGTGGAGGATTTGGCCCAAGTGGACGAAGTTGACAAAGTTGACGAAGTGGAGGAAGTGGAGGAAGTGGAGGAAGTAAAGGAAGTGGACGAAGTGCAGGAAGTGAACGAAGTGGACGAAGTTGTCGAAGTGGACGAAGTGGACGAAGCTGACGAAGTTGACGAACTGGACGACGTTGACGATGTGGAAGAAGCGGAGGAAGTGGACGAAGTTGAAGAAGTGGACGAAGTGGGCGAAGTTGAAGAAGTGGACAAAGTGGACGAAGTGGACGGCGTTGACGAAGTTGACGAAGTGGACGGAGTTGAGGAAGTGGACGAAGTTGATGAAATGGAATAAGTGGACGAGGTGGACGAAGTTTACGATGTGGACGAGGTGGACGAAGTTGACGAAGTGGACAAGGTGGACGAAGTTGACGAAGTCGACGAAATCGACGAAGTGGAAGAAGCGGAGGAAGTGGACTAAGTGGAGGAAGTGGACGAAGTCGACGAAGTGAAGGAAGTTGACGAAGTGGACAAAGTGGACGAAGTGGACGAAGTGGACGAACTTGACAAAGAGGAAGAAATTGACGAAGTGGACGACGTTGAGGACGAAGTGGACGAAGTTGACGAAGTGGGGGAAGTTGAGGAAGTTGACGAAGTTGACGACGAGGAGGACGAAGTGGACGAAGTGGACGAAGTAGACGAAGTGGACGAAGTGGACGAAGTGGACGAAGTGGACGAAGTGGACGAAGTGGACGAAGTGGACGAAGTGGACGAAGTGGACGAAGTGGACGAAGTGGACGAAGTTGACGAAGTGGAGGAAGTGGAGGAAGTGGAGGAAGTGGACGAAGTGGACGAAGTGGACGAAGTGGACGAAGTGGACGAAAGTGGACGAAGTGGACGAAGTTGACGAAGTGGACGAAGTTGACGAAGAGGACGAAGCTTACGAAGTTGGCGAAGTCGACGAAATCGACGAAGTGGAAGAAGCGGAGGAAGTGGACTAAGTGGAGGAAGTGGACGAAGTCGACGAAGTGAAGGAAGTTGACGAAGTGGACAAAGTGGACGAAGTGGACGAAGTGGACGAACTTGACAAAGAGGAAGAAATTGACGAAGTGGACGACGTTGAGGACGAAGTGGACGAAGTTGACGAAGTGGGGGAAGTTGAGGAAGTTGACGAAGTTGACGACGAGGAGGACGAAGTGGACGAAGTGGACGAAGTGGACGAAGTGGACGAAGTGGACGAAGTGGACGAAGTGGACGAAGTGAACGAAGTAGACGAAGTGGACGAAGTGGACGAAGTGGACGAAGTGGACGAAGTGGACGAAGTGGACGAAGTGGACGAAGTGGACGAAGTGGACGAAGTGGACGAAGTGGACGAAGTGGACGAAGTGGACGAAGTGGACGAAGTGGACGAAGTGGACGAAGTGGACGAAGTGGACGAAGTGGACGAAGTGGACGAAGTGGACGAAGTGGACGAAGTGGACGAAGTGGACGAAGTTGACGAAGTGGAGGAAGTGGAGGAAGTGGAGGAAGTGGAGGAAGTGGACGAAGTGGACGAAGTGGACGAAGTGGACAAAGTGGACGAAGTTGACGAAGTGGACGAAGTTGACGAAGAGGACGAAGCTTACGAAGTTGGCGAAGTGGACGAAGCTGACGAAGTTGACGAACTGGACGAAGTTGACGAAGTGGACTAAGCTGACAAAGTTGACGAAGTGGACGAAGTGGAGGAAGTTGACGAAGTTGATGAAGTGGACGAAGTGGACGAAGCTGAGGAAGTGGAGGAAATGGAGGAAGTGGAGAAAATGGATGAAGTAGAGGAAGTTGACGAAGTGGACAAGGTTGACGAAGCAGACGAAATTGAAGAAGTGGACGATTTGGACGAAATGGAGGACATGGAGGAAGAGGAGGAAGTGAAGGAAGTGGATTAAGTGGACGAAGTTGACGAAGTGGAGCAAGTGGAGGAAGTCCACGAAGTGGAGGAAGTGAACGAAGTAGACGAAGTTGACGAAGATGATGAAGTGGACGAAGTTGACGAAGTGGAGGAAGTGGAGGAAGTGGAGGAAGTTGAGGAAGTGGACGAAGTGGACGAAGTGGACAGAGTGGACGAAGAGGACGAAGTTCACGAAGTCGCGAAGTTGACGAACTTGACGAAGTGGACGAAGTGGCCGAAGTGGAGGAAGTGCAAGAACTAGGCTAAGTTGACGAAGTTGACGAAGTGGTCGAAGTGGAGGAAGTGGAGGAAGTGGAGGAAGTGGACGAAGTGGACGAAGTGGACGAAGTTGATGAAGTGGAGGAAGTGGAAGATGTTTACGAAGTGGAGGAAGTGGACGAAGTGGAGAAAGTTGGTGAAGTGGACGAAGTGGAGGAAGTGAAGGAAGAGGACTAAGTGGACAAATTGGACAAAGTGTTGGACGTGGAGGAAGTGGAGGGTTTGGCCCAAGTGGACGAAGTTGACGAAGTGGAGGAAGTGGAGGAAGTGGAGGAAGTGGAGGAAGTAGAGGAAGTGGACGAAGTGCAGGAAGTGAACGAAGTGGACGAAGTTGTCGAAGTGGACGAAGCTGACGAACTGGACGAACTGGACGACGTTGACGATGTGGAAGAAGCGGAGGAAGTGGACGAAGTTGAAGAAATGGACGAAGTGGGCGAAGTTGAAGAAGTGGACAAAGTGGACGAAGTGGACGACGTTGACGAAGTGGACGAAGTTGAAGAAGTGGACGAAGTTGAGGCAGTGGACGAAGTTGACGAAGTGGAATAAGTGGACGAGGTGGACGAAGTTTACGATGTGGACGAGATGGACGAAGTTGACGAAGTGGACAAGGTGGACGAAGTTGACGAAGTCGACGAAATCGACGAAGTGGAAGAAGCGGAGGAAGTGGACTAAGTGGAGGAAGTGGACGAAGTCGACGAAGTGAACGAAGTCGACGAAGTGAAGGAAGTTGACGAAGTGAACAAAGTGGACGAAGTGGACAAAGTGGACGAACTTGACAAAGTGGAAGAAATTTACGAAGTGGACGACGTTGAGGACGAAGTGGAGGAAGTGGAGGAAGTTGACGAAGTTGACGACGAGGAGGACGAAGTTGACGAAGTGGACGAAGTGGACGAAGTGGACGAAGTGGACGAAGTGGACGAAGTTGACGAAGTGGACGAAGTAGAAGAAGTGGAGAAAGTGGACGAAGTTGAGGAAGTGGCCTAAGTGGACGAAGTTGACGAAGTGGAGGAAGTGGAGGAAGTGGACGAAGTGGACGAAGTTGACGAAGTTGACGAAGCTGACGAAGTTGACGAAGTGGACGAAGTGGAGGAAGTTGACGAAGTTGATGAAGTGGACGAAGTAGAGGAAGTGGACGAAGTGGACGAAGTGGAGGAAGTTGACGAAGTGGACGAAGATGACGAAGTGCACGAAGTGGACGAAGTTGACGAAGTGGACAAAGTGGAGGAAGTGGAGGAAGTTGGTGAAATGAATGAAGTGGAAGAAGTGGACGAATTTGAGGAAGTCGACGAAGTGGACGAAGTGGACGAAGCTGAGGAAGTAGAGGAAATGGAGGAAGTGGAGAAAATGGATGAAGTGGAGGAAGTTGACGAAGTGGACAAGGTTGACGAAGCAGACGAAATTGAAGAAGTGGACGATTTGGACGAAATGGAGGACGTGGAGGAAGTGGAGGAAGAGGAGGAAGTGAAGGAAGTGGATTAAGAGGACGAAGTTGACGAAGTGGAGGAAGTGGAGGAAGTCCACGAAGTGGAGGAAGTGAACGAAGTAGACGAAGTTGACGAAGATGACGAAGTGGACGAAGTGGAGGAAGTGGAGGAAGTGGAGGAAGTGGAGGAAGTTGAGGAAGTGGACGAAGTGGACAGAGTGGACGAAGTGGACGAAGAGGACGAAGTGGCGAAGTTGACAAACTTGACGAAGTGGACGAAGTGGCCGAAGTGGAGGAAGTGGAAGAACTAGGCTAAGTGGACGAAGTTCACGAAGTTGACGAAGTGGACGAAGTGGAGGAAGTGGAGGAAGTGGAGGAAGTGGAGGAAGTGGACGAAGTGGAGGAAGTGGACGAAGTTGATGAAGTGGAGCAAGTGGAAGATGTTTACGAAGTGGAGGAAGTGGAGGAAGTGGAGAAAGTTGGTGAAGTGGACGAAGTGGAGGAAGTGAAGGAAGAGGACTAAGTGGACAAATTGGACAAAGTGTTGGACGTGGAGGAAGTGGAGGATTTGGCCCAAGTGGACGAAGTTGACGAAGTGGAGGAAGTGGAGGAAGTAGAGAAAGTGGACGAAGTGCAGGAAGTGAACGAAGTGGACGAAGTTGTCGAAGTGGACGAAGCTGACGAAGTTGACGAACTGGACACCGTTGAGGATGTGGATGAAGTGGACGACGTTGACGAAGTGGACGAAAGTGAGGAAGTGGACGAAGTTGACGAAGTGGACGAAGTGGAAGAAGTTGACGAAGTTTACGAAATCGACGAAGTTGACGTAGTGGACGAAGTTGACGAAGTGGACGAAGTGGAGGATGCGGAGGAAGTGGACTAAGAGGACGAAGTGGAGGAAGTGGACGAGGTGGAGGAAGGGGAGGAAGTGGAGGAAGTGGAGGAAGTGGACTAAGTGGACGAAGTTGACGAAGTGAAGGAAGTGGAGGAAGTTGAGGAAGTGGACGAAGTGGAGGAAGTGGACAAAGTTGACGAAGTGGACGAACTGGATGAAGTGGACGAAGAGGACGAAGTTGATGAAATGGACGAAGTTGACGAAATGGACGAAGTTGAGGAAGTGGACGAAGTTGACGAAGTGGACGAAGTTGACAAAGTTGATGATGTGGAGGAAGTTGACGAAGTGGACGAAGTGTAGGAAGTGGACTAAGTGGATGAAGTGGTCGAAGTGGACGAAGTTGACGATGTGGACGAAGTGGAGGAAGTGGAGGAAGTGAAGGAAGTGGAGGAAGTGGAGGAAGTTGAAGAAGTGGACGAAGTTGACGAAGTGGACGAAGTAGACGAAGTGGACAAAGTGGACGAAGTGGACGAAGTGGACGAAGGGGAAAAAGTGGATGAAGGAGAAGAAGAAGAAGATGATGAAGAAGAAGAAGAAGAAAATGAAGAAGAAGAAGAGGAAGAAGTGGAAGAAGTGGAGGAAGTGGAGGAAGAGGAGGAAGTGGACGAGGTGGCATAAGTGCACGAGGTGGACGACGTTTACGAAGTGGACGAGGTGGATGAAGTTGACGAAGTGGACGAGGTGGACGAAGTTGACGAAGTCGACGAAATCGACAAAGTTGACGAAGTGGACGAAGTTAACGAAGTTGACGAAGTGGACGAAGTTGACGAAGTGGACGAAGTTGACGAAGTTGACGAAGTTGACGAAATGGACGAACAGAGTTGAAAAAGTTGATGAAGTGGAGGAAGTTGACAAAGTGAAGGAAGTGGACTAAGTGGATGAAGTTGACGAAGTGGACGAAGCTGACGAAGTTGACAAAGCTGACGAAGTTCACGAAGTGGATGAAGTGGACGGAGTGGAGGAACTTGACGAAGTTGGCGAAGTTGACGAAGTGGACGAAGTAGAGGAAGTGGAGGAAGTGGAGGAAGTGGACGAAGTGGACGAAGTGGACAAAGTGAACGAAGTGGACGAAGTGGACGAAGTGGACGAAGTGGACGAACTGGACGAAGTGGACGAAATGGACGAGGTGGAATAAGTGGACGAAGTTGACGAAGTGGACGAAGTTGACAAAGTTGATGAAGTTGAGAAAGTTGACGAAGTGGACGAAGTGGAGGAAGTGTAGGAAGTGGACTAAATGGATGAAGTGGACGAAGTTGACGAAGTTGACGATGTGGACGAAGTGGAGGAAGTGGAGGAAGTGGAGGAAGTTGAAGACGTTGATGAAGTTGACGAAGTGGACGAAGTTGACAAAGTGGACGAAGTTGACGAAGAGGAGGAAGTGGAGGAAGTGGAGGAAGGAGAAGAAAAAGAAGAAAAAGAAGAAGGAGCAGAAGAAGAAGAAGAAGAAGAAGAAGAAGAAGAAGAAGAAGAAGAGAAAATGCTAAGTGGACGAAGTTCACGAAGTTGACAAAGTGGACGAAGTGGAGGAAGTGGACGAAGTTGACGAAGTGGACGAAGTGGAAGAAGTTTACGAAGTGGAGGAAGTGGAGGAAGTGGAGAAAGTTGGTGTAGTGGACGAAGTGGAGGAAGGGAAGAAAGTGGACTAATTGAACAAATTGGACAAAGTGGAGAACGTGGAGGAGGTGGAGCAAGTGGCCCAAGTGGACGATGTTGACGAAGTGCAGGAAGTGGAGGAAGTGGAAGAAGTGGAGGAAGTAGAGGAAGTGGACTAAGTAGACGAAGTTGACGAAGTGGACGAAGTTGACGAAGTTGACGAAGTGGAAGAAGTTGACGAAGTTTACGAAATCGACGAAGTTGACGTACTTGACAAAGTGGACGAAGTTGACGAAGTGGACGAAGTGGAGGATGCGGAGGAAGTGGACTAAGAAGACGAAGTTGACGAAGTGGACGAAGTAGAGGAAGTGGAGGAAGTGGAGGAAGAGGACGAAGTGAAGGAAGTGGACAAAGTTGACGAAGTGGACGAAGTTGACGAAGTTGACGAAATGGACGAAGTGGACGAAGTGGACGGAATTGAAGAAGTGGACGAAGTGGAGGAAGCGGAGGAAGTCAACTAACAGGACGAAGTTGACGAAGTGGACGATGTGGACGAAGTGGAGGAAGTGGAGGAAGTTGACGAAGTGGAGGAAGTTGTCGAAGCGGAGGAAGTGGACGAAGTGGACGAACTTGACGAAGTTGACGAAGTGGACAAAATTGACGAAGTGGACGAAGTGGAGGAAGCGGAGGAAATGAACTAACTGGACGAAGTTGACGAAGTGGATGATGTGTACGAAGTGGACGAAGTGGAGGAAATTGACGAAGTGGAGGAAGTGGAGGAAGTTGTCAAAGTGGACGAAGCAGAGGAAGGGGATGAAGTGGACGAAGTTGATGAAGTGCACGTAGTGGAAGAAGTTGACGAAGTGGACGAATTAGACGAAGTAGACCAAGTGGTCGAAGTGGACGAAGTTGAAGAAGTTGACGAAGTTGACGAAGTCGACGAAGTTGACGTAGTTGACGAAGTTGACGAAGTCGACGAAGTTGACGTAGTTGACGACGTGGACGAAGTTGACGAAGTGGACGAAGCGGAAGAAGCGGAGGAAGTGGACTAAGTGGACGAAGTTCACGAAGTGTACGAGGTGGAGGAAGGGGAGGAAGTGGAGGAAGTGGCGGAAGTAGAAGAAGTGGACTAAGTGGACGAAGTAGACAAAGTTGACGAAGTGGACGAAGTAGAGGAACTGGAGGAAGTGCAGGAAGAGGACTAAGTGAAGGAAGTGGACGAAGTTGACAATGTGGACGAAGTGGACGAAGTAGACGCACTTGACAAAGTTGACGAAGTTGACGAAGTGGACGATGTTGAGGAAGTGGACGAAGTGGACGAAGTGGAGGAAGCGGAGGAAGTGAACTAAGTGGACGAAGTTGACGAAGTGGACGAAGTGGAGGAAGTAGACGAAGTGGAGGAAGTGGAGGAGGTTATCGAAGTGGACGAAGCGGAGGAAGTGGACGAAGTTGACGAAGTGGACAAAGAGGACGAAGTGGACGAAGTGGACGATATTGACGAAATGGACGAAGTTGACGAAGTGGAAGAACGAAGTGAACGAACCAAGTGGACGAAGTTGAGGAAGTTGACGAAGTTGAGGAAGTGGACGAAGTGGAGGAAGTTGAGGAAGTGGAGGATGTTGGTGAAGTGGATGAAGTGGCCGTAGTGGAGGAAGTGGACTAAGTGGACGAATTGGATGAAGTGGCGGACGTGGGGGAAGTGGAGGAAGTGGAGGAAGTGGCCTAAGTGGACGAAGTTGACGAAGATGAGGAAGTGGAGGAAGTGGAGGAAGTGGAGGAAGTGGACGATGTGGACGAAGTAGACGAAGTTGACGAAGATGACGAAGATGACGAAGTGGACGAACTGGAGGAAGGAAACGAAGAGGACGAAGTTGATGAAGTGGACGAAGTTGATGAAGTTGACGAAGTGGACGAACGAAGTTGACGAAGTTGACAAAGTTGATGAAGTGGAGGAAGTTGACGAAGTGGAGGAAGTGGAGGAAGTTGACTAAGTGGATGAAGTGGACGAAGTTGACGAAGTGGAGGAAGTAGAGAAAGTGGACGAAGTGTAAAAAGTGGACGAAGTTGACGAAGTGGACGAAGTGCACGTAGTGGACGAAGTGGAGGAAGTGGACGAAGGGGAAAAAGTGGATGAATGAGAAGAAGAAGAAGAACAAGAACAAGAACAAGAAGAAGAAGAAGAAGAAGAAGAAGAAGAAGAAAATGAAGAAGAAAAAGAAGAGGAAGAAGGGGACGAAGTGGAGGAAGTAGAGTAAGTGGACTAAGTGGACGAATTGGACAAAGTTGACGAACATGACGAAGTGGACGAAGTGCACGTAGTGGACGAAGTGGACGAAGTGGAGGAAGTGGATGAAGGGGAAAAAGTGGATGAACGCGAAGAAGAAGAACAAGAAGAAGAACAAGAACAAGAAGAAGAAGAAGAAGAAGAAGAAGAAGAAGAAGAAAATGAAGAAGAAAAAGAAGAGGAAGAAGGGGACGAAGTGGAGGAAGTGTAGGAAGTGGACTAAGTGGACGAATTGGACAAAGTTGACGAACATGACAAAGTGGCCGAAGTGGACGAAGTGGACGAGGTGGACGAAGTAGACCAAGTGGACGAAGTGGACCAAGTTGACGAAGTGGATGAAGCGGAAGAAGTGGACTAAGTTGACGAAGTTGACGAAGTGGACGAAGTGCAAGAAGTTGAGGAAGTGGAGGAAGTTGACGAAGTGGAGGAAGTGGAGGAAGTGGAGGAAGTGGAGGGAGTTGAGGAGGTGGACGAAGTGGACGAAGTGGACGAAGTTGATGAAGATGACGAAGTTGACGAAGTGGACGTAGTGGACGAAGTGGACGAAGTGGACAGAGTGGACGAAGTGGACGAAGTTGACGAAGTAGACGAACTTGACGAAGTGACGAAGTGGCCGAAGTGGAGGAAGCGAAGGAACTGGGCTAAGTGGACGAAGTTCACGAAGTTAAAGAAGTTGACGAAGTGGAGGAAGTGGAGGAAGTGGAGGGAGTGGAGGAAGTGGATGAAGTTGACGAAGTTGACGAATTGGACGAAGTGGAAGAAGTTTACGAAGTAGAGGAAGTAGACAAAGTTGGTGAAGTGGACGAAGTGGAGGAAGTGAAGGAAGTGGACTAAGTGAACAAATTGGACAAAGTGGAGGACGTGGAGGAAGTAGAGGAAGTGGCTCAAGTGGACGAAGTTGACGAAGTGGAGGAAGTGGAGGAAGTGGACGAACTGGAGAAAGTAGAAGAAGTGGACGAAGTGGAGGAAGTGGACGAAGTGAACGAAGAGGACGAAGCTGACGAAGTTGACGAAGTGGACGAAGTGGAGGAACTTGACGAAGTTGACGAAGTGGAGGAAGTGGAGGAAGTGGAGGAAGTAGAGGAAGTGGAGGAAGGGGAGGAAGTGGAGGAAGTGGACAAAGTGGACAAAGTTGACGAAGTGGACGAAGTGGACGAAGTGGAAGAAGTTGGCGAAGTTTACAAAATCGACGAAGTTGACGTAGTTGACAAAGTGGACGAAGTTGACGAAGAGGACGAAGTGGAGGAAGTGGACGAGGTGGAGGAAGTGAACAAAGTGGACGAAGTTGACGAAGTGGACGAACTGGATGAAGTGGACGAAGTTGACGAATTTGACGAAATGGACGAAGTTGACAAAGTGGACGAAGTTGACGAAGTGGACGAAGTTGACGAAGTGAACGAAGTTGACAAAGTTGATGAAGTGGAGGAAGTTGACGAAGTGGACGAAGTGGACGAAGTGGACGAAGTGGACGAAGTGTAGGAAGTGGACAAAATGGATAAAGTGGAGGAACTGGACGAAGGGGGAAAAGTGGATGAAGGAAAAGAAGAAGAAGAAGAAGAAGAAGAAGAAGAAGAAGAAGAAG
Source organism: Vigna nakashimae (assembly GCA_034642375.1). Lineage (NCBI taxonomy): Eukaryota > Viridiplantae > Streptophyta > Magnoliopsida > Fabales > Fabaceae > Vigna > Vigna nakashimae. Next base: position 22,911,190 of record CM067766.1, read on the forward strand.
AAGAAGAAGAAGAAGAAGAAGAAGAAGAAAATGAAGAAGAAGAAGAAGAAGAAGAAAATGAAGAAGAAGAAGAAGAAGAAGAAGAAGAAGAAGAAAATGAAGAAGAAGAAGAAGAAGAAGAAGAAGAAAATGAAGAAGAAGAAGAAGAAGAAGAAGAAAATGAAGAAGAAGAAGAAGAAGAAGAAGAAGAAGAAGAAAATGAAGAAGAAGAAGAAGAAGAAAATGAAGAAGAAGAAGAAGAAGAAGAAGTGGAAGAGGTTGATGGACAAATTTGTAAGCACCAAAATATGATGTCACAAACTTGTTTCACAATCGGCAAGTATGACCGAATCGTTCAAGTAATAAAACTTGGTAAGACCAAGTATCGTTCTTCCCAAAGGACTCACGGCCTAGTTTAGTTATGTGATTTGTTGATTAGCTAGGACTTACAAACGAAATATTCAAAGTTTAATATGCAAAGACAAAAATAAACATGTATGCATGAATTGATCAATGGCAAAGACAAAAGATAAACACTTTCAATGAATTATATAAATGAATATGTTGTTGGGGGTCAATTTCATCTCATCCACTCTCATATATTTTAGGAATTCAACATTCAAATCATCATTGTTAATGCCACTCTCTAATGTACCATTCTAGATGGCTTCTCCCTAATCAAATAGTTCATACAATTCCTAGCATTCCTAATGATTAGTTCATTACAGCAGGAGCTTAAAGGCAACCAATATAATGTTGTCAGTAAAATATTGGGAGAAATTCCCCGGATCTAGACTTCCCCGTACGTGTCCGTATCGACAAAACCAATAATCATGCATTAGAATGAGTTAAACAATGCAAGCATTGAGCAAAGAGGAAAAACCCTAACTAATGATGAAAGAAAGCATATGTCTTAATTCAAAGATGTACTCAACAAATCCATATATGAGAGCTTCAAGAGATTACATTGATTCCCCAACAAACATACAAGGTTTAGTTCACCATCGTCATGGTGAACCTAGATGAATAACAATGAAAGAATGAAAGAATAAACCCAATAAAGGTGAAGAGGTAGCCTGAGCATCCAAGATCCTCCTTCAAAGGGGTGGAAGAGAGAGTGTTTGCCTCGTTTCTGCCAAAGATACTAAACTAAAGGACGTGCAAGCCCTTATATACTAATTTAGAGTTACAAAAGATTACAAAAGCCCAAGCCCAAAGAGTACCGCTCAGCGGTATTTACCGCTCAGCGGTAGTTGCGCGTCACAATTCTTCCCCTCAGCGGCCATTTGCCCCTCAGCGTGACTCCCGCAACCTCCTGAGTGCCGCTCAGCGGTAGTTTGCCGCTGAGCGGTGCCTTCGTCTTCTCTTTTTGCACTCTTTCTTGTCTTTTCTAATGTCACTTCTCTCCTTCTTCACTCTTTGCACCAAATTCACCCTAAAACCTGCACAAAAACACTCAAATCAAGTGTAAACCTGTCCAGCTCTCTTATTTCTGAAAATAAAGATAAAAGGTGTGATTTCAAGCTAGTTTCTAAGTCTAAAGGTTGCTTTTAGTATCAATTTTAAGCATGAAAATAACAGTTTTTCAACTGTTATCACAACCCCAAACTTAGAACTTTGCTTGTCCTCAAGCAAACAAAATGTAACTCCATCTCCAACCAATTCATATGATGGTTCACTCATTCAAAATCCTCTTTTCAAGATAAGTAATAACTTCACTCAAACTTATGATCAAGAGTTCAATCAAGATATGCACATGCTTTAGTGTTCACAAAGTCATTTAAGTTCCAACAAATGCTATTTTTCATGAATGATCAATCAATTAAGCATGGATGTTCATGTGTTCATGGAATATTTCCTCACCAGGTAAAGTGTTTCACTCAACACACAAGTGTATAAGAGGTAAGTGTTTCACTCATTCACTCTACTATCACAATGTCACATGAATCAACTTTGCCTTTCATTTTACCACAATCAAAAACATTCACAAGCATGCATCATCACAAGGACTTTTCAATGGCTTATAATGTGGCTGGGCTAACAAGAAAATTGGTTTTTCTGGATCATAAAATCCTTGAGTTAAGAGAATCATAACAACACAATTATTCTTATTCATTCCCAACTTTTGTTTGCCTTTTCATTTGCATATTCTTTCTTTTTAGCTCTTAGCTCAATGCTTTTCCTTTTTCATGATTTCCCAATAACCCCAAACTTGAACATTTATCAATACCACACAAGATATTCTACTTAACTCAAGGTAAAGATTTTCAATCAAGGGTTCAGTGTATATTCAAGGCTATGGGTTCAAAGGATAGAACACAAAGTGTTCTCTTTTAGTAGGCTAACTTTATGAATTTGGCCAGTAAAAAGGGTTTCAACAAACACGGCCTTTGATCATATGATGCAAAACAAGCAATTGATTCAATCATAGAAAACCTGGGCAAAGTCATTCAAGCTTCCAAAGTAATAGCATTCAACAATAACAACTCTGGAGCTCAAAACCTCACATATAAGCTCATTCACATTTGACATACACATCCTGCTTAATTTCACAATCACAATCATGATATCTTGCATTTGTTCACAAAGCTTGTGAATCACCTGTATAAGCATTTTAATGTGCACATAATCTCAACATCACTCAATCAATAAGCATCATCAAGCATTACTTATCACACAATCACAATTAGTATCAAACCATCATAAGAAACCGGGTGTTCAATAGAGTACATCAAACCCTATTCTAAAAACAAAAACAAATAAGATACTCACAAAACACTGGGTTGCCTCCCAGTAAGCGCTTGTTTAACGTCACTAGCTTGACCCAATAAAGCTCACGTTCCATCTTCTTTAAAGTTGATGTTATCCTTCCACCAACTTATCAACTGCTTCCTTAGGACTGTTTTGGATTCTCTGGAATATGGAGACTCTATCTCTATCATCTCCTTCTCTTTAAAACCTTTTACAACCCACAACTTGTTCTTGAATCTTACAGGTGTGCCAAGTTGGAGTCCTCTTTCCTTCCAGTCTCTAAGAACTTCCTTTCCTTTTCCACTTTCATCTACCTTGGGTACCTGAAAATACAAACAATGGTTATCAGAAACTTTAAAATTTTCATGTTTACCTCTAGTTATGGGTGCATCTTGAAATGCAGCTTTATAACTGGCCTCTTCCTCCTTTGCTTGTATCTCATCTTTAAACACATTCACCACCACTCTCTCCTCTCTGTCCTGGAGCACCACTATACCTTCATTAACATCTATAATAACCCTGGCCGTTTTCATAAACGGTCTTCCCAGTATGAAAGGTATCTTTTCGGTCTCCATCTTCATCACCACAAAGTCTGCCAAGAACTGAAGTTTGCCAACACAAACTACAATGTCTTCTGCAATCCCACATGGCTCCTTTGAAGATCCATCAGCCATTACCAGATTAACCTTTGCAGGTTTTATTTTCACATGGCCAATTTGCTCCAATAGAGAGTAAGGCATCAAGTTAACACTTGAGCCTAAGTCAAGGAGAGCTTTCTTCACCTTTTTCTTCCCTATAGTGCAAGGGATAGAAAAACTACCTGGATCAGCAGCTTTTGGTGGGAATGATTCTTTCTTAACAGTTACACACTTTTCATCATCATCATCTCTACGTTTTCTTTTTGTAGAGGTTCCCTCATCAGATTTTGTGTACACTGCTATTTTCTGTAAGATTTGTTCCCAAGGAGCTTCATTATCAACCATTCTGAATAAGTCTGTGAAATCCATTGGTTTCTCCTGATTTGTTAGAAAAGGAAAAGTATCCTTTCTTTCTTCTTCTCTTCTCTCTTCTGTTTCATCTTCTTCTGACTCAATACTCTCTTCATTTACACTCTTGACCACTTTGCATTCTTCTCTAGGGTTAACCTCAGTATTAGCCCCAAAGTTTCTGTGTGGTCTTTCTTCCAACTGCTTAGTGATCTGACCCATCTGAATCTCCAAGTTCTTTATAGCAGCTTCAGTGCTCTTTTGGGAGGATTCAGTTTTCTGAATAAATTGTTGAAGAGTTTCTTCCAACCTTGTAGATCTTTCATTGAGCATAGAAATTTGTTGCCACATGGTTGGTTGCTGCTGCTGTTGCTTATTAAATTGATTAGCCTGCCCAGTTTGTCCTTGGCCAATACTTGGATGTGGTTTCCAACCCTGATTATAATTACCTTGACGGTATGGAAACTGATTAGCCATGAAGTTAACATCCTCCACGGCTTCCACAGGAAAAACACATTGGCCATTGATGTGATCTCCTCCACATAGTTCGCACAACTGGGTTTGTACCTGTGCAGCAGATTTTAACTCTTTTGGTAATGAAGCAAGAGTTTTGGTCAGAGTCTCCAGCTGTTGAGTCAGAATTTTATTTTGGGCTAGCAGAGCATCATGGGTTTGTAATTGAAGAACCCCTTTCTGTTGCATAGGGGCGCCTCTTTCATTGTGAAGCTCATTATCACTTGTAGCCATATTTTCAATAATCTCAGTGGCTTCCTCTGGAGTCTTCCATTTGATATTGCCCCCAGCTGAGGCATCTAGCATCATCTTGGTTTGTGAACCAAGCCCTCCAAGGAAAGTTAGGACTACTTCTTGATCCTCAAAGCCATGCGTGGGAGTTTTACGTAATAAGCTTTTGTACCTGTCCCATGCATGTCCCAGTGATTCCTCCATGCCCTGCTTGAATGAAGATATCTCTTGCTTGCCTTTAGTTACTTTAGATTGTGGGAAGTATTTGTTTAGAAACTTTGTAACCACTGCTTCCCACTCTGTGAAACTTTCTTCTGGAAAAGAGTTTAACCAAAGCTTAGCATTGCCTCCCAAGGAGAAAGGAAACAAACTAAGTTTGATTGCTTCGTCTGGCACCCCATTAATTTTGACCGTGTTGCAGATCTCATTAAAGGTAGTAAGGTGCTCATATGGGCTTTCATGTGATAACCCATTAAATTGATTACTCTTCACCAGTTGAATCAGTGCTGGTTTGACCTCCATGTTGGCAGCATTGACTCTAGGTCTAGATATGCTATTGAAGTGCTGAGGTCCAGCAAGATTAATGTAATCAGCAAGAGTTCTTCTAACATTATTGCTCTCCATACTTCCTGTGCTATGAACAGAACCTTGTGGTGATGATTGTAAGAGAGTTTCTGGAGAAGGGAAATGTTCTCTAGACGTTCTGATTCTTCTCCTCCTTCTACTCTCTTCTAGGCCTTCAAGAAGTGGTTCTGTTGTTTTCTTACTCCTATTTCGAATTGCTTCCTGCATGCACAAGAAACAAAACCCTAGAACAGATTTGTTAGCACAAAAAGAAGATATATATTCAAAAGATAAAAAGATAAAAGATTCAGAAGATAAAAAGATAAAAGATTTAGAAGATAGAAAGATAAAATAAAATAAAATCTAATCCTAAAAATAAAATATAACCTAAAAGATAAAAAAAAAATAAAATAAAAAAAATAAAATAAAATCTAACCTAATAAAATCTAATCCTAAAAGATAAACTAAAATAAAATTAAAAAAAAAATAAAATAAAATCTAAACTAACTAAATAAAATAAAATCTAATCTAAAAAGATAAAACAGAAAAAGATAAAAACAGAAAATAAAAACAGAAATTTAAAATTAAAGTCAAAGATAATCAATAATCACACAAATTAACCAGTTAAACCACGAATCCCCGGCAACGGCGCCAAAAACTTGATGGACAAATTTGTAAGCACCAAAATATGATGTCACAAACTTGTTTCACAATCGGCAAGTATGACCGAATCGTTCAAGTAATAAAACTTGGTAAGACCAAGTATCGTTCTTCCCAAAGGACTCACGGCCTAGTTTAGTTATGTGATTTGTTGATTAGCTAGGACTTACAAACGAAATATTCAAAGTTTAATATGCAAAGACAAAAATAAACATGTATGCATGAATTGATCAATGGCAAAGACAAAAGATAAACACTTTCAATGAATTATATAAATGAATATGTTGTTGGGGGTCAATTTCATCTCATCCACTCTCATATATTTTAGGAATTCAACATTCAAATCATCATTGTTAATGCCACTCTCTAATGTACCATTCTAGATGGCTTCTCCCTAATCAAATAGTTCATACAATTCCTAGCATTCCTAATGATTAGTTCATTACAGCAGGAGCTTAAAGGCAACCAATATAATGTTGTCAGTAAAATATTGGGAGAAATTCCCCGGATCTAGACTTCCCCGTACGTGTCCGTATCGACAAAACCAATAATCATGCATTAGAATGAGTTAAACAATGCAAGCATTGAGCAAAGAGGAAAAACCCTAACTAATGATGAAAGAAAGCATATGTCTTAATTCAAAGATGTACTCAACAAATCCATATATGAGAGCTTCAAGAGATTACATTGATTCCCCAACAAACATACAAGGTTTAGTTCACCATCGTCATGGTGAACCTAGATGAATAACAATGAAAGAATGAAAGAATAAACCCAATAAAGGTGAAGAGGTAGCCTGAGCATCCAAGATCCTCCTTCAAAGGGGTGGAAGAGAGAGTGTTTGCCTCGTTTCTGCCAAAGATACTAAACTAAAGGACGTGCAAGCCCTTATATACTAATTTAGAGTTACAAAAGATTACAAAAGCCCAAGCCCAAAGAGTACCGCTCAGCGGTATTTACCGCTCAGTGGTAGTTGCGCGTCACAATTCTTCCCCTCAGCGGCCATTTGCCCCTCAGCGTGACTCCCGCAACCTCCTGAGTGCCGCTCAGCGGTAGTTTGCCGCTGAGCGGTGCCTTCGTCTTCTCTTTTTGCACTCTTTCTTGTCTTTTCTAATGTCACTTCTCTCCTTCTTCACTCTTTGCACCAAATTCACCCTAAAACCTGCACAAAAACACTCAAATCAAGTGTAAACCTGTCCAGCTCTCTTATTTCTGAAAATAAAGATAAAAGGTGTGATTTCAAGCTAGTTTCTAAGTCTAAAGGTTGCTTTTAGTATCAATTTTAAGCATGAAAATAACAGTTTTTCAACTGTTATCAGAGGTGGAAGAAGTTGAGGAAGTGGAGGAAGAGGAGGAGGTCGACAAAGTGGACGAATTGGACGAAGTTGACGAAGATGACGAAGTGGACGAAGTTGACAAAGTGGAAGAAGTGGACGAAGTTCACAAAGTTGAGGAAGTTGAGGAAGTTAACGAAGTGGACGAAGTGGACGAAGCTGAGGAAGTGGAGGAAGTGGAATAGGTGGACGAAGTTGGCGAAGTTAACGAAGTGGAGGAAGTGGAGAAAGTGCAGGAAGTGGACAAAATGGATGAGGTGGAGGAAGTTGACGAAGTGGACAAAGTTGACAAAGCAGACGAAGTTGAAGAAGTGGACGATTTGGACGAAGTGGAGGACGTTGAGGAAGTGGAGGAAGAGGAGGAAGAGGAGGAAGTGAAGGAAGTGGACTAAGTGGACGAAGTGGAGGAAGTGGAAGAAGTCCACGAAGTGGAGGAAGTTTACGAAGTAGACGAAGTTGACGAAGATGACGAAGTGGAAGAAGTTTACGAAGTGGAGGAAGTGGACAAAGTAGGTGAAGTGGACGAAGTGGAGGAAGTGGAGGAAGTAAAGGAAGTGGACTAAGTGAACAAATGGGACAAAGTGGAGGACGTGGAGGAAGTGGCCCAAGTGAACGAAGTTGACGAAGTTGACGAAGTGGAGGAAGTGGACGAAGTGGACGAAGTGGAGGAACTTGACGAAGTTGACGAAGTTGACGAAGTGGACGAAGTGGACGAAGTAGAGGAAGTGGAGGAAGTGGACGAAGTGGAGGAAGGGGAGGAAGTGGAGGAAGTGGACAAAGTGAACGAAGTGGACGAAGTTCACGAAATGGACGAAGTTGCTGAACTGGACGAAGTGGAAGAAGTTGACGAAGTTTACGAAATCGACGAAGTTTACGTAGTTGACAAAGTGGACGAAGTTGACGAAGTGGACGAAGCGGAGGATGCGGAGGAAGTGGACTAAGAGGACGAAGTGGACGAGGTGGAGGAAGGGGAGGAAGTGGAGGAAGTGGAGGAAGTGGATGAAGAAGTTGAGGAAGTGGACGAAGTGAACAAAGTGGACGAAGTTGACGAAGTTGACGAAGTGGACGAACTGGACGAAGTGGAAGAAGAGGACGACGTTGACGAAATGGACGAAATGGACGAACTTGACGAAGTGGACGAAGTTGACAAAGTTGATGAAGTGGAGGAAGTTGACGAAGTGGACGAAGTGGAGGAAGTGTAGGAAGTGGACTAAGTGGATGAAGTGGAGGAAGTGGACGAAGGGGAATAAGTGGATGAAGGAAAAGAAGAAGAAGAAGAAGAAGAAGAAGAAGAAGAAGAAGAAGAAGAAGAAGAAGAAGAAGAAGAAGAAGAAGAAGAAGAAGAAGAAAATGAAGAAGAAGAAGAAGAAGAAGACGAAGAAGTGGAAGAAGTTGAGGAAGTGGAGGAAGAGGAGGAGGTGAACAAAGGGGACGAATTGGACGAAGTTAACGATGATGACGAAGTGGACGAAGTGGAAGAAGTGGAGAAAATGGGTGAAGTGGAGGAAGTTGACGATGTGGACAAAGTTGACGAAGCAGACGAAGTTGAAGAAGTGGACGATTTGGACGAAGTGGAGGACGTGGAGGAAGAGGAGTAAGAGGAGGAAGTGAAGGAAGTGGACTAAGTGGACGAAGTTGACGAAGTGGAGGAAGTGGAGGAAGTCCACGAAGTGGAGGAAGTGAACGAAGTAGACGAAGTTGACGAAGATGACGTAGTGGACGAAGTGGACGAAGTGGACAAAGTGGACGAAGTGGACGAAGTTGACGCAGTGGACGTAGTTGATAAAGTGGACGAAGTAGACGAAGTGGACGAAGTTGACGAAGTGGAGGAAGTGGAGGAAGTGGAGAAAGTTGAGGAAGTGGAGAAAGTGGAGGAAATGGAGGAAGTGGAGGAAGTTGAGCAAGTGGACGAAGTGGACGAAGTGGACGAAGTGGACGAAGTACACGAAGTGGACAGAGTGGACGAAGTGGACGAAGAGGACGAAGTTGACGAAGTGGACGAAGTTGACGAACCTGACGAAGTGGACGAAGTGGCCGAAGTGGAGGAAGCTGAAGAACTGGGATAAGTGGACGAAGTTCACGAAGTTGACGAAGTGGAGGAAGTGGAGGAAGTGGACGAAGTGGACGAAGTTGACGAAGTTCAGAAGTGGACGAAGTGGAAGAAGTTTACGAAGTGGGGGAAGTGGAGGAAGTGGAGAAAGTTGCTGAAGTGGACAAAGTGGAGGAAGTGAAGGAAGTGGACTAAGTGGACAAATTGGACAAAGTGGAGGACGTGGAGGAAGTGGAGGAAGTAGAGGCTGTGGCCCAAGTGGACGAAGTTGACAAAGTGGAGGAAGTGGAGGAAGTGGAGGAAGTAGAGGAAGTGGACGAAGTGGAGGAAGTGGAGGAAGTGGACGAGTTGACGAAGTTGACGAAGTGGACGAAGTGGACGACGTGGAGGAACTTGACGAAGTCGACGAAGTGGACGAAGTAGAGGAGGTGGAGGAAGTGGAGGAAGTGGAGGAAGGGGAGGAAGTGGACAAAGTGGACGAAGTTGACGAAGTTGACGAAGTTGACGAAGTTGACGAAGTGGACGAAGTGGAAGAAGTTGACGAAGTTTACGAAATCGACGAAGTTGAAGTAGGGGACGAAGTGGACGAAGTTGACGAAGTGGACGAAGTGGACGAAGTGGACGAAGTGGAGGATGCGGAGGAAGTGGACTAAGAGGACGAAGTGGAGGAAGTGGACGAGGTGGAGGAAGGGGAGGAAGTGGAGGAAGTGGACGAAGTTGACGAAGTGGAGGAAGTGGAGGAAGTGGAGGAAGTGGAGGAAGTGGACGAAGTGAACAAAGTAGACGAAGTTGACGAAGTGGACGAACTGGACGAAGAGGATGAAGTTGACGAAATGGACGAAGTTGACGAAGTTGACAAAGTTGATGAAGTGGAGGAAGTTGACGAAGTGGACGAAGTGTAGGAAGTGGACTAAGTGGATGAAGTGGACGAAGTTGATGATGTGGATGAAGTGGAGGAAGTGGAGGAAGTTGAAGAAGTGGGCGAAGGTGACGAAGTGGACGAAGTGGACGAAGTGGACGAAGTGGACGAAGTGGACGAAGTGGACGAAGGGGAAAAAGTGGATGAAGAAGAAGAAGAAGAAGAAGAAGAAGAAGAAGAAGAAGAAAAGGAAGAAGAAGAAGAAAATGAAGAAGAAGAAGAAGAGGAAGAAGTGGAAGAAGTGGAGGAAGAGGAGGAGGTGGACAAAGTGGACGAATTGGACGAAGTTGACGAGGATGACGAAGTGCACGAAGTCGACGAAGTTGACGAAGTGGACGAAGTTGACGAAGTTGAGGAAGTTGAGGAAGTTGACGAAGTGGACGAAGCTGAGGAATTGGAGGAAGTGGAATAGGTGGACGAAGTTGACGAAGTTAACGAAGTGGAGGAAGTGGAGAAAATGGATGAAGTGGAGGAAGTGGAGGAACTGGACGAAGTGGAGGACGTCGAGGAACTGGAGGAACAGGAGGGCGTTGACAAAGTGGACGAAGTTGACGAAGTGGACAAAGTTGACGAAGTGGACGAAGTAGAATAAGTGGACGAGGTGGACGAAGTTTACGAAGTGGACGAGGTGGAAGAAGTGGACGAAGTTGACGAGGTGGAAGAAGAGGACGAAGTCGACGAAGTGGACGAAGTGGAAGAAGCGGAGGAAGTGGACTTAGTAGACGAAATTAACGAAGTGGACGAAGTGGACGAAGTGGAGGAAGTGGACGAAGTGGACACAGTGGACGAAGTGGACGAAGTTGACGAAGTGGACGACGTTGACGATGTGGAGGAAGTGGACGAAGTTGAAGAAGTGGACGAAGTGGGCGAAGTTGAAGAAGTGGAAAAAGTGGACGAAGTTGACGAAGTGGACGAAGTTGACGAAGGGGACGACGTTGACGAAGTGGATGAAGTTGACGAAGTGGACGACGTGGAATAAGTGGACGAGGTGGACGATGTTGACGAAGTGGACGAGGTGGATGAAAAAGAGGAAGTGGAGGAAGTGGACGAAGTTAAGGTAGTCGAGGAAGTGGAGGAAGTGGCCTAAGTGGAGGAAGTGGAGGAAGGGGAGGAAGTGGACGAAGTTGCGAAGTTGACGAACTGGACGAACTGGACGAAGAGGATGAAGTTGACGAAATGGACGAAGTTGACGAAGTGGACGAAGTTGACGAAGTGGACGAAGTTGACGAAGTGGACGAAGTTGACGAAGTGGACGAAGTTGACGAAGTGGAGGAAGTGGAGGAAGTGGAGGAAGTGGAGGAAGTTGAAGAAGTGGACGAAGTTGACGAAGTGGACGAAGTGGACGAAGGGGAAAAAGTGGATGAAGGAGAAGAAGAAGAAGGAGGAGAAGAAGAAGAAAAAGAAGAAGAAGAAGAAGAAAATAAAGAAGAAGAAGAAGAGGAAGAAGTGGAAGAAGTGCAGGAAGTGGAGAAAGAGCAGGAGGTGGACAAAGTGGACGAATTAGACGAAGTTGACGAAGATGACGAAGTGCACGAAGTGGACGAAGTTGACGAAGTGGAAGAAGTGGACGAAGTTGACGAAGTTGAGCAAGTTGACGAAGTGGACGAAGTGGACGAAGGTAAGGAAGTGGAGGAAATGGAATAGGTGGACGAAGTTGACGAAGTTCACGAAGTGGAGGAAGTGGAGGAAGTTGAGAAAATGGATGAAGTGGAGGAAGTGGACGAACTGGACGAAGTTGACGAAGCGGACGAAGTTGAAGAAGTGGACGATTTGAACGAAGTGGAGGACGTGGAAGAAGTGGAGGAACAGGAGGGCGTTGACGAAATGGACGCAGTTGACGAAGTGGACGTAGTTGACGAAGTTGAGAAAGTGGACGAAGTTGAGGAATTGGGCGAAGTGGAATAAGTGGACGAGGTGGATGACGTTTACGAAGTGGACGAGGTCGAAGAAGTTGTCGAAGTGGACGAGGTGGAAGAAGTTGATGAAGTCGACGAAGTGGACGAAGTGGAAGAAGCGGAGGAAGTGGACTAAGTAGACGAAATTAACGAAGTGGACGAAGTGGACGAAGTGGAGGAAGTGGATGAAGTGGACACAGTGGACGAAGTTGACGAAGTGGATGACGTTGACGATGTGAAGGAAAAGGACGAAGTTGAAGAAGTGAACGAAGTGGGCGAAGTTGAAGAAGTGGAAAAAGTGGACGAAGTTGACGAAGTGGACGAAGTTGACGAAGTGGACGACGTTGACGAAGTGGACGATGTTGACGAAGTGGACGCAGTGGACGAAGTGGAATAAGTGGACGAGGTGGACGATGTTGACGAAGTGGAGGAGGTGGACGAAAAAGAGGAAGTGGAGGAAGTAGACGAAGTTAAGGTAGTCGAGGAAATGGCCTAAGTGGAGGAAGTGGAGGAAGTGGAGGAAGTGGAGGAACTGGACGAACTGGACGAACTGGACGAAGAGGACGAAGTTGACGAAATGGACGAAGTTGACGAAGTGGACGAAGTTGACGAAGTGGACGAAGTTGACGAAGTGGACGAAGTTGATGAAGTGGAGGAAGTGGAGGAAGTGGAGGAAGTGGAGGAAGTTGACGAAGTGGACGAAGTTGACGAAGTGGACGAAGTAGACGAAGTGGACGAAGTGGACGAAGGGGAAAAAGTGGATGAAGGAGAAGAAGAAGAAGAAGGAGAAGAAGAAGAAGAAGAAGAAGAAGAAGAAGAAGAAGAAAATGAAGAAGAAGAAGAGGAAGAAGTGCAGGAAGTGGAGAAAGAGCAGGAGGTGGACAAAGTGGACAAATTGGACGAAGTTGACGAAGATGACGAAGTGCACAAAGTGGACGAAGTTGACGAAGTGGAAGAAGTGGACGAAGTTGACGAAGTTGAGCAAGTTGACGAAGTGGACGAAGTGGACGAAGGTGAGGAAGTGGAGGAAATGGAATAGGTGGACGAAGTTGACGAAGTTCACGAAGTGGAGGAAGTGGAGGAAGTGGAGAAAATGGATGAAGTGGAGGAAGTGGACGAACTGGACGAAGTTGACGAAGCGGACGAAGTTGAAGAAGTGGACGATTTGAACGAAGTGGAGGACGTGGAGGAAGTGGAGGAACAGGAGGGCGTTGGCGAAATGGACGAAGTTGACAAAGTGGACGAAGTTGACGAAGTTGAGAAAGTGGACGAAGTTGAGGAATTGGACGAAGTGGAATAAGTGGAAGAGGTGGATGAAGTTTACGAAGTGGACGAGGTGGAAGAAGTTGTCGAAGTGGACGAGGTGGAAGAAGTTGACGAAGTCGACGAAGTGGACGAAGTGGAAGAAGCGGAGGAAGTGGACTAAGTAGACGAAATTAACGAAGTGGACGAAGTGGACACAGTGGACGAAGTTGACGAAGTGGACGACGTTGACGATGTGGAGGAAGTGGACGAAGTTGAAGAAGTGGACGAAGTGGGCGAAGTTGAAGAAGTGGAAAAACCGGACGAAGTTGTTGAAGTGGACGAAGTGGACGACGTTGACGAAGTGAACGAAGTTGACGAAGTGAACGAAGTTGACGAAGTTGACGAAGTGGAATAAGTGGACGAGGTGGACGAAATTTATGAAATGGACGAGGTGGACGAAGTTGACGAAGTGGACAAGGTGGACGAAGTTGACGAAGTCAACGAAATCGACAAACTGGAAGAAGCGGAGGAAGTGGACTAAGTAGACGAAATTTACGAAGTGGAAAAAGTGGACGAAGTGGAGGAAGTGGACGAAGTCGACGAAGTCGACGAAGTGAACGAAGTCGACGAAGTGAAGGAAGTTGACGAAGTGGACAAAGTGGACGAGCTTGACAAAGTGGAAGAAATTGACGAAGTGGACGACGTTGACGACGAAGTGGAGGAAGTGGAGGAAGTGGCCTAAGTGGACGAAGTTGACGAAGTGGAGGAAGTGGAGGAAGTGGAGGAAGTGCAGGAAGTGGACGAAGTGGACAAAGTGGACAAAGTGAACGAAGTGGACGAAATGGACGAAGTTGACGAAGTGGACAAAGCTGACAAAGTTGACGAAGTGGACAAAGTGGACGAAGTTGACGAAGTGGACGAAGTGGACGAAGTGGACGAAGTGGACGAAGTGGAGGAAGTTGACGAAGTGGACGAAGTTGACGAAGTGGACGAAGTTGACGAAGTGGACGAAGTTGACGAAGTGGACGAAGTGGAGGAAGTGGAGGAAGTGGATGAAGTGGACGAAGTGGCCGAAGTTGAGGAAGTGAAGGAAGTGGACAAAGTGGAGGAAGTGGAGGAAGTGGATGAAGTGGACGAAGTGGCCGAAGTTGAGGAAGTGAAGGAAGTGGACGAAGCTGACGAAGTTGACGAAGTGGACGAAGTGGAGGAAGTTGACGAAGTGAACGAAGTAGAGGAAGTGGAGCAAGTGGACGAAGTGGACGAAATAAGCGAACTTGACAAAGTTGACGAAGTGGACGAAGTTGACGAAGTAGGCGAAGAGGAGGAAGCGGAGGAAGTGAACTAAGTGGAGGAAGTTGACGAAGTGGACGATGTAGACGAAGTGGAGGAAGTGGAGGAAGTTGACGAAGTGGAGGAAACGGAGGAAGTAGACGAATTGGACGAAGCTGAGGAAGTGGACGAAGTGGCCATAGTGGAGGAAGTGAATGAAGTGGAGGAAATGGACGAAGTAGACGAAGTTGACAAAGATGACGAAGTTGACGAAGTGGACGAAGTGGACGACATTGAAGAAATGGACGAAGTTGACGACGTGGACGAACGAAGTGAACGAAGTTGACAAAGTGGACGAACCAAGTGGACGAAGTTGAGGAAGTAGAGCAAGTGAAGGAAGTGAAAGAAGTTGACGAAGTGGACGAAGTGCACGTAGTGGACGAAGTGCACATAGTGGACGAAGTGGACGAAGTGGAGGAAGGGGAAAAAGTGGATGAACGAGAAGAAGAAGAAGAAGAAGAAGAAGATGAAGAAGAACAAGAAGAAGAAGAAGAAGAAGAAGAAGAAGAAAATGAAGAAGAAAAAAGAAAAGGAAGAAGGGGAAGAAGTGGAGGAAGTGGAGGAAGTGGAGGAAGTGGAGGAAGTGGACTAAGTACACGAATTGGACAAAGTTGACGAAGATGACGAAGTGGACGAAGTGGACGAAGTCGACGAGGTGGACGAAGTACACCAAGTGGACGAAGTGGACGAAGAGAACGAAGTGGACGAAGTTGACGAAGTGGACGAAGTTCACGATGTGGACGAAGTGGAGGAAGCGGAAGAAGTGGACTAAGTGGATGAAGTTGACGAAGCGGAGGAAGTGGACGAAATGCAACAAGTTCAGGAAGTGGACGAAGTGCAAGAAGTGGACGAAGTTGACGAAGTGGAGGAAGTGGACGAAGTGCAGGAAGTGGACAAAGTGGAGGAAGTGGAGGAAGTTGAGGAAGTGGAGGGAGTTGAGGAAGTGGACGAAGTGGAGGAAATTGACGAAGATGACGAAGTTGACGAAGTGGACGAAGTGGACGAAGTTGACGAAGTGGATGAAGTGGACGAAGTGGACAGAGTGGACGAAGTGGACGAAGAGGACGAAGTTGACGAAGTATACGAAGTTGACGAACTTGACGAAGTGGACGAAGTGGCCGAAGTGGAGGAAGCGGAAGAACTGGGCTAAGTGGACGAAGTTCACGAAGTTGACGAAATGGACGAAGTGGAGGAAGTGGACGAAGTCGAGGAAGTGGACGAAGTTGACGAAGTTGACGAAGTGGACGAAGTGGAAGAAGTTTACGAAGTGGAGGAAGTGGACAAAGTTGGTGAAGTGAACGAAGTGAACGAAGTGAAGGAAGTGAACTAAGTGAACAAATTGGACAAAGTGGAGGACGTGGAGGAGGTGGAGGAAGTGGACGAAGTGGAGGAACTGGACAAAGTGAACGGAGTGGACGAAGTTGACGAAGTGGACGAAGGTGAAGAAGTGGACGAAGTGGAGGAACTTGACGAAGTTGCAGAAGTGGATGAAGTAGAGGAAGTGAAGGAAGTGGAGGAAGTAGAGGAAGGGGAGGAAGGGGAGGAAGTGGAGGAAGTGGAGGAAGTGGACAAAGTGAACGAAGTGGACGAAGTTGACGAAGTGGACGAAGTGGACGAAGTTGACGAAGTGGACGAAGTTGACGAAGTGGACGAAGTGGAAGAAGTTGACGAAGTTTACGAAATCGACGAAGTTGACGTAGTTGACAAAGTGGATGAAGTTGACGAAGTGGACGAAGCGGAGGATGCGGAGGAAGTGGACTAAGAGGACGAAGTGGAGGAAGTGGACGAGGTGGAGGAAGGGGAGGAAGTGGAGGAAGTGGAGGAAGTGGACTAAGTGGACAAAGTTGAGAAAGTGGAGTGATGAATCAATAATTTCTTCACTTCGCTTAGTTTATTGTACTAGAATTAATCAGGGAATTGTGCTTAAATGTCCAATATTTTCCCATTTTTCTTAATTGTGCTTAACTTGATCGGAAATTCTTATTTTAACTAATTTGAATTATCTGATTAAATTATTTTCATTATTCATTGCAGAGAAAATTTTGGAAACATTTTGATACAAAGAGAAAATTACATTTATTATGTTTAAGCTTTGGAGAGATGCATGTTGCTGGCTAAAAGGAAATCACGGTGAAAGTGAAAGTGGAAATTTTTGAAGCACAATTTTTTTGGCTTGCTTGGAACACATCACACGGCCTTAAGAATTTGATTTCTTAAGAAGTAGAAATCATTCACGGACACATGGCATCCCTTCTCTTGTCTTTGTCAGAAATTGATTGAAAAAAATGTTAAGAGACAACAACACACGACCCATTGGAATTAAAGTGGGAGCCGCCACCTAGTGTTGGATGATTTCTTTTCTTTGTATTAGGAGAAGAAAATCGTGCATGGATGGAATAAAGGGACCACCACGTTTTGAATTATTGCAGCTCACGGTTTTCCAATATCATTTCCTATCAATAACAATTCATTTTTGGTAAGCACATGGAAGAAAAGCGGGGCCGCCAATTTAAGAAGGGAACAATGTTTAATTGAAAAGAATGCCACATAAGAGGAGGGGACCACGTTTTTTTGGAAGCACACGGTCATGGGAACTTATTCTCCTTTGTCATGGATGGTGGAAAGAATAATGGAAAGCATACTTTTTGTTTTCAATTTGGTTTCTTAAAGAATTATGTCACGAAAAGAGTGCTTGGAGGCCCCCTCATGCTTTGGCACGTTAGTTACTACAATATTCAATTGGACAACACATTAGGCCGCCCCATTTATTTTGGCTTACGTGGTTTTCAATAGTTATCATCATCTTTCAGGAGAAGGGCATGAAGTGAGGACTACAGACAAGCTCTTTTACTTTGGAAGAAATGCTGATTTCCTTTTATTTAAGGGGTGCGCGTCCATCACATGAAGAGGAGTTCACGGCCTGCACAAGCCATCAAAGAAGTGCAAGAACCTTCCAGTAGGCTTGGAGATAAAGAGTGGTGTTCTTGAACGGACAGCATGCTTGGAGATTCATGAAAATGAAGCTGGAGGAAGCAGTGTTCCAGCAGCAGCCACCTTGGATGAGAATAAATGGAGGGTTGCAGATGAAGGGAAAGAGAAGAGCTGCTACCATCAGGTGCTGTCACGGTCTTTAGCTGGAAGGAAAGGAGTCTCAGCAAGAAGATAGCAGTCAAGTATCTTCACGGATGATGGCAGCAGAGAGCATGTCCAGCAAGCAGAGAACTGGGACGTTTTGGACCAGCTGCAACGTGATTAAAGGAGAAGGCTGGAAGCTTGGAGGTGCTGCAAGTAGATGGAGCAGCCACCACCGAGAAGACCCCTTCACATTCTTGTTGCTAGCACACATGCTGGAATGAAGAAAGGAGTCTACTGCTAAATGTAGAAGGAAGAATAAGAAGCATCCACCTGCACCCTGGAACAAGGAGGTCTCGGCTGCTACCATGAATTGAAGAAGAAGTTGTCACGTTCCAGCAGTGATTGAAGGAGCACGTCCAACTCACATCCAAGGGAAGAAGCTCACGGTCAGCTGGGAGAAGAGGCAGAGATCACGGCCAAAATGGAGAAGGAAAGGACAAATGGTGATTCACGAGAAGAAAGAAATGCAACGGATTGCAATTGGAAGTGGAGCCCACCATTTCCTTGACAAATTTAGGAGTGAAGAAAGTCTCCAACCTATGAAGGCAGAGGACAAAACCTTGCTGGAGACAAGGAGGGCTCACGGGAGTTTGTTTCTGAGTTTTGGCTATAAAAGAAAGCAAGCAGCAGAGAAGAAAACTCATTAGAATTAGGAGTTAGAATTTTAGGAAGACAACCACGGGTGTTTTATTTTCTGCAGCTCATTTTTTTCCTTCTCCCCGTTGGGGAGGTTTAGGATTTGTTTAATTTTATAGTTTCTATGTATTGGATTTTAATTTAAGTTAATGGTAATTTCCACTGTGTTTTAATTTTAATCGTCAAAATTTCATTTCCAAATTACGTTTACAAAAACTTTATTCAGTTGTTTCTCAGCTTTACTTTTACAGTCTGTTAATTTTACTCCTTTCAGTATTTATTTTTCCGCATCCAAACAATAACACAAAAACACCCCCCACTTCGTGTTAGATCTGAGACTGAACCGCAATATTGGTCCTTGAGAGACGACCTAGGAGTCACTTCCTAGTAATTATACTGCATTATTTTCGTGCACTCAACTTTTGTGAGCGGTGCGACCTGTTTATCAAAAATGGCGCCGTTGCCGGGGACCAATCAAAAGACGGTTTGGTTTTAGATTTTTGTTGTGTAAATTTTTGTTCTGTTAATATGTTTGTTTTGTGTGTTTTGTCTTGTATATTTTTGTAGGCGACAACGACACCTTCAGCAAATTTGGGCGACGTTGTCACTTCAGTTCCAGGTTTTTCGTTTTAGATTTTTGCTGTGTTTTTCGATTATGTTGTGTTAATATATGTTTTGTCTTTTATATTTTATTGTGCTGTGTTCTGTATTTAGTTGCTATATTTAAAAAAAAAAAAATTTTACTATTGATGTTCTGTCTTGTGTGTGCTTGTAGCATGTATAAATGTGTTTAGTTTATCTGTTTCGTAATTTTTAGTTTTTAGTTTTTATTTTTATTTTCCATGTCTACCTATTTTAATTTTGTGAATAGTGCTTATTCTACAAGTGCCTGTAATTATGATTCTCTTTCTGCATATTACTCTGATTCTTGTGCTGATTTTAATACTGAGAAAAATATGGATCATCCTCAAATTCCTGAGAGCTCCCTTTGGGAGCCGGTTCCACCAGTTCAGCAATATCAGAGTCAGCAGTATGATGCT
This sequence comes from Vigna nakashimae, assembly GCA_034642375.1. Lineage (NCBI taxonomy): Eukaryota > Viridiplantae > Streptophyta > Magnoliopsida > Fabales > Fabaceae > Vigna > Vigna nakashimae. The sequence continues at coordinate 22,930,457 of CM067766.1, forward strand.
CCTGCCCAAGTAGCTTCTCAGCCTTCAACTTCTGAACCTACATTGAAGGAGTTATTGGAGCAGATGACCATGCAGAACATTCAGTTTCAGAAAGGGAACATGCAGTTCAAGCAAGAGAGCATGGAAACTCAAGCTGCCATTCAGAAGCTGACTGATCAGATCGGGCAGATGGCCACTCAACACTTTCAAGATGATAGTGGCATCAACATAGAAGATGGGGAGCAAAGCTATGAGTTTACTACTACACCCACTTTCCTACCTTTCTATGATCCCACTCTTGCACCTGAGACTGTTGATGATTATTTTAAGGACCAGACAGGTATGAGTAACACTGTTGAGACAGGTAGACCATTCTTATCTTCCCCCGTGGAGGTAAACGTACCTCAACTTGAATGTGCAGTTGATGAATTGGAAATTCATGAGAAAATTTATTCTGAACAAAAACATGTTTATTCTGAAACTGAGATTACAAGCTCTTTACCAGATCTGCCTATACATTCAATTGCTTGTGATTTGTTGCACAATGATTCTACAGGTTTTAGGATTGAAACTGATACAGACTTGATTGACAATTCTAAAGTTTTTGATTCAGTATTAGTCTCTGAAACCATTGGTATAAATGTTGTGTTGAATGAACATGATTACAGTGATAAATTTCCCATTGATAATAGCTTTGCACTGAATGTGGATTTTGTTGATGATGCATATGTCAATATTGATTTTGAGACAGGAATTTTGCAGTCGCATAACATGATAGAGTTAGAACAAAACATTGATCTGACTCAGTTTTCTGAGAATTGTGAATGTGATTGTGAATCTGGTTCTTGCCCGATTTGTATTGAAATTGATTATGTGTTACAAACAGATTCTAAATTCATAACAAATGCTATTGATTATGAGTTTGATGACCAGGTTACAAAAGTAAATGAGAATACAGGTACTGACATAGAGGAAATAATGATAGATGAAGGAAAGTATACTGCTTTTTCTCTTATTACTCCGGTGTCACAGACTCAACAACTGCTGGTGGACAGAAGGCTCCTGATTTTATTGATTCAACAACTTGCTCGGAGAAGTGGCGTGGCTACTGGGATTTGTCCTGATTCAAGTGAGAGGGCAGTACTGGGCGAGCTGCTCCTGAAGACATCTTCACCGGATCCTGAGGTGGAAGATATCTCACTGATAGTCCAGAATTGGCAACTGCCACCATGACCAGGGAGCACTTTTTTTCCTCATTATGTACATATTATTTAGCTTTTCTGATGTGTTTTCATGGTTGTGTTTATTTCATTTTTAAATTGTGAGCATGAATTAAAAAAAAAAAAAATAATATAAAAAAAAAAAACATAAAAAATTTTTTTTTGATAAAATTTTTTTTGTTTAAAGTGTGCAAAATCTTTGTTTTCAATTAAAATTTTATTGTTATGAGATATACATATATTTATTTTTCATATATTTTAAAAAAAAAAAAATGTGTTTTGTGTTTTATTTTGCTTCGTGATTTTTAGTGTTTTTACTTAAAATAAAAAAAAAAAATCAAAAATTGTTTTGCGTAGTCCATGATTTTTTTTTTCGGCCCTCAGTTTCTTACCAATAATTCATGTAAAAATTTTCACTTCAGATCCCATTTATTTTCCTTATTTTCCTTCACTGTAAATACAATTTCTTAGTTGTTTTCATACAGATCTTTGATTGCAAATTTTTAGACTAAGAAAATATTTCATTCATAATAGCAAAATTACAGTAATGGAAAATAGGAGCTTGAACAGATCTGAATATAAAGATGCAGTAGATATATATGAAAATAAAAGATGTTCGGGGGTCGATCTTTAGTGATCGTTAATATTACAAACCAAATAAAAAACATAAAAACATAAAAAAAATAAAAACAACAAAAACATAAGTGTTCATATTACAGTCCTTAATATTCTGGCCACACTCGGCCAACAAAAACATAAAAAAAAAATAAAATAAAATAAAAACATAAAACCTAAAACATTAAAAATGAAAGAACTCTCGAGCTGGTTGTGGTGGTCTTAGGGAGAGCTCCGTTGAGGGAGTTCTGGTTCGAAATACAGGAGGCTTTGGTGGAGGAATTTCTCGTTCATTTCTGTCGTCATCGATAATGATCGGAACTGGAAACAGATTCAGCAGCCTCGGTGCCCTCATTATCACCCAGTTGTTTTCTTTCAAACAAAAAAAAAATAAATAAATAAATAAATAAAAAATAAAAAACTTGTGTTAATAATAGAAGAGGAATGGAAAATTCAATGGAGGTGTGATCAGAGGTCTTACCATACATGTATAGCGGCAGTTGTGAAAAGAGAGTGCCTGTGGGGTCTATCTCCGCTTGCCAGCGCCTGACCCGATTGCCATGGTTGTTAAACCAGCAGTGCACGTTATATTCGGTGGCATCTGCGAAGGTCCTTAGTCGAGACGCGATCTCGACGACTTGCGCTCGGCTTGGGTGTGTGACCCCATAGTTGTAGATTTTGGTCATCATATTGATCTGATCATCGTTAGGACGCCATCGTTGACTGGTATATCTCTCTGATTCCATATCACTCATCCTTCCTCTCGTAATATACAAATACATAAATAAAAAATAAATACATATAAAAAGAACAAAAACAAGAAAAAAAAAAGCATAACATAAAAAAAAAAAAAAGCATAAAAATATATTAGATTCTTAGTTCAGTATTTTCTTTAATTGTTTGTTCTTGTTTCATTTTAGATTTATTTTGTCCTGTCATGCTTTAATGTTTCAGTTTTTGGTCTCAGATCTGTTTCACGGTCCTCGCAAAGGGTCCTAAACGGATCTATGTCCAGTTGTCCGGTTGTTCTTGTCCATATTGTTCTTGTATATTCAGTTTCTGTGTTTTAGTTTTAAGTGGGGTACGTGGCGTTGTTCTACCCGATTGTCTCTGCCATACCTTCAATCGAAGGGAGATTAACGTCTGGTTTCCAGCCGATATACCCCTTAAGTTTTAAGACAATTGTGTTTTATGTGTTTTAAGTGTTTAGCAGGTGAAGAAGAAAGCAAATAAGAGCTGAAAATAAAGAAGGAACTGAAGGCTTAAATGAAAGCAGGAAAAGAAAGCAGAGAAAAAAAAAAAATGAAAGATATGGAAAGCAGGAAAAGGGAAAGGGAGAGCAAAACAGAGTAAGCTTAAATGAAGGAACGAAAATCATAAATAAAAGCAGAAAAAGCAAGCAGAAAGATAAGAAAGAAGGAAAGAAGGAAGGTGCAGAGGACTTACCTGGAGAAGTAGAGCTGGCAGAGAAGCTCCTCGCGGATCTCAGACTCTTCAGTTGGCACGGTGGCAGAGGCTCCTTGCAGGGCTCGTACACCTTCAGAGCACGCGGACACGGTGGGAGAGGCTCCCTGCAGAGATCCAGACGCTCGAGAGAGTAGAGAGAGAAGAGAGCAGAGGAGTAGAGAGAGAGTGAGGGATCAGAAATGGCGCTGGACGCGGAGGAGTGCCTCTTTTATAGCCAGATTGCTTTCCACTGTAGCAACAGTTCCGGTCTTTGCCACCGAGACTGTTGTCACAGTACCGGTCTCCTTTTTCAGAAAAAAAAAATAAAAATAAAAATAAAAATAAAAAAAAATAAAAAAAAATAAAAAAAAATAAATAAATATAATAAAAATTAATTAGCATCTACTGATGGGTGCTACGTGATTTAGACATCTACTGATGGATGTCACTGAAAACATCTACTGATGGATGTTACTGAAAATTTCTTCCCATTTCCTAACATTTTATTGCACTTGTCTATATTATTTGACTGCTCTGAAGTTGATCATCTGATGATTGTAACACACTGAGGACATTGTGTGATTTAAGTGTGGTCTACTGGGAAGAAATTCTGATTTTTCTGATTTTTCTGTTAGATTGTATTTTGTGTGTTAAATTTTTTTTTTTTTTTTGTTTTTGAGTGTTAATTTTTTCTGTTTTAAGTTATTTTTATCGAGTTTTGTGTGCAATAAATTTTACATTTTTCTCTTGATTTCTAGATGATGTTTAAGTTGTAGATTTTTCCTTCACTTACTTAATACTTATGGTTTGAAATCCTTGCTTTTCTCTGCTTGGAAGATGATTATAATGTTTAAGAGGTTGATTTGATTGTAACGAATGCCCTGTGTGAGAATTTGAGCCACTTAATTTTCTTTCTTGTGTGATATGTATCTTGATTGCTTGCACATATGCCTTGGCTTGATTCTTTTTGATATACTTGATTTATATGCATTTTTGGAAGTGATAAAGGCAATTTTATTCTTGAGCCTCTTTAGCCAAATAAGCCTACCTTGTTATTATCCTTTGATAACCCCTTTGAGCCTATACTGTATATATTTATTTGTGTTGAAGCTCATACACTGATCCTAAGTGAAAAACAAATGATTACCTTAACCTTAGGAAAGTCTGGAGCTATAGAAGTATTTTGAGAATAAGTGTGGTCTCCTTGGGAATTATGATGAATTGGCTAGTTGGTTCCTCATCATGTTTTGAAATGATAATTTATATCCTGTTGTGAAAAAAAAAAAAAAAAGACAGGATGAGAAAAAAAAAATATGATGAGAAAAAAAAAAAAATTTGAAAAATAATTTTGTGAATAATGGAGTCGAGAAGAGGATTGAATTAGAGGTTTGGGTGAGATTTCACTGTGTTTCCATTTTTTTCCCAGTACTCCTCTATTTCTTCTGAGCTGTAGCTACTTATCCAAATTTATCCTCCCCTGTCCTTGGCCCCATTATAACCATAAAAGACCTTTGGATCTGAACATGCATATGTTTTAAGTATTGATAATTAGAGACTTGCCAAGTCTGCTTGTGTTTGCTTTCTTGAGTGCATTGAGTGAAATTGATTTACCTTAAACACTTGAGAGAAACACTGTTAGTGCATATGTGAGGTCTTGTTATTTTTTAAATCACCTCTTAAGCTGATTGATTATTTTTCTATGTATTGAATTTCTTGGATGATTTCTGTAAGTATCTCCTTTCTTTGATTTGTGTTGGATATTATTTACTTCTTTTCTCTGTCCAGACTTTTTGAGAACTGTGTAAATTTTGTGTGTTTTCTTGTGAGTCTTTATTTTCTGTATGCTGCGTTTGTATCACTCCTTTGATGTCCTTGAACCATTCCCTGATTTATGTCTTAATTTTGCCCAGGAGTGCAAAAGACTAAGTGTGGTCTATTTTGATGAATCAATAATTTCTTCACTTCGCTTAGTTTATTGTACTAGAATTAATCAGGGAATTGTGCTTAAATGTCCAATATTTTCCCATTTTTCTTAATTGTGCTTAACTTGATCGGAAATTCTTATTTTAACTAATTTGAATTATCTGAGCAAATTATTTTCATTATTCATTGCAGAGAAAATTTTGGAAACATTTTGATACAAAGAGAAAATTACATTTATTATGTTTAAGCTTTGGAGAGATGCATGTTGCTGGCTAAAAGGAAATCACGGTGAAAGTGAAAGTGGAAATTTTTGAAGCACAATTTTTTTGGCTTGCTTGGAACACATCACACGGCCTTAAGAATTTGATTTCTTAAGAAGTAGAAATCATTCACGGACACATGGCATCCCTTCTCTTGTCTTTGTCAGAAATTGATTGAAAAAAATGTTAAGAGACAACAACACACGACCCATTGGAATTAAAGTGGGAGCCGCCACCTAGTGTTGGATGATTTCTTTTCTTTGTATTAGGAGAAGAAAATCGTGCATGGATGGAATAAAGGGACCACCACGTTTTGAATTATTGCAGCTCACGGTTTTCCAATATCATTTCCTATCAATAACAATTCATTTTTGGTAAGCACATGGAAGAAAAGCGGGGCCGCCAATTTAAGAAGGGAACAATGTTTAATTGAAAAGAATGCCACATAAGAGGAGGGGACCACGTTTTTTTGGAAGCACACGGTCATGGGAACTTATTCTCCTTTGTCATGGATGGTGGAAAGAATAATGGAAAGCATACTTTTTGTTTTCAATTTGGTTTCTTAAAGAATTATGTCACGAAAAGAGTGCTTGGAGGCCCCCTCATGCTTTGGCACGTTAGTTACTACAATATTCAATTGGACAACACATTAGGCTGCCCCATTTATTTTGGCTTACGTGGTTTTCAATAGTTATCATCATCTTTCAGGAGAAGGGCATGAAGTGAGGACTACAGACAAGCTCTTTTACTTTGGAAGAAATGCTGATTTCCTTTTATTTAAGGGGTGCGCGTCCATCACATGAAGAGAAGTTCACGGCCTGCACAAGCCATCAAAGAAGTGCAAGAACCTTCCAGTAGGCTTGGAGATAAAGAGTGGTGTTCTTGAACGGACAACATGCTTGGAGATTCATGAAAATGAAGCTGGAGGAAGCAGTGTTCCAGCAGCAGCCACCTTGGATGAGAATAAATGGAGGGTTGCAGATGAAGGGAAAGAGAAGAGCTGCTACCATCAGGTGCTGTCACGGTCTTTAGCTGGAAGGAAAGGAGTCTCAGCAAGAAGATAGCAGTCAAGTATCTTCACGGATGATGGCAGCAGAGAGCATGTCCAGCAAGCAGAGAACTGGGACGTTTTGGACCAGCTGCAACGTGAATAAAGGAGAAGGCTGGAAGCTTGGAGGTGCTGCAAGTAGATGGAGCAGCCACCACCGAGAAGACCCCTTCACATTCTTGTTGCTAGCACACATGCTGGAATGAAGAAAGGAGTCTACTGCTAAATGTAGAAGGAAGAAGAAGAAGCATCCACCTGCACCCTGGAACAAGGAGGTCTCGGCTGCTACCATGAATTGAAGAAGAAGTTGTCACGTTCCAGCAGTGATTGAAGGAGCACGTCCAACTCACATCCAAGGGAAGAAGCTCACGGTCAGCTGGGAGAAGAGGCAGAGATCACGGCCAAAATGGAGAAGGAAAGGACAAATGGTGATTCACGAGAAGAAAGAAATGCAACGGATTGCAATTGGAAGTGGAGCCCACCATTTCCTTGACAAATTTAGGAGTGAAGAAAGTCTCCAACCTATGAAGGCAGAGGACAAAACCTTGCTAGAGACAAGGAGGGCTCACGGGAGTTTGTTTCTGAGTTTTGGCTATAAAAGAAAGCAAGCAGCAGAGAAGAAAACTCATTAGAATTAGGAGTTAGAATTTTAGGAAGACAACCACGGGTGTTTTATTTTCTGCAGCTCATTTTTTTCCTTCTCCCCGTTGGGGAGGTTTAGGATTTGTTTAATTTTATAGTTTCTATGTATTGGATTTTAATTTAAGTTAATGGTAATTTCCACTGTGTTTTAATTTTAATCGTCAAAATTTCATTTCCAAATTACGTTTACAAAAACTTTATTCAGTTGTTTCTCAGCTTTACTTTTACAGTCTGTTAATTTTACTCCTTTCAGTATTTATTTTTCCGCATCCAAACAATAACACAAAAACACCCCCCACTTCGTGTTAGATCTGAGACTGAACCGCAATATTGGTCCTTGAGAGACGACCTAGGAGTCACTTCCTAGTAATTATACTGCATTATTTTCGTGCACTCAACTTTTGTGAGCGGTGCGACCCGTTTATCATGGAGGAAGTGGAGGAAGTGCAGGAAGTGGAGGAAGTGGAGGAAGTGAACAAAGTGGACGAAGTTGACGAAGTGGACGAACTGGTCGAAGTGGACGAAGAGGACGAAGTTGACGAAATGAACGAAGTTGATGAAGTCGACGAAGTTGAAAAGGTTGTTGAAGTGGAGGAAGTTGACGAAGTGGACAAAGTGGAGGAAGTTGACGAAGTGGAGGAAACGGAGGAAGTAGACGAAGTGGACGAAGCTGACGAAGTGGACGAAGTCGACCAAGTCGATGAAGTGGAGGAAGTGGACGAAGTAGACGAAGTGGACGAAGTTGACGAACATGATGAAGTTGACGAAGTGGACGAAGAGGACGAAGTGGATGACATTGACGAAATAGACGAAGTTGACGAAGTGGACGAACGAAGTGAACGAAGTTGACGAAGTGGACGAACCAAGTGGACGAAGTTGAGGAAGTAGACGAAGGGGAGGAAGTGGAGGAAGTGGAGGAAGTGGAGGAAGTTGGTGAAGTGGACGAAGTGGCCATAGTGGAGGAAGTGAATGAAGTGGAGGAAATGGACGAAGTAGACGAAGTTGACGAAGATGACAAAGTGGGCGAAGAGGACGAGGTGGACGACATTGAAGAAATGGACGAAGTTGACGACGTGGACGAACGAAGTGAACGAAGTTGACAAAGTGGACGAACCAAGTGGACTATGTTGAGGAAGTTGAGGAAGTGGAGGAAGTGGAGGAAGTGAAAGAAGTTGACGAAGTGGACGAATTGGACGAAGTGGACGAAGTGCACGTAGTGGACGAAGTGGACGAAGTGGAGGAAGTGGAGGAAGGGGAAAAAGTGGATGAACGAGAAGAAGAAGAAGAAGACGAAGATGAAGAAGAAGAAGAAGAAGAAGAAGAAGAAGAAGAAGAAGAAGAAGAAAATGAAGAAGAAAAAAGAAGAGGAAGAAGGGGAAGAAGTGGAGGAAGTGGAGGAAGTGGAGGAAGTGGACTAAGTACACGAATTGGACAAAGTTGACCAAGATGACGAAGTGGACGAGGTGGACGAAGTAGACCAAGTGGACAAAGTGGAGGAAGCGGAAGAAGTGGACTAAGTGGACGAAGTTGACGAAGCGGAGGAAGTGGACGAAATACAAGAAGTTCAGGAAGTGGACGAAGTGCAAGAAGTTGACGAAGTGGACGAAGTTGACGAAGTGGAGGAAGTGGACGAAGTGCAGGAAGTGGACGAAGTGGAGGAAGTGGTGATACATCTAGGAGATGTGGAGAAGATGAGCCGTGAGATTGGAGGTGCAAGGAGACTTGGACAGTTGCTGCAACCAATGTAACAGGAGCTGTATCCGATGCAGAGGTGTGCAGACTTGGAATTTCATGATCAGATTGTTTATGAGCTTTGGATGTGATGCAGCGGATGATTGGTGTTTATGGTGGTTGGATATGGAGGCTAGCTTGGAGAGGTGATTCAGAACTCAGAAGGCTTGCTAGAGTGGAAGAAAGTTGCAATGGAAATCAAGCTAAGAAGTGACTCTTGGAGAAGGAATTTACTATGCATTTCAGCAGAAATTCTTTACTACAATCCAAAAGTGATTTACAAGCTTTTCCTATGAGATTTTATAGATTAATCTCAAGGCTTTAAGCAAGCAAATTTCACGTTGCAGATCTGATCCCATGTGCTACATGTTTAGCTTCTAAAACACGTGAAAATCAAGTTTTATGTGAAGAAAATCAATTACTCATGCAGCCCCATAGAAGGATAAGTACACCCCTTTTGTATAGAAATGTCCTTTTTACCCTTCTCCATGTTTTGGCAGATTTAGCATATCTTCTTGTTCTCCAATTTTCCATCCAAAGATAGCAAATAGTACTTGACCTTGAGGAGAATATTCATCTTGGAGCTTTTTGGCCATTCCTCTTGTGATGGGTCCTATGGTGTTAGACCTTCTTGTATCATCCCCTCCCTCTTGAGAAGGATTTGCCCTCAAATCCAAAAGATCTTCATCTTCACTGTCAAATCCTGCAAAAGGTTTAAGATCAGATACATTGAAGGTAGCATGAACACCATATTCAGGAGGAAGATCAAGTTGATAGACATTGTTATTAATCCTCCTGATCACTCTAAAGGGTCCATCTCCTCTAGGATTGAGTTTAGATTTTTTTAGTTGAGGAAATCTTTCCTTTCTAAGATGAATCCAAACTAAATCTCCTTCATTGAAGATTAACTCTTTCTTGCCCTTATTATGTTTCTTGGCATATTTCTCATTTTGTTGTTGAATTTGAATTTTAACCCTTTGATGTAAATCTTTGATAAATTTAGATTTAGATACCCCATCTTGATGAACAAAATCAATAGAATTTGGAAGGGGTATTAAATCCATGGGTGTCAAAGGATTAAAACCATAAACAACTTCAAAAGGAGACAATTTAGTAGTTCCATGAACTACTCTATTGTAGGCAAACTCAACATGAGGCAGGTACTCATCCCAAGATTTGTGATTTCCTTTAAGAACTACCCTTAGTAAAGTGGAAAGAGATCTATTGACTACTTCAGTTTGACCATCTGTTTGAGGATGGCAAGTAGTAGAAAAAGATAACTTAGTCCCTAATCTAGACCATAAGGTCCGCCAAAAGTGACTAAGAAATTTTGTATCTCTATCCGAAACTATTACCTTAGGTAACCCATGAAGTTTAACCACATCTCTAAAGAATAACTTTGCAATGTTGCTTGCATCATCTACTTTGTGGCAAGGTATAAAATGAGCCATTTTGCTAAATCTATCTACCACCACAAAGATAGAATCAAAACCCCTAGAAGTTTTGGGAAGACCTAACACAAAATCCATACTTATCTCTTCCCAAGGGGTGGAAGCAACATTCAAAGGAGTATACAGTCCATGAGGCATTGATTTAGATTTAGCATCTAAACAAGTTATACACTTAAAGCAATGCCTTTGAACATCCCTTCTCGTGTGAGGCCAAAAAAATTTTTCTTTCAACATGCCAAGGGTCTTTTCTACCCCAAAATGTCTCACTAATCCTCCCTCATGTGTCTCTTTAACAAGGAGTTTTCTATGTGAACCTTGGGGAATGCAAATTTTTCCTTCTTTAAAAAGATACCCTTCTTTCACATAGAATCCTCCTTGAGGCTTATTGAGACATTCCTCATATATATGAGCAAAATCAAGATCTTGTGAATATAATTCAAGAATGTTATTAAATCCAAGAATTTGAGCTCCCAATGTGGCTAATAGATTAATTTTTCTTGACAAAGCATCAACCACCACATTGGATTTTCCTTTCTTGTATTTAATAACATAAGTGAATTGTTCAATGAATTCCAACCACTTAGCATGCCTCTTTTGTAACTTGTGTTGACTCTTCAAATACTTAAGTGATTCATGATCACTATGAATGATAAACTCCTTGGCAACAAGGTAATGTTCCCAAGTTTGAAGAGCCCTCACAAGTGCATAGAGTTCTTTGTCATAGGTGGGGTAATTACAAGAGGCACCATGAAGTTTTTCACTAAAGTATGCAATTGGGTGTCCTTCTTGTAATAATACTGCACCTATGCCAAATCCTGAAGCATCACATTCTAGCTCAAAAGTTTTGGAAAAATTTGGCAAAGCTAGAATGGGTGCTTGTGTGAGCTTCTCTTTGAGTAGCTCAAAAGCTTTTTGTTGTTTATTCCCCCAATGGAATGTAACATCTTTTTTCACCAACTCATTGAGGGGTGAAGCAAGACTAGAGAAGTTAGGAACAAATCTTCTGTAAAAGCTTGCCAACCCATGGAAGCTCCTTACTTCTCCTACATTCTTTGGAGGAGGCCAATCTTGGATGGCCTTTATTTTTTCTGGGTCCACATGAACCCCATTTTTTGTGACCACAAATCCAAGAAATATGACACTATCAACACAAAAGGTACACTTGTCAAAGTTTGCAAACAATTTGTGTGTTCTAAGAATTGTTAAAACAACTCTCAAATGATTTTCATGAGTTTGCAAATTTTGACTATATACCAAGATGTCATCAAAGTAAACAACTACAAACTTCCCAATGCAATCCCTAAGGACATGATTCATAAGTCTCATGAATGTGCTTGGAGCATTTGTAAGACCAAAAGGCATAACTAGCCATTCATATAATCCAAACTTGGTCTTAAAGGCAGTTTTCCATTCATCACCTTCTTTAATTCTTATTTGGTGATAGCCACTTTTTAAATCTACCTTTGAAAATATTTGTGCTCCATGCAATTCATCCAACATATCATCAAGCCTAGGAATGGGATGTCTATACTTGATTGTGATGTTGTTGATAGCTCTACAATCACAACACATGCGCCACTTTCCATCTTTTTTTGGTACCAGCAACACTGGTACAGCACAGGGACTTAGACTCTTTTGAACTAAGCCTTTATCTAGTAGCTCTTGGACTTGTGTTTCAATCTCCTTAGTTTCTTGGGGATTTGTCCTATAGGCTGGCCTATTAGGAAGAACTGCCCCTGGAATGAAATCAATTTGATGTTCTATTCCTCTTATGGGTGGAAGCCCTTTTGGAATTTCTTGTGGGAATAGATCATCAAATTCTTTCAAAAGTTTTTGAATGGATGGAGAAAGAGTTGAAGTCTTTGAATCACTAGATGTACATGTAAGTGTCCCTTGACAAAGAAGAAGATATGAAGGTTGCTCAACTTGAAGTGTATTGATTAAAGTCTTTTTGTTTAAAAGAACTTCATGTTGAGTGACCTTAGGTGGCACACTTGTTTCCCTACCCTCCTTTCTTTTTAACTTTTTCTTTTGGTCATGTTCTTGTTTTCTTAAAGACTTCATTTGTGCTTGATCCTTAGCCACTTGGGTAGGAGTCAAAGGATGAAGCACAAACTTCTTGTCCTTTTGATGGATAGTGATGGTATTGGTTAGACCATGATGGATAGTTTGATGATCAAATTGCCATGGTCTCCCCAATAACACATGACATGCTTCCATGGGAACTATATCACATAAAACTTCATCTTTGAAGTTCCCAATGGAAAATGCCAACTTCACTTGATTCTTGACTATTATATCCCCATCTTCATTTAGCCAATGAAGTTTATAAGGTTTTGGATGGGGTATAATATCAAGCTTCAACTTCTCAACCAACCTTGTACTACAACAATTGCAACAAGATCCCCTATCAACAATGAGAGAACAATGATTTTCTTGAATTTTACATCTTGTGTGAAAGATATTCTCTCTTTGTGATATGTGTTCAAGACTTGGTTGGTTGCTAAGTATCCTTCTCACCATGAGAAGTTGCCCATCATCAGCATATATTTCCTCTTCCCTCTCTTCTTCCTCACTCTCACTTGTACTAGTTGGGGTGTCACTTTCACTACTATAAATGTCCTTGCCTTTCAAAATAATGTTTCTTTTTGTAGGACATTGAGTAGCTACATGACCCCTTCCTAGACATTTGAAGCATTTGATTTCACTTGTTCTGGTGTGTGAGGGTGTTTCTTTCTTGGGTCTCTCTTCTATTTTGGCTAGAGGTTTAAATGGCTCTTTTTCTTTAAAAATTTTCTTTTCAAAAGTAGGTTGAACTTGAATTCTTTTAGAAGAAGATTTTCTCAAGTTTTGTTGTTCTACCTTTATACATATTTGAACAAGATCATTCAAATCTCTATAAGGTAGAAGTTCAACCCTATCTCTTATGTCAAAATTGAGCCCACTTAAAAATCTAGCTAAAGTAATTTCTGGACCCTCCACTATGCCTGCCCTCATCATATACAACTCCATCTTTTGTCTATATTCCTCAACTGTTATGGACCTTTATTGTAACCTTTGGAGTTTATCCATGAGTTCTCTATTGTAGTAGGAGGGAATGTGTCTCCTCCTAAGGGCAGACTTGAGATCATTCCAATAGTGGATGGGAGGGGCTTGATGTCTAAGCCTCTCTTTGACCAAGGCAGTCCACCAGTACATTGCATACCCTTGAAAGCTTAGGGTAGCTAGAGAGACCTTCCTCTCTTCACTCACTTGGTGGCATTCAAATAATTGTTCCACTTTCATCTCCCAATCAAGATAAGCCTCTACATTGTCCTTCCCATGGAAGTGAGCAACACCACATTGACTTCTTTAGGGGGTGGGGGTGCATGGGAATTTCTCCTATGCCTTCTAGAAGTAGAAGGCTGATGAGGGTAATAATCACCCAGACTCATAGACATCCCTCCCTCTTGAGAGTTTTCACTCTGACTTCCCCTAGACTTACTTTTTCTTATCATTCTCAACTCATCTTGAATAACAGCATTTTGAAGCTCTCTATTGACTTTCTCTTCATTCATTTCTCTTCTTATTTCCTTGATTTCATTAACTAAAGTTTGAAGAGAAAAATGTTCTTTTTCACTATCACTAATCCTAGGAGAATTCCTTCTAGACATTATGATGGACTTAAATGTTATTCTTGAAGTAAAGACTAGAGATTTTCACTTGAAGCAATATTCCAGGTAAGGGAGGTGATTCACTAGGAATGCTTAAGTACCAAGCCTTTTCCTTGCCAAATATGCTTCTTGCTACTTACTAGAGTCCTTAGATCAAAATCACTCTTAAATCCACTTAAGTCTTAAAGACAACAAAGAAAACAAAAAGCAAAGGAAAGAACACAACCTAACTCTAAATTCGGACCCCTAAGAGAGCTTCCTATTCGCACAAGATATATGTTATCTAGTCGAAAATTGGAAAAGCCATTAAAGTGAGGTCTCCTAGGTGAGGCTTAGACTTTGGATCTAAGACACACTCACCGACTACTCAATTTTAGGTTGTGAGACTTCTTTGAGTCTAGTTACAAATGAGGGAAGAGCACTTGTGAACTCTAGCACCTCACTTGCTTAGATTTGGAACTTACAACCAAAGAAAACCAATGGAAATTACAAAGAAAATTAGTAAGTTGGAAAGGAAAAGTTAAAATAGGCTAAGGAATCAATGTGTGCAACTTTGGTTGCTCTCAAAGAACTTGAATCTACTGGATTCTAAACAATTCTCTCAGCTGCAAAGTGCCTAAAACAAGAATTAATTTTCTACAGTATAGAATGCTGCTGCAAGTCTCGGTTTTTCCTTCTTCAAGGCTCAACTTCATTCACTTTTCTTCACCAATTGAACTTCCTTTGATGCTTCCACTTGCAGTGATCCATTTGAGTTATAGTTCACCTATCCTGTTAGCAAAATGATGAAGATGAAGTTTTGATGATGTCCAATTCAAGTCAAGAACAACCAAGACACATGAAGAAAGATCTTTCATGACTTGTATTGCTATGGAAAGCTTTTGTAATAATTATGGTTTAGTATCTAGGACTTATATAGTTAGTAGTTCTATGTATACATTCAAAAGTGATGTAAAAATAAACCAACAGCAAAATTCTGTGCAGTGTTAATCGATTAACAGAAGGTGTTAATCGATTAACGTTAATCGATTAACAGAGGGTGTTAATCGATTGTTCCAGAGACGAATGGCGAAGCACAGCATTTTAGTGTTAATCGATTAACAGAGGGTGTTAATCGATTCACGTTAATCGATTAACAGAGGGTGTTAATCGATTAACATAGTGAACGTTTGAAAAAACTAGCCGTTTTTAGAGACGTTGAAGTATCCGTTGGGTTGTTAATCGATTAACCACTGTAGCTAATCGATTAACACAGTCAGAAAGTCTAAAAGCGAAAATGGAGGAGCCTTTGGATGAGTCTATAAATAGACTCTCATTTTCTCTCAAATCCAACTCTTCCCTTGTGCTCAAGTACTCTGAACTCTTGTGAGAACTCTGTGAAATTGCTGAAGCTAAGGAAACTCTTGTCTGCAAAGTCCTGAAGTGGTACTGCGGTGACAGAGGAATAGCTTGATCATCCTTGGTGTGTCTGAGGAAGTGTCTGGAAGAGAATCATCCTTCGTGAAGCATTCGAAGGAGGTGATCATCCTTTGTGAAGATTCAAAGGAGGTGTAAGTTCATCTCTTGTGGTTTCAAGAGAGGTGGTAACTTCTAAACTGTTACAAATTGTTTTTTCTGTGTGACTAATATTTGTAATAGTTTTGTGATAGTGAAAAAGGTTTATCTTATTTGAGATAAGCGACTGGACGTAGGATCCTAGTGATCTGAACCAGGATAAAATACCTGTGTAATTTTTCTCTTTCCCTTACTCTGTTATTTACGTTAAATTATCTGCTTAGTAAGAAATTAAGAGAAAAATATTAAAAAGGGATAATATTTGAATATAACCAATTCACCCCCCCTCTTGGTTTGTTTCCACGCTAACCATTCCGCTGCAGCCGCTCTGACAATTGGTATCAGAGCTTGCTTTGATAGTCATTCAAATGGCAGGATCACATCAAACCTTTGCAGAGGGTGCTTCTATCAATAGACCACCACTATTCACAGGTGAAAATTACGCATTCTGGAAGGTTAGAATGCAAATTTTTATGGAATCTATTGATATAGATATTTGGGATGCTGTTGCATCTGGTCCTTTTGTTCCAACTAACAATATGCAGGAACCAAAGCCCCGTGACCAATGGACTGCTGAAGACAAGAAAAAATTTGGTAATGATGTAAAAGCTCGCAATATTATTTCATCTGCTTTAACTGTTGATGAGTTTTACAGGATATCTGTTTGTAAAACTGCACAAGAAATGTGGGAAATACTTCGAGTAACCCATGAAGGTACATATGATGTTAAGAAAGCTAGAAAGAATACCTTGATCCAGGAATATGAGATGTTCAGGATGAAGGAAGGAGAAACAATAGTAGATGTTCAGAAACGCTTCACCAACATCGTAAATCATCTTATTGGACTAGGTAAGTCTTTCGATACTGACAAACTTAATATAAAAATTTTGAAATCTTTAGACAGGGCTTGGCAACCAAAAGTGACTGCAATTTCTGAGTCACAAAATCTCAACACAATGACCATGGCGGCATTATTTGGAAAGTTGAGAGAGCATGAACTAGACCTTGGAAGATTAGATGAAGAAGAAGCAAAAACGAAGAAAAAGACTCTAGCATTCAAATCTGAGGTAGAAAAGAGCAAAAACAAGATGGAAGATGAAGACTCAGATGAAGATGAAAACTTGAGTTTGTTAATCAAGAGGTTCAACAGGTTCATGAAATCAAAAGGGAAAGGAAGATTCAGAAATGAAAAGAGAGAAAATCAAGGATCTTCCTCAAACTATAGATGTTATGGTTGCGGAGAAAAAGGACATTTGAAAGCAGACTGTCCAAATCAAAAGAAGGGTGAAGAAAAGAAAGAAAAGAAATTTTTCAAGAAAAAGAAGGCATACATTGCTTGGGAAGACGACAATGAAACAATTACAGATTCAAGCGACTCAGATGAAGAAGCAAACATCTGTTTGATGGCAGATGACGATAATGACAGCCAAGTAAGTAGTTCAAACTATTCTGATGATGATAGTCATATTGATGAAAATGAAATGTATACTGCATTATTAATTGAATCTGAAAAATTAGATGTTGCTCATAAAAAGCTGAAAAAGGACTTTAAAAATTTGAAATCTGAACTTAATAGCCTTCTTAAAGAAAATGAAGATTTGAAGCTTACTTCTGAAAGTTTTTCTAAATTAAATGATAATTTGAAAACTGAATTTACAAATTTATCTGAAGAAAACAGAAGTTTGAAAAATAAATTTTTATATCAAGCAGAAGAAATTAGAAATTTAAAAGGTAAAGTTTTATATTATGAAAAAGGCAAATTTTCTAGTAGTAATGAATGTGCATCCTGTATTAATTATAAGAAACTACTAGATGAAACAACCTTAGGAGAATGTAGTAAAATCAATGAAAATAAGGTTGTTAAGAATAAGTATGTTCCTAGAATTAAAAATAAGCATAATTATAGAACCCATAGAACTTGGGTAGAAAAAGGAACAACTTATAGGAACACAAATACTGCATCATGCTTTTATTGTATGAAAAAGGGTCATACATCTAATAAATGTAAAATTAAGCATTATGGTGTTCCAAGTGGTAGATATGCTTGGGTTGTAAAATGATTTTAATCTTTTTAATCTAACCCAAAGGACCCATACAAAATAGTTGGGTACCTAAATAGCTTGTTCTTTTTATGTTGTAGGAATTATCAAAACCAAGGAAGTATATGTGGTGTCTTGACAGTGGATGTTCAAAACACATGACCGGAGATAAAAAGAAATTTACAAGCTTCCGGAAAAAGGAACGAGGCTTTGTCACCTATGGTGACAACAACAAAGGAAAAATCCTTGGAATAGGAGATATTGGAAGTGAAGATACCTTGATGATCAAAGATGTACTATATGTGGAAGGATTAAAGCACAACTTAATTAGCATCAGTCAATTACGCGATAAAGGATTCAAGGTAACCTTCGAACAAAATTCTTGCATTATTTATAAAAATGATTCTTCTGAAATTGCTTTGAAAGGAATTAGGCATAACAATATTTATTTGATTGATTTAGAAAATGCATCAAATAGTAATATTTCATGCTTAGTAGTAAAAGAAGAAAATCCATGGTTATGACATAAAAGAGCTGCACATATTCATATGCAACAATTGAATAAACTCATTTCTAAAGACTTAGTAATTGGTCTACCAAAACTAAAATATGTGAAAAATAAATTGTGTGATGCATGTCAAAAGGGAAAACAAGTGAAATCATCTTTTCATTCGAAAAATGTTGTTTCTAGTTTAAAACCCTTAGAACTTTTGCACATGGATTTATTTGGTCCCTCTAGGATAAAAGGTTTTGGAGGAAATTATTATGCTTTAGTTATTGTAGATGATTATTCAAGATATACTTGGACTTTCTTTCTTACTCTTAAAAGTGAAGCTTTCAAAGAATTTAAAAAGTTTGCAAATTTAATTCAAAATGAAAAGGACTTGAAAATAAAGGCTATTAGAAGTGACCATGGAGGTGAATTTCAAAATGAATCTTTTGAAACTTTTTGTGAAGAATATGGCATTTCTCATAATTTTTCTGCACCTAGAACTCCTCAACAAAATGGAGTTGTAGAAAGAAAGAATAGATCCTTAGAGGAACTTGCTAGAACTATGTTAAATGAATATAGTGTTCCTAAACAATTTTGGGCTGATGCTGTGAGTACTGCATGTTATGTATTAAATAGAATGCTTATTAGGCCAATTTTGAAATGTACTCCTTATGAACGTTTTAAAGGTAGAAAACCAAATGTTTCACATTTAAGAATTTTTGGATGCAAATGTTTTGTCCTAAACAATGGAAAACAAAATTTGGGAAAATTTGATTCTAAAGCCGATGAAGCTATTTTTCTAGGATACTCTCTCACTAGCAAAGCTTACAGAGTTTTTAATCGGAAAACATTTGAAATAGAAGAATCTGTGCATGTTGTCTTTGATGAAATTGTGGACCTTGAGGCAAAACCTCTTGAGTCAGATGAATCAGATGCAGGTGAAAATGAAGACTTGCAAAAGACAACAAATGAAGAGAAAATGAATAATCCTCAAGATGATGAAGATCTAAACAAAATATGGCAACAACCCAGAGGATTATCATTGGACAACATCATTGGCGACATATCAAAAGGGGTAAACACTAGAAGAAATTTAGTAAATTTTTGTATGGATGTAGCTTTCATGTCGCAGATAGAACCTAAGAACATTAAGGAAGCTCTTCAAGATGAACAATGGTGTATAGCAATGCAAGAAGAACTCAACCAGTTTGAAAGAAATCAAGTTTGGGAATTGATTCCTAGAGAAGATACTCATCAAGTAATTGGAACAAAATGGGTATTCAGAAACAAACTGGATGAAGATGGAAATATCACCAAAAATAAAGCTAGGCTTGTGGCTCAAGGATATAGTCAAGAAGAAGGTATAGATTATGATGAGACATATGCTCCAGTTGCCAGGTTAGAGGCAATACGCCTACTTCTTGCTTATGCATCTATAATGAAATTTAAATTATTTCAAATGGATGTTAAAAGTGCATTTCTAAATGGTTTTATAAAAGAAGATGTGTATGTTGAACAACCACCCGGTTTTGAAGATTTTAAATTTCCAAATCACATCTATAAGTTAAAGAAAGCACTTTATGGTTTAAAACAAGCACCTAGATCTTGGTATGAAAGACTTAGCAATTTTCTTTTAGAAAATAATTTTAATAGAGGAAAAGTTGATTCCACTTTGTTTATTAAAAGAGTCGGAAAACATATTTTGATTATTCAAGTATATGTTGATGATATTATTTTTGGATCAACTAATAAATCTCTTTGTGAAGAATTTGCTAAGACTATGCAGGGTGAATTTGAAATGTCTATGATGGGAGAATTAACATTCTTCCTCGGTCTTCAAATTAAGCAAATGAAAGAAGGTACGTTCATTTCTCAAACTAAGTATTGTAGAGAAATTCTTAAGAAGTTTGAAATGGACAAAGCAAAGGAAGCATCTACACCTATGGGAACCTCTTGCTATCTTGACAAAGATGAGTCAGGTAAAGAGGTAAATCAAACTAAATATAGATGTATGATAGGTTCTTTGTTATATCTCACTGCTAGTAGACCGAATATTATGCAGAGTGTTTGTGTGTGTGCTAGGTATCAATCTAGTCCTAAAGAATCTCACCTTAGAGCAGTTAAAAGAATATTGAAATATCTTAAGGGAACTGCATCCTTTGGTTTATGGTATCCATCTGGAACGGAACCTAGTCTTGTAGGATTTTCAGATGCAGATTATGGAGGTTGTAAGATAGATAGAAAAAGCACTAGTGGAACATGTCATCTTCTAGGTAGTTCCTTAGTTTCTTGGCATTCTAAGAAACAAGCCTGTGTAGCCTTATCTACCACTGAGGCGGAATATATTGCTGCAGGAAATTGTTGTGCGCAAATTTTATGGATGAAACAGCAATTAGAGGATTATGACATTCATTTAGATCATATTCCACTTAAGTGTGATAATACAAGTGCAATAAATCTTACAAAGAATCCCATAATGCACTCTAGAACCAAGCACATTGAGATTAGGCATCACTTTCTTAGAGATCATGTGCAAAAAGGAGATTGTGAGATAGAATATATTGATACTCAACACCAATTAGCAGATATTTTCACCAAAGCATTGCCTAAGGATAGGTTCTATGAGCTTAGAAGAGATTTAGGAATATTAAAAATCCTTTAAAAAGTGAAAATAGGTCATTTTTGCTGATTTTCGGAAATCAGCGTCTGTTAATCGATTAACACGTCCTGTTAATCGATTAACGTTAATCGATTAACACACCCTGTTAATCGATTACCATACGTACAGCCTGAAAAATTTTAAATTTTCTAGCCGTTGTAACGGCTATAAACGGTTCAAAACGGCTCTTTTATGGAATTTGGACGTTGAGGGAGCTAATTCCAGCCTATATAAACCCATATCATCCCTCCTTTTCACCCATTCACTTTCCCATTACTCTAAAACTCATATTTACCTCATCTTTCACTCCAAATCACATTTTGTTCTTGCTGTCCACAATATTTTCACTCCATGGCTGAACCATCCAGAAGAAGAAGAAGAAGAAGCTATGGCTCTGAAAGTACTCCTCCCGCTCGCGGTCCAAATATTCACGGTTGGATCTCCGATGAAGGAAGGCACGACGAATACTTGCAATGGTGGAAAGAACGCAAAATTCTTCGCCAAAAATTTGTGGATCTTAATTGGTTTGCGGTACATCAATTTCAATTCTCTCAACAATTGATGGCTCAAGGCGTCCAATATCTACTGCAACTTCAAGGGCGCTATTACCCCGATTTGGTACGCGTATTTTACTACAATCTGAAATCCCAAAACGGTATTGTTCACACTCGCGTCAAAGGAGTAGATATTATTCTAGATCACGATATTTGGTTAAATGTTGCTCATATTCCTCCTTTAGAAAATGCCATGCATGTGCCAAACGATTTTGGTGAGTTTAACAAAATTTTGGCATATCGCTCCTTTATGAGGAATCCTCAACAACCTCTACCAAATAGGCGATATCTGATAGTGGGAAATCTAAGAATGGAGGAAAGGGTCCTTCATTATCTCATTGTTTGGATGCTTTGTCCAAGAGGTACAAACCTTGCTCAATGTTTTGAAACTGATTTGATGATTATGTCCGCCATCACTCAAAATATCAACATCAATTGGGCAAGTCTCATCTCAGATACTATGGTCCGTGCCAAGAGGTATGACAGAGGTCATCTCCCATATCCTCTCCTTGTTTCATTGATATGTATCTATAAAGGGGTGGATGTCACCGGAGAAAAACATCTCACTGTCTTACCTACCCATCAAATTGAAGAGTCTGCTTTGCATCAAATGGGATTTATAAGACAAGGAAATTTGTTTGTCCGTGCTAATGAAGATATTGCACAAGAAGATGATGCCTCAGCTGAAGAGGAGGAAGATATCCCTATGCCTCAACCAACCAATGTTGCAGGACCATCAAATCCTCCACAAGAATATAGTCTAGAAAGTATTTCTAGACAAATTGAAGCCATGGCCACAATGCAACAAACAAGAATGGACGATATGATGGCATATCACACTCTTCGCTATGATGAGATTAACACTCACCTCCAGGAAATAGATGACAAACTAGCCAAATTATATGTTCCAGATAGTGATGATGAGTCTTAGGCACTTTATGTGTTTTTCTTAGTGTGTGCTCTTTATATTTCCTTGTATGCTTGCCTCTTTCAAATTCAAATAAAATGTTTGTTGTTTTTCTTATTACTACTATGCATACATGCTTTTATTAAGGGGGAGTATAATTTGTAATAAATTTAGGGGGAGCTATTATACATCACTTTTTAATAATGATCAAAAAGGGGGAGAAATATTTAAAGTCTTAAAATTATTTCTAAGTTCACTAACAATTGTTTCTTCCTTAAGTTGTTTTTCAAATACAGATTATTACCCAAAAGCTTTAAATCAAGAAGGTTTTGATCATCATCAAAAAGGGGGAGATTGTTAGCAAAATGATGAAGATGAAGTTTTGATGATGTCCAATTCAAGTCAAGAACAACCAAGACACATGAAGAAAGATCTTTCATGACTTGTATTACTATGGAAAGCTTTTGTAATAATTATGGTTTAGTATCTAGGACTTATATAGTTAGTAGTTCTATGTATACATTCAAAAGTGATGTAAAAATAAACCAACAGCAAAATTCTGTGCAGTGTTAATCGATTAACAGAAGGTGTTAATCGATTAACGTTAATCGATTAACAGAGGGTGTTAATCGATTGTTCCAGAGACGAATGGCGAAGCACAGCATTTCAGTGTTAATCGATTAACAGAGGGTGTTAATCGATTCATGTTAATCGATTAACAGAGGGTGTTAATCGATTAACATAGTGAACGTTTGAAAAAACTAGCCGTTTTTAGAGACGTTGAAGTATCCGTTGGGTTGTTAATCGATTAACCACTGTAGCTAATCGATTAACACAGTCAGAAAGTCTAAAAGCGAAAATGGAGGAGCCTTTGGATGAGTCTATAAATAGACTCTCATTTTCTCTCAAATCCAACTCTTCCCTTGTGCTCAAGTACTCTGAACTCTTGTGAGAACTCTGTGAAATTGCTGAAGCTAAGGAAACTCTTGTCTGCAAAGTCCTGAAGTGGTACTGCGGTGACAGAGGAATAGCTTGATCATCCTTGGTGTGTCTGAGGAAGTGTCTGGAAGAGAATCATCCTTCGTGAAGCATTCGAAGGAGGTGATCATCCTTTGTGAAGATTCAAAGGAGGTGTAAGTTCATCTCTTGTGGTTTCAAGAGAGGTGGTAACTTCTAAACTGTTACAAATTGTTTTTTCTGTGTGACTAATATTTGTAATAGTTTTGTGATAGTGAAAAAGGTTTATCTTATTTGAGATAAGCGACTGGACGTAGGATCCTAGTGATCTGAACCAGGATAAAATACCTGTGTAATTTTTCTCTTTCCCTTACTCTGTTATTTACGTTAAATTATCTGCTTAGTAAGAAATTAAGAGAAAAATATTAAAAAGGGATAATATTTGAATATAACCAATTCACCCCCCTCTTGGTTTGTTTCCACGCTAACCATTCCGCTGCAGCCGCTCTGACATATCCAACAAACCAATTAATCACAGAAACTACCACCACAATTGCCAGCAAAATCACATCCAAGTGACAGCAACACCAGGACTTTTGTCAAACAGATGGTGTGCAGAATGTAGAAAAAATCGAAAATCAATCAATGACAGGGTTTTCAAACACGGTGGTACCTCAAATAGATCCTAAGAATGGTTCTAGATCAGATTTAAAACACAAGAAAAGACTTTAAATCAGAATCACACACAAATTGGTTATGCATTGAAAATTGACAAAACTGTTTGATGAAATGCCTGAACCAGATTTCTGCACCAGATTTTTATACACTTCAAACTTTCGAAACTGATGATGCAATGGTCCTAAGTGCCTTTTAACATATGTAATATCTCTTTTGAATTGTTATCTTAATATTTTTAATGGACCATGGCTTTTACTGCATCTAACAATGATGAATCAAGCAAAGTAATGTAGTGCAGAATTTGACAAAAAAACCAGCACAGTTTTGGCAGCAGAGTCAATTTTTCAATGCAGAAAAATAGACCAAATGAACAGTACTGCACCTAGTTGTTTTCCAATGATTCAAACATGTTTTGATGATGAATGATGACTTGTTGGAACTAATTGGATGCATCAAAACTATATAAAATAAAAAATCACTACTGCAGTACCAGATTTCACCTAAATTCAACAACTAGCATGGTCAAATTTTGATTCAAAAGTAATTCTGATTTGAAAACAGCAAAGAGGAGTTAGAAATGGTATTTGAAAGTTGCACAAATGCAGAAATTCAGTGTTGATGATGGTTAGCAATGGTCTAATACTAACCACACACAATTAAGCAGAATTGACTTCAATGAAACACATGCATCTCGGCCAAATGCTTGGACACTCTTGCCACATGACAAACTATTTGGAATCAATTCATTTCATCTTCCAAATTGTTCAGACAATGGATCAACCAGCTGCTGTTCAATAGAACAGTAAATGACCCTAAAACAGTGGCAATACAGCACAAAAACAGAACTGAAATGCTGTCAGATTTTTAAATACAAACCTGCACAGATTTTGAGTTTGAATGGTAAATCTAAACACCTGAGCTCATTTTTGAAGTATTCATTGCTCTTACTTGGTGCAGCCACATTCAAACAACTAAGATTTTTGGTAAAACTTGGTTGAAAAACCAGATTTGATAACAAAACAGCAAAGTAACTAACAAGACTTAAGACAAAAACAGAAATGATGTTTAAATGGTAAAATAGACTCAAACAATTAATAACAGCCGAATAAAATGAAGGAAAACTCAAACAAAGACAGCTAGTAGCCAATGAAATTAAGAGTAGATCCTAAACAAAGCAATCATTGATGAAAACATTGCAGAATTTTTCAGAAAACAGCAAGACAACCAGGAAATTTTTGACAGCAAATAAATGGAAGAAAATCTGGACTTATCTCACGGTTCTAGTTAGAACCTATGCTCTGAATACCACTTGATACATCCTAGGAGATGTGGAGAAGATGAGTCGTGAGATTGGAGGTGCAAGGAGACTTGGACAGTTGCTGCAACCAATGTAACAGGAGCTGTATCCGATGCAGAGGTGTGCAGACTTGGAATTTCATGATCAGATTGGTTATGAGCTTTGGATGTGATGCAGCGGATGATTGGTGTTTATGGTGGTTGGATATGGAGGCTAGCTTGGAGAGGTGATTCACAACTCAGAAGGCTTCCTAGAGTGGAAGAAAGTTGCAATGGAAATCAAGCTAAGAAGTGACTCTTGGAGAAGGAATTTACTATGCATTTCAGCAGAAATTCTTTACTACAATCCAAAAGTGATTTACAAGCTTTTCCTATGAGATTTTATAGATTAATCTCAAGGCTTTAAGCAAGCAAATTTCACGTTGCAGATCTGATCCCATGTGCTACATGTTTAGCTTCTAAAACACGTGAAAATCAAGTTTTATGTGAAGAAAAACAATTACTCATGCAGCCCCATAGAAGGATAAGTACACCCCTTTTGTATAGAAATGTCCTTTTTACCCTTCTCCATGTTTTGGCAGATTTGGCATATCTTCTTGTTCTCCAATTTTCCATCCAAAGATAGCAAATAGTACTTGACCTTGAGGAGAATATTCATCTTGGAGCTTTTTGGCCATTCCTCTTGTGATGGGTCCTGTGGTGTTAGACCTTCTTGTATCAAGTGGAGGAAGTTGAGGAAGTGGAGGGAGTTGAGGAAGTGGACGAAGAGGAGGAAATTGACGAAGATGACGAAGTTGACGAAGTGGACAAAGTGGACGAAGTTGACGAAGTGGACGAAGTGGATGAAGTGGACGAACTGGACGAAGTGGACTGAGTGGACGAAGTGGACGAAGAGGACGAAGTTGACGAAGTAGACGAACTTAACGAACTTGACGAAGTGGATGAAGTGGCCGAAGTGGAGGAAGCGGAAGAACTGGGCTAAGTGGACGAAGTTCACGAAGTTTACGAAGTTGACGAAGTGGACGAAGTGGAGGAAGTGGACGAAGTGGAGGAAGTGGAGGAAGTGGACGAAGTTGACGAAGTGGACGAAGTGGAAGAAGTTTACGAAGTGGAGGAAGTGGACAAAGTTGGTGAAGTGGACGAAGTGGACGAAGTGGAGGAAGTGAAGGAAGTGGACTAAGTGAACAAATTGGACAAAGTGGAGGACGTGGAGGAGGTGGAGGAAGTGGAGGAAGTGGACGAAGTGGAGGAAGTAGAGGAAGTGGACAAAGTGGAGGAACTGGACGAAGTGAATGGAATGGACGAAGTTGACGAAGTGGACGAAGGTGACGAAGTGGACGAAGTGGAGGAACTTGACGAAGTTGTAGAAGTGGATGAAGTAGAGGAAGTGGAGGAAGTAGAGGAAGTGGAGGAAGGGGAGGAAGTGGAGGAAGTGGACAAAGTGAACGAAGTGGACGAAGTTGACGAAGTGGACGAAGTGGAAGAAGTTGACGAAGTTTACGAAATCGACGAAGTTGACGTAGTTGACAAAGTGGATGAAATTGACGAAGTGGACAAAGCGGAGGATGCGGAGGATGCGGAGGAAGTGGACTAAGAGGATGAAGTGGAGGAAGTGGACGAGGTGGAGGAAGGGGAGGAAGTGGAGGAAGTGGAGGAAGTGGACTAAGTGGACAAAGTTGAGAAAGTGGAGGAAGTGGAGGAAGTGCAGGAAGTGGAGGAAGTGGAGGAAGTGAACAAAGTGGACGAAGTTGACGAAGTGGACGAACTGGACGAAGAGGACGAAGTTGACGAAATGGACGAATTTGATGAAGTAGACGAAGTTGAAAAGGTTGTTGAAGTGGAAGAAGTGGACGAAGTGGAGGAGGTGTAGGAAGTGGACTAAGTGGATGAAGTGGAGGAAGTGGACGAAGGGGAAAAAGTGGATGAAGGAAAAGAAGAAGAAGAAGAAGAAGAAGAAGAAGAAGAAGAAAATGAAGAAGAAGAAGAAGAAGAGGAAGAAGTGGAAGAAGATGAGGAAGTGGAGGAAGAGGAGGAGGTGGACAAAGTGGACGAATTGGACGAAGTTGACGAAGATGACGAAGTGGACGAAGTTGACGAAGTGGAAGAAGTGGACGAAGTTGACGAAGTTGAGGAAGTTGAGGAAGTTGAGGAAGTGGACGAAGCTGAGGAAGTGGAAGAGCTGGAATAGGTGGATGAAGTTGACGAAGTTAACGAAGTGGAGGAAGTGGAGGAAGTGGAGAAAATGGATGAAGTGGAAGAAGTTCACGAAGATGACGAAGTGGAAGAAGTGGACGAAGTTGACGAAGTTGAGGAAGTTGAGGAAGTTGACGAAGTGGACGAAGCTGAGGAAGTGGAGGAAGTGGAATAGGTCGACGAAGTTGACGAAGTTAACGAAGTGGAGGAAGTGGTGGAAGTGGAGAAAATGGATGAAGTGGAGGAAGTTGACGAAGTGGACAAAGTTGACGAAGTGGAGGACGTGGAGGAAGTGGAGGAAGAGGAGGAAGAGGAGGAAGTGAAGGAAGTGGACTAAGTGGACGAAGTTGACAAAGTGGAGGAAGTGGAGGAAGTCCACGAAGTGGAGGAAGTGAACGAGTTGGACGAAGTTGACGAAGATGACGAAGTGGACGAAGTGGACGAAGTGGACGAAGTGGACGAAGTGGACGAAGTGGAGGAAGTGGAGGAAGTGGAGGAAGTTGAGGAAGTGGACGAAGTGGACAGAGTGGACGAAGAGGACGAAGTTGACGAAGTGGACGTAGTTGACGAACTTAACGAAGTAGACGAAGTTGACGAAGATGACGAAGTGGACGAAGTGGACGAAGTGGAGGAAGTGGAGGAAGTTTAGGAAGTGGACGAAGTGGACAGAGTGGACGAAGTGGACGAAGAGGACGAAGTTGACGAACTTGACGAAGTAGACGAAGTAGACGAAGTGGTCGAAGTGGAGGAAGCGGAAGAACTAGGCTAAGTGGACGAAGTTCACGAAGTTGAGGAAGTGGACGAAGTGGAAGAAGTGGAGGAAGTGGAGGAAGTGGACGAAGTGGACGAAGTTGACAAAGTGGAGGAAGTGGAAGATGTTTACGAAGTGGAGGAAGTGGAGCAAGTGGAGAAAGTTGGTGAAGTGGAGGAAGTGAAGGAAGTGGACAAATTGGACAAAGTGGAGGATGTGGAGGAAGTGGAGGAAGTGGAGGATGTGGCCCAAGTGGACGAAGTTGACGAAGTGGACGAACCAAGTGGACGAAGTTGAGGAAGTAGACGTACTGGAGGAAGTGGAGGAAGTGGAGGAAGTTGGTGAAGTGGACGAAGTGGCCATAGTGGAGGAAGTGAATGAAGTGGAGGAAATGGACGAAGTAGACGAAGTTGACGAAGATCACGAAGTTGACGAAGTGGACGAAGAGGACGAAGTGGACGACATTGAAGAAATGGACGAAGTTGACGAAGTGGACCCACGAAGTGAACGAAGTTGACAAAGTGGACGAACCAAGTGGACGAAGTTGAGGAAGTTGAGGAAGTTGAGGAAATGGATGAAGTGGACGAAGTGGACGAAGTGGTGGAAGGGGAAAAAGTGGATGAACGAGAAGAAGAAGAAGAAGAAGAAGAAGATGATGAAGAAGAACAAGAAGAAGAAGAAGAAGAAGAAGAAGAAGAAGAAAATGAAAAAGAAAAAAGAAGAGGAAGAAGGGGAAGAAGTGGAGGAAGTGGAGGAAGTGGAGTAAGTACACGAATTGGACAAAGTTGACGAAGATGACGAAGTGGACGAGGTGGACGAAGTAGACCAAGTGGACGAAGTGGACGAAGAGAACGAAGTGGACGAAGTTGACGAAGTGGACGAAGAGAACGAAGTGGACGAAGTTCACGAAGTGGACGAAGTGGAGGAAGCGGAAGAAGTGGACTAAGTGGACGAAGTTGACGAAGCGGAGCAAGTGGACGAAGTGCAAGAAGTTCAGGAAGTGGACGAAGTGCAAGAAGTTGACGAAGTGGACGAAGTTGACGAAGTGGAGGAAGTGGACGAAGTGCAGGAAGTGGACGAAGTGGAGGAAGTTGAGGAAGTGGAGGGAGTTGAGGAAGTGGACGAAGTGGAGGAAATTGACGAAGATGACGAAGTTGACGAAGTGGACGAAGTTGACGAAGTGGACGAAGTGGATGAAGTGGACGAAGTGGACGAATTGGACAGAGTGGACGGAGTGGACGAAGAGGACGAAGTTGACGAAGTGGACGAAGTGGCCGAAGTGGAGGAAGCGGAAGAACTGGGCTAAGTAGACGAAGTTGACGAAGTGGACGAAGTGGAGGAAGTGGACGAAGTGGAGGAAGTGGACGAAGTTGATGAAGTTGACGAAGTGGAAGAAGTTTACGAAGTGGAGGAAGTGGACAAAGTTGGTGAAGTGGACGAAGTGGAGGAAGTGAAGGAAGTGGAGGAAGTGGACGAAGTGGAGGAAGTGGATGAAGGGGAGGAAGTGGACGAAGTGGACGAAGTGGACGAAGTGATAAAGTGAACGAAGTCGACGATATTGACGAAGTGGAGGAAGTTGACAAAGTGGACGAAGATGACGAAGTGGGAGAAGTGGACGAAGTGGAGCAAGTGGAGGAAGTGGAGGAACTGGAAGAAATGGAGGAAGTGGAGGAAGTTGAGGAAGTGGACGAAGTGGACGAAGTGGACGAAGTGGACGAAGTGGACGAAGTGGACGAAGAGGAAGAAGTTGATGAAATGGAGGAATTTGACGAACTTGACGAAGTGGACGAAGTGGCCGAAGTGGAGGAAGCGGAAGAACTGGGCTAAGTGGACGAAGTTCACGAAGTGGAGGAAGTGGAGGAAGTGGAGGAATTGGACGAAGTGGACGAAGTTGACGAAGTTGACGAAGTTGACGAAGTGGACGAAGTGGAAGAAGTTTATGAAGTGGAGGAAGTGGAGAAAGTGGGTGAAGTGGACGAAGTGGAGGAAGTGGACTAAGTGGACAAATTGGACAAAGTGGAGGACTTGGAGGAAGTGGAGGATGTGGCCCAAGCGGACAAAGTTGACGAAGTTGACGAAGTGGAGGAAGTGGAGGAAATGAAGGAAGTGGAGGAAGTAGAGGAAGTGGACGAAGTGCAGGAAGTGGACGAAGTGAACGAAGTGGACGAAGTGGACGAAGCTGACGAAGTTGACGAAGTGGACGAAGTGGAGGAACTTGACGAAGTGGCAAAGTGGACGAAATAGAGGAAGTGGAGGAAGTGGAGGAAGTGGAGGAAATGGAGGAAGTGGAGGAATTGGAGGAAGTGGAAAAAGTAGAGGAAGTGGACGAAGTGCAGGAAGTGGACGAAGTGAACGAAGTGGACGAAGTGGACGAAGCTGACAAAGTTGACGAAGTTGACGAAGTTGACGAGGTGGACGAAGTGGAGGAAGTTGACGAAGTTGCGAAGTGGACGAAGTAGAGGAAGTGGAGGAAGTGGAGGAAGTGGAGGAAGTGGACAAAGTGAACGAAGTGGACGATATTGACGAAGTGGATGAAGTTGACAAAGTTCACGAAGTTGACGAAGTGGACGAAGTGGAAGATGTTCAAGAAGTTTACGAAATCGACGAAGTTGACGTAGTGGACGAAGTTGACGAAGTGGACGAAGTGGAGGATGCAGAGGAAGTGGACTAAGGGGACGAAGTGGAGGAAGTGGACGAGGTGGAGGAAGGGGAGGAAGTGGAGGAAGTGGACTAAGTGGACGACGTTGATGAAGTGGAGGAAGTGGACGAAGTGGAGGAAGTGGACGAAGTGAACGAAGTGGACGAAGTTGACGAAGTGGACGAATTGGACGAAGTGAACGAAAAGGACAAAGTTGACGAAATGGAAGAAGATGACAAAGTGGACGAAGTTGACGAAGTGGACGAAGTTGACAAAGTTGATGAAGTGGAGGAAGTTGGCGAAGTGGACCAAGTGTAGGAAGTGGACTAAGTGGATGAAGTGGACGAAGTAGACGAAGTGGAGGAAGTGGAGGAAGTGGAGGAAGTGGAGGAAGTGGAGGAAATGGATGAAGTTGACGAAGTGGACGAAGAGGACGAAGTGGACGAAATTGAAGAAATGGACGAAGTTGACGAAGTGGACGAACGAAGTGAACGAAGTTGACAAAGTGGACGAACCAAGTGGACGAAGTTGAGGAAGTTGAGGAAGTTGAGGAAATGGATGAAGTGGACGAAGTGAAAGAAGTTGACGAAGTGGACGAAGTGCACGTAGTGGACGAAGTGGAGGAAGTGGTGGAAGGAGAAAAAGTGGATGAACGAGAAGAAGAAGAAGAAGAAGAAGAAGATGATGAAGAAGAACAAGAAGAAGAAGAAGAAGAAGAAAATGAAAAAGAAAAAAGAAGAGGAAGAAGGGGAAGAAGTGGAGGAAGTGGAGGAAGTGGAGTAAGTACACGAATTGGACAAAGTTGACGAAGATGACGAAGTGGACGAGGTGGACGAAGTAGACCAAGTTGACAAAGTGGACGAAGAGAACGAAGTGGACGAAGTTCACGAAGTGGACGAAGTGGAGGAAGCGGAAGAAGCGGACTAAGTGGACGAAGTTGACGAAGTGGAGCAAGTGGACGAAGTGCAAGAAGTTCAGGAAGTGGACGAAGTGCAAGAAGTTGACGAAGTGGACGAAGTTGACGAAGTAGAGGAAGTGGACGAAGTGCAGGAAGTGGACGAAGTGGACGAAGTGGAGGAAGTTGAGGAAGTGGAGGGAGTTGAGGAAGTGGACGAAGTGGAGGAAATTGACGAAGATGATGAAGTTGACGAAGTGGATGAAGTGGACGAAGTGGACGAATTGGACAGAGTGGACGGAGTGGATGAAGAGGACGAAGTTGACGAAGTGGACGAAGTGGCCGAAGTGGAGGAAGCGGAAGAACTGGGCTAAGTGGACGAAGTTCACGAAGTTGACGAAGTGGAGGAAGTGGAGGAAGTGGAGGAATTGGACGAAGTGGACGAAGTGGACGAAGTTGACG